>BJKM01000301.1:0-650987 GCA_015082035.1 Chaenogobius annularis | reverse complement strand
AAAATTGTCCATTTTGTCCATTGTGGCTACTAGCTGCCCGGGTGGCTGATGCTCTTTGTTGCATGTCTTTCCATGTCGCATCTGTCATCAAATCAAGTTCCTATGTTGTGAATTCTGTTCGTTGACAATGGCAATAAATATATCCTGATTCCTGATTTTATATTGAAATGCTTTTCAATTCACATTAAATAATCCACTGGTAAATGCTGCACAGTTTATTGCTGGATCAGTCCAGTTACAATTTATTTTTGTTTTTTTAACTACCGTATATTAAATACATTTGTAATTAGATGCAATGTAACTCACAGTAATATTTGCGTAGTGTGCGGTTGTGAAGAGCAAATACAATACATGGATAAATTTGCTTATGCAAATAAATAAGACAGTCACCACGTCACAACAAATGGTATGATATGTGAGAATGTTTATTGATCATAGTGATGATGGATCGATGATGGATCAATGCTGGATTGATGATGGATCGATTATGGATCGATTATGGATCGATTATGGATCGATTATGGATCGATAATGGATCGATGACGGATCGATTAGAGTTGGCTGGGTAGAGAGACTGTGGATGGGGGCTCCGTCTCGGGTAATCAGCCCAGCCGATTCAGAACCCCCCCCTCCTTAGATGGTGATGTGTTACGGTGAAGTTGATAGAGACATGGGGTAGGAGGGTGGGGTCGAGAGAGCAGAGACAACAAGAAATGCAAGGATAGGCCTGTATAACTAGGGCTTCTGGGTAATTAGAGGTGTGGTTAAAGAGTGGAGGAGTGGTTGCTGGAGGAGTAAGAGGTTCAGGCGTGGTCCCGCTCCCTAACCTCAGTCAATGATTAACATCATCAACTACATGTATAAAAGTGGGTTGCTGTCTCGTTAATCCCCTTTATTTCTGACTTTGCGTTTGTCTAACTCATGTTCCAAATATTGATTGAGCTGTCTGGAGTGAAATACTTGAACCGCCCTCGTTACCAGTAAGAATGATAGCATAATCAGGCCCAACATAAATAGACTACAGCCGGGCCTCTGCTGCTTTGAGTGGATTTGTGATTTCCTGCATGCTTGGCCAAAACGCTCAACAAGTTTACCCAAGCCAGGGTATTTGCATCACTCACGGGAGAACTGTTTTTGAAATTTGTTCCAAGGTTCTGCGTAGTGCCAACAACTTCTGCTTTTGCCTCCGAGGCCTGAGTCCGTCTTGGGCTGTCCGTGTGCACTCTCATGCATGTGAGAAATTCGAAAGCACTCGCACTTGACTGAAAGCCGATAGAGAGAAAGGTGAGGAGACAATCTTAATGCCTTGCATTAAAATAAAGTAATTTGAAATTAGTTCAGACAAAGTGTGCCAGATCCAGGCGAGGCTGCTTGGAGGATGGGAAAACTAAGGTTAAAGTATCCACCTACAAGTCTCCAGTTATAATAATGATGAAAGCAGCTTCAGCTTAGTTTGTTTACCTTTTAAAAACCACATTGGCAAACGTGTAACAAAAAGTGCACAGTAAAATATTTAAACAACCACTAATCAGAACAATGGACATTAGGGTTACATACCAATAGAAATGTGTGTCTGAATTATTTTTCAATTATAAAACAATACATTGTGGTTAGTGTTTAATTCATTTGAATTAATTTTTTTATTGCCCAACTTCTCAACAGCAGTTGCATTAGGCTTTCACAAAAGTGTCATCCATGCAAATCTTAAAACCGTTAATCATAAGGTAATTGACAAAACCCAAAATTGAGCTATGTTGATTTATAACCTCATGTTTAAATTTCAAATTAGTCAAAGAAATCACCCAAAGAGTATAATATAAATCATATGAAGCATGTTATGACGAAATCAGACCACGCCCACTCTGCTGCATCTTATTGTAAAACATTCACAATCATATTATGTAAATACTAATCATAAGGCTTGTGAGATTTGGGGATGCAATGTGATAGATTTAACATATACTTTTTTTTGGTGTTTTTGTAAAACTTTCCCATCCGTGTTGTGTTCATTTTTCATCAAGATCTTGCATTTATGATGTGTGACCACTGCTCAAAACCTTCTCCAGCAAATCCGAAAGATCAGTAATGTGCGGTGACTTTTATATGATAGGGCAAGCTGGGGTGGTTGGGTGTTCATCAATATTTAGTGGATAACATTTGCACACAAAAATGAAGAGGTGAGTTTCGAACCTCTGTCTCCCATGAGAAGGGCAAACATCTTTCCTGCTGAGCTAATCTCCCATACCTGAAAAACTGCTGAAACTCACTTCACCGATCAATTCATTACACAAATTAGCGCTGTATGTTATTAAAATACTGTCTGTATTTCTAACTAACGTTTAATAATTAGAAACGTGATCACAGCCTTTTGTGCATTCACACCGCAGCATCAAAGCGTTCAGTTTACATTCAAAGTCTATGTGGATGCAAAGACTTGTCTCTAAAAGATCAGAGAAGTCAGTTTGTTGAACTTGCTGTTGCTTCTCGCTCTCCTTCTAAAAGAAGGTTGTTCTCCACTCTGGTTCTAAAAGCTCATGTTAGAGAGCTGAGCATGAAAAGGCCTCTGAACACGGTCACAGAATAAAAAGGGGCGTGAGATGAAGACAAGCTTCCTGCAGTACTGCTCAGCGGCCTGTAGAGGCCACTAAAAGACTAAGAATTAGGGGAAAACCGGCTTGATTGGATTATTTTGGACAATTTAAATCATAGTTATGACACTGAAAATGTTTTTTTATGGTTTTTATTGGTCAATCACTGCTTGCCTTGGTTGCCCTTACCGCACACCACTGCCAACGATTCTCAATGGAGTTCAGAACTGTATTGATTAGTTTCTGCGATCCCTGCTTAATGCCAATCATTGGCGTGTCCAAAAGAAAGTCGCTACTTGGATTAAGCAAATACAGTAGCTCTTACTGGATAACTGCTGCATGGGTTATGATCTTTCAGCTGCAACACAGTATTTAAACCCAAGTGATGTAGCAAGTGGCTTCTCATTTCTGAAACAACCATGTGGTAAGACAAATTTCGTGGTCATGGAAAATATGTAAGTATGTTTGAGAAGGGTCAAATCAAGCATCAAGCAGAGAAAACATCTAAGGAGAAGCAGAAAACTAACGTACTACAGATCTGAACCCCAGTTTGTGACGAGCTGGAGAAGGCTTTGTGCAGTGGTCACTCTCTCACATCATAGGTACAAGATCTGTGTGAAAAATAATGCAACACTGGATGGAAATAAATCTTTTAATATGGCAGAAGCTTATTGAAACTATGTCACTGTGAATGTGTGCTGTAATCAAAGTTAAAGGCAGTCTTATCAAATATTAGAGGGCATACACCTTTTTTTCTGTGGTGTTTCTGTTTGTTTGGACCGGCAGTGTATATCTGCCTATAAAGGGTCACAAACCAGCGGCTTCTGGAAGATATTTTGACAAAATGTAAAAAACGGTATAATTGAGTGTAGATGAAAAGGTTTTGAAGCTTGGATCCATGTGACCTTAAGGCTGGATTGATAGATGTCACCTGCTGAGAAAGCTCTGCTCCTCCTCCAGAGACGCAGCTCAAAGTGTGACTTCTGACTGGCTGAATGTAAAGCAGAATCAAAGACAAGCGCACGAGGTGACCACTGGGATCAATACACCTCCAGCTGTGGGCACTGTCTTCAATGTCATCACAGGAATTAGACTAAATTATGGAAGTGTGTAATAGAAAAGAAGGAAGGACCACGGGGTTTAAGACCAGTTTTAATTGTGGTTTTGTTTAAGATTTAACAGACGGTTTGATTATACTGGATAACGATCTCAATGCACCATGAAAGAAGGACAAATCTTAAATACTGTGAATATAGATGTTGGTTTACATTAAAGACAGTATCTGGTCAACACTTAGTCAATATCATCTGGCTTGTACTAAGCAGTGTCATATTTCAATATAAAACGATGCACAATGCAACTTAAAGTGCATTTTCTGAATTGTCTAATTCTTATTTATGAGTTCAATAACACAGATGTGCAAATATAACTATAGTCCGTCAAGTGGCAGTTTGGGAGTTGGCATTTGATAACGTTTGAAAATTGCTGGAAGTATCACTGAGAAAATTGTGAAACTAGGAAAATCTAGGTACGATTTTTAGCAAATCTTAAATATAATTACATTATATCAAATGATGCAAATTTGACCTGTAATAAGCTTTTCAAGACATTTTTGAAGGTTTAATGCTGTTAAAGGTTTGTTCTTTCTCTCTGGGTTTCTTCTTCTGAGCCACAGCTTTGTAATTAAATCCCTCACAGAAGTTCAAAGTACAGTGTGTTACAAAATAGGTTTAGAAGAGACTAACACAATGCTTTCATATTTGGCCATGAACTGTACAACAAACAAACTTTGTCATCTACCATTTTGCAACATCAACACATTCTACATAATTTGTTATCATTAATTTGCACATTAGTTCACATTCACATTGGTCCACTTTATGCATGCGCTGATGGAAAGACTTCTGCTGCTACATCCACTCCATATGGATAAATTAAAATTAAAAAACAACACTAACCCTCAAGTGAAGAAGAGCAGCTGTCAGTTGACAGCTAATGGGGAGCTGAATTAATAAACAGTAAAAACAAAGTTCCTACATAATGCTAATGCATTATGTATTTAGTCTTTTTGAACTACTATGGTTCCATTTTTGCATCTCCAACGGAATTAGACATTCTTTTGGTCAAAGGAGTGAGATGCCGCAGACGGGGGAAAATGTGCGGGGGCCCCTGTGTGCCTCAGGATACGCGGCGCACGGACGCCTTTACTTGGGATTTTCCTCGCTAACGTTCGCTCACTTTCCAACAAACTGGATGAACGCTGGCGCTGCTGATGAGACGGAACAGAGACCTTTCCTCATTTCCTGTTTTGTGCTTCACGGAGACGTGGCTCAGCAAGTCGGTCTCGGATTGCGCCGTGCAGCTCGAGGGCTTCTAGCTGCTTCACCGCAACAGAAAAAAAGACCTCTCCGTGAGAAAATCCTGAAGCGGAGGAGTCTGTTTTTATATCAACAACGCCTAGTCATCCGATGTGACTGTGGTCGCCAAGCATTGCTCTCCAGCTCTGGAATATATTTTCATTAACTGCAAGTCATTCTACTCTCCACGTGAGTTTGTCTCATTCATTCTGGCCACTGTTTGCATTCCACTTAGCACGATTGTGCAGGAGGCACAGCGTGCAGAGATAGTTTGGATGAGTACATGGACACTGTGACATCATACACTCGATTCTGTGAGGACAGCATTATACCATCACACACCAAAGTCACTTTCAATAATGACAAACCCTGGTTCACACCAAAACTGAGGCTGTTAAGGCAGCAAAAGGAGGCAGTACACAGGGCTGGTGACAGAGAGCGCTACAAAGATGTGAAGTATGGATTTAGCAAAGAGGTGTCGAGAGCTAGATCACAGTACAATACGCATTTGAAGCAGCAGTTCTTGACAACAACCCCGCCATAGTGGAGAGGGCTCCGCCTTCTCACCAACTACAAGATCAGAGCCCCCCTCGCTGGAGATGACTGAAAACTGGCCGAGGAGCTTAACACCTTCTACTCCATGTTTGAGTAGCCACTCCATGTTTGAGTAGCCGGTCCCCCCCACCTTCCCCACCACTCTCTCAGTTCAGAGACAGGAGACAGACTATTTCGGAAATCCAACCCCCGGAAATCTGCTGGACCAAACGGTGTTTCACCCGCAACCCTGAGACACTGTGCAGGCAAACAGACAAACAGACATTTTTAACACCTCCCTGGAGTCATCACTGGACTTAATGAATACAGGCATGTGGCGCTGACTTCTGTAGTCATGAAGTCATTTGAACGCCTGGTCTTGCCCCACCTCAAGTCCTTCACCCACTCCCTGCTGGACCCCCTGCAGTTTGCCTACTGAGCCACCAGGTCTGTAGACAACGCCATCAACCTGGCACTCCACTTCCTCTTGTCTCAGACACTCGGACTATCAGCACAGGTTCTCCACAGGGCTGTGTACTAGCTCCTCTCCTCTTCTCCCTGTACACAATCTGCTGCACCTCCAGCCATGACTCCATAAAACTGATCAAGTTTGCGGACGACACCACCCTCATCGGGCTCATCTCGGACGGGGATGAGTCTGTCTACAGGAGGGAGGTAGACCGGCTGGTGTCCTGGTGCAGCGGTCACAACCTGGAGTTCAACACCCAGAAGTCAGTGGAGATGATCGTGGGCTTCAGGAAAGTCACAACTCCCCAGCCCCCCCTCACCATGACAGGGGAGTCTGTCATCACCCCCCTGGACTCCTTCTGCTTCCTCGGCACCACCATCACTCAGGATTTCAAGTGGGAGCCCACCTTCAGCTCCCTCCTGGCAGCCCAGATGATGGTCAAGTTTTACACGGCCATCATTGAGTCCATCCTCACCTCCTCCATCACCGAGTGGTACGCTGGAGCCACAGCCAGGGACAAACAGAGATGTGCGCTCTGCTGAGAAGGTGATCGTGCTGTACACTTCTGTCTCTGCAGGACCTGTACGTCTCCAGGACTCTGGGACGAGCAGGTCGGACTACAGCTAACCCTTTCTCACTCTGGACATGGACAATTTGAGCCACTGTCCCTCAGGCAGGAGGCTTACGGTCCATCCGGACCAGAACCTCCAGCCACAAGAGCAGTTTATTTCCCTCTGCTGTTAGACTCATGAACAACTTCTAAACACCTGCCACTTTAACTACACTTTTAATCAATCACACACTGCACTGTGATTTTCTGCACTACAACTGTTAAATTTAACTGTACATTTTTTGAGTACATACTAAGCCTATTTTTAGTTCATACTATAGTAAATTTAAATAGTTTTCTTTAAGTGCATACCCTTTTGATTTCATATATGCTGTTTTTATTATTGTTCATCGTTGTGAATGTTGCACACCGCGAATCACCGAAGCAAGTTATTCATATGTTTGTGAATTTTGTTCATTGACCAAATGGCAATAAACCTTTTCTGATTTCTGATTCTGACTCTTAGCCTTTTGGCATTTTTCTGTGGTATCACCCAAAACAATGTTAGTGTGTTTGTAAATGTATATAAGTATATATAGGCAATTTGTCTTTTTAAAAAGTGGTCATGCATGTAGTTGAGCAAAGCTAAAGATAATAGTATTCTATTCTATTCTAAGATTGTGAACACATGAGAACGGTCTATTTTTTTGTTTACATTTGGCTTCGACAAAAAAAAAAAAAAATGCTGGTAAATTAAATCTCTTGAGCCATAGTTAAAAAAAAAAACCAGTGCTACAATGAATGGCAGCAATGTTAAATAAAATAACTAAAAATTTTAACTATATTGCACAAATGTATGAATTATAAATTATATAAAAATCTCAACCTGTAGGAACTGCTGCCTCGGCACAGTTCCTACGGTGAAGATTTTTTTATACGCCCCTTCTAGTAACTATAATCAGAATCAGAATACTTTATAGATTCTTAAGGAGAATTATTCCGTCATCCCCTTTAAAGAACTGATGGTGTGGTATGGATTTTAAAAACACAGAGGAACTTCATGGATCGGAATGGGACCAAAACTACCAATGAGTATATTAATGAATGGATAAATTAATATGTTTATTTGGTTGTCCAATTATATATACAACATAAAAATACATTTTCAACTATATTGGCAGCAACCAAAAAGGATTGGGCTGAAACAACTTGCTTATATAAGTCCGTCATAAAGGTTACACAAATGATAACTCAACAATTCAGATTAAAATATCATTACAATATCCACATCAATAAGTTATATATATTAATAATTTCACATTATAGAATTGTTTTAATTAGCTTCATTTCATCACTGAGATCAGTCCATAGTTTGACTCCTAAAACCGAAACACATCTTTGATTAACATAAGTTCTCACTTTATTCAAATCAAACCAAAGTAAACCTCAGAGGTTATAGCGACTATTTTGTAATTTGAAGAAAGACTGAATGCCCATAGGAAGGTCCTTTATCACAACAAGAAACTAAATTTCGAACTGAACTGTTAAAATATGTCCATAAAATTGTATATATTTGATTTGGAAACAAGTCGGTGTAATCCCTCATTTGTCCAGGAGTGTTCCATAGGAGAAAAAAAATGCTTTATAATCGGGACTCTGTTTTTAGAAAAACAAATATATTTGATTTGATAAAAGGTTAATTGGCAGGATCACAGAATACGGCTTTATTTTTTTTATTCTGATTGCCCTTTTTTGTAGTTTAATTATTGGATCTAAATATGTTTTACAGGCATTTCCACAGATTTCTGAGCAGTAAGATGGATAGGGAAGCACATGAGAACAGACGTGATGAGTACAGACATTTCTTGGTTTAGTTTTATAAAGTATACCAACAGTTTTCAGTACTTTATGTGGTTTCTAAAATCACTCCCAAAATGTGGGTCTCATAGACCTGTTTTGATCCCATTCCAAAACAGTTTCACATAAAAACACACATAAATTAAATTTTCTTCTCATCCAATGATAACTTATTAAATCAAACAATTTTTTAAACCGTATCAACTCGCGGGACGCAAACTCCGGGGAATGAAAAGATGCTTCAGACCTGTTCTCCCAACCATCGTCACGGGAAACGTGAGATCTCTCCAGAACAAGACAGCGGCGCTGGTGGGACTCACGCGATCCCAGCGGGAGTACAGGGACAGCAGCGTCATGCTTTTTACGGAGATGTGGTTAACCCCTGAAATGCCGGACTCTAGTATCGCTTTGGACCACTTTCATTTGCTGCGCGCGGACAGAACAAGTGGGAGTGGTAAGAAGAGAGGAGGAGGCCTGGCTGTGTTTGTGAATGAGAAGTGGTGCAAACCTGGACACTGTACAGTGAAGGAGCAGCTGTGTAACAAAGACATTGAACTGTTAGCTGTTGGCATGAGGCCATATTATCTGTCCCGGGAGTTCTCACATGTGATTATGATAGCAGTGTATATGGCGCTCTCTGTTAACGCTGACAATGCTTGTGAAGCACTGCTCTCCTGCACCAGGTTACAGACCCAGCACCCACAAGCTGTCTTCATAGTCTCTGGTGACTTCAACCACGCTTCTCCCTCATCTGTTCTGCCAACAGATATACCCAATATGTTACTTGCCCCACCAGAGACAAGAAAACACTGGACCTGTGCCTTGCCAACACCAAGGATGCTCCCATGGGTGACCACAATCTTGTACATCTGCAGCCTGTGTATGAACCCATTGTGCACAGGCAGCCTGTGGTGCCCCGTGTGGTGAAGAGGTGGACTGCTGAGAGCGAGGAGGCTCTGAGGCACTGCTTCAGCACCACTGTCTGGACTGAACTTTATGACCCACATGGGGAGGACATCAATACCATCACAGAGTGTATCACGGACTACATAAACTTCTGTTTTGAAAACATTGTACACTCCCGGACGGTGCAGTGTTTTCCTAACAACAAGCCGTGGATTAACTGTGAATTGAAAGCTCTGCTGGAGGAGAAGAAGAGAGCTTTCAGGTCAGGGAACAAGGAGGAGCTGAGGACTGTGCAGATGAAGCTGAGGAGAAAGAGCAGGCAGTCGGAGGCCAGCTACAAGAGGAAGATGGAGGAACAACTGCAGCAGCAGAACATTCAGGGAGTGTGGAGGAGCCTGAAAACCATCTCAGGCTTCAAAGTCCCCCCTGTCCAGACTGAGGGGTACTTACAGTGGCTAAATGATCTAAACTCTCACTTCCTGAGATTTGATCAATCACCCACCCCTCCCCCTGCACAGCTGCATACTCTCACTTCCACAGCTGGACAATGGCCCTCACCCGTTCCTCTTCACGCCTCTGCTTCGGACTTTTAGCTCACCACCACCTGGACTCATTCATCCCCCAGCACACAGTCCCCTGCCAACCACTTGCTGTCACAGCAGCACAGGTGATGAGAGAGCTAAAGAGGATAAAATAAGGAAGGCACCAAGAGCTCAGCCATGGCTCCGCTGCAGTTTGCATACCGGCCTGGCATCGGAGTGGAGGACGCCGTCATCTCCCTGCTGCACCGCTCTCTCTCTCACCTGGAGAAGCCTGGCAGCGCTGTGAGGATTCTATTTTTTTTATCTCTCCAACGCTTCTACACCATTCCAGCCGCTGCTCCTGAGGGACAAGCTGGAGACTGTGTGTCGACTACGACCAGGCGGAGTGGATCCTGGACTACCTCACAAACCAACCCCAGTTTGTAAGAGCCTGGACTGTGTGTCTGACACTCGACCTACAGTGTGGGGCGCCCCAGGGCACCATCCTTGGGCCCTTTCTCTCACCCTCTACACTGTAGACCTCAGACACGACACGGATAGCTGTGTCCTGCAGAAGTTCTCTGATGACTTTGCCATCATCGACTCAATCTAGGACGACGACGATGCTGAGTACAGAGGACTCGCTCAGGACTTTGTGGTGGTGGTCAGCAGAACCACGCCGCCTCACAACGCGGGAAGACCAAGGAGATGGTGGTGACTTCCGCAGACGCACTCTGCTGCCGCCTCACCAATAAACATCCAGGGAAGGGACATTGAGAGAGTGGACTCATACAAGTACTGGGTGTTCATCTGAACAACAAACTGGACTGGACTCATCACACATTGTACGGAAGTGCCAGAGTCGGCTCTACCTCCTGGGACCCGTTCCTTTGGAGTGACAGGGCCACTCCAGAGGACCTTTTACGACTCCGTGGTGGCATCAGCCCTCCTGTACGGTGTGGTCTGCTGGAGCAGCACCATCACAGAGAGGGAGAGGAAGAGGAAGAAGTTGGACATAGTCATCAAGAAGTCCAGCTCCATCCTAGGCTGTGCTCTGGACTCGGTGCAGGAGGTGCCAAACTCACATCTATGCTGGACCATGAGTTCACCCCCTGCAGGACACTCTGTCCGCTCTGGAGAGCAGCTTCAGTGACAGACTGATCCACCCTTGCTGTGTGAAGGAAGGTTCGCAGGTCTTTCCTTCCTGCTCCTGTCAGTCAGCTTTTCATAATCATGTGCAATACTGTTATTACTCCTGTGCACTACTGTGACATAATGTCAATCATCCCTGTGCAATATTTTCTCTCCATATGACAGCTATAAATAAGCATAAGTTATAATAATTATTATTATTAAATTATAATATAAGTTCTCTTTTTTCTAAGTTATCTGTTTTTATTATTATACTTCTGCGCCTAATCTTTTTCTGTAGCTAATCTTTGTTGCAACAGTGGAATTTCCCCATTGTGGGACAAATAAAGGTGATCTTATCTTATCTTATTTCAACTTGTGAAATTAACTCATTAACATCGTGTCCTGGACAAAGTAAATTTGTATCATCTGCAAAAATAACCAAGTTAAATATTTTAGTTACTTTACAAATGTCATTCATTCATTTTCTACCGCTTGTTCCCGTTAGGTGTCATGGTTGACTGGAGCCTATCTCAGTGACTTTGGTCCTTAGGCGGGGCCACCCTGGACAGGGACCAGCTCGTCACAGGGTTAACAGAGACATAGCCATGATTTTGTAGGGATTCCTGCTGTTGAAATGAAACAAAGAGAATTGATCAGGATCAAGGTCTGCTTCTAAATTCTAGGACATGAACTCCTGACATTCAAAAGGCTTGAAGTCTGTTAGTTCCTCTTGTGTTTGAAGTCTTTCTTCTTTTTAGTTAGCCTACTTGGTTGTACAATCCCAAGCAGTTAATTTTTCCAAGTCATCTTGTAGTTTTATTTAAATTTGTCCATGTCTTCAATTTCTCGTATTGTTATAATTTTGGCTTACTCTGGTGTTCCGCTATGTTTAATCATTGCGTTACAGTTCCTTGTCCATGTATCCTGAATCCTCTTTTGAGTCTTCACAAGATTCTTCTTGTGGGGTGTTCATTTACAAATACAGCTGTGCTCTTGTTTTTTGGTTAACTTTAACACTTCAATTTTGTTTTTGTGGTTAACAAATCTCAAAAGGACCAAAGGGCAAGCGTTTTGTGCTCTGGAGAATTTGTAAAGGACTTGCTAACAAGACATAACACAATTTCAGTTTTGATGAGGATAAAACATTATTAGCATGGATTAAATCTCCAAAGAAGTTAATTTGGCATAATATTTAAGCCTCAGAATGTGTCACTGTTCCAGCTACTTTCCCAAATGGCCAGAGGACACTCATTATGTTTCAAAAGAAAAAGAAAGGAACACATTCCTCATAGTTCACATGTCAGGATCGTTTGAGCACAGAAAACAACAAAACACATCACACACACAAATGCACACACACACACACACACAGTTGGTGAAAGTTAAACGATTAATGTATTCATTTGCAGGATTGTCCCAGCTTTTAATTACTGATTGCATTAGATATCTGCATTAAATACAATTGAGTTAAGTTCTACACGTAATGTGTGCCATTCTTTGTTTTCAAATGGTGACTTTTAAATTGTCACAAAAGGTGGTTTTAGGTCAATGTTTAATTGGCAGTTTTACTTTCTTCTGAGTTATCAAAGTCAAATAAAATAGGTCGTTAGGTGTTAGGATAGCCTTTTCTCTGTTAGAATTTATTATGTTGATTTGTTTTGTTATATTTTGTCTTGTAATCCTTAGTAATGTGTCCATGAATGTCAACAAAGCAGCTGATGATTCAAATATATTATTCTAAAAAAACATTTTTATTTGTCGAAAGAAGCTTCAAGATAACTTGTTTCCACTGCATATTAAATATCCAGCCACACATTTAGCACACATTTTTAGCTTTTGTCCTGGAGAACTTTTCACACATTTTCCTTATCTTATTCTCTTCTTGTTAACAAAGCTATCTGAAAAAGCTTCTCTTTGCGTGCCAGCCGAACAGACCAAGAAGGCCCCTGGTGTTCCTGCTGTGTTGGAATATCCCCTGATGTCACTCATAGGAAGTTGTCTGGGCTCAAGACCAGACACCAAATCTACTCGGGCTGATCTGCTCTTGTAGCGCAATATTGAAATCTGCTTTATTCAATTTTCATCTATTTCCTCTTTGTTTCCCTTTGCCAATCCCTGGTGGCAGCTGCAATGTGTGTTGTATTTTTTTTAAATCTAATTTTCGTTCAAAAAGGATAGCAATGTTTGATGTCTCTTTGCCCGAACAGTCTGCTGATCCCCCCCAAACAATTCAGCGCTAATGGAATTCTTCAATGTTATATGTTTGGGCCCTCTGGGTGTTAGCGGTAGATTGTTATACAGTTTGCTGCACAACAATATATTTTAGCTCTTTTAGGATATTATGAGAGAAATGCCACAAGGGTCTAAAAGCCACTTCCACCCATAGACACATTTTAATGGTGACAATTATCCCATTTTCTCATTATAAAACCTGCCTAGTTTAAACTTCTCAGAAACATTCTGAAAAGCAGGCAATCCTTCTAATGGGTTAGCAATCAAATATTTCAATCTTATCTCACTTTTGTAATGTCTATATGGCATTACATAGCACAGAGTCTACACTTCTGCAGTGTTTGGTACCCTGCTTGGACCCATGGGCCACTCAAGCAACAATTAAAACTGCCGGTCACCAAACTTGGCCTTACTATTGGCAGTGGTTTAAAACTTGACAAACTAGTTAACGAGGGTGTCAGATCGAGCTTTTATCACTACTTGTTGTGTTGTTTTTGTTATGGTTTTGTTTTTATTTGATTTAACTGCTTTTAATGTTTTAGGATTAGTAATATCAAATTGAGCATTCATTCCTTTAGTTGTTTTGTTTGTGCAGGGCTTGTTTATAAAATGTGCTTTGGTAAATAAAGTATATCACAAATCACCACTGTAAGATTTCTTCATTCATTCCCCCATAACAGTTCTGCTTCCTGCTTTTTGATGCTGCTTGTAAATCTCTCATCTTCGTCTTTCTGAAACCTCTCTTGATCTTTCCATTTGTCCACGCCCTGCCGGGACTTCCTCTGGCCCCTCCCACATCCGAAACCTCAGGCTCATTATGGGAAGGCTGTCGTTCGCACTGATGCATTCAAGGGCATTAGAAAAGAGGCGGTGAATTATACCGAGTCAATGTAAGAGATCGCTCCAGGGACAAGCCTATTTCCTCCCATTAAAGATTATTGACTATAATGCAAGATGTGAAATGTAAACATTGTACTCTGAAAGCAGTTTAGTGCAAATTAACCTTTATGTCTTTCTGTTCCTGTTTTATAAAACCAAAGGTGATGGAAAATGGCCATAGAGTATGTTATAAAAATACTTTAACCCAAACGGTTATCCAGTTTTTAGAGCCCAACTATTTTCCACTCTTATCTGCAAAAAACAACTATAGTAAAAATTGTTTTAGGTCAATAACTTTAAGTCAGTCTTTGTTGCTATTATCTTGCCTATACGCTTTTTCAAAGACGGATGGTCAGAACACTGGTTTTATCTCCCAAAGATGAAATGGGCGTGATTGACAGGGACACATGAGTCAGTATAATCCCTCATTCATCCAGAAGTGGTCCATGGTAGAAAAAAGTTCAAAGATAGTCATCACTGTTTTAGAAATCAGAAAGACATTTTAACTCCCATTCAGAAGTAATTTTCATCTGAATTAGTTAGATTTAAAATTACTTCTAGATGGGAGAAAAATCAAAAAAGGGAGGAAAAAAAGGCAGGGAATTAAACAAATTGTAGCTTTCGGTCAAATTGTGTTACATGCTAATTGCCATAAATTTGAAAGAAGTTTGATTTTGTTCTAAATAGTTGACGACCAATGAGCTATTGTGCCACAGAAAAAAACAAACCTGATTGCACAGCTCAGCTGGAGTTAAAGACAGCATTCTGAATTTTAGCCACATTAAAGTGACACAAATACATGAGAGTTAAAGGTGAGCAGTGTTGGATGTGTAATTAGATTACAATTTTAAGGAATGCAATATAGTAACGCATTATAATGATGTAATTAGATTACAGTTACTAACAAAGTACTTATTTTATTACTAGCAACACGGCACAGGATTTAAAATTCCTCGGCATGCGTGCTTATGTCTTCACGCTGCAAACACGAAGCACGTTGAAGACGGCCTTTCACCCAGGCTTTCACCAGTGGAAACACTTTGCAACAACAACATGCTAATGTGCCGCTGCCTCCTCCAACGAGACGCCGACACGATGTAAGCAACTCCGGCTTGAATTACGCTGTCAAGTAGCCTCAAAGGCAAAAATAAATAAGCTTGTAGCAGCATATGTTGTGGAAGAGACGTTACGCATTTCTGCTGTTGAGTTATCGTCGTTCAGAAACATTTTACGCAAAATACAAACAACTGGAGCATGTTGAGCAAGATTATTTTGTATCAAATGGCCATTAAGGCAAGGCAAGGCAAGGCAAGTTTATTTGTAGAGCACAATTCGTACACAAGGCAATTCAAAGTGCTTCACACAACAGGAAAAAATGCATTAAAATCACAAAGACATGGCAGAAATCACAATCTTAGTTCAAGACATAAAAGAGAAGAGTGCAAAGAAAAGCATTAAAGGCTTTAGTAATCAGTAAATAAATAAATAAAATACAGAATTGAATTTTCTATCCGTGACATTCTCTTTTATTTAGATCCCAAATGCATAGCAGTTTTAAAGATTGTAAAAATAAAACCTGACAAATTTTAGACCAACTCAAACAATTGTGTTGTCTATTTTTTTAGTTCTTTCATTTTAGTAGATTTGTTAGAAACGGTACTGGGTCTCATTTATAAAGTGCGACAAATTGTACTTGAAAGAGTGCGCACCTGAAAGGAAAAACTGCAAACTGCAAACATTAAAAAAAAAAAAGACAATTTATAAAACCTCTGCAGACACACCTGTTCCCTGTTCCTAAATCCCAACTCACTTAACATCTTTGCTGCGCCGATTCCTCATAATTTTTCCACCCTGGGCCCGCCCTAATATACCATCATTGGATATGCAAACACAATTAACATATTCAGCATATCCATAAGGGTGAGATGCGGTGCCACTGACGCGATGAGAAAAGGAGGAAGAAGAGGAAATTCTCCAAGATGGAGGTGGAGACACTAATCTGCGAGGCGTGTCCGCCTGTCCGTCCGAGGGAGTCGGATCTCTCCTTCACTGTGGAACTCCTACAGGTTTCTACTTTTTCCCAAAGAGGTTTGGTATTTTTTCCTTGCCGAGAAGGAGGGTCTAAGGACAGGGGAGCTTGGGACATCTGTCTAAGGACACAGGACGCTGGGACATTTCCAAGTCCCTATGAACACTGTTTGTTTGTTTTCCACTGTAGCCCCTCGAGGCAACTACTGTTGTGATTTTGGGCGTTACAAAAATAAATTGAATTGCGAGGTCGTTTTTAAACAGAAACCTTCATAGGCGATGCTCTGCTGCTCATCTGAGGGCGCTGGCAACAGTCTGTAGCGGCGAAAACAACAAAAACAACTAGATAACTGATGGCTCAATGCGTCAGCAAACAAGACTTCTCCTTCTATAAATAATCTGCCATAATGTGGACCTAATTGCGCAGAATGTGTGTAGATTAATCAGAGTTGGGATACATCTAAACCTCAATGTATGAAAATAATGTAACAGTGAACCGCCAGAACTGAACAACAGCTCAGGAGCCTCAGGTATGTGTGCAGGAGGATCTGTGACACTGAGGGTGGGCATCGCAGGAGTAATGATGGAAAACTTTAAAATAGGTGACTGGACCCCTGCAATTCGCCTACAGAGCCAGCAGGTCTGTAGACGACGCCATACAGACCTACTTCCATCAACTTGGCACTCCACTTCATCTTGCAGTTCCCCAGGAACCTATGCCAGAATCCTGTTTGTGGGACTTCAGGTCTGCGTTCAACACCATCCTCCCTGCTCTGCTCCAGGACAAGCTCTCCCAGGTCAACGTGCCCTACTCCACCTGCAGGTGGATCACTTACTTCCTGACGAATCAGAGGCAGTGCGTGCTGCTGGGTAAGTATGTCTCAGACACTCGAACTATCAGTGCAGGTTCTCCACGGGCTGTGTACATTCTCCTCTGCTCTTCTCCTGTACACAAACTGCTACACTTACAGCCACAACTCCGTAAAACTGATCAAGTTTGCGGACGACATTGGGCTCATCGGGCGCATCTCGGACAGGGATGAGTCTGTCTACAGGAGTGAGGTGGACACGGTGGTGTCCTGGTGCAGCGGTAACAACCTGGAGTTCAACGCCCAGAAGACAGTGGAGATAATTGTGGATTTCAGGTAAGTCACAGCTCGCCAGCCCTCCCTCACCATGACAGACTCCGCATCACCACCGTAGACTCCTGCCGCTTCCTCGGCACCACCATCACCCAGGACCTCAAGTGGGAGCCCTCCATCAGCTCCCTCATCAAGAAGGCCCAGCAGAGGATGTATTTCCTGCGGCAGCTGAGGAAAGCCAAGCTGCCAGTGCAGATGATGGTGCAGTTTTACACGGCCATAATTGAGTCCATCCTCACCTCCTCCATCACCGTGTGGTACGCTGGAGCCACAGCCAGGGACAAACAAGAGACTACAGCGCATTGTGTGTCCTGCTGAGAAGGTGATCGGCTGCAGACTTCCATCTCTGCAGGACCTGGTCTCCAGGTCACTGGGATGAGCAGGTCGGATCACAGCTGACCCTTCTCACCCTGGACACGGACTATTTGAAACACTCCCCTCAGGCAGGAGGCAACAGTCCATCCGGCCCAGAACCTCCCGCCACAAGAATAGTTTCATGTTCCCTCTGCCGTTGGACTCATGAACACTTTTAAACACCTCTCACTTTAATTGCAATTCGATCAATCACTCTCTGCACTTTCCACTTTCTGTAATTGTAACTGTAAAGTCTTGTGTACATAGTAAGCCTATTTTTATTTTATACTATACTAAATTTAAATTGTTTTCTCTAATGCATGTCATTTTTATGTCAAATATGTTGTTTTTGTTGTTCATTGTATGTTGCATCTTAATGCCGAAACAAGTTCCTGTTTTTGTGAATTTTGTTAATTAACAAAGACAATAAACCATTTCTGAATCTGATTCTGGTCCGCACGCATAGAGCGAGTGCAGGATGGTGAACGTGCACGCTCCTGCGCGTGATGGGTCTGTCACCCATTTGATTGTGAGGGTACGTACTAAGATCTTTAAGCACATTTTACTGTTGGTTTTACTGAATTAACTAGGGCTGCAACGATGACTCGCGTAAATCGAATAATTTGATTAAAAAAGCTTCGATTATTATTTTATTGCCTCGATGATTTGTTTAATTTTACATATTTAATTAAAAACACGTAAATCTGAGGTTTGCGGAGCGAACGGAACGACTTGTGGCGCTTTTGTTTCTCACGGAGCTTGTTCCGCTCGGACGAAAGGGCAACAGAGAGAGCGCTGCGTGTTCCAAACTCACGAGTGCGACCCGATAATCTAATACATTCATGAGTGCCACCGGGAAGAGTTTTGTTGGGTGAAAGAGCACGGTGTCCAACTACCGCAAACTAGCTCTGTGCCTCCCACCTAGCCCTAAAGACGTACAGATCCTACAAGTAAGTATGCAGCCGATCACCTTCTCAGCAGAGCGCACAATGCGCTGTAGTCTCCGTTTGTCCCTGGCTGTGGCTCCAGTGTACCACACGGTGATGGAGGAGGTGAGGATGGACTCAATGATGGCCGTGTGGAACTGCACCATCATCTGCACTGGCAGCTTGCCGTAGGAAGTACATCCTCTGCTGGGCCTCTTGATAAGGAGCTGATGGAAGGCTCCAACTTGAGGTCCTGGGTGATGTGGTGCAGAGGAAGCGGAAGCGGTGGGTCCACGGTGGTGATGGGGTCTGTCATGATGAGGGGGGGGCCGGGATCCACTAGTTACTATCATACTATTTTCTATTGTCATATAGTAACTATAGTAACTATTACTTGCTTTGCGAAGTCGGCCGCTCCTCTGCACCGCAGCTGTGCTCATTGGCAAACGATCTGAGAGAAAGAAGCAGTTCTGAGTGCTACTGGACCATGGACTGAGGAGTGCCAATGGAGCTTTGAAGCCCTTAAGGCCAAGCTCATCTCGGCCCAGTTCTGGCATATGCAGATTTCTCTTGTCCCTTCATTTTGGAGGTCGACGCAGCCACAGCGGCTTAGGCGCTGTGCTTTCGCAGGAGCAAGAGGTGTGGTAGGGCCCATTGCTTACGCAAGTCGTGGACTCAGACCACTGAAAGAAACATGTCCAATTAAAGCTCGATGAAATTGGAGTTGTTGGGTCTTAAATTCAGGTACTGAATTCAGGTACTGAATTTAAGTACCTATTGGGGCAGAGGTGTGCTGTCTACATAGACAACAACACTAAGTTATCTGTCTGTTCGTAAAGCTGGGTGCTGTGGAGCAGCGTTGGGCTCTCAACTCACCTCCTTTAACTTTGAGCTGAAATATCGGTCAGGGAAGAGCAATAAGAAAGCTGATGCCCTGTCCCGGCAACCCTTGTCTTCGCAGGCGTTGGCACCCCTTGTTCCAAGGTACTTCTTGTTTCAACCGATGCAGCAGGCACTGGCTCAACAAGTGCAGGCATCTCAGTCAGTGGTGGAAGTGCTCCCCCACTATGCTCCAGCAGACTTGCATGCTCTCCAAAAGTCGCAGCGTTTTGGCGGCAGAAGCGGCAGCCAACCTCGGAGGGCGCCGTGGGCTTTCACCACAGACTCTAGTCCTGCTTGGACAGTGGGAACACTTGGTGGAGTTGGATCCGGCTCAGATCCATTCGGACCAGGGTTGCAACTTTGAGAGCTTTAATTCAACAGCTGTGTTTGTTGTATGGGGTTGTAAAGTCTCGGACCATGCCCTATCATCCAGCTGGTAACGGGTAGTGCGAACGCTTAAACCAACGCTTTGGACACCCAGCTTTAACCGAACACTGCAAAATCTGTTGCGTGCTTTGCCCTTCAAGGAAGCAAAACTTGAGTTCCTGCTGCCGAGGTGGTGTGTGCTCACAACACAACACTCATCAGTCGACTGGGGTCTCCTTATCTTTTAATGTTTGGTCAAGAACCTCGACTCTCTGTTGATTTCATCCTAAGGCGGTACCTGAGCCTTTGCCAAGCATCAGGCCCGGCTGCAAGTGGCCTTGTATGGGGCTATCTGAAGGTTTCGGCTGATTGTAGGAAAGAGCTAACCAAGATAAACGGGTGCAAGATTTACCTCTTGAAGAGGGTCAGCTTGTCCTGTTGCGTGACCACAGGATCAAGGGTCACCAAAAGATGCAGGACCTTTGGAGTCAAGTGACCTATAGAGTCACACATGCGCCGGAATCTGGCGGTTTGGTCTATACTGTGGCACCTGTCGCCGACCATAGTAAAGTCAGGAGGGTACATCGCTCTTTGCTAATAGCTCTGGTAAGCTCGGCACACCCAAAGTAGTCGTGGAAGATTCTCCCGTGGTCCAGATGAATGGCCAGTTCGGGAAAGAAGTGTTGGTTGTATTTTTTGACAGCGATCTGTTCCTGGGACCACAGTCCACTCAGGAATAGTTAGTTCCTTCAATCCGACGTGTGGCGGAGACTCAAACTACACCACAGTCATTGCGACCATATTGTTCTGGACCTTTGGGCTCAGACCCACCCCAACCCAGGGCCTCTGTTCAGCCAAACAGGACTCTGTTGCGGTCCAATACACCGCGCAGTGATCTTGGATTAGCCGTGTGTCGGTCCACCTGCTCTACGGCAGGTCAGCACCTTAACCGCCGTCATCTCCAAAGCGTATAGCTGGAAACTTGTATGGGAATGCTGCTTCCATCTCATGTGTGCTGTCTTCAGGCCGTGGTGTTAACGCAAGTCCATCGTCATGGCACCGATGCCATTTGGGAGGGTTAGAATGTGGTAAGAGGGAGGTTGAAGACTGTGCGAGGGGGTGCGTTTGCCCGGCCCCCGGCGGCGCGGGGCTGGCTTCATATGCGCTCCCTTTCTCATCGCTCCCCCTTTCTGACCACACACATTTCCGGGTCCTGATGTTGGCCGCTTGTCCTCGTGCTCCAGTGCCGTTGTCTGGCCACCTGCTCGGCATCACACGCAGTTAACGTGCTGAACCGTACAGCGCTTACTTGTGCACCTCAGCTGGCGGGTCTTTCTGGCAAGCCTCTCTTGTGCTAC
Organism: Chaenogobius annularis; assembly: GCA_015082035.1. Taxonomy (NCBI): domain Eukaryota; kingdom Metazoa; phylum Chordata; class Actinopteri; order Gobiiformes; family Gobiidae; genus Chaenogobius; species Chaenogobius annularis. The sequence goes on along the minus strand of BJKM01000301.1, from coordinate 629,904 downwards.
TTGGACAGTACGCTGCCTCCAGCGAGCCATATACACAGTGGTTCATTCATATTAATTGAAAAAGCTTGCTCTCAGCTGACCATAGCAGCCTGAGCAGTGCGGGTTGGTTGTCCCTCCTGAACCATTCACTGGTGTGCCTCAAGCTTGTTTGGCCTCACGCCGTGGACTATATGTATAATTTCATCTAAACTGGTGTCAGCATCTAAACTGGTGTCGTTGTTGCTTCCTGTGCTTCCCGTTGCTTCCTGTGGCTCATTGCTCCTGTTCTTACTATTCTGCTGTTCTACCGTGTTGCTACTTCACTTGCTTCATGTTGTTTGCCTTCTGTCCCTCCTGTTGTGTCGCTGCTTAGCCCCTCCGCTGCCTGGCTTGTTGCTTTCCGCTCTGCCTCCAGTCTGGCTTGAAGGGGGCGAGAAGCGAATGAACGTGGCGTGTTTGAATGCCTGTACCAGCGGATTTCAGCATTAGACCAGTATTTTAACCCTCATAGCAATTGTTAAGTAAATTAAAAATGTATAGTATTTTTAAAATTGTAAAACCAAATATTCTGTCACTTGGTACCTTGCTCTGTCTTTGGTACACTTACGCCTGTGCGCCTTGGGGATCCCATTTAACTTAGCATTCTCCCGGTGAAAGTCCGGGGGCGGTGTTGTTGTAACACTTATTTAAAAGAAACCGTTTCCCTATAGTAGCTGCCACACCCTGATTACTAACCATTTGTATGTTGAGAGTGCGTCTTCCACGACAACTAGAGACCAAGACCAAGTCTTGTTTGGTTAAGATTGCATTACTCTGCCTGTCTTGTATGTTAAGACTTGTTTGTTCAGCTTGTTGTTTTTCCAATTTTTTTTTGGAGAAGTTTCACCATTGTCTCAATATCGCTTGACATTTTTTTCTTAAGCAAAGGGTCTCTAAGCAGACTAGCATTGTTTTTTCTGTTTTTCCTCCAAGTCAATAGTCATTTAGATTTAGAGCATCACAGTCACATCCGATGACCAGGCGTTGTTGATGTAAAAACAGACTCCCCCGCCGCATGTTTTTCACCCGGAGAGATCCCTTTGTGTATCCGCACGAAGAAGCTCGAAGCCCTCCAGTTTCACGGGGCAGTCCGGGACCAACTCGCTGAGCCACGTCTCCGTGAAGCACAAGACAGGAGATGAAGAAAAGTCTCTGTTTCGTCACATCAGCAACGCCAGTTCATCCATTTTGTTGAAGAGTAAGCAAACGTTAGAGAGGAAAATCCCCGGGAAAGGGGTCCGCGCACCGCGCCTGCAGAGAGGCAGCCCCCGCACGTTTTCCTCGTCTGCGGCTCCTCACTCTTCTAGCCAAACGAAGGGCTAATTCTGCAGCAGAAGCTAAAAAACTGGAACTAGGTCCGTAGGAGTTGTGGTTCGGATGGACAAGAGCACGCTGACACATATCGTGCGCTGTGATGCAGTGCTGCCTCACGGCGCCCCTCCTCCCTGTATTTGAACGGGAATTACGGGACATGCGGACATTCTGATATTGTTAATTATAAAAAAATATTGTTTCATATTGGATTCAACGGGAAGGGGGGTTTATAATACATACCTGATAATAAATATTAACTTTAATTATATTTTATAATTACATTTTTTCCCAAGATTGAATGGTAAGGCTCTGCCTCCCCTGCCTCCCCTAAATGCATGTCACTGCCTGGGTCTCCAAAAGACAGATTGATGGGCTATTGATTGTTTTATTGAATATAGTATTGGCAGTGTATCTGGTTATTCTATATTTGTTTTTTTTATTTGTATTTTGTTATACACATATGAAAAAGAGTTTCTATCATTGGGTTTCCACTGTATAAATAAACGATAAATAGAATAAATAACTAGATTTTAGCAATGAAACTGGCAATGCAAATGAGGGAATCATTTGAGGCTCATTCTGCTTTCTAATTGAAGAATTGTCTGAGAACCAAAACACCAAATTATAGACCATTCTCAACCATTGTCACTGATTCCATGACTTGCACATAAGTGATGCTTGGTGGCAAAAGCTATAACGGTGTCCGCTCAGCTACAGGTAATTTTTCTGCCTAAAACTCTTGTCTGCCAAGAGGCAAAATTGTCTTTCATGACTTTTCATTGGTTAAAGAGCATCATGTGATCACTTGCCGACCAAAACAGAAAGAGTTTCAGGGCTAATCTAGCTGTGATGGTAACTCACTAAGTTGTGATGCTAACTCACTCAGGAATCTCTATAATGGACCTTAAAAGTGCCAACAGATGTTGGAGGTTGGACAGACAACCCATGAATTTATCAGAGAAAAAAAAATCATGAGCCGTTTTCTATTAGATTCTGACCTGTTCCCAGACTGAATTTTCAGTCGGTTGTATCTCCAGTAGTCACGTTTCCCAGAGGACTCACCAACGCAGGTCCCCTCTCCGCCGCGCACACACACGGTAGGCGTAATTCCAAAGCCTCCGAACACCATAATCTCCTCCGCACGTGCTCTTCCGCGGACCTCTGCCTCCATCGCGTCTACACACACACGCCGACCTCTACTCCATAGTCAACGAGACCCACGCGCTGTCCTTCTCGCTCTTCTAGCCTTCATTCAACCGACCGCTGCATGGCCTTAGCTCGCGCCACAGTTCCCGGCAAGGCTCCCGCCAAGGCACCGCTCCCCCGTGCCACTCCCGTGCACGGCTTCCGTGCGCTTCTCCACGCAGGTAGACACCAGAGACCGCAGCCGGCCTGCAGCCGGCCGAAGTTGGAAGGCATTTCTTTCGGACACTATGATGATAAATATCCACTTGTCACAAGCCCCCGGAAAAACAAAATGGCGCCCAATTCAAGCCTATGGCGTGTGCTCATTGGCGTATGTCTCCAAAAAAGTTCCCTACTTCCGCGTTACTTCTTGAATAGGGAGTCTAGTGCCTCCCCTTTTATGACGACATCGCCATGTCGCTTTGGCGTCGGGAACGAGCACGGCGACAGCAGAACATGTGAAAGACTGTGGACAGTTAGCGCAGACTTTTGGAGTCTGCCGTCTTGAAATGGTTACGAAATGTATAATAATGAATTGTTATATCTATCTATAAATATAAAAGGTATCATGTTGTAAAGCGAAAATAATGGTTTCTTTGCAGAAAGCATGAGCCGTGAACTCATGAATGCTTCTTTTTGTGTAGCTAAACGTTAGCTTTTGTTAGCTTGTGTGAACTGTGTAATTGTTCATTTACACTTCATATTGAATGATGTGTGAAAACGTGCGAAATGACATAAAACACAATGTACGTGTATCGTTTGTCTCGTCCACTGTCTTCTGTCTGTTTGTTTTCATCCGACACCGCTCTCTTCTGATGATCGTTCACCAGGAGTGCGTGCGCGGTCAGAGTGCGTGCGCGGTCAGAGCGCGTACATGTTCGCCGCGACGTTAAAAATTAGATTTTTAAGGATTTTAGAAACAGCAAAAGAGTGACATTCCTTCTATTTTATTTTTAGACTAAAAATAATTTCGCACTTTCGGTAATTTTACAGGCCGAACTGTTGAAATGGTTGGTGCCTGAGGCTGCAGTCCAGCGGAGCAGTCACTACTCAATTTGGATCGCGGACAGAGGGGGGTGCCTTATCCAGTTATTATAATAGATCCATGACTTGTCAGCCTTACACTTCCTGGTTCCCAGAGCGCACGCAGCTGATGAGGTCATTATTGCTCCACATTTGCCCGCAGCCCGACCTTTCAGCTCCCCCTGGTGGTGGGAGCCAGGTTGTATAACCCCGTGCCTGCCCCTCTGTTTTCAATCTTTCTCATCTCATCCTTTCTCTCATCCCCCTCTTAGTAATGCACTTAAGCACTTAGCATATGCATTCCTTCATCCCTTCATCACTTCATCCCTTCATCCCTTCATCCCTCCTCTACATCTACTGCTACAACTACAGCTGAAATCCAAGTTACCTAACGTAACTGTGGTTGTACGAGTACGCGTGTAGCCTTCGCTATTAGCACATATGACATAGGACAGGCTCTAACCCCAGGGCCTTCAAGGCTAGCCAGGCATCTTTGGATATTCTTTTTCACCCCTTTTCTGCAATTCCGGCAGTTTCTCATCTTCAAATTTACATACTGGCTTGATGCCACTTTCCGTCACACTTTTATCCGGATCCTGCTTTTCATGCTACCTCATCTTACCATGTTCACATCAATTTCGGGCTTTTGCCAAATTCATGCCAGTGCTGCTCATTTTCTCTCGTTCACCCTTCATCCCATTCATCATTACCATACGCCGACTCATGCTAGCATGCTACTCCAACTCATTCTAGGCCTTGCTGCTCACATCCACACTAGCAGCTTGCTCACTCCCATCCACGGCAGCAGCCTCGCTCGCTCCCATCCACCGCAGCAGCCTCGCTCGCTCCTATCCACGGCAGCAGTCTCGCTCGCTCCCAGCCACGCACGCCGACCCGCAACCGCCGGCAACGGCAGCCATGCTCGCTCCGATCCACGGCGTAACCACGGCAACGGCAGCCATGCTCGCTCCGGTTCGCGGCCGACAGCCAAGCTCGCTCCAGTTCACAGCCGACAGCCACGCTCGCTCTAAACCACGGCCGACAGCCACGCTCATATTGGCCCCGGCATATCATCGTCGGCTTCCCCTTAGCCATTAATTCCCCAGAGTCCCTCTCTCAGAGCCAATGGGCACAGGGATGCCTACTCCAGCGCCACTGTGCCCCGCTGGTTATCTTCAATCTCTCCTTTGACCCTCTTCTCGTACCTGCGTCCGTCCCCTATTCGATCTCCTTTTGACTCTTCATTCATCCCTCCATCATTCATTGCTCATCCCACTCAACTCCCTCCCCATTCATCCACTCGATCCCTTTCTCATTCATCCCTTATCCTACTCGAGCCTTATCCGCATCCTCACCAAGGTTGCAGCCGGGCACTGGGATGCCATCTCTCTCCAGAACTGTCTCTCAACAATCTCCCCTCTTCCGACCCTCTACTCTCTACCTCATCCTTTCTATTTTACAGGCTTCGCAGCCAGTGTTCTACCTCTGTTCACCTTTCCGTCATCATTTCCAGAGGTGCAGATGTACGTCTCATCTTTTATCATGGCTGATCACCTAAACTCGAGAAGCTCAATCATTCTTCCCCCAGCTGCTGATTCAATAGCTCTAGCGATCGTGTTTCCTGTTTCTTTCTCAGAGGAGACATCTCTCAGTGTGCGCCTCAATCCATCGTGCATCAATGATGCATCTAAGACCGCACTCCACCTCCTTCCAACTCATTCCAACTGCATACGCACTAGACAGTCCCCAGCACTTAGTCTTCTCTACCAGATCATCCTACAGGGCATGCCCTTCATTTCAGACCAAGAATCTGCTTCTCGTCTCTATGATGAGTAACTTTAGTGCACCTCTCAAGTCAACACACAGAAGTAGCAGACTCCCATGAATATATTCATGCGACCATCGAACTCCTCACTAGAATTGTAGAAAAAGATTCAGTTGAAGTCACTAGAATGATTCTTTCTTTTGTTCCAAGGCTTCAAGGGAAGGCAGCTCGTTTCTGTCTACTCTAACGGGTCCTCCACGTCCATTCGAATTATATCCTACTATCGTTCCAGACATTCTTTTAGGGGTTTGATTAGTCAGAAGACACGCATTCAATCCCTTACTGATCTTAGTAGATCCTTACTGATCTTAGTAGATCCTTACTGATCTAGTAAATCTAGTAGATCAGTAAGGGATATTCTATTATGCCGTACCTCATAGCTCTCAAGACTCTTCGTCTACACTTCTCTATCATTAGTCACCCGCATTGCTATTACTCAAGTCATCATAATCAGCCAACTCCTTCTCACAATTCGCTGTCCAAAAATCTGACGCTCCGCACCGAACTTCGACGATCGTCCTAATCACTATTATCAATAAACATTCTCTCATATTCCATTGTTGTGGCGTGGTCCCTGCTAGTGAAATGTAGTTGATGATGTTAATCATTGACTGAGGTTCAGGAGAGGGACCATGCCTCCTCTAGCAACCACGCCTCCACTCTTTAACCACACCCCTAATTACCCAGAATCCATATTTATACAGCCCTATCCCTGCATCTCTTGTTGTCTCTATCATCTTCACCTGAACACATCACCATCTAAGGAGGGGGGGGTTCTGAATAGGCTGGGCTGATTACCCGAGATGGAGCCCCCATCCTTAGTCTCTACCCAGCCAACTCTAATCGATCCATCATCGATCCATCATCGTTCCATCATCATCATCATCATCATCACTATTATCAATAAACATTCTCTCATATTCTATTGTTGTGGCGTGGTCCCTGCTAGGGAATAAATATTACATTAAATGAATGAAATAATAGATTCAAAAGGCTATATTTGACAGAAAAGTGCTTATAATTATAAGGCCCTCAGCCACTTGCCTGGATTCAAATATGGCCTTCGGAGGAAAAATAATTGCCCACCACTATTGGCTAGACTCTAGCCAATAGCCATGTCTTTCAGGAGTGCACACTTTGCAATTCAGAAGCAAGTCAAGTTGTAAATGCTCCACACTACGAGAGTGAAGGAGCTGCATCTCCGTTCAGCTAGAGATGACTGGTTGAGAGAGAAATAGTTCTTTACTTGATAGCTTTTTTCCACTCAGTCAGTCAGCGTACTAAAATAATGTGATGTCACTAAGAATGGTCTATAACAAACAAATAGGCCATCATATCCAAGTAAGTATTATAATCAGCAAAAGCTATATTTGATTTAAACGTGTTTTACTACAAAGGTCATATTTAGGAAATTTTAAATCTAAATCTTCCATGTACTGTCGCTTTAATGGTGTTAATCTTCTAGTATATTTTTTTCCACATGTAATGCAATGCCTACTCACTTGATTCCACCTCTTTGCAAATCTTTTTGTTTTCCTTTTGTTTCCTTTTTGTTCCCCTCTCATGCACTGTAAAGTAGAACATCAAAATGTATCCCTCTTGTTTTTTCCTTAGAGGGCTAACAGCATTTTCCTATCCCAACATTTCTGTTAAAGCCCCGCAGACAGATTTCTCAAAACTCCAAATTAAAGAAGACGATGAAATTGCAAGACCTGTCTAACATAACATCTAAAATTATTGGAACTGGTAAAGTGGTAAGCATACACAACAAAATCACGTGATAAATGTTCCTTAAAATGTAATGTATAGAACAAACCACTCGAAGTAGACCGAAGTAATATCCCCACTGGATCATGCTGATAAAATGTGGGCCCACTGATTTTTTTACTTCACAATTTGGATCAAGAAGAACAAAAATACAAATGCATAATTATTCATCTCATCAATTATTTATACCTGCCCATGTGGTATTTGTTTCGGCCTGCCATAGTAAAAGACTAACTAGTTAATAGTAGCTAAATTAAACCAAAAGGCCATTTATTCAAAGCGCCACACTCAGCCTACATCATCTTATTCACGTCATGAGCAAAACAAGGCTCAGCAGAAGAGAAGAAGGAAATAGCACTTGTGTCTGATTGGTAAAGAGGACTTTGTTGTTATATAGCGAGAAACAAAGTCGTTGGATTCAGCCCCCTATATTTCTAAAAGAGGAGCTGGATTCCAAACACTGCCTGTGAGTCATCAGCCAGCCCAGCAATCCATATTGAGAACACAAAAGGCTTACTGTATGAATCACATTAAGGCAGTTTCTATGGTAAAGGCTACACAGCACTGAAATGTAAACAGGCTTTGGCATATGTTAACATAAGGTGTAGGCTGTTTTTGAAGAGAACGTTGAGCGTTCGCACACCGAGCCAAAGTTGATGGTGAGATCAGTGCACCGACTAGTCATTGCATCCTAGGGCAAGACACTTTACCCACTTTGCCAATGAAAAGTGTGTGGGTGAGTGTGGCTGCAGATTGGCAGCCTTACTTTGTCATTGTCAGCTATGGAAACAGAACCACCGCCAAGTGTGAGGAGTGAATGAGCAATGCAATATAAAGTACAAGGTGATCTCTAAATTCAAGGCATAATATGATTAGCAACATTAACATTTAGAATTCACCATTTATAGATACAAGATAATAATTTTATTGCTTGGATTGAAAGAGCTGGAACGTGTCCAAATATAGTTTACAATGAAGAATCAAGATAGGCCTCCATTATAATAATTAGTAATGATCTGATACCAAGTACTACTGGCAAGTATTGTGATATCGATTCGATAACAATGAGTTTTGTATTCAAATGCATTGAAAGTTCAAACAGTTACTGTCTAATTTTACCTGGGCTATCATTATTTTCTCTCCACCTTAGTTTGAACAGATATGTACAGTAAACCGCTGTCAGCGTCAACTGTCAATATATCATTATTTGTTGATTGATTAGCCCATCACTATAATTACTAAACAATCATTAATTTCTTTACTTTTTGTACCTGGAGATAGCATCACATCAATATACGTAGACAGAGATGCTTTGCTGCAAAGATTTGTATTCCAGTTATTTGTTATTATTATTTATTATTACATTCAAATTGGAGGATTGTAGAAATCAAAACTCAAGTAAAATCAAGGCCACAAAGAAAAGAGCAATCACTCAATTTGCAGCCACATTGACATTACAGAAAACAGTCAAACTGCATTTTCTGTTACTTTAATTGAAGCCTTTTTATGAACATATAAGTGTTTATTTGAAAGGAAATTATTGATAGGCAAGTTCTTTATTTAAACACATTAAACCCTATATTCGTTTACAGCTTTGCTAAGTCCATGTATGCGAGTGAGGCATTTTCTCTACACGAAGGAGTCCTGCCCTCTTTGCAGCTACATGCGAACCCGCCCATAATAGCTTCTAAATTACATACGGTAATGCCCCTATATAAGCGGCCTATGCTTGAGTGAGCTGTCACCACTTCCTTTGACCATACAGAGAATGTGCAGAGCTGTTGAGGTGTGAAGACCGTTATCAGCACTTTGGGCGTGTGGATGCTCAGGGTAAGCTGTCAGGCAGAGACACATGTCTGTGGTATGTGGCGGTTATGTCAAGATTTTACTCACACATATTTGTTTAATTTATTTTCGAATAGGTTGTCTTTTTAAATGTTTCAGTCAGTGGGCTTACTCCTGAGCTGTATAATTTCCAATTCACAAATGCACACATGTTTTCATCGTGGGCTTTTGTTTATATGCGCCATTGTGTGTACTTTTCACTAGTCAATTGTTAATTTGCCAACAATGCAAATATGATCAAAAATAATTTCATTGGAAAAAGATCAGAATAAGCCTGGCAATGATTCATGAACTCCATTTTCATCTTTGTTGTCACAAATCTGTGAAATTTTAAACAGAGTGAGTTCTGAGGCTTAGAACAAGAAGACCTCAAAAACCAGGATTCATGAAAAACGCGTGATTGAATCTGAATACATCTCCAGGTAAGTCATTTATGATTAGTTTAACCTTTCAGCCTTATCAATATCAATATCAAGGTTTATTTCCAAAGCACACTTACAACTTTAAAAGCCCAAAGTTCTGTACAGCAAAGTGCAATCATACATATATACAACAAGTAAAATACACATGAAGTTAATAAAATAATGACTTAGCTCAGTTCGTGTTTATAAGGCCGGAGAGAAAAGGTACGTTTTTAACAAGGATTTAAACTGCTCTAGTGTCTCAGCAGCTCTAACATGCAGAGGCTGTTCCAGAGAAAGCTCGGTCCCCTCTGCTTTTCAGCTTTGACCTGGGCACATCCAGGAGGAGCTGAGAGGAGGATCGCATGGTACGAGCAGGAACATGATGGGACAATAATTTCCGCAAATAACAGAGAGCCAGACCATTTAAAGTCTTAAAAACCATGAGCGACATTTTAAATTGGATTCTCTGGATAACTGGAAGCCAGTGCAGTGATGCCAGGACTGGAGTAATGTGTTGGTGACGGCTTGTACCTGTGAGCAGCCGGGCCGTCGAGTTTTGCACTAACTGCAAGCGTTTAAGAGAGATCAGATCGAGACTAAAATAAAGAGAGTTGCAGTAATCTGGGCGTGATGTAATGAATGAGTGAATCACTCTTTCAAGATCCTTGGCAGGTATGTTTTAACTTTTGCCAGTAACTTCAGCTGAAAAAAGCTGGTTTTGACCACTGCACTGATTTGTTTGTTTAGCTTAAGAGATGAATCCATCAGCACACCAAGATTTCGCACAAATGGGATGTTAAAAGAAGACAGAGGACCAAGAACACGATCCACCCCTCTTAGTACATCTGAATCCCCCAAAACAACTATTTCAGTTTTCTTCTCATTTAAATATAGAAGATTAAGAGTCATCTAGTCTTTAATATCTCTGAGGCAGTGAATCAGGGGCTCAAATGATGAGGTATTTGCACATCATTAGCAAAACAATGGAATGGGATATCGTATTTTTTAAAGAGTGATCCTAATGGCAACAAATAATTGCTGAAGAGAATTGGACCTAGGGTGGAACCCTGAGGTCCACCACAGTTCAAAGTTGCAGTTTTAGACTGATGTGGGCCGAGGTGAACAGAGACGTATGATCTGAACCAGTTAAGAGCTAGGCCTTTAACACCAACAGACAGTTCTAAACGAGACAACAGAATACTGTGGTCAACTGTGTCAAAAGCTGAGGACATATCTAAAAGCAGAAGGTAAGCAGGAATTCCAGAATCAAATATTAAAAGAAGATCATTAAAAACATGTAAAAGTGCAGTTTCTGTGCTATGTTGTTCACTAAAGCCTACCTGATTTTTTTTTTTTTTAAATGTCATTATAGGCAAGGTGTGACTCCAGTTGACGTTAGACAACCTTTTGCAAAACTTTAGAAAGGAAGGGAAATTTAGATATTGGCCTATAGTTTGTAAGAACATTAGGAATTGTGCTTTTTAATAAGGGGCTAGACAACAGCATGTTGAAAAACAGAGGGAACACGGCCAAAAGAAAGTGATGCATTAATCAAAGGAAAAACAATTGGACTAACTGCATCAAAGACTTCTTTAAAAAGTTTAGAAGGTTGTTCTATATTGTGTTTTTATTCATTTGTATTTATTTTATTCATATTTTTTATTTTTGCTAGATGGAATTGCATATTTACAATCGTATGTTGCAAGTGTTTCTAATGAACAAAAAATACATGTATTTTAGCTGCCTGTCCACAGAATGAAGATGTACATGCAAAAGAACAACCTACTGCCAGTCATTCACTCAGCATCACGTGGACAGCTGCCTGTTTTGTGGTGTGGGCTGTGAGAGCTTATTGTTCGTCTACGGCCGCATTAACCACTGTGACCCTGAGGTCTCTGATGTATGTGAGCAGCGCTGTGTAGCGAGTGTAGTAACTGTATAGTCGGTAAAAAAAAAATCTGGTGTGGTCTAGAAATTCATGCAAACATACACTGTATGAATAGCTATGCACACAGCCTGGTACTAATATAAATGTTCTATCCAATTCATTTTAATGAGGCAGCATATTTGAATAAAAAAATAATAATAAAATAAATTGGTTGTTGTTTAGATGTTCATTACATTTGACAACAAGTAACAAACGTTAACCAACTTATATTTTCTAAAGTTTGCTTATCTAAGTATGATTTGTGGTGCTTGATGAAATAAAACAAACATTTAATTGTCAAACTGCTTGCTATTTTTGGTGCGTTATTGTCCAGCATTATGAAATGTTTATTATGGGGTCGTTATCTCATTTGTTAGCTCATTTGTTAGCTCATTCATTAGAACATTCATTAGCTCATTCAAGCTCTAATTGCAACATAAACTACAATAAACTATACTAAACACTTCTATGTGGTAAAGTTATCTAACAAGGCTCTGATTTTACTCATGTGTACGGTGTGTGGTTAAGTGGTTGTCAGCCGCCAAAACAGCCATAGGAATGTTGCATGGCTGTCATGTCTTTGGGTCAGAAGACATTGATAATTCCATAAGAGTAGTAAGTTAGTTAAAAGCTATAAATAAGTTCATGCAAAAGGCTGAATTAGATGCCGGCCTCCACATCTTGAAATGTGAAAGAGAAGTCGCTGCAGCTGAGGCAGAAGCTGCAGCCTACGAAGAAGTAGAAAGTCAGAGCGGGGAGTCAAGCATAAAACCCCCTATTGATTCTGAGCCCTTTAATGCAGTACAGCGCACAAGGCGAATATGTTGAACAACACAGCAAGTTGCAAATGCACTCTAAACCTATAGACAATGCTTTAGACCTTTAAGTCACCAAACAACCTGTTGACCAAAGTTACAACTGCACCTCTGCATGTCCAGCCACCATTTGAATAGTGACATTAAACATGAACCAAAAGTTAAAGCGGTTCCAACCAATACCTATTTGTTCAACCCTCTAGCTCACACTTTCCAACCCAGAAACAACAACCAAGCCGAAACCAAATGGGGCACATGATTTTGCAAAATATCTTATCCGCAAAGAACTTATCAGCACAGGTCTACTGCAATTCGATGACAAACCAGAAAACTATTGGGCATGGAAAGCCTCATTTTATCAGTGCAACTACTGACTTAAATCTGTCAGCTAGAGAGGAGCTAGATTTGCTAACAAAATGGTTAGGGCCAAAGTCCTCAGAACAGGCCAAAAGGATTCGTGCTGTACACACACCTCCGTCCTGCCGCAGGCGCAAAAATGGTCTGGGAACGTCTTGAGGAGTGTTTTGGCTCCGCCGAGGCCATCGAGGATGCACTCTTAAAAAAGATAGAGGAGTTTCCAAGACTGACAAACAAAGATAGTGAGAAGTTGAGAGAACTTGGCGACATCTTGTTAGAGTTGCAGTGTGCCAAGTCTGATGGTACACTTCCAGGGCTAGCATACCTAGACACAGCTCGAGGGGTAAGACAAATAGTTGAAAAACTACCCTTCAACTTACAGGAAAGATGGACAACTGTAGGAACTCATTACAAAGAGACCCATAGAGTGTCATTTCCTCCTTTCTCGGGTTTTTGTGCAGTTTGTTCAGCAAACAAGCTAAAATGAAAAATGACCCAAGCTTTGCTTTATCCAGCTGTAACAGTCAAGTGTCGAATCGCACAGAAAAGCACACACCATACAATCGCAAAGCCACAGTGTCAGTACACAGAACAGACATTTCAGATAAAAGTGGTTCTGAGCAAAAGAAAATAGAAGAACCAGATCGGCAGTGCCCGATTCATAAAAAGCCACACCCCCTCAAAAAATGTAAGTCATTCAGAGAGAAACCAATCAAGGGACGACAAGCCTTTCTCAAAGAGAATCCGTATTTGTTATAGGTGTTGTGGTTCAGTGCAGCATATCTCAAAAGATTGAATAAGGTGGCAGTCAAATGTGTTGAGTGCAACAGTCCCAAGCACATTTCGGTACTTCATCCAGGTTCCACGTCCTGTCCCAAAAAGTGACACCTCAGAAGAGTGCAGACACTGAGGAGCAAACAGTGAGTCCTCCCGCAGTTGTTTCCAAGTGCACGGAAGTATGTGGTCGGAGTGAAAGCCCTCGCTCTTGTTCTAAGATTTGTTTAGTGAAAGCCTATCCAGAAGGCCAAAAAGACAGAGCGCTTAATATGTATGCAGTAATTGACGAACAGAGCAATAGGTCCCTGGCCAGAACAGAGTTCTTTAACCTATTTTAAATCAAAACCACGCCTGCTCCTTACACCCTAAAAACCTGCTCGGGAAAAACAGAAACTACAGGCAGGAGAGCTGTCAACTTTTTTATACAGTCCATGGATGGAAAGACACATATCAAACTGCCTCCTTTGATTGAAAGTGACTCTGTGCCGGAATGACAGATCTGAAATACCTTCGCCTGAGATTGCTAAGCATCATCCTCACCTTCTTCCAATTGCAAACAAAATCCAGTCTGTCGATCATCATGCTCCTATCCTCCTTCTGCTGGGAAGAGACATCCTCAGCTTTCACAAGGTACGTGAACAGATCAACGGACCCAATAATGCTCCTTATGCCCAGAGACTGGACATGGGTTGGGTTGTAGTGGGAGAGGTATGTGTAGGCAAAGCTCACAGCACAACAGAGGTCAATGTGTATTAGACAATGGGCGCCCAACCTATTTTTAGCCATGTCTAAATGTCTTTACAGTAAAAGAGGACTTTAGTGTCAAGTCTCAGCAAAACACACTTACAGTCACAAACAGTGTGGACACTACAGAGAACGTCAGACAAACTAGGACAGTCTGTGTTTGATAGAACTGAGCCCAGATCACAAGGTAGCACTGTCTATAGATGACAAAACCTTTCTAGCACTTAAGGACAATGCAGTTTGCCAGAACAAAGAGAACAGTTGGGTTGCTCCTTTTGTTCTCCGAGAAGGACGCTCCCGAGCAACAGAGATCAGGCCCTAAAACGCCTCTACTCACTCAAAAAGACTTTAGAAAAGAAACCAGAAATGAAAGATCACCACATCCAGTTCATGCAGATAATGCTAGATAACAATCAAGGCCGAACTTGCACCTCCTCTGCCCGCAGGTAAAGAACACTGGTACCTGCCAAAATTTGGCGTATATCAACCGCAGAAACCAGATCAAATCCGCGTCGTTTTTGATTCTAGTGCGGAGTGTGATGGTACATCCCTAAATCAAGTGCTACTCAGTGGACCCGACCTGAACAACTCACTGTTAGGAGTACTGTTGCGATTTAGAAAAGAGCCGATTGCCCTTAACAGCTGATGTGCAGCAAATGTTTTATTGCTTTGAGGTGTGCGAAGATCACAGGGACTATCTTCAGTATCTCTGGTTTGAGGACAATGACATCACAAAGAACGTGGTTGAATATAGAATGAAAGTGCATGTTTTTGGTAATCAGCCCGCCTCCTGCTGTTGCCATTTACTGCATGCGAAGGGGAGCAAAAGAGGGTGAGCAAGAACATGGCACAGATGCTAAACAGTTTGTTGAGAGACAGTTTTATGTATACGACGGGCTCACATCTGTCGTCACCCCAGAACAAGCAGTCGACCTGTTAACAAGGACAAAAAACATGTTAGCAGAATCCAACCTGCGACTCCACAAAGTGGCATCTAACTGTAGCCTAGTCATGGAAGCGTTTCCTGTGGAAGACCGTGCAAAGGACTTGAAAGATTTGGATCTTGGAGTGGATCCTCTCCCAGTTCAAAGGAGCTTAGGTCTGTGTTGGAACTTACAAACTGACAGTTTCACTTACCTTGTATCCAATGAGACCAAACCTATTCACACGCAGGGCGAGTACTGTCAACTGTAAATAGCCTGTATGACCCATTGGGCTTTGTTGCTCCCGTAATCATGCAGGGCAAAGGTACTACTCAGAGAACTGTCATCTGAAGCAAGAGATTGGGACGCACCTCTTCCTCCAGAAAAAGAGGAGGTGTGGATCTCATGGAAAGACTCTATTGAAAGCTCTTGAGGCTATTCAAATCAAAAGATGCTACAGTCCAGGTTCGTTAAGTGCTATGAAAAGTAATGAACTCTGTATTTTCTCCTGATGCGTCTACTGTAGCAATTGGGGCAGTAGCTTACCTGCGCTCTTTAGACAGTCACGGTCAGTACCACATAGGTTTTGTGATGGGGAAGTCCAAACTCGCACCCCGACCTGCTCACACTGTCCCACGGCTAAAACTTTGTGCTGCCGTACTAGCAGTGGAAATGTACGAGTTAATCAGAGACGAGTTGGACATTACAATCGAGAATGTTACGTTTTTCACTGACAGTCGTATTGTGTTAGGGTACATACACAACTTCTCTAAAAGATTTTACATGTATGTAGCCAACCGTGTCAAACGCATCAGGTTATCCACACAACCTGATCAATGGTGCTATGTGCCAACTGAGTTAAACCCAGCTGATCAGGCAACTAGATTTATTCCAGCTGCTGAACTTAAAAATCAGTGACTGGTTCACAGGCCCAAGATTTCTGTATTCAGACAAACACAGTGAGTCACACAAAGACAATTCATTCTCACTTGTTGAACCTGGAAAATGACAAAGAAATATGTTCGGAAGTCAAAACGCTCACAACTGCAGTATCAGAGTCCCAGCTTGGAGCAGAACGCCTCAAAAGGTACTCAAGTTGGACAACAGCATGCAAAGCGACATAGCCAAACTTATTCACGTTGTTGCCTCTTTCAAACAAAAGACAGGATGGGAAAGTTTCAAAGAATGTGTAAGCGTGAAAGAACTCACTAAAGCGATGTTACTAACACAAAAGTAAAGCGCAGTGTCTGCTCCATCTGGAAACCTTTTCTCTGGACAACAGTTGTGTGGAAAACAATGGAAACATGTGCAACAACTGGCGGACGCGTTTTGGAAAAGGTGGAAAAGAGAATATTTGTCTACCTTACAGAAACGCACAAAATGGACTGAAAGCCATCCATCCATCTTCTTCCGCTTTATCCGGGGCCGGGTCGAGGGGGCAGCGGTCTAAGCAGGGACTCCCAGACTTCCTTATCCCCAGACACTTCCTCCAACTCCTCCGGGGGGATCCCGAGGCGTTCCCAGGCCAGCCGAGACACATAGTCCCTCCAGCGTGTCCTGGGTCTTCCCCGGGGCCTCCCTCCCGGTGGGACATGCCTCGAAACACCTCCCTAGGGAGGCGTCCAGGAGGCATCCGGAACAGATGCCCGAGCCACCTCAGCTGGCTCCTCTCGACGTGGAGGAGCAGCGGCTCTACTCCGAGCTCCTCCCGTGTGACTGAGCTCCTCACCCTATCTCTAAGGGAGCGCCCAGCCACCCTGCGGAGGAAACTCATTTCGACCGCTTGTATCCGCGATGTTGTCCTTTCGGTCACTACCCAAAGCTCATGACCATAGGTAAGGGTAGGAACGTAGATTGACCGGTAAATCGAGAGCTTTGTCTTTCGATTCAGCTCCTTCTTCACCACAACAGTCCGATGCAGCGACCACATCACTGCACACGCTGCACCGATCCGCCTGTCAATCTCACGCTCCATCCTTCCCTCACTCGTGAACAAGACCCCGAGATACTTGAACTCCTCCACTTGGGGCAAGGACTCCCCACCCACCTGGAGAGGGCAAGCCATCTTTTTCCGGTCGAGAACCATGGCCTCGGATTTGGAGGTGTTGATTCTCATCCCAGCTGCTTCACACTCGGCTGCAAACCGTCCCAGAGCATGTTGCAGGTGCAGGTTTGATGGAGCCATCAGGACAACATCATCTGCAAACAGCAGAGATGAGATCCTGTGTTCTCCAAACCGGACCCCCTCCAACCCCTGACTGCGCCTAGAAATTCTGTCCATAAAAACAATGAACAGAACCGACTGAACTGAAAACCAACCAAACGTGAAAGAAGGAGATGAAGTCCTCCTGAAGGATGCTCAAGCGCACAGGAATGAATGGCCCATGGGGCTGGTAGTAAAGACTTTACCTAGCAGTGACAAGAAAGTTCGCAAAGTAGAAATACGGATTGTGAAAGACGGGACTGCGAAGGTGTTCCTTAGACCTGTCTCAGCGATTATAATTTTACTTTCAGAGACTGTTTGAATATGCCATGTCACATTTGTCAGGTTTCATGTGTTTTTTGGTTTTTGTGGTGATATAATATTATTATTTCAAGCGGGGAGTGTCATGTCTTTGGGTCAGAAGACATTAATAATTCCATAAGAGTAATAAGTTAGTTAAAAGCTATGAATAAGTTTATGCTCGTTAAATAAATATGTTGATTTCATGTTACAAACTGTTAGAAGAGTTTGGGTAAAATTGTCAGAGTAAGACATCTTCTCTTTTAAGGATCTTTTTGTTTCAGCGCAGAGTAAGTGCTCCTTTGCGCACATAGAGGATCTTTGACGTTTTTTTTCTCGATAATAAACAAGCTAGTTCCACGGCAAAAGTGAAGTCCTGAACGGCTCATTTACATGCTGAATGTGCTCTAAACGTTTGAACCTTGGGAAACTTTCGTCTTTGTGAGTATTTGTATGTTCACAAGCACTTAGTTTAACAGTATAACTGTGTTTTATTTGATCATTTATTGTAAACCTGTACACAAAGCTAACTGTGACTTGTTTTTTTACATGTGTTTAAGCTAGCTACTTTGTTAGATCTTCAACTGTACAGTGTAGTTTGTAACATGTATTTTTCTGTATGTTTCAGTTACCATTCATTCAATTCAAACAATTACAAACAATTCCACAGAATATAATTTCTGTACAAGATACCTCCATAAAGCAAGAAAAGAACGCCTTGTGTACGGAGTTTTCTTTATTGGTTCGCTGGCTGTCTAGCTTCACACAGTAACGTGTCGTGAGGACAGCACAATGGCTAATGCTAACTCCCTTGCAAAACGGTATCAGCCTTTTGAATGTAGCTGTTCAGTTTAGGAAGATGAACTGATGCAGTACACAGCATGGAAATTTTGACTTCAAACGTAAACCTACATCTCAAATACTGAATGTTCTTAAAGGGTTTGCAGAGAGCACAAGAGTATATAATGTTGCCCATGTTACTTTTCTTATAAAGTATAAAGTTGATTCATTAAGTTTACAATTTAAGTCAGATTTTAATTAAGATGCAATTTAAAAATTGCCTTTTCTACTGGACGGACTCATATCACTCCTTAACCTCCTTAACCTCCTTAACCTTTAGTCATAACCCATCCTACTCAGAAAATAAACAATTCCCACCCATAGGCATACATCTTCCTTTTACAGTTGTTTATAAGCCTTAAAGACACATTTCCTTTGCCAATAAAGTGCAATAGAAAATTGGTTTTGAAATATACTCATAACCTTGTAAAGTAAATAATAGCAATAGCAGATAGGCAATAAGAATATAAAGCAAACATTAGGGAAATTGCTCGACTTAATTATCCCTCTAAAAATGTCCACTCCTCCACATGACTGCTAAGAGTGGTCAGTGCTATAAAGTGATTAGCGAGGAGAGTGAGCGTGACGACAGCCCAGTTAGCCGGCGCGCACTGTCATTAGCAGAATACATTATGTACTCAAAACAACGCGACTGGAGTCAAACTGCTGTCAATGTAATTACCGTTAGAGAGCACTTTGTGGCCAAAGCACAGTTGAATCATTTCTGCACTTTCTTCTATGTTTTTTTTGGACCATCGCCTTTATTACACAGGACAGTGCCGTGGGAAATAGGGATAAGATTGGGGAAAGACATTGCAGCAAATTGTTGCGACCCAGACTCAAACTCACAATGCTGAGGTCATTTTTTATATAGCCACTTTTATTTGTTTAAGCTTATTTTATATTGAGGTTGTAACAGATTCATATTCAGAAAAAATAATGTGTAGTTTTGTTTGTATGTTCATGGTTCATTTAAAGTGCACTGTGTAACTTTTCCAGAGGAGGTTTGCCACCTGCTTGTCTCCTTAATGATTGTATAGCTTTGCCTGGGATGTTCCACAGTTTGAAATGTTGAATGTATTGCTAATGAATTTGCTCCTAAATGTTTTCTTATTGTGAGTGGGTAATTTGGCCACGGTTGGCCCCTTTGTCAGAAGTTACATAGTGCAGCTTTTCCACTAGCAAAAAGGGCATTGGGTAAATTTTTTTAATCATGTTTTATCATCATTGGATTTTTAATGGCTTTTTTACACACTCTGACCAACGACAACATTTTAAAATTGACTATTGCAAGGGTTAGAATTGGGGTTCATAAAGGACAAAATATTACATTTGATATAGAATTGATATTTACCGTATTTTCCGGACTTTTAGCCGCTCCCCTATATAAGCCGCATTTGCTCTATTTTAAAAAAAACGATAATAAAACAATACATAGGCCGCACCTTTTGTATAGGCCGCAGAACTCTTTCCTTGACTTTTGGCATCGCATGAGCTCTCCCCGCTGTCCCCTCCGTCCCCTCCAGCGTCTCGCCGTACATTCACTGATGTTAAGCTTGCGTGCAGCCGAGCGGTTTCCTAGCAAGATCGATGGCCTTCAGCTTAAAACTTGCTTCATACGAACTTCTTCGTTTGGGTTCCATAATGATGGGGCAAGAATTTGAAAATAATTTATAGTTGGTAATTTGTCGTCCGTGTTCTATTTGCTAGCTGAATAAAAAAGCAACATCTGCTTCTTTGCTTAACTTTTCTGTAGTTTTGATTCTAATTCCGGTTAGTTCGCCCCTAGCGGTGAAAGAAAAAAACCACAGAAAAGCCGCAGCCTCTAAATAAGCCGCATGGCTCAACACATCTGACAAAAGTAGCGGCTAATAGTCCGCAAAATACGGTACATATAATAGCATAATTCTTGAACATGTCTGAGGCAGTGGGAAACAGGATTTTATTACAAGATAGTTATAATTTGTTATGAATATTCAGTCTCTGAGAACATTATCATCATGAGCCTGACAACTGTCAAACTCTGTGCCACATGGTACCAGTCTGAACTGAAGAGACACTGGTACAGCTGTGGTGTAATGTGTTGAAGGCGTGGGTTGTCATACTGTTGTATGTTTTTATTTAGCTCTGGACTATGAGTCCGCAATAAAAGTTTGATGATAATTCAGACCTAGCAAATGAATATTCAGATTTAGCACATGCTTGAAGACTTAAAACTTTACAAATGGAAACAAAAGCTGTGTTCTTGTCTTTCAAACTTTCAAACGTAGACACAGTTCAGTGGTGCCCCATGCCCCCAACCCACTTTGAACTTATAAATAATGCGTAAGGGTTTTATGTCTGTAATACAAACTTAAAATGCCTAGTTATTTTATATGTGAGATAATATATATACGCATGACCATTTTTTTTAATAAATACTGTATGAATCACAATCCTAAGTGACCCTAACCCTTCTCCTAATCTTCTGTAGAAAAGATCGAGGCTCTTGAAAACAGTACAGGCTGTTAAGTATTGATGCTTTCTGTTGCATTTATGAATTATAATTTAGACATTTATAAGAAGTTGAACCACTTTGGCTTTGCACATGCCGTGGTGTCAGCTCCGCGGTTTGCCCTGCCAGCTGGAGGCATCGAACATCTTGTTTCATTCAAAAACATGAAACTCATTTTGATAATGACAATAAAGCAATGTTAACCTCTATACAAAGTGTTTACTATTCTATTGTTGCAAGTCCATAATTAAATCTTGTTTGCAGTTCTTTACTGGGGTGGCCAGGCAGGGGTGAAAGATTTTAGAGGGGTAGCAAAAAAAAAAAAAAAACAGCAGTCTGGATGTACTCCCCCAGGAAAATTTGAACCAAACACAATACATTTCCTGCACTCTGGTGAATTTTAGCTAATGATTTTTAATTTTTTAAATGTTATTATTCTGTATTAGTAGAGTAAACAATAATGGACCTCATCCCTCTGCAGGACTCAGAGTCTGCTTTGGAGAGCAGCTTCGGTGACAGACTGATCTATCCTTGCTGTGTTTCACAGGTATTTCGTTCCTGCAGCTGTCAGACTCTACAATGAACACTGTTAACACTGTTAGCCCTGAACATGTGTCATTCATCTCTATATTGTATTATAATGTCAAACATCTCTGGAGCAAGTCACTTTACCTATCATTACTTGTCCATATGCTGCACTGTACTTAACCATAGCCATAGCCTTTTATATGTATATAATATACACTTAAGTCACTTAAGCTGCTATTTCCCCCCAAATTATTCTGTCCATATGCTGCATGCTGCACTGAACACAACTATAGTCAAGAAGGGATTGGACACTATAAGTTTTAAAAATGCATAGTGCTTTCGAGCATCATGGACTTGAAGCTAGCATTTTGTTTGTTGGCATTTTTTATTTATAATTTTTTTTACATTTTGATAATGCCATATTAAAAATACTCAACTGATGCTCAAATTAATAAATAGCCACTTACTGTACATAACATAAGAGGTTTTTGTTTTGCTCGACCTGCATATACTGTGTAAGAGTTAAGTCTATTTTGCATGTTCTTGAAGTGTGCATTACAACACTAGAATTTCCCCATTGTGGGACAAATAAAAGTTTTCTTATCTTATCTTAATAAAAATCCTAAGAATATAAGATTGATACATTTGTATACAGCCTTAAAGGAGTAATTTAAAGCCTGTAGAATTGACACCAGTATGCCCAAACAGGAAAATAACACTATGCTATGATTCACCACAGTGTAGTCTACAGCTCAGATTTTTTAAATTTCTATTATATATATTTCTAAGTAATTTTCACGTTATACTATATTGATTTAATAGGCAATGTAGTTCTGCAACGCTTGGCTTGTTTCTCCTGATGTGAGTTTAAACATGCAAAATTATGTCACACTGCATTTTAAGAACTGCCCCCTAAAATCATGAAAGCATGAAGTGGTTTCATATCTAAAAGTGCACTTTTTAGGCACGTCTTATTCCTAAATATACTAGTTTCTCCGTGAATAAGAATAAAAATAAGAATAATATAATAAAAATGCATAATTTGACAGATTAACATACATGTGTCTCTGCAGTCCACAGTGCACACTTCCGTGGGTGCAGCCCCTGTAGGCTACACACTATCCTGCAGCCTGTCCCAAAAGTCTCCATATAAGTTTGACCCAGCAGGTCTCTAATGACAGTGTACACCGCTCCATGACATAAATGCTCCTATCTTGTCTGTGCTCGCTCTGTGACTGTGATCACCGCAGCTGCGCTGCTTCAATGTGAAGATATTTTGGCCTGACTGTGCTCAGGCTCGGACTCGCTGGTTGGAGCCAGTAACATAAACCCATAGTTCTTACATAATCATCCACAAAAGTATGTTCTGCATGGATACTTTTATTCTGTTCAAGGGCCACTCTTACCCCCTCTTAGATTCGCCACTGTTTGTGTGTGATAGGTGTGCTTGACTTTTATTCTATAAAATCTGCTATACTTTCAACAAGAAACAAAAAACATGTTTTTTACCAACATACTGGGACAACATTCCTCCTTCTTTCTATTTTCAATGTTCCTTTTAAGATATTTTCCAAAAGAGAACAAGCTGTCAGGCAGTTTAACTTTAAACCTTGTTGATTCTGTTGAGCAACTTCAGAATCTCTTAGTGCAGCCATTTTTAAAGAGGGTTAGCACTCCTGATTTCAGCAACATCACGCTCAAACTCTGTACCCTCTGCCCACATGCACTTTTCCTCTGCTTGCGTCAACTTCAATTAGTTCGGTGATCAAACTTCACAACCTTCATACTGTTGCCGCTCCACCTGGTTCTGCTCTTTCTTCACTTCTCACTCTGCTGCAGCTTCGCTCAAGGCCAGATGACTTGACTCGAGTTATGAATTATGGAAAGGGGAGATGTTCATCCACAGCTCATCGGCTTGAAACGTAAGGAGAAGCTGAAGCCTTTGTGGCCAATGAGAATGCTGATTGGGTAAACAGTGTGTCCAGTTCCCCAGAGGTTGGCAGGTCAGCTTGGGTAAGATGGAGGGAGATGGTATTACCAGTACGTACTATTAGATGCAGGCAGGAGGCTCACCCTGAAGGAGCATGGAAGAAGAAAAATAGGGCATGGCCGGTACAAAGGTGGAAGTAGCAATAAAGATACTATATACAAGAATGATGACAATAAACAACTGAAAATATGCTGCAGGTAAAATCCTCCAGTTAAAGTAGCCTTGACCAAGCCTAACTCAAGATCTGGAAATTGGTCTACGGATACGGCATTGCCCTAGACGAGACATAAGGATCCTTACAGGGGCAATAAAATGTACTTGTAATCTCAAATAAGTGAAATATTCAAAAACAGAATCTAATGTGTAATGTTTGAGGCTGAGGGTTTGAATCTTGGCACTGACCATTTGCCAAATATCTCAAATCATCTCTCGTTACAACTCGAACTTTAACTATCTTGTCAAATAAACCCCACAGAAACAAAGTAAAAATATAAAAAAATATATAACTTTCTGCTGCAAAAAATATATTTATTTGGCATAGTTTTAATGTTGAAAATGAAACAAAGAGGCTTATAGTTGTATGGTATTGTAATTATTTGAATTATCTAAAATTGAGAGAGAATATGTCAGCTTGCCCGATCCTTGTGCACTTCAATCTGGAGTCCAGCAGGGTGTCCCAATCCTTTATGTGGCAGGTCATCATTAGCATTAGCTGATTTTGTTCATACACATAACTATACATTAAAAACTCAAAACAACGCCACCCCGAGAGATGGCTCTGGGACCAAAAGTTAGACAAAGTATAAATTACTAGATTAATTTATTAAATTGTTCTTTGTTTTAGTTTTGATCATTCTACTTTAAAACCATTGGTTAGGGTCAACAGTTTTACATCAGTCCACATAATTGCACATAATCCCGTTCATAAACAATTGCACTTAATCACATAGTCAGTTTACAATTTCACATATTCCCATTGACCTAAGTAAACTGCAGCAAACTAGCTGCATCAAAGGAGACAGGCCTCTGTGGACAGACGGTAGTGGACGAGGCAAGACAAAAAATGGAGGCAAGACAAAATAAGGAGGCAAGGCGAAACACGGAGTCAAGACAGCAGTGGGCCGTTCGACCAGACCCTTAATGTTGGAAGATTTAATTAGCTTGCTGTGAAATAAAACCATAAATGCACTGTTATGATTGAACCTATCTATGTTCATCATAAACACTTGTTGATGCACACCCTTGATGGGTGATGGTTTATAGGCTGGAACCACAGGTGGCTACGACACATTCGGGCCCCAGCTCCGAGGGTCTCCAGATGCCATCCTGAAGCGGTGAGTCGCGGGGCTGTGGGCCAAACCACAGCACTAAAATAAGATGAACATTAGTGGCTAGATAACTGGCGGTAGGAAAATGGAGTAGCAGAGCACAGTCATAAACACGCTTAGCTGAAGGCGGAAATGCACAAGTCAGAGGGCGAAGAAGACGATGAGAGAGGCTTTTACATTCTAGGACATAATTTAGAAACAGGACATAATTTAGAAACCCATACGGCCACATTTGGAATGTTGTGTTCTGCACTTCACAACAAACCAATCTCCACACTCCTTGCAAGTGTTGAGCGTAGTGCTTTTGCCATAGCAATTTAGCAGTGAGTGCTAATGGGATGTAATTGAAATGCCTTATTTTGAATACACATGCAAACCGTCAGGGTAAAAACATGACGCACTGTCCTTATTTGCTTGTGACCAAAACAGGGCGTGGCTTTCTGATTCAACACAACTGTTTTAAGCCTGGATCATGTTCAGTACACAAGTTATCTGAAGTGCGGACTGTTCCAATTCTCCTTTTTATCTCCCCTGTGCTCTCGTGCACTCACACACTTCATGCACTTTCAGATAGGGCCCACTTTATTGAAGTGTGTGCGTATTGGTACCGGGGATTGAGTAAGTATTGAACAATTATATTCATGGGTTTCAAAATGTCAAAAAATGAGAACCCTTGCCATAGCAATTCACTTTGTTTATGTTTTGAAATGTGAAAAGATTTCAAAGTCATTGTCCCAATATCTGCTTGCGTACTTCAAAAGCACGTTTCACGACGAGCCGCTGAAGTGTGCAGTGTCCAAATTCTTAGAATGGTTTGATCCCCACTTCACCACAGGCTTCTCTCCGCACTTGCAGCAAGTGTGGGCTTCAGGCAAATACATTCCGCACAAAGCATTTTATTGTAATGTTTTCAAATGTCACAGTGCTTCTGCCTTAGCAACTTAGTAGCGAGAGCTAACAGGAAACAATGGAATAAAATTACTTTAACTAAAACTGCTCAAGACTACATTCGATATTATTTCTATTATTTTCTATACATGTTTTTTTTCAGGAAAAAGGAAATAGAAATGTATGTTATTCATATACTGTGGCCCACAACTTGTGAAATAGAGGCCCTTTACTGTTTCAGTGTTCTTGTGGGTGTGGTCTAATCTAATGAGTAGTGATTTGTGTAGTGACACTAATTTACTCAGATGCTTCCAGTTACACGGAATTTAAAATGCCAGTTCACACTTATGACCCAGCGGGAGGTTGAGTACACAGCAGCTGCACTCAGATCTGCTAACTTCACATACATGTAAACATATATAAGAGGTACCAACATATGTGTCGGAGCCAAAAAATCATATAATATCTGTATGGTATTATTTTTAGTTAAACTCCTAACCCATATTAAAAACCCAGCTTTAATTCTAAGAGCTTCTGGAATCCTTTGAGTTCAGTATTTCTGGTAGAATTATGCAAGTCTACTGACCTCGAACAGTCAGCCAGTTATACAGGGAAGAATGAAAGTTGAAGTCGGCAGAATTGTAATTTTCCGTTTAGTCATGAGTGAAAAAAGAAACCCAAACTCGGCACAAAGTCAATGCCTTGTCATGGTTATTCAAACTGGTTCAAATGTTAAAAAGGAATGGCAAAGAAACATGCTTGTCTTCATAGAGATGTGCTTGCTTTGCCTGCTCTTAGCATGTAGCATGTTTTCAATAGTCATCTTTTTGTCTGATTTGTTATATCAATAATCAGTCAATTCTAAGAGATGACAATTGCTTTGTTCCAATGGCAGCTTCCGCCTTAGGCATAAGCATCACATCTTGTGAAGTGTCATCATCTGTTCTTACCAGGCGTCAGTAAAGTACACAAATCATTCACCAAGAATCCAAGGAATACAAACTCTGGATCAAAGAAGAAATAGAGATCAGGAAACAAGGCGCATGCGCTTTCAATTGAGACAAGTGACCAGATATCGTGTGATGCTTCAGACGAAGACACAAGTTACCACTGAAAAATGTCAAGGTCATCATTTCTTACCTGTTACCATTAAACTATACAATAAAGTAGATAAGTTGATTTAAAAAAAACTATACAGTCCAGGTAAACCACTGACAACTGGGGACAAGTTATACAATGCACCTGCAAATACTAAACAGGGCCTTTATAGAGCTCTCGATTGTGTCGTCGCACATAATCACATTTTCAATTAGCCTAATGTAAAACTATTCAAATACTAATTTACCTGTAGTGACCCAGCAGTTTTTTTGCTAATACATGTATCCAGACTTTGAATTTCATGTTCAATTTCGAGCGCTATATGGAGTTTGTGCGTTCTTGTGTCGGTTTCCTCTTAATGCTATGGTTATGGAAGCGAATAACACCTGTAATGTGCTC
The DNA here is from genome assembly GCA_015082035.1 of Chaenogobius annularis. Classification (NCBI taxonomy): domain Eukaryota; kingdom Metazoa; phylum Chordata; class Actinopteri; order Gobiiformes; family Gobiidae; genus Chaenogobius; species Chaenogobius annularis. The sequence goes on along the minus strand of BJKM01000301.1, from coordinate 602,912 downwards.
AATTATCTGTGTTCCCTATGTGGAGTTATTGTCTGTGGTCCAAATGTGTTTTGTGAAATTTGCTGAACTGTTGATGTGTTTTCATATTGTGTAACTAATGGCAACATCAACCTCTCCAGGGACAACAGATGGAAACTTGCGGCTAAAATCTAGCATATTTACATATAAATCGTATGTTCATTATGCACTGTCCTTTTCTAAAAAACAAATATTAACTGAAAAAATAAATATAAAAGAGATTCAAATTTAATTTTAAAGTAGATATGGTCTATTTGATTTATGTAGTGAGCTGATGATATTTTAGTAGCTATAGAAAGTAAGGCAAAGAACATAAATGGTGCTGTGCCAAAACTTATTTTTAGACACATAAGTACAGTGCTATAATTGAATTGTCCATGTTATTATTTTTGTTTATATATTCTTGGGGTGTGTGTATGCATGCGTGTGTGTGTGTATAGGTGTATGTATAACGCTGTGTGATGCGGAGGTCCTGAACTCGGCTTTGATGCTGGGGAAGAGGTTTTATGCCAATCTCTCGAGTGACAATCGAGTGGAATTTTCAGCACGGAATGATGGTGGTCTCCCGAGTACAGTGGCATCGATCTCTGATGCTGATTTTTTTTGTTTTCGATTGGTATCTGGGTATCAAAGTAATAGCAACCCGATGTGCATATATGTGTGGTTAGTATATATAAAGTGCATGCATTGTATTATGTGATCATTTTATTGTCACTAGTTTGTGTCGATGTCCTGTGTGCACTATGTGGTGTCCTTAACCTTAAAAAAAAAGAGAGATTGAAAAATAACCTTTATAACAAGGGAATTAAATAAAAATAATGCTTCAAATGTTAAATCTACCTCATGCCATGTCTATTTTGCAAAAAGCTGCCTCCTCACAACAGCTTTTGTTGCTAGTATCAGTCCTATATCAACAACAAAACTTTATATTGATTCTGATAAATGAAGTTGGTCAAGCCGTTGTATTGAAACCGTCGAAGGAACAAACATGGAATCCTCTTTGTTTCCCATAAGGCAGCACAGCGGAGCACATATGGGAAAGGAGATTTATCTCATTGGAAGAAGTACATTTATCTGCTTTAGAAGTCTCTGAGGATGAGATAACTGATAGCACCTGCGCTCACAAGGGAAATTAAACTGATTATTTTCTTAGTGCACTGCGGTGCAGATGGCACAGGGAACCGAACTTCCAGTTGTGTATTCATGCAATCAACTTGTATATACAGTAGGAGATAGATTTTGGATTATAATTTTTCTGCTGTTTATAAAAGTCCAGTGAGGATAACAGAACAGTTCTTTAAAGTGTTATTATTTTTTAAACATTTCAGACAGTCCAAGAGAATTTTGGACCCATTGACAGACACATGATACCTTTATGTACTGTACTAGAGTTTTTTGACTAAAGCCCGTATATACAGGGGAAGTTTGGCATATATTTTGATCTGGTTTCTGGCAGACTGTTACATTGACGACGGTGTATTCAGTTGCGGTGCTTTAATTACTCCATTGGCAAAAAGCCTCCATGGCTCCAAAACACCCCTAAAACACAGGAACTTAATGTTTTTAATCTTTTTAGTCTGACCAGGTTGATTAAGCATGAGCGGCACTATGCACTGATGCTTGCGCTTTCCTGCGGCAAAGTCCAGACTAAGCTGCAGAAAAAAAAGGCTGCATGGCGAGGCTGTTGAAGCTTGACATCTGGTGCGTTGTGTTGTACAGCGCATCCCATGCACCTGACGGCTCCTCCTCCTGACCCCCCCATGTCCCAAACCGCAACTGCTTTGCATTAGGTGTACACATCTATAAAAAAAGGGTATGTTTTATCAAAGCACATAATAAGCAAATGTTGTAGTGCTGTCAATATAAAACAAAACAATCATATTAATCACACTTTTGAAATATGATTTATAATTATAAACCGCAGTGCACTTACATTTATGTAATTTTCAAAACATAATGCAAAACTTTTTAATTTCTTTAAGAATTTTTGATACTTCACAAATCAAATTAAATTTGCCAATTAGAATCCCTATTGGCATAAAATGAAGTTCTCTTTCATAATAAATCTGTTACAAGTTAATGTACATAACCAAACATCAGGTTTGGAGCCGGTCGCTTGCGGGTCTAACTGGCTCTTATGGATTTTGGTATTTGTAGATTACTTGATTACTTGTTTCACACTCGAGCTTTGTTTTCCTCACAGAGAGCAGGATGTTCAACTCGAGATCTTCACGGTGTCTTTTGGTTCTGCAGTACGGAAAAAAGCCATACCGCTCATCTCTACTCCGCTCTCAAACATCTGCCGCTGTGTGATGTGAGTTCGTCCACCTGAGGACTGATGGATTTCATATGTGAATATAAACATGCGATATCAGCACTTCTCCTTCTTTCAGGTAAAGACTCGCTGTATAACCAAAACAGACCATGTGATTATTCTGTGACAATTCATGATTAATGCGTTTATTTTCTATTCTATTTATATTTTTTCTATTTCTATTTCCATTTTACAGCCCTATTTTTTTGTCAACTAATGATAGGCAGGACACTCAGGCATTCAGGCACAGGCATGGGGCAGTTGGTGCCATACTGGATCTATCAAATGATTTTTCACTGACCTTTATCAGGGAGAGACGGTTATTAATCTAAGAGCTGAGTGCTCAAAATCACCAGAAACTGATTTAATTTTACATTTGTTTACTTCAGGAACTAGAATCAATATGGCATTTAATGGCATTTTTGTCACAGGTCGGGCTATAACGATACAGATATTTCCTCAACAACATGTGACATGAATAGCTAAATGCTTTCTCTGCTCTACTCTATTATTTTAAAAATGTATGGGTTTGTTTGTCTGTTGTTTGAAACCTGTAGTAATTTCTGTAAAATATACATAACCCCTTTAAGATGTCTCAGTGATGTCACCGTCACTATCACTAATCACTTTTTCGCTTTCATCTTTTTTTATACTGAAGTCAGGTAGCGGCCCAATGCTGTGAAAAGTGTGAGGTGCAAACAAGACCCAGGGGGGACCAGGCTGCAAAACATGACACACACAAGTCAACGAGTAGTGCTGAATCTACATATGTGAAAAACACTTTGATTTCACATGCATTAGAATATGGCAGGAGAGACACACAAATCCAATTATATCTTGTTCAAAAAGCGACGTCAAAGTTGAACAGATAAAATGTGATTATTGAAGACGTAAAGAGGAAGGCATGTGCTGTATGTGTATTGATTTCTTAATTTACACAAAAATAAAACGGTAGATAAACCAACGTTAGGTATAGTCCTGTGGTGTGTTAAAATTGATCAAGACTTCCACCATAGTAAATAAGAATCATGTCAGAAACTAAATGTGCAGGTGATCGACTTGGCTTTATTGGATCGTAATGCTTCAAGTCTTTCAAAGTCAAGTATTTGTTGTAGTACATTTAGGTCGTTGTGCTTAGTTCCAACAAGACATATTGTTTATTACTCCTATTTATATTATTAGCTATGTTAAGTTTACACTTCAGCAATTGGAAATAAAAAAGGAAGGAAAAAATGCTTAGTGTAAGTATTCCCTTTGACATTTTAAGTTTTTAGTTTGTAGTGTAAAACCACATTGGAAAAACAAAATAAAAACACATGTGCTGTGAGCTCAAAGTGCTCAGTAAAACAATCTCAAGATTTGTATGACAAAACAAAAAAAACAACAATGTACAACTCTCAAAAGAAGAAAGTGACCGAGGGTTTACCTTGTCTGAGAAATGACTTAATCTCACCTCAAATCAGAGCATTGCCGTACTATTGTGACTCAGAAAATGAAGCTCAATGGAAAAATATTGAGTTTAATGTTGTGCCAGAGATGCCTATACACAGGCCTTACTGGCAGATGACAAACGGTTGGTTCAAGTGGAGGAAATCTAGAATTCCAGGGTAAAATATGTACTTAATACCTGGAAAGAGCTAATCGAAAGACTGCAGTTAGTGCAAAACTCGACGGGCCGGCTGCTCACAGGTACAAGCCGTCACCAACACATTACTCCAGTCCTGGCATCACTGCACTGGCTTCCAGTTATCCAGGGAATCCAATTTAAAATGTTGATCATGGTTTTTAAGTCTTTAAATGGTCTGGCTACCTGCTATTTGGGGGAATTATTGTCCCATCATGTTCCTGCTCGTACCATGCGATCCTCCTCTCAGCTCCTCCTGGATGTGCCCAGGTCAAAGCTGAAAAGCAGAGGGGACCGAGCTTTCTCTGGAACAGCCTCTGCATGTTAGAGCTGCTGAGACACTAGAGCAGTTTAAATCCTTGTTAAAAACTTACCTTTTCTCTCCGGCCTTATAAACATGAACTGAGCTAAGTCATTATTTTAGTAACATCATGTGTATTTAAATTGTTTGTATATTTGTATGATTGCACTTTGCTGTACAGCACTTTGACTTTTTAAAGTTGTAAATATGCTTTGGAAATAAACCTTGATATTGATATTGATAAAAGATGGAAACTAAACGACAATTTGATAAAATCTTATGACAACGGTTTTGCACCTAGCACCAACCTGAGATTTAAAATCTGGATTACAAAAGGTATACAAAAAATTCTACCATATTGTCAAAGCTTTGAAATGCTGAAGGAATTCTTTGGTTTGGAGAAACAGGAGTTTTTATTGGTATTTCCAAATTAGTTATGGGAGTTATTATACCCAAGAAAAATAAAGTGTCCATTATACTGTAACCCTCTGACTGAAATCTTTTTTAAGGCTTATAAATCAAACCTTTTAAGGGAGATAATATTTATATTATATAAATGTATCAACAATTTGGACAGCCATTCTACTGAATGTATTAAAAATAAATGAGAAAGAGAGGGTTTTTGTTTTGAATGACAAAGAATGGGAAAATGTACATGTGTACATATATGTACGTATATTTTTCCATTCTTTGTGACACAATGGAGAACCTCACAATGGAGAACCTCAAAATCACATGTTTAGAAAGAAGTCGGTTGGATTTTTTTTTTTTTAACACTGTGTCAAAGGGTTCACTATTCATAAGGAAATGTGAACTGTTGGAGAAATTGTGATTACAAAGAGGCACACCATTACCATGTGTTTTGGGACAGTCTGCTGCTCAGAAATATTGGACTGAGATCAATAAAGCGCTGGATTTCAGAGCTTCAGAATGTATTTGGGCCTCAAACTTCTGCCATGAACACAATGAGCGGATATGTTTGGAGCACATTCTTGGCTGCAGGGAAAAAGGCCCTCACAAAAACTGGATGACACAAACTATACTGACAATTAAGGATTGGACAAAAATTATTATGGACATTCACAAAATGGAAAAAATTACATTCAAGCTAAATGTGAAAATGGACAAATAAAAAAAAAAAGACTTTGGACTCATTGAGACCAGAGACCATTTGACCAGAATCTGAATCCTCACCTTTCCAGTGCTCAGCTGTGGCATTGGTTCATCACAGCTGTGTTTGTTTTTTCATGGAAGTTGGGACACCATTTTGGACCCGATTGAAGGACCCTTTTATTTATTTTTATATATTTATTTATTTGACAGGGACGATGCAATCGTACATAGTTACAAAACAAAGCCTGTAGCCGATGCGATGCATACAAAGTTTATACCCAGTGCTAATTTTCAACTCCCGTCCCTGGTTGGGCTTTTCTACACTTTTACAGATATAAAAGGCATTAAAATAGCATGTTGTCTGTTTTTAATGTGCACGTTTACATATTAACTTGCATGTTTGCGTCAGTGTTTTCTGGCCCATTGGAATGTTTAGCCCATATCTTTTCTTTGATGTAGAACCTCAAAGTCAAGCTTCAAAGCTTCATCTACATTTACTACAGAACATGCCGCCTGATGTGAGAGAACTATCAATAGGACTCTGGCACTATAACTTAATGGTTGTGTTATTGGATGAGCATGAGTTGAGGAATTTGTAATTAGTTTTGCGGAAGAAAATCATTACAGTTCGATTAGTTCAACTCTACTGTTTTAAAGCCATATTTATGCGCACATTAATAGGTTGCAGATGTGTATTAGTGTGAGATGAGTTCTCGATTCACATCTCAAATTTTTTATCAACTCAATATGACTGGATTCTGGAGAAACAATCTCAATTTAAAGCTGCATTAACCAATTTTCAAACAATGAAAGGAGGATCTAATCCAGCGGTGCCCACACTTTCTCAGCGTGCAAGCTACTTTAGGATTCGGCAAAGCCCGAAGATTTACCTACAGATTTATATAACTTTTTATAAACAGCTATAGAAATGCAATATAGGCCCAATCATATTTTATTATGTATAAATGTGCAATATGAAGCGGGGAAGAGAAAATCTGTTAATTAACTAGACTAGACCCATTTATACAGATGACTATTTTGAAAATAAAATAATAACTACACTAAATAAAAGCTGGTTGAGCTTATAATCACCTCACTTGAAGCTCTTTTTAACTATAATATTAGTCATTATAATAAGACAAGCTCCATGGTAACGCTGGGAGGAGGGGCTTGAGACGTCGAGAAAGTCAGCTTTCCTTCGGGTCACGTCAACAACAAACTGCTCTGTGAAGGACAGAAACAGCGTGAACAGCTCTGACTCCTCCTCCTGCTCCTCGGCCTGACTCCCTCTCCTCTTTCGCCTCCCTCATGTGAACGTTCTAGGTTTCCGCTGTTGTCGGCTCGCACCGCGGTGTGCTCCTGCTGAAACTCGCTGAGAAAGTGAACAAAATAACAACTGTAGTCTCCTCGCGCTGATTGCAACTCATGGTTCACTATCGCTTATGGGGACCTCCATGTGCGCACCGTGTGATACACTCCCTGAGCGTGTGTATTTACTGTATCTTAGCTCCAGCCAATAAACTTTGCTTTGGTATCGACTGCCACTGCCTCCGAGATCAACTGATAGGTCGCGATCGACGCAAAGTAAGATAGATTAGATCAGGTATCTTCAGGCTAATATTCACATGCATGGATGTTTGGATGTTTAGAACAATGTTTTTCAGACAGAAAAGAAAAGCTGGGTTGGGCCGTTAATGTTCAGGAAATCTTAGCGCCACTTACGGCTCTTTCTTCCGGGTTTACAATTGATATCTATTCTTCTTCTTCCGCTTATCCGGGCCCGGGTCGCGGGGGCAGCAGTCTAAGCAGGAACTAGACTGCTGTCACTATCCACTATAGTGGGCTGCCGCATCCCATTATCCCCTCTCTCTGCCTGCTAGGGAATCTCACAGTCTAACCAGACTTCCTTGTTCCTCAGAACACTTCCTCCAACTCCGAGCTCCTCCCGTGTGACTGAGCTCCTCACCCTATCTCTAAGGGAGTGCCGAGTCACCGTGCGGAGGAAACTCATTTCGACCGCTTGTATCTGCTATCTTGTCCTTTCGGTCATTACCTAACGCTCATAGGTGAGGGTAGGAACGTAGCTTGACCGTTAAATCGAGAGCTTTGTCTTTCGACTCAGCTCCTTCTTCACCACAACAGTCCGATGCAGCGACCGCATCACTGCAGAGGCTGCACCGATCCGCCTGTCAATCTCACGTTCCATCCTTCCCTCACTCGTGAACAAGACCCTGAGATACTTGAACTCCTCCACTTGGCGCAAGGACTCCCCACCCACCTGGAGAGGGCAAACCACCTCTTTACGGTAAATACAATTGATAGTATTTACAGTAATTATTAAACTCAGAAAGATCACAGTGGTCTGATATTGCCACAAAATGCATCTTTTACTCTATGGAGAATATATGCTTAAAAAGTAATGTCAAATCCACAAAAGAGTTCCTAAAAAATCTGTAATGACTAAACTGATCCCAGCTTTTATCTATGGTTCTCGTTTAATCAAATATTGGACACAAAAAGTTGTGGAACTGTCATAGTGAGTCCTGACAAAGCTCCTTGAGAACCTGAGAACCTGTCTTTTTGAAGCTATACTTGATTTTATTTAGTTGTGACTTTTATGGGGTCTACTTGATTCACTGTGTTTGTGCATACCCTATACATTCTGCACTAGGGATGTCCAATAATCAGATTTTAATGTACTGATTGTAAGCATCAACAACAGTGAAATCCTTATTTTTATGTTTTTGTTTAATTTTCATTGTTTAATTGAAAATAATATGTTCGGAATAACATGATTATGATTAAAGATTAATCTAGTAATGTTGATATGCTGAGTCTGTGCAACTTCATTTTTTCTCCACCATGTCAATATGCTTAAATATACATACTTAAAATCATATATTAAACTAACCATATGACACTAACATTACCATTCTTATAAAATTGCATGTAAATCCTTTTGAATATCATTATCATCCACCCACATATAGTACAGAACATCCTATAAAATCCCCTGCAGCCATGTAAAACATCGAAGTGGACAGAATGCAAAGCAGGTGTATCCGTGCCTCTTTTCTCGAGTCATCATTACCTCCATTCTGCCACAGCGGCTCACCTGTCAGTCTGCTGGACAGTACAGACATCTCCGAGCGCATGGGCCTCACTCATGTCACAAGCATCTCTGTGAAATTTAAGGCCAAACATGCTAATTGGCTTCTACTGTTGGAATCCTCATGTGCAATTGGATTAAAAACTCTTAGCATTTCCTTCAGGGAGCTGACATAACAAAAATGGCATGATGTGAATAAAGTGAACACAAAAAAACATTATAATTCCATATTATTAAAGAATTTAACAATAATTTTGTGACTTTAACTTCCCAAAGACAACATAACAATCTAAGTTTAAATTGATATTGCCTTTTTGCAGTGCTAACATAAAAGTGTATTTATTTTTGGTGAACGGAGAGGTGAGAGGTGAACAGAGAGGTGAGAGGTGAACAGAGAGGTGATGCCGCTGTGAACGTAACACTCTCGCGAGACGGTGCGTGAATCAACATGGCAGCGCTCTGCTGCTTGGGAAAACAAATAAACTTCCCGTCGACTTTTTTTCTTTTTTCCTTTCATCTAAACTTTTACCTTTTTTTCCATCCTTCCAGTATTTGTTATTTTCTTCGGCACGACATCACCCGATCAAGACCTGGATTACCACTCAGACTTGGACCACCTGGAGGATTACATTGACGATTGCTACAATAGACTCTGTACAATGGGCCGACCACGCAAAGCAAAAAGAACGCGCACTTCAGAAACACCCACCACAATTGATTCTTCCTCATCATCACCACCATCAACTCCTCTAAGAACAAACTGCTGATCAGACATATTGGTAGAAATCAACGAGCTCTTATCCAACGCAGATTCCAGACTTTCACTCATCGAAGTACTCAAAAAAGAATTCCAAAACTTTCGCCATAGCCTTTAATACAGTCAACAACAAGTCGATTCACTCGCACAAGAAAACAAATCAATAAAAAGCTCCATGGACACACTCACCTCCAAAGTCATCACCGTAACCACTCAACTCACCACAGTATGTATAAAAGACAATCTAATCTTCAACGCCATTCCCGAATCATCCACCGACAACCCCGAGAAATCTGTAAAGGACTTCATGGTTAACCAGCTCAAACTTAAACCAGAGACTGTCGAGCACATGACCTTCCACCGCGTAACGTTTAGGACAGAAACTTTCCAACTCCACCCAACCCCGACCCATCATCGTCAGATTTGAACATCTCAAACAAAAGGAACAGATTCAGCGACAAGGCAGGCAGCTAAAAGGGACTCATTACGGACTCAACAACCAATTTAAAAAAGAAATCATCCGCAGATGTAAGATACTCTTTCCCATTAATATCTCTTCTCCAAAGAAACTTCAAAAGAAATTTCAAAAGCCATCTCAGACCATATGCCTACCAACAATAAAATGAGAAAATGACCTTTCAATTACACCTGATGATAACTTCTGGACCCAAATCTGTAAAAATATTTATCTTATGTTAAAAATGCCAACTAATACAATACAAAACACTTCACAGAACACATTACACGGGTAACAGATTAGCTAAAATGGGTTTCACGTCAGAGATTTGCACACATTGCACTCAGAAAAGTATAGATACATATATCCATGCAACCTGGCACTGCACTCCAGTCAAACACTTTTGGGAAGATGTCACACTGTCACTATCCACTATAGTGGGCTGCTACATCCCATTATCCCCCTCTTTCTGCCTGCTAGGGGATCTCACAATAATTACTGAAAAAGCGATAAACTTCAAAACACTCCTCACAGCTTGCCAAGAAAGCTATCCTCCTGAACTGGAAAATCCGCAGTAGCATTCACATTAACCGCTGGAAAAATCTTCTCACTGACTTCCTTACAATGGAACATACATCTTCCCCCTATAGTCACTCATCTGAAACCGACCTCTCCCACTCACTGCTCTCTAACCTTTTACAACTCTGATCGCCTTCTCTTCTTCCTCCATCTTCCACTCTTCACACATTTCAGTAATCTACCAACTTTATGTATTTGTCTGTAAGCCAACAAGAAAATTTGAAATATGTGGCGATGTCTGTCCCAGCTCACAGCCCTGTATTTAACTTAATAAGAACCAGGAAAAAACAGCTTCAGGTCTTATTATAATTAATAATAATAATAATTATTATAATTAATGATTCATTTAATTTAATAGTGCCTTTCTTGACACTCAAGGACAATTTACAAAGGTTTAAAAGACAAAATACAATTAATAATATTGTTCACACATCAAAAATATACCTCAAGTCGTATTTAGCTTCATTCACAGCTATTTCCTTTTTTTTTTTATTTACGAAGTCGTCTTTCTCTGAGCCTCAGTAAAGTCTCAATCTTTCCCAGATCTGTGATATCAAAAGTAGAACTTCTGGGCTGTCCTGTACATTGCCAAACGCATTATTAATATTACGCCAAATTGTGTTCATTACAACTGCGTGCTGGTATTAGCGTGTCGGGGAAAGCTAGCTTTGTTTGTTTCCCCATGGTAATTCCCTTTGCTGCCAGCAGATGGCACGCTGACACCAAATCCTGATGAGGGATAACCTGACAGATATAAAGTAATACATGCTTTTCAACACATAACTAAGTAAAAAGCAAAGTATGTCTTAAAGGCTGATACAAATACAAATAATGCATAATATGTCCTTAAAGTCATTGTTTCAATATTTAGACATTCACTTTTTGCAATGTGCCTACATTTGCAAGTGGCCTGCTGTTTTATAAACATTGTTTAAACTTTTAGACTCATTTGCCAGTACTTTCACACCCTTTGTAAGTTACCAGTTGCCTCTCTTCACCTTCTACACATGATGCATTGTGGGACTGACGAAGACTCCTTCCTGAATTGTCTGAAGCTGATACTCCATGCTGTGCTCCATGCTGTCACTGCGCCTGTTTCTGTGGCTGCCTGAACAGATTAAAAACATGGCTGACGCAGACAGATGTCAGAGAAGGCATTTCAGCAAGTGCTCGAGTTTGCCAGGTGGAGATAATGAATTACAGCTTGCCGATCATATGCTGTTAGATATGAGTTAATTACTTATTACAGTCAAAGCTAACGGTTTAGACCGTAATACATGTTAAACCATTATACGGCCACATTCGCACTTGAAAGGCTTGTGTGTAACATTTATTTAATGAGTGATATACAGAGGAGCAAAGGTGTTTTTTTAACTGTCCAAAATGTTGAAAAATATACAATGGTGAGATTTTTTAAGCAAAATTCTAATTTGTGTATTTCTACATTTACTTAGTCAAGGGCAAGTCGATACCAAATATTGACATATTGACCATACATAAAACATTTATGTTTTTGAAACACATTGTTTCTACTCTAGTTTATTTGCTCATGAATTGAATTTTTAGAGCAGTTCAAGTCTGGGAGTAGCAAAGATAATGATGCCAATTTTAAAGGCATTTCAATGCATTTTAATATTGGATCAATATTTTGAAACTTGTCATAGTATTGCCTGGTATCAGATTGTGAAGAAAATGGGCGATACCAGTGATTTTATCTTAATGACATTGATATAGAGTACATGAAATATTTAGTTCTACTAGATTGCTCCATGTTCTGGTTCAATGCCAATCAAAAAAAAACAAAAAAAAAACAATTCACTGGTCACTGAAAGTTCAAAAACAATGATTATTTCTATGGAACGGTAAACGTTGTAGGTTGGCTTGAAGCTGCTCTGCCTTATATTTTACCTTTAATTGTTCCAAATGGGTGGTGACTTTTGCTCAGCTTTCAGACTTAGCAGTGACAGCAGATTGTGTGGGGAGGCAGCCATGCTGAGTTTGACAACAACAATGAAAGTCAGTCTGAGCTGTTCTAAAACTGAAAGCTCCTGTTGTTTCCCCACTGCACACATCATGACTGAAAAGAAAAAAGTACATCAACTTTAAAAACATCACTGATCTAACATTACCCTCAGAACAGCCACTGACCTCTTTTCTGTGACTCTACTCCTTGTCCAGGCAAAATCATATAGTGAGTGTCTCTGACCAACAGACACAGCAGCAGCATCCACAGGTTGGACCTGGAATTAAACCCCAGTATTTGAGTTGGAACAACTACAAAGCCACTATTTGCTTTGCTCTTTGCTCAGATCAGTATCATTCTTCACTACAAAGGCCAATACACAGTGCAGAGCTGCAGCCAAGCACACACTGAACGCCACGCGTCACAGCTTGAAAAGCTTTGAAGGACACATTGTATGCTTTTAACCGTTGTTCCCTCATGAATAATATGTATGTACAGTATGTAATTTCCTCTGCAGCCAGTAGATAGAGATTAGTTCTAAAACAGCACTTTCTCTGCCTTATTTGCAGCCCTCGTCCTTTTCCTCAAACACTGTTGGTCTCAGAGTTGAGACACAGACGTGCCAAAAGTATGTGTTTCCCAACTGGCTGCGTCCAGATTCAACAAGTTCCAATTGCGGGGTGGGGTCGAGCTCCGCTGCACACAGGCGGGTGCCTGATATGTGCATGTTCTTTGAGAATAATGGTCAAATTGTCTCGGTGTGTGTTGGCCTTAAATTGCACAACAAATAAAATGCACCAGACCATCCCATATACTTACTGAGATATTCCACTACCACATTTCTCTCTAATGCTCTATTGGTTGTCTAGACTTAGAGTTCCACATACCTCCAGCAGCAGTGGTAGAATGGTTATTACGAGTTGGAGTGGGCACATTTATGGGCCTTAAAACAATGTTATCCTCCAGTGGTGTCACTACTCTCTAAACCAACCATGTCAGCAGTTTGCCGTCTTAACTGTGTCAATGTGTGTTGTATTTTAAGACCCTAAAACATCTCTGTATATTTCAAGATTAAAGATAAAGGGGAATTGAAGATGGGAGAGTGGAGATATAGGATGTAGTTTGTTTTGTTTGCTCATGGACATATTCTGTTCTGGTGAAGGGTTCTTCTGACCCCCGGAGGAGAGTGAGGGATGACCAATAATAGAGAAATACAGCTCCGGGAGAGGGCAGAGATGTCAGTGTGCTGCCGCTGAGGGGAAGGACTGTCCATGTCAGATATATAGATAAAGATGAAGAGAAGGATTGAGAAGAAATATATCCTGGAGAACAGAAAAATTGGTCTTTTTTCAAATGTTTTGACATTTTGAGATTTAAGTGACATATAAAGGTGACTTTAGGATATGATTTTTGATTAGTTAAACAAAGACATTGGGAGACATATTTGGCAAAAATGCATTTCAGAATTTCAAGCTTATTTTTAGAATCATTACAGACAGTTTTGTTTTGAGAACATTTAAGGATGGGAAAGATGCATGTCCTTTTTTCTCAATTGGATTTAACAAAAGTTGGATTTCTGTGCTTGTTCCGCAGTTGAAGTATTTTTAAGAACCTTTCCAGATTGATAAATGTGTAGAACTCAACTCAAAGTACTACATATATCAATATTGTGTGAACCATCTTACGTGTATTGGTAATTATTCAAGAAATTAGGACGCAATTGTGCATTAATAATTTTCACATATATTTTTCACTATGAAAAAGTGGGGCTTCTCATGTTATTTTAGATCAATATTGTGGTTTACAATGAACAAGATCTAAATTACTGATCCATCCTTCCCAGACAAAAAGAATAATATGTCTATGATTTTCTTGCTTAACTGGTTTCTTGCAACGCTGCATAATAGTAGAGGTTTAGTTTGAACCAGGAAAGAACGTGTGAACTCTACAAAGAACACCTGCCAAACGCTGGTGTTTAAACCCGCTAATAACTGCTGATATTCGTCAACTGTATCACGGTGCCTCAAAGTGTAAAAATAAAATAAAACTAAAAACAGGGAAAATGTTGCCAAGAACTAGTTTACACTTACGCTCTTCTCAGGCATAATCTGTACTTTAATGCACTTCATTTTCAACATTAAAATACAGCTCTCACACTGTTCTTGAAAATAGAATATGTGATCTCAATTTGAAACTTGTGGGCACACTCAATCCACAATATGCCATCCTGATCTAGTGCATTTTAAATATTGAAAGTCTATGTGTCAATGAAAAATCGTAACAATCCTGAAAACAGCTTCTTCTCTTCTTCTTTTATTTCCCAAAAGTTTAAAAGCGTGCAACATTTGTACTCCTTAATTAAAATACCTTTGTGTCAAAACTCCCCAAAGTGCAATACTTGCTGAATGAGAAAAATAATTTGACAAAAGAGTTTAACTGCCTTGGGTTTGTGTGCTATTGAGCTGACTCAATTTAAAGTTAAAGTTCAAATATATTTGCCATTCAAAGAACTCTAAGAAAGAGATACAACTGCACAATAACAGAAATTAATGGAACTTGTAAAAATGCTATTATTTATTTAGCACCCCAAATACTCGAACTCCCGAGGCAGGTGGTCATTTCTTCACTACACAATTGTACTGGGCTACTCTGAATAAATGATGAGACTGCTGAATTTGAAAAAGTATCTGAGAAAAATACTGAAGGTAATGAACTTATAATCAAGCATAAATGTGAACATGCATACACGGTGAACCTAAGTATACAGATATATAATATTTTTGTCTTTTTTTTTTTTTTTTTTAAATTAAATGGAAGTTCAGTTGTGCTGACAAAAAAACTAAACATTGAAATTGTCACTGTTGCCCTTCGAGGCAACCACCGTAGTGATTTTGGCAAACCACATCACATTAAAATAGCACCCAGCTAATAAGTAAAACTTACCTGCCCAGTAGAAATGTAGGGACCAACGCGACTGTTTTTAGTCCCTTCAGTGCATGCCATCGTTGAAAAGAATCCAATTTATCCAGTAGTTTGGCCGTGCTAACTGCTGGGAAGCTACAATTCGAAGAAACCGCTAAGAGCTGCGGCGCTGGAGTAAATGGGATCTTACGTACGCGGAGTGAGTAAGGTTTCCTACGTAAATGATGTACTCAAAGTACGAAAGTGTTCAGTTAGGCTAGGGACATTGTGAGTTTGATTGCCAATTATTCATCAATAAATTGGTGAAAGTTTATGGTAAAAGTTTTTCTGGCATTTAATGGAAATGTTCACAAATGTGTTCCATAAGGTGTTTGACTTTTTCAACATGGTTAGCCTACTGACCCCTGTCCTTCACCCTGGCCAGTAGACACTTGCCTGGACAAAAGACAAGACCCCCTGCCATAATATATATAGTCAACGTGTGTGTAGCATCAGGGGCCTGTACGCACTGTACAGGAAGAACCCGAGCCAACTTTACTCCGGTCCTTTGGGGTGACAGGGCCACTCTGGAGGACCTTCTACGACTCGGTGGTGGCATCAGCCCTCCTGTACGGTGTGATCTGCTGGTGCAACAGCATCACAGGGAGGGAGAGGAAGAAGTTCCGTCCTGGACTGTGCTCTTGACTGGGTGCAGGAGGTGGGGACAGAAGGGTCCTGGGTAAACTCACATCTATGCTGGACCATGAGTCTCACCCCCTGCAGGACACTCTGTCCGCTCTGAAGAACAGCTTCAGTGACAGACTGATCCACCCTCGCAGATGTGAAGGAGAGGTTTCACAGGTCTTTCCTTCCTGCTGCTGTCAGACTTTACAACAAACACTGTTAGTCCTGAACGTGTCATTCAGCTTTCATAATCCTGTGCAATACTGTTATACTCCTGTGCAATACTGTGACATAATGTCAATTATCCCTGTGCATTATTTTCTGTCCATATGACAGCTGTAAATAAGAGTGTTATTATCATGATTAAGATTATAAAAGTTTTCTTTTTTGTTTCTAAGTTATCTGTTTTTATTATTATTACACATAATCTGTTTCTGTACCCTTTGTTGCAACACAAACGAGAAATAAAGGTCTTATCCTGTTTATGGCTCTGTATGGAACATCCTTGGGAGAACAGCCTGATAACTGCATGTGAGACACGGTGTCTCACATGCAGTAAACATTCAGTACATTCTTTCATAAGGTTTTAACTGGTTTTGTGCATACCTGGCACTTGTTGTCTGCCTTTATGAACTGGACTCATCATTGTTCTGGAGTCAGACCAGGAAGGGACAGACGACTCTGTTAAGGGCAGTATTTTGGCTGTGCACAGCTAAAATAAAGCTTCACAAGACAACTTCGTTCTATTTTGCCTTATTTCTCTGGCACTGTTTACAGAAATTTCCACTACAGGCCCCACTATGTCCCCACTTAATGTATTTTCTACTTTTTTTGTTTGTTTACCATAAGTGCAAGTCAATTTTTAACAGATATTGACAACTAACAACTAATGAAAATCCTCTATACAATATTTAATGTTTTCTCATCAAATTGGCTTGTGCAACATATTGGCCATGAAGCTTCTGTTCCCCCCATTTTGCTCATCAGTGCCATTGAAAGAAAAAGCCAATTAAAATGATCTAAACTCCTTCTCAGTATTGACCAGATGTAAGTGAAAAGTGTTCGAAGGGCTTGTCAAAAGGGCCTGATGGGAGGATTCTGAGAAGGAGTCAAATAAGTACACAGGAGCAAAAAAGGACACGGCGGCTGAGAAAGTGCAAGTTCACAAAAGTGTTGGCACATCTCCATTTGTAAAAAAATATATTGACTTTAGATAAAATACTCAAATGCGTCCATTTGATTATTCTCACCTCGAATTATTCAAGCAAGAAATAGCGATTGTAGTAATTGCATTGGCAAATGTATTTTCTTGTCCAATAGGTAGTCTTGAAAGTGCCATGAAAAAAAATTGAATGTGTGTTCGATGAATAGGCCTATGTGAGAAAAACAAAGAAAGAAAGAAAAAAAACATAGTCTGGAATAAACCTACAATAACATCACATTTTATTTAATTTTGGTCTCCCCTTTCTCAGTAGAAGTTATGCAGAAGACATCACAGCATTTGGAATTTTGGCAGTGAGTGTCAATAGTGAGGAATGAAATTTGCTCCAACTAAAACTTGAAAAAGCTACAGTCTAATACGAAATATAAAAGTCTTCAAAAATGCTGTAGACTGCTCACATCTAAAAGACAAAAAGCAAATACACAATAGTAGAAAACCAGATAAACAATGTGACCACTACAGGCGACACGCTAATGCAGACTTTAGGATCGTACACGATTGCACTGATAAACGTTCTTTCCTTGAAAGATACGTTTCTGACATTTCTGAGTCCGTGTGTTGTGGAAATTGTTGTGGGCAGAGGGAACGCGTGCAATAACAACAAGCTAGTAATAACGGAGAAATAACGTTATACAACAAAATTGAGACTGAAAGCCAATTTGAGACAACGATTGCTTCACTGACAAAAATGAGGTGTGCAGTTTATAATTCTGCCACTCAGTCGGAATGTTGAGGGGCCATTTTTGATGGAAAATTGATGTCAGTGCATAATCTCTATACCTTACAAAGCTTGTGTATTTTTCAAACATCACTTGCAATGCCATAATACATTTACATCTTATTTCACAGGCTGGAAAAATAACTTGAACGGCTTGAAGAGATTTACCTCAAAATAAGAAACCACAAATAGTGAGAGCAACAGCAAAAAGTAAAAGTACCCATTATTTGTCACACAATATACAAGTATGTTGTAAGCAGAAAAGGGTAAAGTAGAAGATACTGAGGACATTAATCTTCTCACTTACCTTCCAGCTTTGTATTCAAGTCATTTGAAGCATATTTACGACTAACGACACCAAATATTTAATTCCTAGTGCTCAGAGATAATACGCTAACACTTAATCACGCTAACACTAAATAGAGCTGTCCGTCAGTATGGATGGTTTTGTTCTTCACATCACAAGCTGTAAATTTCAATGCTACTAAGGCTTACTGACATGAAGCCCGAGGCGACGACATTTGGTGGTGCACGGCGAGCCTCCGCGTTGCATGTGCACACGGCAGGCAGCGTCGTTTTGTTTCCGCTGTCTTATCTGTCAGCGCAGCCCTGTGCACAGCCCACCGTCACGGCAAATGCCCACCCCCACCACCCTTTGAGCCCCTGCTTCCAAAACAGAATGGCCCAAATTAGCTCTGACCTTCTCTAATGAAAGGGGCAGGCAGCACAGCGGTTTGTTGCCGTGAATGTACAGGGTGAAATAGCATGCTGTTAGACTGCCAGACCCCCAGTGGCAATTTGGAGGCAAACCCCAGAAAGCTTCTCCACCTCTGCGCCAGCTTGCTAGCAGGTGGTCCTCACAGATACAATATTCACACAGGTGACAATGGGGAAAGAACTGTGGCACAGAGCTGCTGGTTAGAGGATGAAGACAAGAAATGGCACCAGAGAAACAGAAGATGGTTTACTGAAGGTGAAAGTCCAGCCCGAGGTGCTGCTTCCAATCCTGAACAATGCCTGTGTCTCTATCCAAAGCTTCAAATTATTGTTTCCACCTCATGATGTCATACGGTTCATTATTGAATGAATCAATTGATTTATTCAGACCATAAGTACTAAAAGTCTCTATTATCAAGTTACATGACATGCAAGTAATTCAATCAACAAGTTAAGAGTGTTTTCTCTCTCTCCTTGTATGTTCAAAAAGGTGAGTATGTTAAAGATTCAAAAATATTTGCCACACCTTTTTCTCCAATACTATGAAAAATATTTCAAATTCACAAAATCCTGATTATTATATGTGTAATGTTTTGTCAGTAATAAGCGTAATTTATTTAGTTAAATCTGGCAATTGTCAATATCATTCCATATCTTTAGGTTGATGCCACTATCGTCACTTTAAAGGTGCACTATGTAACTTTTGTAATGGTATATAGTCTGCCAACAGCTTGTTTCTATGGAGATGTTAATGCTTTGCCTAGAATGGCACACTTAAACATATCTGACAGGCATTTCTAAAATTGTGGGCGTTTTTTAAATAAATATCTAGGAAATAAAATGCATTTTATTGTGAACACCCGCTTCTCCACAGAGCTTATTCAGCTTCAGATTTAGAAATTTGAGTAGTTAGAACAGTAAAAAACGGGGAACAACCAAGCAAACAGCAAAACATATAACACATAATGGAGCAGTCCTGAACAAAGCACCCAATATAAAACACATTTCAACTACATAATCACTTAGAGTTTAAATTTAAAAGGCGAATAGAAGTCGGGAGAAGGATTTCAGATACCTTTTTGTTTAGAATAAGGAACAACATAGCAAAAGCCTGGGGGCAGTATAGAAAACTCACTTTTTAGAACATGGCTCTGTGAGCTCAGAATCACATTTGCTTTTGTGTAAGATCTGTACATTATAGAAACAAACCAAGTCTCGCTGCTGCACTCATGGGGTTATTTGAATTGATTTTAACAGTGGAATTAGGACTGTTCTTGTCTTTGACAGAGTAGTTGTCAAACCAGCAAATAAAAGAAGATCACCTGCTTGTCATGGAGACAGATATGCCTTATGTAAAATTGAATTTTTGGAGTCTTTAACCACTGTTCCCTTATCAAAAACATACCTGGAGTTGCAGTTAGCATCATTCACGTTAGTTTGATGAATTCTGGTCGGAAAGGCCTTTAATATGGTGGAACGTTCCAGGCAAAGCAAACACAGTCCCATGGAGACAAACAGGTGGCAAACCCTCCAAGAGAAAGTTAAATAGTGCACCTTTAACATGCTTTAATATGTAAAATTAGAAATACTCCACAATCAACTACCGTATCTTTGAAGGCATCCTCCAGTACAAAAGCATTCACCACTAACAGAAAAAACCCTTTGCCCTTGTGCATAAAATTATCTTCCAGTATAATCATGATAATTGTCCTATCTACATGAAAATTAAAAGATGTGTCATTGGGAATGTGTTGTAAGTCACGGCTTCTATCTGTGAGTGTGGCAAATGAATAATTGAAAAACATGCTCTGTCTGCGGCTGTTTGTGCCATGTGCTCTCTCGAGTGTTGCTTTGCTTTGAACCTTTAAATCACTTTATGACAACTTATTGCTGTGTGTTTTATCACTCGACACGCCGCATTGTCATTACCTCGCGCCGGACGAATCAGCCGCACCGAGAGGGAGGCAATTACCTGTAAATTGGTTTCATTATGGATAAAAAACAAACAGGCAGACGGCCCCAGAATGCATTAGAGACTACAGCAAAACATGGCAGGCCAAAAGATAGGAGCGAATTTGAGCATTAGATGTAATGTCTTTACTAATGCGTTTTCTCTTTCCACCAGATCTTGCTGCTTTTACCGTACGCTGCTGTATGGGTTTGGAAGTTGCCCCTGTTGATGATGTCCCTCGGTGCAGTTCTCAGAGACAATAACTCTTCCTGGACAGATAAACAGAAATGGCTGCCTTCAGGATAAAATGGATAAATGGCCACGCTACGAGAAATGTCAGTCTACTTCAAACTAAATGACATAAAACAAATGATTTATATAGTGTATTACTAAGCAGAAACCTGGAAGACAGGTAACTCATCTCACAAGGGCTGGGCAAGAAAAATCCTTGTATTGTTTCTTCCAAAGTTTTGATTTTCTTTATGTCTTGTCAATGTTACTATTGTAACATTACATGCTCCAAAGTCTGAATGTTCCTCCAAATAGCATGCTTTCACTAAAATGATTGGCTGTAGACATCTTGGTTAAGCCGACATGAGCTGATCATTGATCAGAAGGTATTGGATCTCAATTTGATAAAAGTAAAAAAATATATATATACATTCATTGCAAAGCCCTGCCTCTCATATACATTCTCTCCTTGTTTTCTATTAATTCTCTACTTCCTCATTCTCTTAACGAATCTGTGAAAACCTATATCTAACTACTCTGTGATTTTTATTATTATTATTTACTTTTGAACCAACTTTTGGTCACCTTGAGATAAGTGTTTCGCATTTCCAAACTTAAAAATGTCTACATTGGGAATTTAAGAATTACACCTCCCATTTAAGAATTACACCTCCAATACCTTCTTTACATCAGCAATGGAAATAATCAATGAAAAAGAAATAAACTAAGCACTTGGGCAACATTAATATCCTTCAAAATTGCGCAGGAGAAGTCTAGATTTTTACCTGTGATGCCACATTCATGGGATAATTCAAATGGATTAATTTGTGAGTGGTGAGCATTCAGAGGAGTCAAGCTCATAAACAGGATTAATTAAAAATATGAAGCAAAATATACAAAACAGCTGAACATTTTAACATGATGAAAAGCTCAATAAAGTAAAGTTTGCAGAATATGTGTCTTTTAACAGAGAGTTAATTCACTTTTGAGCACATTATGCCCATCGTGACCCTTGAAGTGAGGAAAAAAATACTAAAAAACATTGTCAAAAGACATCTACATCATCCATACTCCAGGGCAAAAGAACACAACTCAGTAGAAATGTAAACTACAGAACAAACTTAAGGTTAGGATAAAGTAAGAGTAATAACACAAAACGCATATGAATAAAAGATGAGCTTTATGAAATGCTGATGAAGACGGAAAGTGATTAGAAGCCTTTCTTGGACATACAGTTGAAATACAAAGCTGGACTATTTGAGGAGTTTAAAATCCCAACAATTACACAGACACTTACCCTTTGGCTTGTCTAACTTTCTGCTGACACAAAAGAACACCCGAGTGCAAGTAAAATGTAAATTTAGGACTTTAGCTGGAGTTTCATCTTCTTTTTAGGCATGTATTCCAAGTTGATATCCAAAAAAGGCTCAGTTAAGTCAAGCAGATGACAGATCTACCCAGTGGCACCGACAGATGCTTATGTACACAAGAGGGGAAGAGTATCCACATAGTAAATAGACACTCTCCGACACTGCATCGCTGTAAATTATTTATTTGTACAGCTCCCTATTGTCCAGCCACACAGAACGTGAGAGGACTCTATAGGCACAGTTTTATAACCTACTTCAAAACCGTCATTAATTCCCCTCTCTATTCCCCACAGAACTGTTGACGGAACAGTCCTTTGCTCTCTACTGGTGCGATCCCTATACTTCTGGCCCTAATATATAACTTTGAGGGAGGTCCATCTGCCCCTCACGGTGAAGCGCTGCAGAGTGTTTTTGATGTATCCCCATGAAAAGTCTTATTTTCCAAGCAACAACCTCAGGGCTTTTCCACTTCGCTTACCAATCTATATGCAATGTTCAGAGACGCAATGTTGACAAAAATTGATCTTTGTTTTTGTTTGTCTTTTTGGATTATCCCAATAATGATATACAGACAGAAATGTGCTTGTTAATGCCTTAGTTGAGGTTTAAGTCTTGCACAAAACGTGAAAGGACAGAACAAAACTAGCAGAAAAGGACAGAAATATTAATTTATGCCCTTGTTTGGATATATTACACATCAAGTTTATTGTTTTTATCAGCAATTTTCTCAGCTTTTCCAGTATGTAGATGATATTCTAAATACTATATTTTTGCATAACTCCAAAACAACTATTATGATATTATAAATGTTTGTGATATCTCAAACATACAGTTTCATTGTCATTCAAGCTGAAAAGATGATAGTCCTTCACTGTGGTTTTCCTCGAGGTTTCTATTTTTCCTTGTCATTCCTACCAAAAATCATGGCATGTCTAAATATATGCGCTTGTTGCATGCTGTATCATTGAATGGGTAGTTAAATCAAGATTAAAATCCTCTTTCATACTGAACATTGAAAAGGGACTGGATCTACCTCTCACAGCAAATTAATAATAAAATTCTGTTCACCAGAGTCGACCAAAAGGTTAAGAACAATTTCTTCTTTAAATGTCCTTCAATAAATCATTTTTAAAAGCCCAAATGAGTCAGTTTAAGTTCTGTCTGTGGTACAACTTCTGGTAACTGTCCTCACAAAATGTTTCAAATTCAAAATATCCAGACAAACATATTAAAAAACATCAAAAATGTACTGAAGATACATGTCAACATTCACCTCAATGTCATCTCACTCAAACCTTCACTACAGATTATTTCTGTATATATATATATTTTTCCCTCCCCAATGCAGTTCTGCCAAGATCCTGTTCTTGTTGCCCACTGCACGATTTTTTTTCTTCTTATGTGACTTTATGGCTCTATGGCACTCTATCACATTGTGTGACGGTTCAAACGACCAGTTGTGGCTATGACCAATGTTTGTCTGTGCAAATATCACTGTAGTTGTACTGATTAGCGTTACTTGCCAACATGTTTTTGTGTTTGTGAAAGTTAAAATAGTGTGGATATGGTCCTGTTCATGGCTGAGCTCT
Source organism: Chaenogobius annularis (assembly GCA_015082035.1). Lineage (NCBI taxonomy): Eukaryota > Metazoa > Chordata > Actinopteri > Gobiiformes > Gobiidae > Chaenogobius > Chaenogobius annularis. The sequence goes on along the minus strand of BJKM01000301.1, from coordinate 579,294 downwards.
TCTGCCGTTACTTCGACATAGTATGTTGACATGTTTAACAGAGATTGACTGTTGACATTGAAAGGAGGGCTCGCTCAACCAAGAAGCAAATATTAGACACGCTTCATATCAATCACAGCTTGTAGGGCAGTACTTACATTTGATTGTTGTTCCTATTTCACTGCGTCCTTGTTTTTGAGTTACATCTCAAGATTTTCCCCACAATTAGTAATATTTGATAGCAAAAACTATGACAGTTTCCGATGTAGACTTGCCGAAACATTGTGAACACTTGAAGAAAAAAGAACTACTGTACATTCCCATGACCAGAAGCAAACAATTATGTAGAGACTTTTTTTATGTAAATCGTTGCAACATAAAGTGCTGTGCAAGTGTTTTGTAAGTGCTCTTGCTTGTATTTGCACACTCTGTTCCGAGCTCAGCCAAAATCCATTAGGCGCTGGGCTTACTTGATTGCTTGAGAGGCAGGAGTGCGAAGTGATATTGCAGTTAATTGGACTCATTTGCATGGTGTTGTGCGCGGTGTCTGTTTGTCCTCAGCCAAGTGGAACACCGAGTCCTCCCACTCTAATTGTCTCCTACACCTCGCCGTTGCAAAACTTCAGTTATCTGTTGAGCACAAGTAGGTTTCCAAATTAAAATGTTCAGGGCCTGTGATGTTGAGCTGATATTAGGTGTATGTGGTTAGTAAATGCTGAAGATGTGTTGAATAAATCAGAGAAATACTGCAGTAAGACAACTGTAATGTCTAAACTGTATACATAATAATAAAATACAGTAAAAATCTAACTTTACTATAAAATAAATGAAATATTTGGTCAGCTTCAATCCCAACCAGGGGCTGGACGCTCCACTTCTCTGGTGTTGCCTACGGGGAGAGGCGGCGGGCTGGTGTGGGTTTGCTTATTGCCCCACAGCTCAGCCGCCATGTGTTTGAGTTTACTCCAGTGAACCAGAGGGTCGTGTCCCTACGCCTTCGGGCTCTGTTGTATCGCCCTACGGGCCGAACAACGGTGCAGAGTACCCGGCCTTCTTGGAGTCCCTGGGAGGGGTACTGGACAATGCACCGACCGGGGACTCCGTTGTTCTACTGGGGGACTTCAACGCCACGTGGGCAACGACAGTGATAACCTGGAGAGGGTGATTGGGAAGAACGGCCCCCCGATCTGAACCCGAGCGGTGTTCAATTATTGGACTTTTGTGCTAGTCACGGACTGTCCATAACGAACACCATGTTCAGGCACAAGGGTGTCCACCAGTGCACGTGGCACCAGGACACCCTAAGCCGGAGATCAATGATCAACTTTGTTGTCGTGTCATCTGACCTCCGGTGTCTTGGACACTCGGGTAAAGAGAGGCGCGGAGCCGTCAACCGATCACCACGTGGTGGTGAGTTGGAACTGCTGGCGGCGGAGGAAGCCGAACAGACTTGGCAGGCAGCTTGTGCTGTCACAGAGGCAAAAACCCGGGGCTGGGAGGAGTTTGGGGGAGGCCATGGAGGAGGACTATCGGTCGGCCCCAAAGAAATTCTGGCAAACCGGGAACCAGTGTTTCACCAACACCGTTTACGGTGCGGTGGAGATCTGCTGACCTCGACTGGGGATGTCGTCGGACGGTGGAAGGAATACTTTGAGGACCTCCTAAATCCCACTGTCACGTCTTCCGAAGAGGAAGTAGAGACTGAGGACTCGGAGGCTGACTCATTCATCACCCAAGCCGAAGTCACTGAGGTTGTTGGCAAACTCCTCGGTGGCAGAGCTCCGGGGGTGGATGAGATACGCCCCGAGTACCTAAAGTCTCTGGATGTTGCAGGACTGTCTTGGTTGACACGCCTCTGCAACATCGCGTGGCGGTCGGGGTCGGTGCCTCTGGACTGGCAGACCGGGGTGGTGGTCCCTCTGTTCAAGAAGGGGGACCGGAGGGTGTGCTCCAACTATAGAGGGATCACACTCCTCAGCCTCCCTGGTAAGGTCTATTCCAGGGTACTGGAGAGGAGAATCCGACCGATAGTCGAAAATCGGATTCAGGACGACCAGAGTGGTTTTCGTCCTGGTCGTGGAACACTGGACCAGCTCTATACTCTCCATCGGGTGCTCGAGGGTTCATGGGAGTTTGCCCAACCAGTCCACATGTGCTTTGTGGATCTGGAGAAGCCTTTCGACTGTGTCCCACGTGGTGCCCTTTGGGGGGTGCTGCGGGAGTATGGGGTCCGGGGCCCTTTGCTCAGGGCTGGATTTGTATAATTAAGTGATTACTATTATTACTTACTTCCAAAGTAATTAATAAAGTTTACTGATAGTGAGACATAACAACTCAGGAAATAACATCTAAAAAGCATATTTCAATTTATTAAACGTATTAATCTTGTATTATAACACTTATTTAACCTAATTTCAAATGGACGGCAGCAGAACATGTGCAGTCCTTCAAGCAAATTCTATTTGTTTTTGTTCATAGCTGATCTGCATCTGTCAGGAGAACATCTCATGCTATCTGCTTATTCTTTTCACTGTTTTACGTCACAAGTCTATAGATTACACACATTCTTGGATGAGAAATTGTAACTGAAAGTTACTAGTGCCTGTAACAGTACTCTACTCTATACAGACCCTTCAAGTGTCCATACAAAATGTCTGTGGTACCAGTCGATAAATAAGCACTAATGCATTTTCAATGTTCAGACAAGATTATTTAACAAACAACAAACACAAGACAACATAAGACGATATTTACACAATATGACCCATATACAAAAACAGCAAAACAAAGCTGTAATAATAAGTTTGGACACTTTGAAAGCTTTTACTCAGTTAGCTGGCCTTATTTATTTAAAGTGCTGAGCAAATTTCAAATTGATGATCAAGGCATGGCTGTGCTTGGTCCCGTCACTTTTTCGCTTTGTACTTGGAACAGTTGCCCCAATAAATTAGACAATCAGAAACAATCTATGATGTTGCAGTTTATGGGATGGAATATGAAATTGCCTGCTATGCAAATGTTTTATTGTTTTTGACCAAACTAGAAATTCCCATACCTAATGCGATGCATTACCTTCATAATATTGGTCCAATATTTGAATACAAACTGAATATACAATAAACTGAAATTCTCACCAATTTAAATGACAAACAGAATCCCTCAAATATTTAGGTATGGTTCTCAATTTTAGAGAAAAACTATAAAACTATACCCCCCTTTTTTCCTTCATAAAGAAAGACCTTGAAAAATACAATCATCACAATGGAGGACTACTAAGTCCCATGTCTGGAAAGAATTCTGTTGGAAGAATGTGATGTGATGACACCATGTCAAAGTGCTCCCTATTCACAGGGAAATGCTAAATGTTGGAGAAATTGTGGTTGCCAGGAGGCACACCATTATCATGTGTTCTGGGAGTGTCCTGTTGCTCAAAAATATTGTAATGAAATTAACAAGGTACTGCAGACTATTTCTGACACCACCATCCCACTCAATTTTAGAACTATGTATTTTGGCCTTATGACACAAATTGCGCCGACGATCAAGGACTGGCCCGACATTATATCTGACATATGGAATATAGAATACTGCATATCACATTTGGATTAAATGGCACTTTTATTTTGGATTTAGTGTGCCTTCATTTTCTTCTCTTTGGATGTCTTCTCTCCTTTATTTTCTATTTTTATTTGTATTAATTTTGTTCTCTCTGGTCTTGTTTGTGTTGCTTTATGTTTTTATTTTTTTATATGCATGAAATAATAATATTTGTATTAACAAGAGGTTGAAGTTAGCTATTGATAGTTTTAATTCATTTGAAAATGTAATGAACATTTAAATGATCCAGTGTCTTCGCTATATACAAACTACAACATTACAGTTTTTATTTGCCGCAGGATAGTCTGTAGTACATGTGGTAAAACAGTGCAAATTAGGCTAAAACCAATAGCTGCTGGCATCCAGAGTTGGTTATTAACATGAGAGACAATTGTTGCTCATAAATGAGAGTCTTAAAGTCTCAAAGTCCAGCAGCCAGCCCTGTACTACGTAATTATTTTTGCTAACTTTTTCTTATTATTAATTTTCTCGCCTTGCCATTACGAGATCAAGTCTTGTTTCATCTCGCCCCCAATTTTGGTCCCAGGACCCCCAATACCAAGCCTCTGACAGAATCTAGTGAGTGATTAAAAAAGTTTTTACGCTAACAATCGTCACAAAGTGTAACCACAGAGATACAAAATTTGGACCAAAGGAACTGACATAACGAGGAATACAGCATTGAAACATTAAAATAGGGGTTTTTTTTTGAGACACGTATGTTAAGTTTCCAACGATTTATGGAAAAAACAGATTTTAAAATTGCTTTCTCATGGACAAATTTGCTATGGCAGAAATAATATTCCATATCCATAAAATAATTATTCTAAAGTACAAAGTATAAAAAGTAATTTGATAGAAAAGTTAGAGATTTAAGAAAACGAATTCAAACTTAACCTTGATGGATTTCTTCAAACTTGGCAGTGTTGATGTTGATATACAAAAATATTGTCCTAGTGAAATTTTAGTCATCTGAGATTTAGGTGTTTTTGAAAAATGGTTGTGTGGTCAAAATCAGATCTAACAGAAAATCAAATCAAATTCCTTCACATTGTCACAGACTTTAGACTGTGGAAGATTATGACATTTTAAAAACAATGTCAAGTAAGTAAATTCATCTTATACAAGCAATATCTTACAAACTGAAGTCATATTGTCCTAAACATGACTTGACATTCCCGTTTAAAATGCATAAATTGTTGGAAGAAAATATCATAATCTGCCACAAACAGTCTGAAGTCTGTGACTAATGGAATTTGTAATTTTCTATTAGATCGTATTTTTACATTTGGAAAATCAAGTCAACTGAACCAAGTTTGAAGCAAATCAATTCAGGTTATGTTGAATTATTTTCCTGGAATCTGTAACTTCCTCATGAAAGGGTCCCATAGGTTTTCTACAGACAAATTACTGAGCCCAAACCCTTCAGCAGGTAAAACCTTTGAGATGCAAACAGTTATTCCATGTCCTTTTGTCACAGTGTATCTCTTTGTGATGAGGATTTGTCCATTAGAATACCATTTTTTTAATATATCATTAATACATTCTTATGCATAAACCCTTATAATGTTATAATGCTGTATTCCTCAGTATTCTTTGCTCCAAATTCCCTTGGTGTGTCACACTGGATGAGACTGTAACTTCACTTTTTACTCACTCATAGAACTTTAAAACACCAATGAAACTTCAGAATCAATCAGAATCAGAAAGAGTTTATTGCCATTGTCAATGAACAAAATTCACAAACATAGGAACTTGTCTCGGCCTTAAGGTGCAACATAAAACACTGAGTAATAATAAAACAACATATATTCAATCAAAAACAACAATTTAAAATTACTATACAATAAAAATAAAAATAGGCATTTCTATGTACACAAGTTTACAGTTATGTTTAAAGTTGTAGTGCAGAAAGTTAATCGTAAGAAAACATTTGCAAAACAAGGTAACGTAAGTTGCACTTTACGGTCCTCTGCATTTGACCCATCCTTCAATGCTGCTGGGGCATCTCCTCAGAAGCAGTCCCCAGGGAATCATCTCCTGACCAAGCCTAGCACAGATCTTTGTGCTAGTCTTGGTCAGGACTACCCTCGCTGAAGGATTTTACCTTCATGTTTTGTATTGATGAGGGAAAACCGGAGCACCTGGAAGAAACCCACCAGGACATGGGAAGAAACATGCAAACTCCACCCAGAAAGGCCCAGTCTGGACTGGGAGTTGAACCCGCAAGCTTTTTGCTGTGAGGCAATCATGTACAGGGGGGCTGGCTCCCAGACTATTATAGGGAACAACATGATAAAAAGCTTAAAAGTCTCAGTTAAACCTTAGCATAATGGACCTTGAAATAACAATTCTCCATGCTTGGTTCACTAATTCATTTGATGCATTTTTAGACACTAAACACAATGCAACATTAAAAACATGAAAGATTACAGTCGCTCTCTAAATGTGTCTTGACAGTCTTCTTATGCTTTTAAGGCAACAAGTATTGGAAAATGTTAATCAAGACTCTTCACTTTGAATGGCAATGTTGTTATACATTTGCATAAAACACTGATTGAAAAACAATGATTAAAATGAAGCCTGTTCTATAAGCAGTTGTTGAAGCGCTCAGGAGTGTTTCATTATGCAGTAAAGGTATTCTGCCATATTTATTTGCATTATGCTGTGTGGAGTTACAACAACAACTACAGAAGTTAAGAATTACAATATGGTATTAACAGTTCAAGCCAACCTTTAATGGTAACCTTTTTTAATGTACTTTTTTAGAGCACTTTAAATACATTTGACTTTTTACTGTTCAAACTAGTTTAATCCAATCCAAACATTTGGACTCTGTCTACTCAAAGAAAAAAAGCACAAAGTAATGAAATATTCAGGGGGAGTTAAATGGAAATGAACACAAGTAAAAATCTGTGTTGTGGACAGAACACACTCAACATAAAATTACACCCAAGGACAAAATTCACTGTCACCACTGAAATAATCATTCAGGAATTAAAACAAATGGCTGTTTAATTGAACACAGAAGTCTTAAATGTTTTCATACAGGTGGCCTGTAGTTGCATATTTAGAGTTAGTTTTCATAAAGTGGCAGGATGCAGTACCAGCCAGATGGCATTTGTCCCATTAAGTGTCATATTGTTGATGTGGCAGATGTCACTTTGTTTGGCGTATGGTTTACATACAATCTATGGACAATCTACAATTCTGTAGCGTATTGTACATTTGTTTGTGTTTATCTTTCTTTTGTTCTGGTCAAACTTGTCAAATATGATTCAATCAGTCCCACAGTATCTATTATTCACTATTACACTCTAAACGGAACCTTCAGCTTGTTGGATTTGAAAAAAATGCTGTTCTGCTTGCAGGCCAAGACCGTTTATCGGATTCTGTTAGTAAAAACATAGGTTTCTAATATAGAGCGTTCATAGTGCTGTCTATAAGGTGAGTGTGACTAACTTAAAAACAAGCCAATGCTAGTTTGGGACTTAATTATTATGTTATTTGAGAGGGACTTATTCTCCATCAGAGTTTTGGCTCTAACTACACAATAAACAATAAATGGAAAAGACGAAATGATCAGGATTTGGTTTTCCTGACGCCTGTATGTCTGCTCAACACTAGATGTGTTTCATAGCTCTGCCCCTCTTATGCACACTTATGCACACAATGTAGCTTGTTCAGTTCTCAGCCGTCGGTCAGTCCTCATCAGTGCTTTGTGTTGCCATTATTGTATGTACACCGAGGTTTTGTTTTCTATAAAATCCCCACTGTGTCAGAAGAATAGTAATCAAGTAGACTTAGATCTCATGTGGTTAAATGCAAATGAAATTGTTTGCTAAATATACTCAAAGTACACATATTATGCTTTTAACCATAATATGTGCATAATACGGTACAGAGTTACAGTAAAAATGTTTGGCTTTTAACCATGCTATATTGTTGTTCCCTCATCAAAACCAAACCTGGAGTATTTTTGCTTAATTCACGCTTCACGTTTCATTAATCCTGTTAACAACATCGTCTACTCTAGGCACTCACAAATCACTCCGCTTGAATTTTCCCCGGATTGTTGCGTAACAGATAAGATAAGTCGGTAACCCATACCATGACTCGTTCTGCCATAAAATTGTGTTCATAGTAAACGCATGGCTATTAGAATAGCATCCATGTTGCCTAAGGTCTTTATTTATTTAGTTTTTCATTGTTCATTCCCACAGCAGAGGGGAATCCAATTGGTTCACCCTATCATTGGTATAGAGCCATACGCCAACTCCTAAAAATCCACTGTAAAATCATTTTTATGTAGAATTTTCCATGTTTTTTCCCCCCCATCCAGCCCTTGAGGATTGGGACAACCTTGCTAATGCTCAATTTGTGTACTTTCTGAGACAATAAAATCTGTCCAGAAAAGAATCATGAACCCATTTGTTCTTAATATTACTAATGCTAAATGTTTGCATTTTTGTCAGAAAGCAACCAGAAAAACACTGAAGTATACATGAATTATACATCTGTGTGAAATGTTTTATTCTGTACAAAACTACACTCAAGTTTAAACCCAACCACTGTGTATAGTTCAACACAGCACAGTTTACAGTCAACGCTTCATTGTCCACGGCCATCGCTCTGTTTGTTCACCCCCTCATCCCAAGACAATGGATTTATTTGTGAGGCTTTTGTTCAGTGCGCACAACTGCCTGTAACGGCCTGGTTGCTGGGAAGCGAAACTAGTGTGCGTTCTCCACCAGACAATGATGTTGCTGGCTCACAGAAGACAAAGTGAGTGTACGACATGCTCGATGGGCCTGTTCAAACCTGAGCACATTCATCATCAGACGTGTGGTGTGTTGTGGTCACACATGCTATAAAAAGATGTGCAGAGGGAAAACATGTTCTCTGCTTTTGTGCTGCTCAGTTGATGCCACTGAAGTTATTACCTGCCAATAGAAATACGTGGCATCCTTGTCTCACTCAGCAACCAACTTCGTATGCTACTTCTCTCTTCCCTTCAAGTCCGTGTACAAAAATTGTCCTCGTGTTTGACACATTTTGGCCCATGGTGCAGGTTGTGGGGTAAACAGAAGCATCCGGAACAGGGGGAGAACATGTAGGCTCCATGAACAAATTTTGACCTACAGAAATATAAATTGTTTGGTTTTTAATGTACGTCCCAATCCCAACCACACTGGAGAAAAATACAATCTTGAAAGATAATGAGGAATAAAGTTAATTATGTATTTTGATTTGAGTATATTTTTGACTTTCTTAAAATAAGACTTGCCAATAGTCCAAATTTTCATTTCAAGCATTTTTCTTATTTTAAGTAAAAAAAATAAATGTTATGCTTGTTCTATCTGCAATTTTTGGTTGGAAAAAATGTACCGTATTTTGCGGGCTATAAGCCGCCTACTTTTGTCAGATGTTTTGAGCCATGCGGCTTATTTAGAGGCTGCGGCTTTTTCTGTGGTTTTTTCTTTTCACCGCTAGGGGCGAACTAACCGGAATTGGAATCAAAACTACAGAAAAGTTAAGCAAAGAAGCAGATGTTGCTTTTTTATTCAGCTAGCAAATAGAACACGGACGACAAATTACCAACTATAAATTATTTTCAAATTCTTGCCGCCATCATTATGGAACCCAAACGAAGAAGTTCGTACGAAGCAAGTTTTAAGCTGAAGCCATCGATCTTGCTGGAAGCCGCGCGGCTGCACGCAAGCTTAACATCAATGAATGTACGGTGAGACGCTGGAGGGAGAGCACGCTGGAGGGGGACAGCGGGACGAGCTCATGCGATGCCAAAAGTCAAGGAAAGAGTTCTGCGGCCTATACAAAAGGTGCGGCCTATGTATTGTTTTATTATCGTTTTTTAAAAATAGAGCAATGCGGCTTATATAGGGGAGCGGCTAAAAGGCCGGAAAATACCTGATACTCAAAACAAGATAAATACTCTTTTTTTCAAGCACTTACTAATTTGTTTTCTTATTTCAGATTGTAATTTTTTCCAATGCGTTTCATGCACGTTATCCTGTCAAGCACCTCATTATGTGCCATGCGGTTTGTCTGACTAACTGCTAAACATCAAACTCGACACAGAAAATAAATATCAAATTTGTAGAAAAAGGACATTGGACACATTTCGACTTTCATCCAAAAGTAATTCTCAATCTGCGGATCTAGTCTGAGAAATTGGATTTTTGTCCTACTCTGTAAAGTAGGATAAACATCCTTGAGACATCTTGTTTTTCAAGAACGGTGTCCAGATGACTATAACTGAAGATGAAACACTCCTGGACCAATGAGGGATTACGCTGATTTATATCTGGAGCTAGCTTTCCCATTTTTAACCATTATGTGCAGGAATAAAAAACAACTCCACCCTCTTGTCAGAAGTTTAAATTAGCTTTCTTTTTAGGCGATAACTTCCTTCGTACATACAAGATGTAGTGAGACTTGAGAGGGGAGATGAGCTTTGTACTGTGGCAAAGAGGCCGGCGTAAAGCTAATGGCATGTGAGGAACAGCTGCCTGCTCAAATCTGCAGCAGCCATCTGTTTTGCCTTGCTACTTCATAACAATCTCACTGCAGCAGGCAGAGGCAACACCTTGAAAAACTTGTAAGCTGCGAATTGCTTATGTTAAAGTTTGTGGAGCCTGAAGGTAAATGTCTCAGGATACCGCACAGTTCACCGGGGCACACAGCTTTCAACAGAATTACATTAAACAAAGTCAGACATTTGCAAAGCTACACCGTGGACGCAGTTGAATTAGGCCGGCACAAAGGGCTAATGCATCTTTGATAAATACCATCTTCTTTCGGGAAAGGTGAGGAGAAGGTGCACAGAAGTTTTTTTCTTTTTTTTGGGCCTGACAGTTTTGTTGATGCCTTATAATGGGGTCCATTAGCTTTCAATCCCTTAAGCCTGGTGTCCACTGCACAGTTTTGGCCGTCTGCAATGAAAGATATCTGATCGCGCGGAAAATCATTAGTCGTGGCTCAAAATAGTCTCACAGTGAGACAGGGACAAAGTTTAAACTTAGAACTGTTGTACGACCAAATAATAGGTACAAACATGTTTGATATTTTAGTATCTTGGTCGCAGAGTGAGCGCTCCTGTGGCTGTGTTTGCAGTAAAAAATGTGTCAAAAATGTAAACGAAAACGCTCCTCAAAGTGCAGAAGAAGAGGGCTGCTGTTAACAGGTGCTTATATCCTTATTACACTTTAATTTAGTAACTTTTACAAAATTCAAAAACACCACTTGCGGTACAACTGCAGTGACTTGACTACACAAAGCAAAGAGTCTGATATTTGCTCAGAAACACTTTGTTCGTAGTCACGGCTGATTGTGTGAACCGTCGCAGTGTAACCGCAGTTTGTCTTACAATTGTATTTATTATTTCCTGTAGTGTGACATCTATGAATCTTATAAGACAAAAACGATTGTGTTGTGGACATACGGCTTTAGGGCAGGAACTGGCAAGTTAGATGGGTTAAAGTGATGCAGTGGTCTACAAATGTTAAGCAGCACATTCATAACTGATACAATTGATCAAATTAATAATATTTGTTGTTTAATTATTTTTGGATTGTTTTTTGTGCACAATACTAGTTCTCAAAATCATCTTGGGAGAAATGGACATATGTTGGGAATTTGATTATTCCCCTGAGCCACACTTTATAGCATCATAACAGCAAAGCCTAAAACTTCAGGCACTTTTCCAAGTACATTATTTCCCATATGTTCAGTATTATGTCAATTTCCCTTTTTTTAAACCTGGAGGCTCACACTACTCAATATACAACCATTTATATCTTTTGATAATGACACTTTTTGTGTTTAAACAGCACTGATTCATTTCGATAAGACCCGAGTGCATAAATAGGCTGCATGGCAAGAGCTTATGAACCAGCTCCTATCGTCATTCTTCTTCATATATTATGCATGTTGCCTGACTAACTTTTCCCTCGCAATTACATACAAAAATATATATCCTCAAGCCACCCTTATTCAATCTTAATGAGTGTGGTGAAAAAAAGGGTTGTAGTTGTGTGCTTTGTCTCTAGAGATAATTTGTACTCGTTCTACTGACACGACGAGTCTCACTATGTGTACTTTATATTTGCTTTATACAATGACAAAATACAGACTTTCTGCAAGATATAGTGTTTCTCATTGGTAACTCTTTTGCAAAGGTGAAAAAAACAAATTAAAAATACTCACATCACTGTAAGTCATTATATTTTTGAGGTAATATTACTTTTTTGAGCAGATTTTTAAACCTCTACTTATAATTTAGTATAATTCTAGACATGTAATTGTAATTAGCTACATCTAAAATTGTAGGAGTAATAGTAGAAGACTAAATTGTACCAAAGCCTGTGCTCTTCTCTCTACTAAAAAAACACTTAAAGAATATGTGGATTCAGTGCAGCTTTAAACTGTTTAATTAATCATATTTTGTTTAAAAGATTGATCATAAATGCTGCTAATTTGCGGAGTTTGCATAAAAAAAAAAGAAGTACCGTAATTGAGTTTCGTACTTTATACTTTTACCGCAGCAGTACTTGCACTTGTAATAAAACATTGTCAGCCATGTAACTGTACTTTTACTTGAGTAAAAGTCATAGTACTTTTTCCACCACTGCTCTTCTGGCAGTAATTGCCTTTTCATTTTTACCACCATAAGATGATTTTTTTTTTTTTCAAGTTATAAAGATTGCTACTTGGAACATCTGTGCAGCGCTCCGGCAATTTAAAGACGAGACTCTCACTGGGGAAGTTAATTGGCAATATGCATCCAATGAATACACAATCTTTCAGTGTAAAAGTACAGGATGATTCTATTAAACGTAATTTATTTTCAGTCTTTTTAAAATTAGGCGTATTTAAATGGATCTCTTCAAACTAAAAAAACCCTCTAAAGCGCGCTGATTTCTTTTTAAAAATAGGATTTGACAGGAAGTAATTTGTGGTAATGCATGACTGGTGTGTTTTTGTCAAAGGCGATGCTCAGTAAGAGTGCGAGACAGTTCTATTTCTTAGTCTACACACTTTCCACCCAAGCTGAACGAACCTACTGACTCTGCTGTGTGAGTTGAATGAGACTTCTCACCCCTATGGTTCCTCCACTTTGTCATGCAATTTTATTCTCTCCCCGTGTTCACTTGCAAAAAGAACCCAAATATAGTCAAGTTAGGCAGACAAAACAGACACAGAGGTTGCAAAGTAAAAAGAAAAGCCAAAACTGTGCAAAACTGCTAAACAAGAATGGGTGGGATTATTTCCAGGGTTCTCCAGATGATATGAGCAAATATTGAAAATGTCTACAATAAGTGTTTGACAAAGCGTTTCAAATTCATGTACAGCAACAGAAAGCAACTTTATCATTTTTGGGGTGGCCTACTTTTTAGTGTTTGGGAGTCAGTAACAATTGTTATTATGAGGTTCATAATAGCAAAAGGTTGAAAAGCACTGTTTTACATAATACCATAAAATTGGTACACCACTCTTCAAATATTGAAGAATGAAACAAGAATGAAAAGAAAAGTCTATGCGTCAGATTATTGTGCTGCAGAATGGCCTGGGAGATGGTTTGTGGTGCATAGAGCGAGAATACTATGCAGAAACTATCTATGCCTTTAAATGTTGTTTCTTAAATGTTTCTTGTTTAAATGGGTAAATGTTTTTATAAATGTGTGCTGCTTTCTTACTTTGGCCAAGGACACCCTTGAAAACAAGGTCTAACTAATCAAAGCATATAACCTAAACCAAGCCGTTAAAATCTTAAACTGGTTGGCTTATGATCAAAGTCTTGGCCCTAACAGCACAGATTTGAGATTTAAAGTCTGGATAACAAAAGGTATTAAGGTTTTCTCCCAGAAATCACATGGAAAACTTTGATATGTTGAAAGAATCCTTTGACTCTGAGAAACAGGACTTTTATAGGTAATTACAAAGTAGTTATTATAACCAAGAAATTAAACAAAGTGATGTCAATTTTAACCCTCTGATCTACTTTTTTATCAAGGCTTATAAATCACAAACTTTCAAGAGGAATAATATCTAAATGATATAAATGTATTACCAATTAGGCAGCCAGTCTAAATAAACGGGAAAGAGAGAGTGATTTTATTTTGACTGACGAAGCATGGGAAAGTACATGTACATCTCAGTGGAGAAGCACAAAATCACATGTTTGGAGGGAATTCTTTTGAATAAAAATGTGTCAAGTTTTTTCATAACGCCAAATGTCAAAGAGCACACTATTTACAAGGAAATTCTAACAGTTGGAGAAACTGTGGCAGCCAGAAGGCAAACCACTATCGTGTTCTGGGACTGTCCTGTTGCTCAGAAATATTGGACTGAGGTCAATAAAAAAAATTTACCCACTGTTTTTGACAAACTGAGCTGACGGACAAGGACTGGACAGACATTGCCATTGACGTACGAAAAAAAAGAGAAAAAAAAAGAAAAATCACATTTGCATTTACCGGTAATCTGAAAATGGACACATGTGACGGACTGGACCGTATTTTGGACTTGGTGTGGTTTAGTCTTTTTTCGTATCTTTCTTTTATTTGGTATGTTCTCTCTGGTCTTGTTTTGTTGCATGTACTTTTTTTTAAGTCTGTGCTGACCAGTTTGTTAGCACCACTCACTCACTCACATAACAACATGTCGCTTCAATCTGGAACATTCCCAATTTCTTTGAAAACTGCGGTCATAAAGCCTCTCCTAAAGAAGAGCAGTCTTGATGCCGCAGTACTGAGTAATTACAGGCCCATCTCTAATCTGCCATTTTGGGGCAAAGTCATTGAAAAGGTTGTTTACCAAACAGCTCACTGATTTCCTCTTAATAAACAACTCATTTGATGTTTTCCAGTCAGGTTTTAGACCTCATCACAGCACTGAGACTGCTCTTGTCAAGGTGACAAATGACATCCACCTGAACACTGACGCGGCCAAAGCCTCAGTCTTAATTCTGTTAGATCTGAGTGCTGCTTTTGACACTGTCGATCATGGGATCCTCTTACAGAGACTAGAGGACAGGGTGGGCATCACTGGCACTGCTCTAAACTGGTTAAAGTCCTATCTGGAAGACAGGAAGTTCTTTGTCGAAATTGGTAACTGTGTCTCAGACCAGATGCCCCTGACCTGTGGGGTGCCCCAAGGGTCAATCCTGGGACCCCTTCTGTTCAACCTCTACATGTTGCCGTTAGGTCAGTTGATACGCAGCGAGAATGTGTCCTATCACAATTACGCAGACGACACTCAAATCTATGTTTCACTGACGGCAGGTGAATATGGACCAGTGGATTCACTCTGTCACTGCATCCAACAGATCAGTGTGTGGATGCAAAACAACTTTCTCCAGCTGAACTCAGACAAGACTGAAATCATCGTCTTTGGCCCACAGAAACAAAGAGAAAGTGTTAACAGTCACCTCCAGAGTCTCGCTCTAAAACCTACAAATCAAGTTAGAAATCTGGGGGTAATAATGGACTCAGATTTAGAATTTTAACAGCTACGTCAAATATAATAACATCAGCAGCTTTTTACCATCTAAAAAACATTGCCAAAATCAAAAGTATAGTGTCTAAACCAGACCTGGAGAGACTTATCCATGCGTTTGTCTCTAGTAGATTAGACTACTGTAACGGCCTGCTCACTGGCCTCTCCAAACGAGCTGTAAAACAGCTGCAGTACATCCAGAACGCTGCTGCTCGGGTCCTGACTAGAACCAGGAAGTACGATCACATTAGTCCTGTGCTCAGGTCTCTGCACTGGCTCCCTGTGGCTCAGAGAATAGACTTCAAAGCAGCTCTGCTTTTATACAAGTCGCTCTCCATGGCCTAGCACCAAAGTACATCTCGGACATGTTAGTGCCATATGAACCATCTCGGACTCTGAGGACCTCAGGGACCGGCCTCCTGCTGGTGCCCAGAGTCAGGACTAAACATGGGGAATCTGCGTTTCAGTTTTATGCAGCTAAAATCTGGAACAATCTTCCTGAGGATGTGAGACAGGCCTCTTCTGGCAATGTTCAAATCTAAACTAAAAACTGTTTTGTTTGGCTGTGCATATGACTGAAATGCTTTTCTTGCACTCTTCTCTTGTATGTCTTGAACTAAGATTTTGTGATTTCTGCCATGTCTTTGTGATTTAATGCATTTTTTCCTGTTGTGTGAAGCACTTTGAATTGCCTTGCGTACGAATTGTGCTCTACAAATAAACTTGCCTTGCCTTGCCTTAATAAAAAATAAAAAAAATTTAAAAAAAGGGGGTTTGCTCAATGCTATTGCTATTTTTACTTTGCCAAATAAAGGTTAATAATAAAATAAAGTCAAATCAATGGCAATTTACTATCACTGGCACTGTTAGACTAATTCCCATCTACAGTCAATTGTTCAATGTAAACTACAATTGTTATTTTTGATTCATAAGAAAACAACACGATGACTTGCAGTAGACACACTGAGGCCGTGCACTAGCATACATAAACAACCAATATATTGTAGCCAAATGCTTGTTCTTCAGCCGGTGACCTTTTGCCACCTGCCATCTATCAAAACACTGTTTAAAGAAAGCAAGGTCAACTAAAAGTCACAGATGTTGAAAATAAAAACAAAAACCCGATCATTTAGGGGTTATAATGCGCAGAGAGTAACTTAGATAAATGTCAGTCCTGTGCAGCAGGTGTCCGCACCTCACACACCATTTAAAAGAGCAATAAACGCAGCAATGATATAATTATGGTTTCAAAGGGTGAATGAGCTCTCAGCGCCCACTCACAGGCCACATTTGTTTTAATAGAGACTCCATTCAACACTATTTCATGCTTTTAGCTCTGCTTTCGCAACAGCAGCTGGGCTCATGATGGGATTATATTTGTTTCGTGACATTTGTGAAAATGAAAGTGCTGCTAGTGTTCAGATGATGAATGAAACAACTACTGTTGGGCCTTATGTGCAGTCAATAATCCACATCCTCAATCAAATCCCAAATTAATAAGTGATGAGAGTTCTACATTGGGTATGTTGAAATAAAGCTGTGTTTAATGCATTTTAACAAATCGTTCTGTTAGAATGACAGGATTTTGGCTGTATTTTAGTTCTGAGATACATATTTTGAGGTTTTAAATTCTGACCACTCACAGTGCACAATGGAATGGGGAAATTGTTTTTACCGCATATTTAAAAATCCACGGGTTTCAGAATGTAAAAAAATATTTGAAAAATTACCTTTGTCATTAACAATTTAAAACAACATATGATATACCTTGAATGGAGAAAAGTCCTCAAAATGTTACTTAGAACAGGATAGATGAAAACCATGGATAAATTGCACCACATCCGAAAAAAAGTGTACAGAAGGTATTCAAGAACAGGTTTATATGAATAACTCAACTCAACATTTACAAAAACATCAGATAGAAGAAAATGTTGGGATGTCTTAATGACTTTTATCAGTAAGAATATGCTCCAGTCGCACGTATTTTCCCATGCATAACAAAGTAGAAGTACATTTTTTGTAGACCCATAATGAAAATGTGTTTGTTCACAGCATTTGACCAACCTGATCAGTATCTCCATGCGACCTGCCAGGAACCTGTCAGTCACAAACGAACTAAAACATGGTGAATTTAAAAAAAAGTTTCACTTTTAAAACACGCAAAATACAGATTGGAGCAACACAGCCGTTTGTGTTCCTCTGTCTACACAGGGCACCCAAGCTGAAAGAGCCTTCTGTCGCTGCTGCTGCTGCTGCTGCTGTATATAAATGAGACTGCACCCTATGGCTTCTCATTCGTTTCTCAGTCTATTGCTTGAAAGTAGATTGCGTCGCTAATTCATGTTACTATTTCTACTAATGCAAAGAATTTCACAATGAGGGATCTTTTGGAAGGACTTTGCCGGCTCTCGCTCTGCTTCCATTTCCTCAGTGGAAACAAAGGTCAATTCTAAGTGGGGAAGATCTAGCACCGCTGCCATATCAATTAACAATTCATAATATTATAAACTGAAACCCTTGCATGACCTACGAGCTTACAGTGTAAAGCTTGAATAATGAGAGGTAAAGCACTTACACATTATGTATCATTATAAGTTTTTCACCTTGAGTTTTGTCTTTCTAAAACACTTATTACAATTAAATTAAATTAAAGGTGCACGTTGTAACTTTCTATGTAGTCTGCCACCTGCTGGCCTCCATGGAGATCTTGGCACGTTGCCTGGAATGTTCCACAGTCTGGTTTTAAACTTAACTTGCGCCAGAAAAGCTACATAGTGCACCTTTAAAGGACATTCATTATGCACAATTTACTTTTTTGAGCTTTTAATAGTATAATAGTAACATTGTTGTCCCCTCATCAAAATCATACCTGGATATATATTTCGCTTCATTCACACTTGTTTTATCACCCTGTTTACAAGGTTGTCTTCTCTGAGTGCTCAGAAATATCTCTGTTGGTCTTTTTCCTGAATTGAAGGTAAAAATCCTAACTTCTCTTTTCTTAAGTCCATAAACCATCACTGCACTCATTCTTTGGTCAAATTATGTTCACAAACACATGACTCGAGCTAGTTTGCGTTCACATTAACTTTCATTCATTTTGTCCCTTCCGCTGTATTCAAATTCCTCATTGTAAATGGAAGTGTAGTTTTTTTCCCCCAATGTAGACATTATTTTAAGAAAATGTAACTAATCCCAAGGTGACCAAAAGCATGTTTAAAAACCTATTGAAGCCACAAGTAAATAATATGTCAATTTATTTCAGTCATCTATAACATTGTTCATTGCAATTATTTCATCTTGAATTGCAGCAGATAACAGAGCAGGTTACTTTTTCTCTTGTAAATCCATTCTTTCCATTTCCCTCGCAGACTAGTCTAGAGGTCATGTAATCTGCTTCTGTCACAGCTGTATAAAAAGGAATTTAGCCTCTCTCCTGTACACTGACTTCCAATGAATGCCAAGTAGGGCTGAATGTGCATCTCCATACATATAAAGTAGTGCATGTGCTTGCATTGCACTGTTTGGATGTGCTCTGGTTTGACATTATCGCAATCCTATATGGCCTGGTGCCCTTCTTTCTCACAAGCTTTGGGCTTGTGTGTTGTCTTTAAAGATTTAATGTTCACAAATGCTTAAAATGCCAATGGTTTATTTGATGGCATTGAACCTTCATATGAAGTAATTGGCTTTGTTCTCGTGGCATCACAACATTCTAAACTGCGCTTATTAAGAAAAAAAAATTGGAATTACAGATAAATGCAATTTTTTTTTTCTCAGGCTTGCTTCAATGGGGCATTTCTCATACACAAACATATGATTCTTGTCAGTTGAAAGGACTTTGCACCATAATATAATATGGCAAGTTTGTGGATACAATCTCCATCAATTTTCCGGAAGGCAAAACAGTGAATCTCCTATACATCCCCTTTGACGGGCTCTGCCCCCCTGACCGTTTAGCTTTAGAGGGCTTTGGAACGGTTCTGTTCACAGTGGACTGCATCTCCATACTCAGGTTCTAGCTCGCAGAGGATCTGCACGTGAGCGGCTGATCCAAATTTGACAAAAAGACAGTAGTAGTAGTAGTAGTAAACCCAAGTGTATGGCGCTGTGAAATGTGGCTAAAGCAAGAGTAAATCAGAATCAGAATCAGAAAAGGTTTATTGCCATTGTCAATGAACAAAATTGACAAACATAGGAGCTTGTCTCGGCATGAAGGTGCAACATAAAACAATGATCAATAATAAAAACATATTATCAATCCAAAGGGCATGCATTAAGAAACAATTTAAAATAACTCTAGTATAAAATAAAAAAAGGCATTACGATGTACATAAGAGTTACAGTTAAATTTACAGTGCAGAAAGTGCAGAAAGTGACAGTGCAGTGAGTGATTGAATAGTTGCAGTTAAAGCGGCAGGTGCTAAGGAGTGTTCATGAGTCCAACCGCAGAGGGAAAGAAACTATTCTTGTGGCGGGAGGTTCTGGTCCGGATGGACCGTAGCCTCAACAACTTCCAATTTATCGCCAGGTTTTTATGCATTTATTTCAATTTTTGGCGCCTCTACATCACGTTTTAACATAACTTTATGTAATGCAATGAGTTTGGCTATTGTAAGATGCATCATGTAGTGAAAACGCGAGTGTGGTGCGTCGGAAAGCAGGAAACAGCTCATGCTTAAGTGTGCTAGCTTTGTTTTTCTAGTCAGCGTTAGGTGAATTTTTTTTAAGTGGTTACTGTATATCTGCTTTTTACCACCTGAGTCTGTGTTCTCTCTTATACAACAAGGAAGTGTTCCGCGAGCTAAATGAGAACCAGACCACAATGGATCACTTTAATAGACCAGTTCACTTATGACAGCGAAGACACTTTCAAACCATCCCGCTTTGGTCCAAAGTGACCCATTCCAAACTTGGGAGTAATGGGCATATATTTTGGTACAAACACGGTGTACACTGTATACAATCACTTTAATTAAGAACATATGATCTTCACTGGAGTAGATTTGACTAGCAGAGTAAAATGATCTACCAATTTCTTGATTCAAGTGATATTCATTTAGTTTTTTTCATATTTTATATGCAGTTGTTAAGTGCACATAGTCATAACAAGATGTATTTTGTTGTTGTTGTTGTTGGCTCATGACCCAGTCAGCTGTGAATCTCCATCTCAAAGCCACACCTTTGAGGACAGTTCAGATCCTGGCAAAGGAGAAGAGGTGGTTTGAGAGACTTTGGTGAAATGTGGCTTTGCTCTCACACACAACAGATCTCCACTTTCAAAGACCCGACTGAGAGGAACTGCCATCCAGAGCAGGGACAAATATGACATTTAATACTCAGCTTATTGTCTGATCAAACTGTGGACATGAAATAATAAAATGTGCCTGGTTTCAGTCGTAAGTTCATGGTCACTAGAGGTACAGAAAGTGGCAAAAAGACTCAAAATATTATTGGATTCACAATATAAAGAATTGAATGAACTGCTGCGTTCAGGTGTTTAATGGTGTCACAGTCACACAAATTCAGTATTTTTCTATGATATGATTAGTCAATAAAACTGTGCTACAAGCAAATGTGACATTTACAATAATAGCTAAGGTACCCAACATTATTTTTCTATTATATAAGACAAAATCAGATCGTATACGTGAGACTTTTTTAATCAATTGCAAATCTGTAAGAGTTGTGCACATGCCTGAAAATTCTTGCCAAAGGGTTTGTGAGAGCTTTAAATTAGTTTGAATATAAATACCTACTTTGTCCTCAGGTGAGTGATCCCAAATGAGTTACAAGAAAATCCATGGTTCGACTCAAATGTCTGTTCAACAATTGTAACATTCAATTCTTAACAAATTGACAAATTGTTTACCACTAGCCAGTGAACAATTCCTTTCAAGGACAACTAAGTCATTGCAAATGAAGGACTGAAGGGGCATTTCAGTATTTTTCCAACCAATGTCAAACTTTCAGTCAAAAGCCTATTCCCCTGAGCACTTTTGACCTTTCTAGGCTTCCATTGTCCGTCTTCGCTAACATTCTGAATTGTTAACCTCTACAGAACAGAGGGTCAGTCAGTTCTTGGCACAGCAAGAGTTTATTGACCTGAATGTAGCCTGGAAACTTAAAAGAATACAAAAGACTTCGTTCTGCGAATGCCAAAGTTGTGTTGGACTAAAGATCGTACTACATTGTCTTTTTAACTTAAACTAAAACTGTTCTGTCTCACCTTGCAACTTCCCCACTTTCTATTCTTTAAAAGCTGAATCCATAACAAACCGTGTTCATGCACATTATGTCTTGTATAACATCTCCATGGAGACAACTAATGGCGAACCCTCACCTGGAGAATTTGCATATTTGTGGCCCTAAAAAATAGTGATTTTTTCCTTTCAAACGGATCAATGAACCTTGGTTGACGTGCTGTGTCATTCAACAGTGAACAGCTTGAGGAGGAATTATTTCATTGATGCAGAACATATCTTGTTTATTTTATTTGTCAAGGACGCTTTTTGGCTCGATGTATTTGGTCAAAATGAGGAAGATCCACCTTTATGGTGTCATGTTTTATTCCTTCCATCTTAAAATAAATAAAACTAATTCTGCACTGTAACAGACAATATTTTCCATGATGCGCAGTAGACCATAAACATGTGACTGAAATGACAATTATCATTATACTTTATCAGTCATATCTTGCAGCTGAAACACCATTCCATAAAACCCATTTTCCATTTACTCACCGAGATGTATTCCATACATAATTGTATATGGATCATAAGCTGGTGATGTGTGGAGATGGTGGCACTAACCTCATACTGGCATTACAACGACCCCGGCTAATAAACCCCATGGAGCAGCCATTTTTCATTCTACAGAAAAGGCTCATATGCATTCAGAACCGCATTCATATTTACTTGTTTTGCTTGATTGGTTTATCTCACAGAAGCAAAATGACGGTGTTGCTTCAGCCTTGAAAATGAAATAATATGCAGATGTTTCTTGTTAAAACAGTTTACAATTCTCGGTTGCAAATTTCAGCTCATCTTACCTTTTGAAAACTGTGTAAGATTCTTGCAGATAAAAATGTCAGGAAACAATTATGTAACTGTATTCTAATCGCACCATGCTGAACAGAGACGTTCAGACTTCCATAACCACATTAATTCTCCAGCACCAGCCATAAACAGCGGCGTACACTCACACTGGTTTGTATATATCTCAGTCCATATCTCCTGGTGTGAATGACCTGCACGCTGACATTTCGTACTTTTTTAATTTCATTTTGAGCTGAACTGAAGAAACTTTACTGACGCAGGATTATTCAAAGATGCTGTTGATCTCTTTATTCCTGAGATGATTTGTATGGCTTGGAAAGCACAGCATCATCCCTTATCAACGCCTGCCAAAAGCCGAGCGGCGGTCTCCGGAGAGGAAAAACTCTGAGAAATAATGCAACTCATCAGGAGCGAGAAGAGGAAGGGAGAGGAAAGAGTGGGAGAGGGATCGGAACGAGGAAAGAGAGAAGGGTGCTTAAAAGGCACTGTAAAACAAACAAAAAACAGACGTGTATTGTCTTTCTACAACGCACACAAGTTACAAAACGACTTGAATTCCGAATAGTTTGTCCAAATATTTTGTTAATTTGTCTTGGTTAGATATTTCGAATTATATTAAATTAGATTCATCCTAATTATAGTATTCTGAAATTCTGTGTCAATATTTCAAGCTGCATCAGAGGATGTTCTGTTGTGTTATTCTCACAAGATCATTTCTTATGAAATTAGATGAAATATCCTGTAACCAGTGAAGACATTTTGAAACAAGTGTGAGTAAATCTCAACTACTTTTTATTTTTACCTTTTTATTTTACTATTTCAAAGAGCATTTTCTAGTGCTTTTCTGAAGATGTTTGATTGGAATGTTCCTCAATATGGCATTACATTAGTCCATGGCAGGGGTGTCCAAGCTTTTTTTTACCAAGGGCCGCATTTTTAAACTTCTACGGAGCAGAGGGCCGCAGACAACCCGACAATGAAGTGAGTCATAAAAAAAATTGCATTTGACATAGTTTTGATAAGCCTCCACACCTTTAATAAGACTTGGAACATTAATACCAAGTTGGTATAACATCAGAATGCTGGAATGTTCCTAGTTTTACAGGAAAAAGTATTGCTTTTTATTGTTTGGACCAACTTAGCAGGAAGCTTGAGGGCCAACAAAAATTTGTCTGGGGGCCGCATTTGGCCCCCGGGTCGTAGTTTGGACATGTCTGGTATTATGTTTTTTTTCACAAACGGTTTTTCCTAAAAGTTAAAACTGGAGAAAGAAAGTTGATCCCAATTTCTTGTATAATTTCACCTCATGTGACATGTTGCGTCAGAGCCATTCTTCAGACATGTATTCAAAGCCCAAAATATCACATGTGGTGCAATTATTGAAGAAAAAAAAAGACCAGCGGGCCAAAGAACTACTAGTACATCTAAGATCTACTTTCTTAACATTTTAGTTAAAGTAATATCTCCCTAGAGACGCAGGTGGCAGACCCTCCGCATTGAAAAAAACACAAACAAATGTATAGAATAGAAGTAGAAATACAAAGGTAGATCTCCCAATGTTGGATTCTGATTGCAATCTGTGTGCAGTTCTCAACTTGTCTCACATAATGTCTCATAAGCCTATTAGCATTCGGAAGGTGAAATGTGTGTATAAATCAGCTTATCTTTGAAGTATATTCATTTATTCATTATGGGTTTGAGTCTGCTCATGTTTCTATGGGCAAAAGCCAAAAATATTGAAAATGTTCAAGAATCCTCTTTCAAGAAATAGAACCTAAACGTTTGCTTGATGTTTACAATGATTTAAATGAGCAAGATAAGGTCTTACTTTGTTTCAACATCAGCTTTTGTGACTTTGAGTGCGCGTAGACAAAGGAGAGAGAAATTATGAGCAGTTTATATAAAAAAAACTTTGAGGAGGAGTTAATATCAGAACATTTTTCGGTAAAACACATTTTGTTTGAGCTCTAACAAACAAAATATCGGTTAAAGCTGAATTATGCAAGGGTCTGCCACGTGCCTGTCTCCATAGAGGTGTTATTACTATTGAATAAAGTTTTATTCAATTACAGGTGTTTTTATTGCTTTGAAAAACTTGCATTCTCACTGTGAGTGGGCTTGCCTTTCCATAGATCTGACCTGGAGTGATGGCGTTTTCTGTTCTGCTAAATTTTCCATAAATTTTTTCCCTATAGAGATTCTGGATTTTATTTAATTTTTAATCAAAAATTTGCTCGGGCTAATCAACTATGTACTACGTAATCAGCACAAGACCAATAATTGTATTTAAAAGTTTTATTTGCATCTGAAACCACTAAGGTATTGAACAATTTTGTGGAATTGTAAGTTTTACATGTGTTTTTTGGACTGAAAACAGCCGTGTCATGGACATTAGATACCACATAGTTGCTTCGCCTCTGTTGTGCCTTTTAATTACTACCATTTGAATTTTTCATGACCCCTTTGGCAAAAATGTATGAGAAATGTACTTTCAGAAACGCAGTGAACTTTGAAGTGAAAATCACCTACTGCACCTTTAAGATTGCCTAATGAAGCTGAAAATGTCTACAAATCGCTTTCTCTCGTCCATGGTGTTCTGTTATGTTTATTTATGGCATAAAATATGTCTTACGGTTTCTTATTTGTTTTTGCTATACAATAGCTTTAAGCACAATGTATTGATTGGAGCTTCTTTGCCAAGGTGGAAAACTCATTTCACATTCAGCAACGCAGCCTACAGCCTGAACTCCTTTTCACATTCTGACTTTTTAACCAAATCAATTCATACCTCCTGGATGTGGGACTTGTAAAACTGTGCAACGTGGGAACATTTCAGCATTCTTCAATAAAACAATCGGGTAACATACATCATGGGTATATCTACCGGTACATCTTTTTGTCTGGTAAGTACAAGTAAAGCAACAGGGAAAAAGTTGAAGTGCTGATGTTGTGTGAGGGGACACTGATCATTGGGTTTGGCCAAACACACTGACCTTTGTGTGTTGTTGTTAAATTGACTTTTGTTAAAGGCCAGCGCTCCTCATCTAAATGCCACCGGACTAGTTCTAGTGCATCAGTGTGCTTACCTTTTCAGACTTCTTGCTTGGAGTCTTTTCAATATACATACACAGAAATCGGTTATTGAAGTAGGGTATAGTTGAATGCAATGTTGTACTGCTAAATGTTCTATGCAGGGGTTTTTTTTGGCTGAGAGGAATTATTATGATTTTGTCTGCAGCAAATCCATAGAGCATTCCCCATGGTGCTCAATGCAAATAGAATTGGGCATTGATTAAAGAAGGCATTGAAAAACAGGACAAAATGTTGTTAAACGTTGCAGGTTGTGAGGTGAGGTAAAGAGGTGGCAGGAGAACTGAACTGAAAAGATGCGGTTTATATTTTTTGTTTCCTCTTTATTTACAATACAAAAAAGTAACAGACAGACAACAACACACACATTAGACAAATAGGGGACAACAGTCAATCATTATATACACTACCATTGTAATGGTATAAAGATATATATATATATATTTTTTATTATTTTTGGGGGGGTTTTGTTTTGTTTTGTTTAATTAATACAGCAAAGTCAACACAGCTAGCACAGTGTGTACACCCAACAAGATACAACAGCACAAAGCATGTATTTCTTTTAGAGTCACGTTCCCACTATTTTCAGCAAGCTTTTTGCAAACAAAACAGACAACACAATATCACTCCTACGACGCATTCATCAAAAGATGGAAGTGGGAGGCATTTTGTCTTGTTCAGCTAAAGCCTGCAGAATTAGCTCATTTATTTATCTATAATGACTTTTTATTTAATTTGCATTATAAAGCAGGTTATTCATTCACCCAGTTAAGGCTGCACGGACTCTAGCGCTGTCAAAAAAATGGTACCAATCCAAATCAATGGTCTTGAAACTAGTTACTATTTGAACAGCTATTGATGACAGAAATCACATAATAAATGTGGAAAAGTTGACCTTTTCCAGAATACTTCTAGAATGTTTTGATCAATATCAAAACTATAAGATATTGTCTTAAAAAAAGTTAATTTAATATCACTGTGGTAGTGAAATAGTATCAAAATCAAGCAATTTTTGTAACTTGACAAAACTAAATCACATTTGTCTTGATATTGTCCTGGTTATTCCCCTGTTGGACCGGATTTGGTCCATTACTAGTCCTGGTTTGATACGGATTTGATAGTTTTGTCCCAATTTTGATGTAGTTTAGTCTAATGTCAATAGTCACTGAAGGCAAGGAAAGTTAAGCCTATTCAGCTATTTTGTATAAGAAGTCTGAAATGTGCACTCAGCATTTTTTTTCTTCTAGGTGGAGGTTACAACTGCTCTCCTCCATCGAGATAGATTTATTTTCTGTCATACTGTGGAACATTACAGGCAAAATATTAAAATCGCAATGGAGACAAGAAAACTTTGAGGCATTCAATATAAAACTTGCCTAGTGCACTTTTCAGAACAACTTTATGTCGAGTGGCAGAATAGGTATTGAAATTTTAAAAACGAATTTGTTCTTAATGTTTCAATGTCGTGAAAAAAGGGTTAAATAATATAAAAGGATCCACAATCCTTTTTTTAATTAACTTTATTTTGTAGTTATTTTGTCTTTGCTAGGAATTCTCTTTATTTTTTTCTTCAGTTTTCAAATTTAAAACAACAGAACATAAAACAGAACATAAAACAAACTAAACAGGTATTATGGCTCAAGAAGATCTAAATTAATTTTACGAATGCAAATTACAATGTCAGTCCAGTCCTTAATTGTTGGCTCAGTTTGTCATTGATTTCTTTGTTATGGCCTTCTTCCCTGCAGCCAAAAGTTTGCTCCAAAGGTACCCATTAATCAAGTCCATGGCAGAAGTTTTAAGGCCCAAAAACCTAGTTCTGAAATCAAGTTGGATGGTGATGTCAAAGAAGTCTGCAGTACTTTTTTGATCTCAGTCTAATTTCTGAGCCAAAGGGCTTTCCCAACACCACATTACACGCAATATTTTTCCATTGAGCTTCATACTCCGGGTCACACCAGTACACCATACATTTACCAGTATTTGAGCTGAGATAAAGTAATTTTTCAGACAAGGTAAACCCCAATTCAATTCAATTCAATTAATTTTTGTAACGCCTAGAATCACAACAGCAGTTGCCTCGAGGGGTTACAGGGAAAAACAGAATAAACATTGTTCATAGGGACTTGGTATCGTCCCAGCATCCTGTGTCCTTAAACAAATGTCCCAGCATCCCCTGTCCTTAAACCCTCCTTCTCGGCCAGGAAAAACTACCAATCCTCTTTGGGGAAAAGTAGAAACCTCGAGGAGTTCCACAGTGAAGGAGAGATCCGACTCCCTCAATTTGTAGAAAGACACAAAAGAGTGGGGCTGGACCCACTCAGGAGGAGAATCAGTTCTTCGAAGCAGATGAAGAACCGTTCGTACGGGGTAGAGACCGTTTCTGCAACCACCCTTTTCCTTTGCTAGGCCTTCTCAAAGTGGTTCTTGGAAGTGTGAAATACTATTTGCATTTCTTGAAAAAATACTTCAATATAAAGTAAAACGTCTTCACAACAGTGTTCTCAGATTATTATCTGTTCTCTCCTATTTTAGTTTTCAGATCTTAGAAAGACATGGATGAGTAAACCATCATATTTATCATATTTTTCTAACAAATGTATTTCCTCCATTGTTCCACTTTTTCAGTTTAAAACAACATCACAGCTGTTAGTGTGGGTAAAGTATCTGAGGAAAACAAAGCTTTGTTACCAGTTGAAGAAACCCACGCTAAGCAAGCCCTTTGTTTGCTTTGAAAATATGCGGAAATTAAGAATTAATATATACATATATCAGCTATGTGTAAAGTAATGAGCATACATATATACATACATACTATGGGAAATTGCAAAGTATTTAGTGACATAATATGTCATATGACAAAATAAACCCCAATGTTTGACAAAATGCCACGAGCAGTTATCAAATCAAATCAAAACTCTTTCAGGCAGGTTGAAAGCTTATTAATCCTTTTTTCTGTAACATTTTGACAAGACAATGAAAGCAGATTTGGGAAAGCTGAATATGTTGAGTTTATAGAATGGAAAGGTTACATTTATTTAATTTTGTTCATGGTTATTAAGTCTACAAATCCCTTTATTTATCTAAGAGAAAACAATAATTTACAGATGAACTGTTGAAGGGTAAAAAAGTATGAATTATTTCTATTGGCCTTTAAACATGGTCTTGAGTACCTTTAGTTTGGCAATTCATGTTGTAGAACAAAAACAACAACAAATGACTTCCAATGTCCCTGGCTTATCCCAGGTGAGGAACTGAGCTATGGGCTCCGTTTACTGGCAGCAGAGGGAATTACACATTCGGGAGGAAAAAATATCGGACGCAAGCCCACAGGCTACTGTAGCCAAGCAATTGTAATTATTGTGATTTGATGGCAGAAATACTGAGTAGCACAAAAGATTCTCAGAGCCACGTCACATATCGAGAAAACGTCACACATCGGGAAAACTTTGAGTGTTTTTGCCGTAACATTTTCTTACCATGATTCCACAAACTATGACGAATCAATGATAGAACATGATTAAAATTTCAATGAAGTCCATTTGGTATAATCCTTTAAGTCTATTCTCCATCCACAGGGTAACTTTTGACGGAACATAAATAATAGTTTTTTTAAATAGTCATAACTAACCCCCCTCCCCCCACAATGAGCAGTTCTTAAGGCTTAAGAATGAATGGTGGACAAGCTCAAAGTGATCATAACTGCAAGGTTCTAATCTTTGACTATTTTGAAAATAATGCATATTATGTGGACCATCAACAGACTCTAACACATCCCATCTGCTATAAAAACAACAACAAACTGACGGTAACATTATTAAATCCAAATTAAACAAGAAAATATGTATATTTTGTGTCTGTGTGTGGGTGTGTGTGTGTTTTGTCTTTAACTTAAATTTCCACTTAATCTTTAAATATTCTCTATCTAGAGGCCTCGTTTGGCATATTTTATCTTGGAACAGTATAAATGACTCACTGACTTGTTAAAAAAACAATCAATAAAATAATTGGTGGTTGCAGGGCTAGATCACTGTAGATATTGACACCGGAAAATAACCAACATAAAAATGTCAAGAGGTCTTCCAATTGGCTTTGGGGTCCTAGCTGTGGCTTTGCACAAAAAATCTCTAAAATTACTGTACTGCACAAGAACAACGGACAACTTGACATCTCTCTTTTTCTGGTCTTTGCAGCTCAAATTGCAAGTAAAAGCGCCGCACATACAGTACTTCCAGCAGTTTCTCGAACAGCCCCAAGTGGTCAATCTTTAAGAAGTTGGAGGTCAATTCATTACCATCCAGGTCACAGGGTGTAGTGTTCTCCTCTTACAGTATGTAGCAGGGGGCAAACCTCAGCACTTCAGGCCCAGGCCACATTACACAGGGCAGCGGAGTGGAGCGCTATATGGTGTGACAGTCACAGTTGGTTGTGCTCTTCTATCACCTCTGCTGGGATGTGCTGCAAGGGCTCAGATTCCCCGACCAATCAATACTCGGACAAATTGACAAAGACGCCCATGATAAGGACAAATAGCCACAAATCCTCTGTTCTGTCTCTCCAACAAGTTAATCTAAAGTGGATGTTAAGGACAACAGAGATAGAACAGGGAAAGGTTAAATGGCACTGGCTTGCAACTAATAAACGTTTTCTACTTTAAACATTTACATTACGTTGTTGCTATTTGCCAAATGGTCAGTGCTTGATCTTGGAAGCAAAGCACGACAGTGGCTCTAGTTCAATCTGGTGTGTAAGTGATTGGTGGTGGTTGGAGGGGCCGAAGATTGGGAGCCTCTATTCCGTCAGTTTGACTCAGGGCTGCTGTGGCTACAATATTTGCTTACCACCACCGTGTGTGGACTGAAGGAATAATGCACAAAATTGTAAACCTTAACGTGGTGGGGGGGGGGTATTTTGTCCCTGGTAGGGTGTCCCATGGTTAACACGCCCTAGGTGATGAGTCAGCTTGGGCTCTGGAACCAGTATCCTCTAGAGTATCAGCTAGAAAGAATACTCACTGTTGTGTTGGCCTATGGGTCAAAGAGCAGTGACACGTACCTGCCCTTCATGTCCCTGAGAGAATACTGGACAACGCCCATGTGAGCAACACCAGTGACACCTGGAGAGGGGTGATCAGGAGAAACAACCTCGCCAATCGTAACACTGGTGGTGTTTGGTTATTAGACTTCTGTGCTTGTCCATAACAAACACCATGTTGGAGTGTCAGGAGGACGAGTTATTTATTCATCTTTATTCAACCAGGACAGTCCCACTGTAGAAGTAGCATCTCTTTTCAGAGGAATCCAAGTGATGCGGGAAACTGGAGCACCCAATGGAAACCTATGCATGTTTTCAGCCTCCATTGTTGATGCAGCAGCTTGGAGCAGTTGTTGGGAGGTCTCTGGTGCTTGTCATGGAGGCAACTCCCAAATTTGATCGTGGACGGCGGTAGTATGGGCTGTAGTAGTCAAGGCTGTTTCTGGAGGCAAGGAGGCAAACCTTCAGACACCACAGGAGGGGGGAGTGTGGGTGGAGAGCTGTTGACCTCGACTGGGGATGTTGTCGGATGGTGGAAGGAATACTTTGAGGATTTCCTTAATCCCACCGTCACGTCTTCCAAGTAGGGTAGCAGAGACCGAAGACTCAGAAACAGACTCTTCCATTCCAAGCTGAAGACACTGAGGAGGTTGACAAGCTCCTTGATGGCAAAGCTCTGGGATAAGATAAGATCCATCCTGAGTAACTAAAGTCTCTAATTGTTTGCGAGACTGTCTTCTCTGACAAGTATCTGCAACATTGCATGGAAGTCGGGGACAGTACCTATGTACTGGTTCCTCTGTTTAAGAAGGGTTGTGTTCCAACAACAGAGGCATCCAACTTCGCAGCTTCCCCGATAAAGTCTATTCCAGGGTATTGGTGATGAGAATCCAACTGACAGTCAAACCGCAGATTCAAGAGAAGCAGTGTGGTTTCTGTCCCGAATGCTGGAACAGATTGAGCTTCTGAAAAAAAATTTAAATAAATGGACACCCTTTGTTGACAAAATACACAAAAAACTAGCACAGAATATAAAAATAAAATGTAAATAAAACATCAATAAAAGTGTATATTACATAATACACTGTAAAGGTCAATCATACAAGTAAAATATAATCAGAGCAAGATCTGCAACTAATGATTATTTTAGTAATCAGATATTCTGGCGATTTTTCTTTTGATTAGTTGATGATGTTGTTGTTGTTGTTGTGTTGCTTTTACTGGCGGTTGGCAGCCAGCTGAAAAGGTGCATTTACAGACACCTACTGTAGTCGTACGTCTTCAAAGTATGTGTTTTACGCTATACGGTTGTAAGAAAAAAAGAAGAGAGAGAAAGAGAAAGGGAAAGAGAGAGAGGAGAGGGAAAGAGAGAGCTTGATTAATTGATTCATTTTTTAGTTTGCGAAAGGCCCATGAATATGAGATATTTCCAACATTTTACCAACTAAATAGATGATGCTTGAGAACCATCATATATAGTATATATATATATATATATATATATATATATATATATATATATATATATATATATATATATATATATATATATATATATAGTCATGGAAACAACTAATTGAAAATAATTTTGGCCTTGTCTGAGTCATAACACATATTTTTCTCAGTACATGGCATGCTTTGGAGTTTTTCTATTATGTCAAAACTAAATTAGTGGATGATTATTTCAATAATCGATTAACATGTTTCAGCCCTAATCAGAGCATATTGGGTTAGCAGATAGATCACTTGTTTTTAACTTTAATTCTCGTGTACATAGTAATGCCTATTTTATTTTTATTCTATACTAAAGTAATGTTGTCTCTTAATGCATTCCATTTTTGATTTCATATATGTTGTTTTTATTATTGATCAGTCTTTTATGTTGCACCTTAATGCCGAGACAAGTTCCTAAGTTTGTGAATTTTGTTCATTGACAATGGCAATAAACCCTTTCTGATTCTGATTCATCTTCTTCAAGGACATTAACCTTGCCAAAACAGCAGAGACAATTCAGTTAAATTTGGTTCATATCACATTCTATGCTAATACTTCAAGACTACAGTATGAAAAAAATATGTGTCTTTGACTAATAGAGGACCAGGGTTGGTAGAAACCAGTTGGTATTGCATTACTCAGTAGTGGTCGGTTTGTTAAAGAATACTCAAAAGCCATATACATTTTGTGCAGCTCTTTGACCTTATCAACTTGATTAGTCATCTTCTAATCAATTCCTATTTTTTACTTATTAGTATTAGTAGTACTAGTACTTTCTAAGTTTTTGGTCTATTTCAAATAACAGAATTTGCACATTAATATAAATAGCTTGTCCAATCACATTAATACTAAAATCAGTTGCTCAATTCCATGATAAACTATTCACTATTCATTTATTCTACATCAGTAATATTATTTTTAAATAGCAATAATCTGAATTGAATGCATTTTTGGGGTTCAACCCGAAGGTTAATATTTACAATACTCTTACGTTCACTTGGTTGTTGTAACTTCTCACACTTCCACAAACGTTGTTTGTTTCCAGCACACAAACCCGCGGTCTTTCTTTTGCCACCATATTGGCTCGCCACAGATGCTCAGGTTCCTACAAACATTTCCAGTAAGAGCTGTGGATCCGGTTAGAGTGCTTGTTGTGGTTTTTCCCACACATTTATCCGCCCGTCTGTCTTCCACATTATGATCGTGGCTCCAAAACCAATTTGTCCCATAAATATTCTCTGCCTCTTCCCCCATGGGTTTCTCTCTCACTCTCTCTTTTTTCTGCATCCCTCGCTTCTTTTTTCTCACTGGACTCTCAAGCCCACATTGTTGCACTGATTTCAAAGGCTATTTGTGATTTAGCCATCTGTCATCAAATCGCCACTTTATGTAATAAAATGGCATTGGTATTTTTAACTTGTTAAAAGTGTGGTTATGGGAATACATGTTTAAATATTTCTTAATGCAATCATTTTTACATACCTCTTCTTTTTTAATTCCTTGACCACAATTTACCCCGGATCAGTGATTTCCAAAGGGACTCCTAAAGGGTCAATTTTAGGGCCTATACTGTTTTAATGTGTCCAAAGATCCAAAGAAAAGAAAAGTTGAGGCACACCAAAATAACAATCCCATTTAGTCCAGGTACCACATCCTACAAATGGAGCACGTTGCTCTCAAAATGCTGGATAGTGCTGTTCCCTAGAGTCTCCAAAAGCACAGTAGTTCCTATGTTTTTTAAAGAGAGGCAGACACAGTCTCTACATTTAAGATCAGGCTTAAAACATTTTTCAAACCAGCAATGAATAGACACATATTTTTTAAAAAAGCAGCTTGAGCACTATCCTCTGCCTCTTCCTACTTTTCCTATCAACAATATTTAACAATCCTTCACCTGTAGTCTGTCCATTGCTGTTCACGTTATTCTCCTTCTTCCACTCCCCTCGGAGATTGGTACTCTTTCAGACACTGCTTTTGCTGCTCCAATAACAAATGCACCTTGGATGAATGAACCTGGCCAGTAGACTAGGATGCTCCTGAACTGCCTAGAGGAACTATCTCTACACTAAATGAACTGCTCCTTGTCTGCCTTGATGAACTCTCTCTATACTAAAGGAATTGCTCCTCGTCTGCCTGGGTGAACTCTTCCTTTACTAGAGGAGCCACCCTCTCTCCTCTTAAGTAGTTCTGGCTCCAGATTCTATCTGCAATTGGATACAATTTGGACAATATGAAGCCTGTCCGTCCGTGGGATTAGATCTCTACTTCACTGTGGTTCTCCCCGAGGTTTCTACTTTTTAAAATATGTTTTTTTTGTACATTTTTCTTGCCCAGAAGGAGCGTCTAAGGACAGGGCATGGTCTGGGACAACTATCCATTTGTTAAATTCCTGTGAACATTGTTTAATCAGCTTTTGATAGATTCATTGTTTGATTCTCTAACCTTCTGTTGGTTAAATTAACAATTCTGGAATGCCCACTGAGGCAACTGTTGTTGTGATTTTGGAACTTAATTTATCTCAGATATTTTTATAGCCTAATTTTAGAATTGTCATCTTTTACAGCTTACATATTTTTGCAATTTGACTAAACATTACACAGGGAATAAACTTATGTTCAGTGTGAATTTAAAACCAGATGCTTTTGTTTTGCCTCACATCTGACATGCAATTAAAATGTAATGGCAAGTGCCAACAAGTGCTACACTATGTATCCTCTTTTAAATGCAAGCTGTTCCGGGTGGGTCCTCCTTCTACAAGACAACCGGCAAGGGGTTTACATGAAGCTGTCATAAGTTCCAGTAAGTTTCCGATGTTGCATTGATAATAACTGTAAAAAAAAAAATACATTGTTGAGGGCAGCTAAAACATCCGGAAGCTAGTGCTGACAGTGCAAACTAATGGAAAAAAGGAAGGGAAAAAAGCTACCTTTGCATATCGGTAAACGGCAGCCCGAGAGCTTCCCCCAGAAAGCCAATTATACTCCCATTTCAATTTAGACGCCCACGTGGAGAAAAGAAGCGAAACGTTAGCGTGCTATTTGAGATTGAATGAGTCTGCAATTCAGCAAGATAAAGATGCAAGGAGGAGGTAGTGAGGGAGGTAAAAATGGAGTTTGCTGATATGGCAGTCCATGGAGAAAGGTGAAGGGAAGGATGGCAGGGGGAAGAGGAGCAGAGGAAGAGCAGACTGGGAAAGTTCTGGTGTGACCAGGCCCACATAAGGCGCACTGACAGAGGGAATCATGCACGCTGTCAGTCAGGCCAAATCAGCCGAGGGAGGGAGAGGAAAGTGGGGTATGGCGGTGTGACTTCACGAACTCACAATTTTTGTATGAATAAGAACAATTGTTGCAAGGTACTAACCGATTCTATTGAAACTAGATTCCCATTTCAAGTATCAATACTGAAATACATAAATAAACACATTCAGGAAAAATGGGTGCACGGTGGCAGAGCAGTTAGAGCTCTCGCCTCCCAGTAAGGAGATCATGGGTATGATTACTGTGCCGCGCTGCAGCCCCCGTTCTCATATTTGAGTAATAGTTTTGATAATGTTTAGCCGATTAAAAAAATACGTTTTCATAGCCACATGCATCACACACACACACACACACACACACACACAAAAGACCAATGTAGCAGGGGGAAAAAAAACTTGAAGAATGTATTTGCCTCTACTGGTACATCTATGGCTACATATCATTTTAGCTGTCTAACAAACAATGTAACTTGTTTATTTAATTGAGCTTCATTTTTTTCATTCAATCATATACACATGATTATATCATGGATAATGATTATTATTTAGATGAATTCGGTTAAAGTGTGACACTAGGCGAGAAGATGTAATAAGCACTGCTTGAAGCAAATGGTTTAAAATATCTATGTTTGAGAATGTCAACAACCATTTTCTGACAGCTTTCAATGGCCACTCAACACTCAAATATAAAAGTCTGTAAACTAGATTTGGAAGCCTCACCATCTTCTCTTGTTGCAGTGGAGGACATCTATTATGGAGACATTAAGAATGCTATCACTCCTCCCAGCACTGCTCATTCTGATACAGATTCAAGTTTTTTTGTTGCCTCGTCTGAACCTGTTTTTCCTGCTCATTTCGTATCACTTTGTGCATTATGGAGATAATTGCATTCGTACTGCCTTGTTTCTTAGTTCAGTTTGGTTTGACCGACAAGGAGAAAAAGGAGTATGAGAATTCTAGAAGCGTTGTTTTTCTCCCTCAGTCAGAATTCAATTTATTTCAATTTAATGGAGATTTATGGGCTTTACATTTTGATCACCAAACAAGCTGCCAAAGCCTATAGACATGTAAAGTGGCAAACGCTCACAGAATGAAACAATCAAAGCAGAAAGGCACAGCATTATGATGCATTTTCATCAACTAACTCAATCACTATCGAATGAATAAGGATATTAAATAAAGAAGAAAAAAACATTTACAAAACCATGAAGGTGCACCATGGAACTTTATAGCTTTACAAGGAATGTTCCAAAGTGTAGCATTACATTGATCTATCTGGCATTTATTCATGCACTCTTATATGAGTGATTTTCCCTCTCCATAGCTGTGACTTGTAACTTGGCCTGGTGGTGGCACCTGTTTGTCTCCATGGAGATAGATGAATTTAATTCCATACTATGGAACATTAAACATCTAAATGGCACAGGTTCCTTTTAGATTCCAGTGAAAAAAATTATGACTCAGTCACAAAAAATTATGTTAAGGTGATTTTATTTACACTAAGTCCCCAAAACAGTGGCAAAGTATTTACCGTGATAGACACGCAAAATTAAACAAAGTATGTCCAGGATTCAAAAAACAGCAGCAGTCAGTGAACCAAGGTCCCACAGAGGACATGCTCTCAATAGCTCTCTCTCTCTCCCACAGTGAGCAGAGCTCCCTTATATACCCCCTAGCCCAGGGCTATTCAACATAAGGCCCGGTGGCCAAATCAGGACCCCTAAGCAATTTAATCCGGCCCTCAACCCGTCTTTCAAATAAATAAAATAAAAAACCTTGTTTACAGGTTTACAGGTACCTGGTTGGTTCTAGTCTAGTCCTAGTTTAATTCTGGTTCAGGGCTGGAAAATTTTGCAGGAAGGTTGGTAAAGCATTTTGCGTGTTATTTTACACAAAAATCTCATCTATCAGAAGTTATTGTATTGTATTAACTCAATTTATTGAGACAGTGTTGTCGTGTTGTGCACCTCCGGGCCAGAAGCCTTGGCCCTCCGAAAAAATCTGTCCCTCGGAAAAATTAAGTTGAATGGCCCTGCCCTAGCCCTTCTCCTGGGCAAACCAAGTAACAAATTATAGGGGTTAAGCATTACAATAGTAAATACAAACAAAAAGCCACAAATCCATAATGCCCCTTAAATAGCCATTTATGCAGCTAGGACATTAATTACAGGGGAAAAAAACATAAATCCTCAAAAATACTAATTCAATGGAAATGGTCCAGTCCTCCGATCAGGACAAGTGAGCCAACTTGCGCTTCTTTATACAGGCAAACCAGGCAGCAGCAGGTGAGTGCGGTGCACCCTTGAATGCTCTACAGTGGGGATATAGAGTACGGGCAGCGGGGAAACAGTTTGGGGAAGTACTGGTTCATGTTGAAAGTTACTCGGGAATCCGCCCCGTGGAAACAAAGCGCGAGCACACCGGGCACGGCACTCTCGGGCCATGAGAGAGCATAGGTGTGCCAGTAAGGGGAATGACGGAGCTGTTAAGACCGCTCCGTCACACAAGAAAAAGCAATACAGTGAACTTTGAAATGTTTAAATGTTACATCCATTCGTCCATTCTTCTGCTTATCCGGGGCCGGGTCGCAGGGGCAGCAGCCTAAGCAGGGACTCCCAGACTTCCCTCCCCAGACACTTCCTCCAGCTCCTCCGGGGGGATCTCGAGGCGTTCCCGGGCCAGCTGAGAGACATAGTCCCTCCAGTCCCTTAAATGTTACAATTGTAAGAATTTAGAGTCTAATTTTCCGTGCTATATTTTATGTTTTTTTAAATCAATAAATGATTAATAATTTGTTTTGGGAACTTTTGTGTTCATATTAATTAAAACAAACAAACAAACAAACTTCTCAGATTAGACGTACTTGTTTCTGTTGGAAGGTTCTGATTAAGTGCATTCAATGGCAATCTTCACCAAAAAATATCCCTTAAGACAAACTTTGCAGTTTGAAGTTGAAGTTTGTGGGGATCTGTTTTCTCACAAAATTATTATTTTTTTGCTGCATTTTTATTTATTTTTATAAAATAAGTTGTTGGATTATAAAATATATTTATACTGTATATTTTATATCTATATGTTTTTAATTTTTAATTCTATTAACCTGGCTCACGCCAGATTTGATCTGTGTTGAATTGAGTCTCTTCACGTGGAATTAATCTGGGAAGGCTCTCGCCAAAAGCCGTTGGGACATTCAAAAAAATACATCACGGCTGATTGGTCGAAAGCAATTTGTTACAACGTTTCTCATCCAGAAATGTACAAAACATGTTTTTGAAAAAACAGAATAGTCTCATTATTTCTCTCCAAAATTAGGCCGAAGTACGGCCGTTGCCACCACCATGTTTGTTTTGGTTCCGGTTGTTTTGGCTTCTACCCAAACCAAAAATGCTGCTCTGTGATTGGCTCCTGTGGGCCCTAAAATGCCATGTGATTGGCCCGTTTTACCACTGGTGCCGGAAACGAATCAGAGGGAGCCTAACTTAACATGGGTTTCTCAAGACGTTGATAAAACTCAGAAAAATCACGAGAATTTTATCTTGCTGGCAAGTGTATTCATTCATTGGTTATAATCTCCAAGGTCTACGCCACTGACCTCTGATCTGTGCTTAAAGGCCAAGTGGACTGCGTGTAAATAAAAGGACAAAGATCTTACAGGAGATACCTTGAGACCATTGAAAGACATTCTCAGAGGACAGCTCTAATTCAGCTATTAAACTAATCCATCTTGCCCATGTTCAACTGGATGAGGTTGATGACTATCTGTACCAAACAACCTGTTGAGCCGACTAAGACAGAGAAAGCAATCAGGTTGGGGAATACCCTTTAATTGGCTTATCACTGCAGGATTCATCTTTATTAAACAACTTAATTGATCATTCATGGTTTCATAGTTGCGGTCATGTTCTATTGGCCAATTAGCAGCTTCCTATTGTGTCGGGATGAAGCAAAGATTTTTTATTTTTTATAGTAAAAGATTCCTTGAACTGTAAAACCTCTCCACAGATCAATAGTGCAGAGCGTGTCAGATCTTTGTGCGCGAGCTGGGTCTGAACACAATGCATTTGGAAAGTAGCGTGTTGATGTACAACTGACAGAAAAATAACATATATATAAAGGTCAATGCAGTGACGTACAGCAGCGAGAAAGTTATTCTACAAGACTGGTTAGAATGTGTTTTAAGTTGTTTATGTTTTAAGTTAGAGTTAGATAAGGTTAGTTTTAGCCTTAATTGTCCCCGTAGGGAAATTTGGCGTCTACATTTGACCCATTTCTTCAATGCCGTTTGGACAATCTTGAGCGAGGCTTGGTCAGGACCTGAGATGCATGTCTTGGCTTGATGTGGTAAACTGGACCCAAGTTATTGACATTATTTTAACTTTACAAATCTGTAGTGAAGCTGAGTAATACTGATCCTTTAACATCACATTCTCCACTCCCTCCTTGTCTGTCCTTTTGTGCACCTTTTTTTTTCTGTGTTTGCTTCACACCCTCATGTTTTAACTTTCCACCTCCCTCTCTCTCTCTGTACCCTCTTTGACCCGCCTCTATTGCTCCTCACTTCATCTTTAGCCTTTCCTTCATTTCCTCTCCATTTGTTTCAACTACTGACTGGTCTTTACCGGTCCTACTGTTCAAGTTCTTCACTCCATCTGATCCTTTTCCATCTGTCTTTCGGCCCCTCCATTCTTCCTACTCCATCTATCGCTGGATGTTGTCACCGTTTCTGTCTTGTAAGCCACTTCCTCCCTACCACTCTATTTCTACAAGTTAACCGCCCCTCCCTGAAGGGGAGCTTGAGAATCTGTCCGGCGAAGCTGGACTATTACCCTTTTCATTCTTCTCTTTCTCTTTCATCCTTCTCTCTGCCACTCCCTTTGAAACACTACTGCTTCTCTTTTCTCTATCTCTAAACCCCTCTTAGCTTTCTTTTCTCCCTCTCTCGTCCCCATAGCTCTCATTCCACACATCATCTACTCTCGCTTGTCTTCTGTCTATCTTACTCTTCGCTCGAACAGTATATCTTGTTTCCTCTCTTATCTTAAAATTCACACTCACTACATTCCATCTCTACTGCCTTCCATGGCGCTCGCACCCCTCTTCCTCCCCTCCCTCCTGCTCTCGGCGCTCACTCACTGCTGCCTCGCTTGATTCAGCTAATCATTAGCATGGGGTTGAGTAGCACAAACAGTAAAATAGTTTAAACATAGACATCCATTTGACCAGGGGCCCGATATGACACTGTTGTCGAATAAGCTTCAACATCGAGTAAGACCTACTCTCTTCTACCTTCGTCTCTGCCATCCCGTTTCCCCCCCTTTCGCTGTACTGAAATGGAATTATAATATCATGACCTTCAAATTACGCACACTAAAAAGCATCAAACACTTTTTTTATTTACTACTTACCGAGCCGTATGCCATCTATCGTAGCCCTTTCTAGGATTTAACCTGCTCTTTACTTTTCCTACAATTAAGACACAAAAAAACAAATTCTAAAGAAAATTTTTAACTTAAGATTATCGCTCAGTCTCTCTTGCCTATGACTGTGTTCTGTTGAACAACACCCAGGTTTAGCAAACAGACGGCGCCGCTAAGTATTTGGTAATGGGATACTTCAATCATATTACTCATGCCTTTTGGAGAAAAGAATACGTTATGTTTTGCCCTCGAATATTAGTTAAACATGTGCTATCAAATCTAACACAGGTTGGTTGAGTGGAATTGAGCTGAAATAAGCTTATCCTCCTTTTTTAAGCATCTATCAAATTTGGAATCACAGAGATGTGCACTCCGGGCCATGAGGTAGGAGAAAGGCGTCTAGGCCCAATGGCGCATTCTAGATCGTTGGCTATGAGAACTGTCCGGGATGGAAATACGACTAGCCAATCCTGCATGACTAGCGGTTGGCGGAGGGAGTAGCTTAAAACGCGGTCCAAAAGTGATGGATGCTATGGCTGTTAGCAAAAGCTTAGTTGTCAACAACAATCACAATGTTGATGAAAATTTGTTTTTTTCGAACGATTGAAGGCAGTAACTTATGCTGGATCAGTTGACATTGTATGAAGGAGACTACGTGATAACATAAGGTGGAAGAAAGAAAGAATAGTATAGTAAACGCTTATCTATAACCCCCTCTGATTGTAATATATCGCTCGTTTGTAGTTTTGAGAAACCATACTTAAAAAATGATAACAGTAAGATCAAGCTAACAGTAATTCACACATGCTGTTTCGCTTCCTACACACATGACATCTTCATGAGCGGGTAGCCTATTATTGACACTAAGCATCAACAAAAAATTCGGAACGACAGACATGGATTCTGTTGTCTCCTATTCATGTGTTGAAAATCGTTATGCACTCACTGTAGTATGGAGGACTGAAGAAGATAAAAAGAGACAAGATTATTTTGCTCTCTATATATCAAATCAAAACCGCTGATCAGGTGATAGTAGGCTATGTCACTATAGTCTAATGTGAGAACGACCTATGTAGAATTGTTAAGGGTGGTTATTCTAAGGTTAATTGGACATCTTTTATTCATAGACGCATTACTCTCCAAATATCCAAGTGGAACGAGACTTGAGTGTTGTTTTTATTTTATGGCCCATACGCCACTGCAGCCTCTACGTCACTGCATATATGGAGCTTCTCTGGACGAGCTGAATCGGTACGAGTCTGTGAACTGGACAGGATTAGGCTATTGAGTAAGAGGAAACTGAAATGTGAGAATATATTTTTCAAGGCCGATCCTTGCCTCTACAGGGAATTTGACGAGGGTTACAGGGCTTTTGGGAATTGTGAGATTAAAAATAATTAATTAAACAATTTACTATATTTATGCTGGAATCTAAGCGATAACATACCTAATGTGTGGATGGGAGTATCTATAGCGTAGCCTGTCAACGTCGCAATTCAGTGTGGGGGCAAGCTCTTCTCATCAGTAACTTTTTGACAGCGCTCTTTTTGTTTGCACGTCTCACACTTTCCGATTTGCCTCTCCTTCAGGACCAAACAGACACGCACAGACACTATTTGGCTGCGCAAAACAGCCTCACTATCATTACTTGCGATCAAAAACCAAAGTAGTTCTAATTTGTCATGCTCGCTTATATTTAATGTACAGTTGCTCTAGAAAAATAGAGAATGTTCAAATTACTTGAAATAAAGTTATTATTAATTTGTGTCATTTCTTCTGGGTTATCTTATGTTGACTGGTATGAATTATCTGATTAGTATCTGGATATAAAAAGCCTTTTATGTCTCGTATAGTAGCAATATAGAATAAGCAGCTAGATAAGCCTCTGTCTCACTGAGACTGTATGGTGTTTAGAGTGCCACCTGTAGGTTATTCTACCCATTAATTGCTAAGTATTACTCTGGGAACATAAACGAGCGGTGAGACAGTAAAGTGCTCTTAAAAGCGTGACATCACATGTTAACTTGAGGGGTGTCTCGCCACGATGCTTGCTCTCCATGCAGATGTTATTTTTTTGTCTGGAATGTTCGACGCAATGATGGCACTTTAACCTATAATCTTTTGCATTAATTTACATTACAAGAAGTTGTTGTTTATTACCATTGTATTATTAAACGATTGGCAGTCTCTGATACCTGCTTTAGACTAAGGTTGTCAACTCTTCTCCACAGATTCATAGTGATCGTGAACCAATAGCTCCATGGAGATAGATAAGTTAGGCCAATCACCCATACTGTCGGAACATCGCACCTCAGGCTAAGCGATATACCTATATTCCTAACAAAGAAGAAACTTCACACACTTTGACGTCAGTTCGATATTGATGGAGATTCGTTGGTTATCAATCTCAGCCATGTTTTATGAGCCAGGGGTGCTAGGTTGGGTAGTAATCTTAGAGGCTTCTCGGATGAATAAATTCAACTAGTACAGATATAGAGTGAAATCAACGTTTGTATTGGATTGCGATACCAAGGTATTAGGAAAATGCAGGAAAACACGAAGAGATGGGAAACAGAATATTGAATTGATGCATTGTACGCTCAAGTGGTTCTAAGGAGAGGGAATAGACCCCGTTTCTCATAGTGTGTACTCTGGAGTTTTAATTTATCCCATTCCGTGCACCACAAAACCATACTTCCATATAGGGTCATAACCTCTTAGCTCCGTTCAAGTCTGAACTGACAACAGCACATGTGAGTTTAACTTAGATCTGCATATCTCAGGGCACATGTCTAAGACTATTTAACATACTTACAAGGCAGTTTATACAGTTTGTAATGAAGAGTTTACACGTTCAACCCAATCACAAAAGACAAGATAAGGGATTGTATCTGAAAAAAGAATCCCTGCACTCGACATCTTTCTGTGCCTAGTGTCCAATTTTTGTGTGTGTGTTTTCAACCACCAACACTTTTTTGTGTGCAATGTATGAATTGATAATTCAGATAAAACTGTGATTTATGAAATGAAATAGTAAATTTTTATCCATCTGCATTTATATTTCACAATATTAGAATAATTATTAGGCTTATAGGGAGTCCTTAGAAAACAATCAGCAATCAGCTATCAACAATCAACAATCAATACAGCTTTAAACTAAGGTTTAATTTCCCTCTAGTCTAGTCCTTTTGTCGTCGTCAATTTTTTTTTTTCCCTACACATTTTACTGTGGTATAAATGTATTCAGTAATTTAAAAGTGATGTCAC
The DNA here is from genome assembly GCA_015082035.1 of Chaenogobius annularis. Classification (NCBI taxonomy): domain Eukaryota; kingdom Metazoa; phylum Chordata; class Actinopteri; order Gobiiformes; family Gobiidae; genus Chaenogobius; species Chaenogobius annularis. The sequence goes on along the minus strand of BJKM01000301.1, from coordinate 535,582 downwards.
AAAATATACGACCATACACACAAACATGTAGAAGACAAATAACTTTCCAGGATAAAGTGTTGATTAAGTTGTAAGTAATATGAATTTGAAAGAAAAAAGGCTGAAACTCCTGCTGCACTGTTTGCCTTAAGGCTCCCAGAGCAGCAGTCATCTTCTATTGAAAAACACTTTTTAAACCAATGACGGATAGGGGACACAGAACATCCAGAGCCTGTAGGCAAATCATTCCGAAAGTCAAACTTACTTTTATGCTCTGATACAATTTTGTCTGTGATAAAATATGATACATTTGGACTGTCTTGTCTCATTAAAAGCAACATATTTTGAGGATTTGCGTCTGTTATATCATTCAATTAGCATTGTGTTAAAAGGTGCAATACGCAACCTTTCTGCTGCCACTCGTAGGAATGCATGTTTTTCAAGGCAATACAACACTTGCAATAGAAAGAAAAGTTGCACCTTTGACTAGAGCATACTAGTCAAAGGTGCTGTCCTTTTGAGGGGTGTAAAAAATAAAGTCGCCACTTCGATTCAGCTAATCAAATACAGTAGTTACGAAACCCAACTGATGCATTAATTGGCTTCTCATTTCTGAAACGACCATGTGGAAAGACAAATACTGTGGTCATGGGAAATATGTCAGTGTGTTTGAGAAGGGTCAAATTATTGGCATAAAGCAGAGAAAACATCTAAGGAGAAGCAGAAACGAATGTACTACAGATCTAAACCCCAGTGAGAGTCTTTGTGCAGTGGTCACTCTCTCACATCATCAATACAAGATCAATTAGTGAAAAATAATGCAACAGTGGATGGAAATAAATATTTTAATATAGTAGAAGTTTACTGGAACTATGCCTCACCGAATGTGTGCTGTAATCAAAGCTAAAGGCGGTCTTATCAAATATTGTGTGTGTGCCCCTTTTTTTCTTGAGATGACTTTTTTTGGGCAGGCCGTCCTTTTACGTAGCGTTATCACCTGGGCTAAACTGAATTTATATGTTTTTAGTTGCCAATAATTTATTAGCTGGTTATCTTAAATGAAGTGTTCAAATTAAATTTTGTGATGAAGGTTAAATTCAAAACTGTTCATACTGCCATTATGTCTTTGGGCAAGACACTTGGGCTACGTTCACACTGCAGGTCAAATCGGATTTTTTTTGCCTGAATGTGACCTGTTTCAGATGTTTTCAGGACAGTGTGAACAGCAAAAATCAGATTTTTTCAAATCTTCTCCGGTCCTGTTCATCCGACCTAAACGTCATCAATAGGCGACATTTCAGGGGAAAAACATCACAATTCTGAGTCAAAGCGGAAAGGGTGCCAGAAAACAACAGCGAAAGCTATCAGTAGAAGAAGGAAGAAGTTTATGAACAGATCAATATATGGGGTGACAAATCAATTTTACAAAAATAGAGGGTTCATACCGTAATCGGGCGGTATTTGAGGAGATTGCGAAGGAGTTGGCCGAGTGAGGGATTAAGCGCTCCAGGCGGCAATGCCAGCTAAAAATAAAAAGCCTTCTTGTTAAATTTAAAGAAACTAAGGACATCAATAAAAGGAGCAGCCGCGGCCGGGTAACTTGCGGTTGCCGACCCATGGTAACCTAATATTTGGGCATCATACCCTGTAGTGTGAACATAGCCTTGGTTTGCCTCCACTGTTGGCGCTCACAAAGGTGTTAAGAGATTAATATATGAGAAGTAACCTGACCAGCAAGGTCAATTCTTGAAATATTGTGACTTCACTAATCAATCATGACAATCCCGCTGCTGTGATTGAGCCTGAACCACCAGTGGTGCAGAGACTGGCTCAATCACAATGAAGCACTGTGGTTTGGACGGAAGCCAAAGGTGAAATCAAAACAAACATGATGATGCTGCCGCACTTACATTGGCCTATTTCAGCAGAAATATAGCCTAAAGCTGTAAAAGTGTCTGCACTTTTCTCTCAGCTGGATTTAAAACAAGTTTGATGTCTCTGCTTGTTCCACTGTTGTGACGCTTTGACCAATAAGTATTTGTTTGAATGTCCTGAGAGTCTTTCCAGATTGTTAAACTCTCAATTCACAATGCTACGCATCAATCTTTCAGCAGAGAGTGTGAACATCATATTCTTTTGTCAACTTTTCCAATCAATATTGTGGTATTGTGGTATTGTGAATTGTCAAGAGTGTGTTTTAACCTGTATTTACTGTAAAAATAAAGGTGAAGCCGGTTATGTTCGTAATCAAGTCAAGTGGTTTGTATTTTCATCCATAAGTGCAGCATGTTATTTTGTGGAAGCTGCAAATATGTCATACTTTTCTACAATAACCTACTTTTGCGTATACAAAACTGCATCCCGGTGCATATTAAAATAAGTCTGGATTTATTATATTAGTACAATTTCCCTAATTCGCTGTGGCACCATGGATTGGATCAAGTGCTTTTGATCTCGTAACATAATCATTTGCCGTCTTTTTCAGAGCTATTACTTTGAAATCAAATAGGTTACCATGGGTTTTCTCGCGGGTCTGGGTGAGATAAGAGTTTTAATGAGAATAGATGGAGGCTCGTTTCGAGGGTCAGCAGCGGAAAACCTCAAACCTATCATCAGCCCCATGCATTTGAATGAGGAGACGTACTCTGCTCCCTGGACCTTTCTCAGGAATTAGAGCACAAAGCAAACAGGCAGAGTGATAGGAATTAGACTTACTGCAATGTCCTCAATAAATGTGGTTGTTATAGATTAGAGATCGCAGGTTGGAGGTCACAAGTCAGATCACAGCTGACCCTTCTCACTCTGGACATGGACTATTTGAGCCACTCTACGGTCAATCCGGACCAGAACCTCCCGCCACAAGAACAGTTTCTTTCCCTCTGCCGTTGGACTCATGAACACTTCTTAAACACCTGCCACTTCAACTGCAATTCAATCAATCACTTACAAGTCACTTCTGCACTACATCTGTAAATTTAAATGTAAATTCTCGTGTACATAGTAATTATATTTTTATCTTATACTACAGTACATTTTTATTGTTTCCTAATGCATGCCCTTTTGATTTCATATATGTTGTTGTGCAGTGTTTTAAGTTGCACCTTAACACCGAAACCAGTTCCTATGTTTGTGAATTTTGTTCATTGACGACAATGGCAATAAACTTTTTCTGATTCTGATTCTGAGATGTCAAATACTACTACTCCTCCTACTACTTCTGCTACTGTTACTACTACTTGTACTCCTCTCCAACTTTCAATTGCTGTTCAAACGGTACTACCACTTTTACTCGAGATAATGAAATACTACCACAGATGTGCTACTTCTTACTGCAACTACAACCCTCCCTTTTTTTCCTCTCTTTCAATTACTGTTTAATAGGATTCAATACCCTGTGGGGCCACTGGTGCTCTATGGAATAGACGACTGAAGACTCATATTTTTGTTCTTCACCTTTTCTTATTTATTGTCTTAGCTAAGGAACATGTCTCCAAACCTCTTGTCCCTAAAAAATATATGAATGACTACTAATACTACTAATGCAACACGACTACTGCTACTCTCCTTCTTTCAGCCATCCATTCATACATTATCTTCTGCTTTATCTTCCGGGGGAATCCCGAGGCGTTCCCAGGCCACCCGAGAGACATAATCCCTCCAACGTGTCCTGGGTCTTCCCTGGGGCCTCCGCCCGGTGGATGCCATGAGGCATCCAAAACAGAAGCCTGAGCCACCTCCGCTAGCTCCTCTCCACGTGATGGAGCAGCTGCTCTACTCTGAGCTCCTCCGGTGTGCCTGAGCTCCTCACCCTTTCTCTAAGGGAGCACACAGCCACCCTGCAGAGGACACTCATTACAATAGCTTGTAGCCACGATCTTGTCCTTTCAGTCATTACCCACAGCTCATGACCATAGGTGAGAGTAGGAACGTAGATTCATTTGAGAGCTTTGCCTTTCGACTCAGCTTTTTCTTCACCACAACTGTCCGAGACAGTGACAGCATAACTGCAGATTCAGCAGGTTCTGCACCAATTAAGCCAACTTTTTTTCAGATGAGTACCATCCCAGTGGATGTTACTGGTCCTGGTTTGATGAAGCCATCAGGGCAAGATCATCTGCAAACAGCAGAGATGAGATCCTGTGGTCCCCAAACTTTAAATACTCTGACCCCTGACTGCGTCTAGAAATTCTGTCAATAAAAACATTGAACAGAACCGGTAACAGACGGAAGCCCTGGTGTCCAAAATGCACTGGGAACAGGACATACTGTCGACAATACAAACACTCCTGCTCTGGTCATACAGGGACCGGACAGCCCTGAGAAAAGGAACCCGAACCCCAAAAGACATCACAAGGGACACAGTTGAATGCCTACTCCAGATCCACAAAGCACAAACGCCCATGAACCCTCAAGCAGCAAAGGTTCAACTATCGGTCAGATTCTCCTCTCCAGTATCCTGTAATGGACTTTACCGGGGAGGCTGAGGCTGTTTCTTCTTATCACCCCTCTTCAGGTGTCACTGGCATTGCCCACATGTGCGTTGCAATCGGTGCACTGTCGAGTACCCAATCCAGGAACACCAAGAAGGCCCAGTACACTACACTGCAGTCACAACAGTGAGAGACATGTTATACTCGAAGTATACTACACCACTTCTACATTGAAAGCCACATAACCATTGGGTGTATAAGTCAATCACTCCAATATTTGTAAATATAAATGTATTAGTTACTTGCCCGACTTGGGTTAGAACAGGGGTTGGCAACCCAAAATGTTCAAAGAGCCATTTCGGACCAAAAAGCAAAAAACAAATCTGTCTGGAGCCGCAAAAAATTAAAAGCCTTATATAAGCCTTATATAAAGGGAACACAGGCTGTAAGTGTATATAAGCTATATTAGCCTACTATCCAAATGACAAGGCTACAAATACATCATGAGCATTCCTGACTAAATGTGTATTTTCTCTGCAGCGCACCCTAGAGAGATGACGCACCACATGGCTACTCTGCTATACGACATTTGGTGCCTTAAGTTTAACTTCCATTACCATGTCGGTGTAATCCCTCATTCGTCCAGGAGTGTTCCATTGTAGAAAAAGATTCAGTTGTAGTCATCTGGACTCTGTTTTAGAAAAAACAAAACGTTTCAACTCTCATCCAAGAGTCATTTCTCAATCAGAGAAACAAGTCTGAGAACTCTTGTTTCCATTACCATGTTAATCTATTTGTTTTGTAACATTTATGAAAATATAGAAATACAATTAAGAAATCAGATTCGTTCATGTACTCACCATTTGTGAGGTTGCTACAAATCTAGCAGCAGTAGTGGAGTTTGGAGATGCAATCCACTTCTTAAATCTATCTTTGCGCTCCTCTAATTTCTCCAGAAGTGCTGAAATCGCACAATCCTTGAATTCGCTGTTCTCATCAGCGATCTTTCATTCCGGTTGTTTACAACAGCCACCTGCGCCGCCCATATGCGCTGAAACACGTGTCGCAGGCTATGACGCAAATCTCCGTTGACAGAAATGTTGAAATTTCATATCTCTTATAAAAATGTTTACAGCATTGGAAAATATTAAGAATGTTATAAAAATCTGTCTCCAAACAGTCTGTTGCAAGGTATTTCCAGGTCAGAATCCTCTTCTGCCTCTGATGCCCATCCCTCCGATCCTTGTAGGCTTTGGCATCAATACAGTCTTTTATGTCGGGAGACAGCGATCAATGCATCTCCCTTTCCCCGAACGGAAGCCCTCCATATTCAGTGGTCGGTTTTGTGGCTGGATATCCGACTCAGCGCCTTAATGGAAGTCCGCTTGTGTCTGTGTTCAGATGGTGAAATAGAGCTGTGTAATTCAAGGTGATTAATCAACATGCAGTTTAGGAGTCAACAGACATGTTTTTTACATTGTTCTAGTAACGGGAGCAAAATGTGCACTCAAACTCAGAGGTCATGGATTGTAGAATTGCTAAATTGGCTTCACACAAAAAGTATAGATTATAATGCAAAAATAACAATGCTTTAATGACAGTATGTAACTTTATGGAGGTGAAATCAAGGAATTAAGGAAGTTAAAACCATACTTTGGAACAGTCTACATTGATTCGTTTTATGCCATACTGTGGAAAAGAACATTTTCATGGAAACAAGCCAGAGGTATAGGATTTTATTTAAAATTTTTCTAGTGTAATGAAAACAACTGAAATGAGAAAAAGCACAATTTAGTATATTTCTCTACTAAAATTATGTACTGGGTCTTCAAAATGTCTATAAGAATTGCAGTTTTGAAAACATTGTTTATATTTTAGTTTATATTTGTTTGCACATACAGGCCTCTTTGATTTTTAGATCAGTTCACGCTGGTGTGGAACAAAGTTAATGATGCCAAGGTCAAATTCATTGTAAAGGAGTTTCAATGCCTTTTTTTAATTTTTTTTTTTTTTTTAATTTTTTGGCCCAAAGGCTTTATTAGACAGGAAAAGTGAGCATGAAATGGGGATGAGAGAGAAGGGAGGGCACGCAGTAAGAGTCGGGATTCAAACTCACGACCCTGCGGTGACAGGGAGCCTGGCTTACCGTGTGCTGTGCCTTAACCACTCAACCTTGCTATAGTCTTACTTGGTATCGGTTTGAAGCAAAAATCACTGGTATTGGCCATCATTACTTCATACAGGAAGTGACTACTACCACTCCAACTTTTTTAAAATGATTATTTTCTGACCTTTATTTAACCAGGAAAGCCCCACTGAGATTTAGCATCTCTTTTTCATGGGAGTCCCAGAGGGGAGGAGCCTATGGTAAATGTTTATAGTGGAAGGGGAAACTGGAGTACATGGAGGAAACCTACGCAGACACGAGGAGAACATGCAAACTCCACACAGAAAGGCCCCGTCCTTCTTGTTGTGAAGCGAGAGCGCTGAGGGCTGCGCTACCGTGCTGCTGCCACTACTACCACTACTATCACTACTACCACTACTATCACTACTACCACTACTACAAGCAGGTGTCAGCATCAGACACAAGATTGAATCCCAGTTTTGACAATTTTCCGAATGCCATTCCCTCTTCATCTCATTTCACATGGTACTGGCCTGAAATTGTACATTCAATTCTGAATGAATGAATGAATGCGTTTTGTTTTAACAGTATTTCTTTGATGCTAGGACAAGTTCTGTTATTGGAACAACAAAAACATGGTTAAAGAACTTAAGTTTTCCATGAAGAGCCTGTGGGAGGAAACATTTGTTGTAAAGCACAAAACATTGCATCATTCTGAGATAATTATATGAAGGCTACAGTAAACATGTATGTTGGTTCCCTTTTTTTTTTAACTGAGCGCAAAAGAAGATATGTAGAGTAAAACTAGAATATTTTTTATCTTTAAAGCATGCCTCATTAATGGTAAAAAAAAGTCTCTGTAGTGGTTTGGGGTCTTAGAAAAGGAAAGTAAATTGTCTATTGTCTTATAATATTAGTGCTACAATCAGCTTTTATAGTGGCTAAATTTTAATAGAGCAATAAATTGACATTGTGTAGCAGCCTTTATTATATCAGGGTTTAGTTTGCATTTGTATGCAAACAGTATATATTGTTTATATATTGTATTTATGGTCAGTGTGGCAGTAGGCCAAGCCCCCTGTCCCCTGTATTGAGTAATTCCTCAAGGTAATGGTGTGTATGTAAATGATGTCTCCAATAGCTCCTGAGCAGACCAGGACCGGTCACCGCTCTATGAATAGGAAAATAGATCCAGCTGGGACCAACAGGCATCAACATAAATAACGGATAAGCAGCCCTTCGCACTCAGATTAAACATTATCTTCTGTGAGCACTCTAAATGAATTCCTCCACCCCGACAAACGGCATGCAATCGCATTTTTGAAATAGCTTGCTTTCATAATGTGAAACAAATCTATTAAAACAAAATTTGCTCTTTCAACACAAATATGTACTCAAATAATGATGAGATATAGAGTGGTTCTCAAACAGCAGTAAAGGTATTTTAGCATTGAATACTGGCGGTCAGGTAGACTTACTTTTACTGTGTGTGAAATACACATTTAAGAAATTAATTTTAGCATTAAAGGTGCTGTACCCAAGTTTTTAATTCTCTGGAAACATGAAAAACAGAACTAGTTTATTATAAACTGCAGCTGTCTAAACTTATTTCTAACTGTTCTACAGTTAGAAATAAGTTTGCACATTACAAGCCTCCTAATTCACCACATTGAGTTCATAGGCGCTTTTCACAACTTTCAGTGACCAGAGCGGAATTCGGAGGGCCAAGAGGCCACGCTATACTCCCGAACAACATAAACGTTTATAAGAGGGCTCAGCTGGGCACCTGCTTTAGGGTCATCCACCAACACTCAAAAGTGCTTTTTGATTTAAACAACACTGATACATTTCCACATTTTCCTGCTAATCTGAGCAACATCACTGTAACAGCAGCAGCCCTTCGATAGAGAAATGGACTAAACCAGCGCAGCCAAAGTCCCGCCCTCTGAGTTTGACAAGTGAGTCTGACAGATTCTTTAAATGGTTGCACAACACCATGAATGCATGAATAAGTTAAAATGCTCTTTTAATGTTAAGCTTTAAATTTTTCCACAAATGATTTATTGACACATTTAATTAATTGAGCATTCAATTAATGTATGGTAAATTTAATTAATTAACTAATTATTTAATATATGAATTAATAACTGTGCATTTAATCATTTAATTTTGGCACACAAAATAAATCCGCCATGATTGTTGATTTCCTTAAAAGGCCTGAAAATGTTTTATCTCCAATTCAAACTGAAGCTATTTCTGAACCCTTTGAAGTACAAACAAATGACTGGGCACTGAGCTGAGGCTATGTATTATTGGTCTCTGATATCTGGTTTACTCAAATGTTAAGCGCTAGTATGCTTTGCACAGAGGAATGTCAGTCCTACCTAGATTTTTTGGTGTAAAGTGGTGTAAAGCTGCTGATGGGGAGGATAGTGACTTACAGACAGAAGACCAATTATTTTTTTAAGCTAAAGATCTTGACGAATCCCAAAATGGTTTATTTTACTGAAAATATGTGGGTTATAGCTTTATTTTTGTATTTTTTCTTCCTAGCAGCTTGATGTTTTTTTTGTTTGTTTTTTATCAGATGGTGGACAAAATTGAATAAATTAAGAACATTCAAATGCGTTGCTGGCAGCAAAAGGTTAAAGTGACAGGTGTTATGATGTGTTAGAATTGATAGCTTTAACTTTCAAAATTTCCCAAATTTCGCAGCGTTAATATAGTTGTTGAATTGTACCAATGATTTTCCACAACTAAACGGTTCCGACCTTGTGTCTCAGCGCCAGTAGCAGGCCTACTCTCACCTACTTAGAAGCCATTAACAAGAATTCATCTTTTTTATGATGATCCACAGCTCATGCCTTTCCCTGTCTGAAGAACATCACCCAACTCATTCTAACCATTTCAAGAAGAAGCTCTCAATCAGAATCAGTAATTGAATTCATTCTTTTTGATATCCTGTTTGATTCTCTTTGTTTGTCGCTTTTAGACATGTGTAATTGGATGAAATCATCACTATAGTGCTTTTGCGTTGTGTATTCAGGCCTAAAATAAATCTTGTACTTCTCTGTGGCAAACCTCCAGAGCCTCTGTAACCACCGCTGTTCCAGGCACCGTAATAACATGCTTCCTTTGGCGTTACAAATGGAGCCAAATAAATTGTTTCCTCGCCTTGAAAGCACGTCGCTGTTGCTGCTGCTGTGCTGTGGAAGGCGGAGGGGTAAGTGGAGCCTCACTCGCTGGTTGATCAGAGCATTCCTCAGACCTCCAGAGCTGAGGGAACTCCAGGGCCCCAGTGCTGTCTGTCAGCCCTGTGATGTGCGCCACGAGTGGGGAGCCTGGCTGCGATTGAAGGGCTGGTTGGATTTGATGGGTACATGCTGCTCAAAATGGCCGCCGGGCTGGTGTATGTGTGAGAGTGAGAGGAAGAGACGGCAGAGGGAGCAGCGTGGGGCCTTTGAGGGGAGGACTTTTATTTGCAACATGATGTCACGTTTGCCACTGTCACGGCAGAAGTTCCGAGGTGCAGCCTGAGGTTCTCCCACTAATCTGTCAGTAAAATGCAAATGGTCCGTTCTTTTGGCCTTTTTGTCTAATAATAATGAGTGTTATGTGAAACAGCACGGGCATTGTTTGTCCTCAGTCAAAGACATTTCTGTCAGGGCTTCTAGCAATTGTGACACAGTGATTTAAACAGAAAATGGATGAAAAAAAGTCAGCTATTATGGTGTCAGAGTGGTTAGTACTTCATAGAAAGAAGCTCCATTGTTTAACTCTCCTGTGTCTGGTGTCGCTCAGGGAATTTGATTTTCCCCAATCTAAAAAAAATAATCAAACTATATTAAAAAGCTAAGTTATGCTAATATGGACTCCAGTTTGATCTAGAAAAATGTATACCAATTTTCTTTCATTTAGGCTACTATAACTACTCTCAATTACACATTTGTCCACCTTGCCACAAAAGATATTAAAACAATATTTTAAAAAAGACTAATTATGCTTATCAAAAGAGACAATTGTCCATTTATTTCACCATACCTGTGAGACTGAGCCGTTCTGAAAAGTCAGTCTGCAAAATGTATTCATCTGAAATTGTAGAGCAAGCTGAAACAGTCCCTCCAACACTACTTTTATAATGTAAGTTAATTTTAATCACATACAAAGATTGAATACTGCTGTGTATGCCCCTGGACCTTAGGAAGACGATTTGCCTGTAAAGAGTGAAAGGAATATAAATGTTTAATCTTCTATCTGCAGAATTGCACAGTCTTCCCAGGATATGAGTCTCTTTCAGAAACTTTCTAAAGACTGAATGGATAGCCCACCTGCTCTACAATAGACTGCACAGAATGGATTTAGTATAATAATGTCCATTGTATTATCAGCTACAATACATTAGACATTGTGATCAAGAAAGAAATGAGACAAATTGTCACCACTACTTGATTTTAAGATAGTAACTTGAAATATAAATGGGTAAAGAAACTACCGTGCACTGGCTGAAGCCATTGTGAGGGACTGAATGCAGATGCAATTTCAAAGGGACCTGAACCAGCAATCCCAAGGTAGGGCTAGCCGATATTGACAGAAAGTAATATCTTGATATATATATAGTATTTGCATTAACTCTATAGCAATATTCAGGTGATATTTTAACAATGCATCAGGAATGTTTAAAAATGTTCCTGTAAATGTCTTGGTTGAGGTTCAAGCAGCACAAAACGTGAATGGACCACAAAATGAACCACAAAAGGGCAGAAATATGACTTTATACATTACAATATTACATTTGATGTTTTGGGTTCTGTCTGGTCATTTTTAATTGTTTTTTTGTAGACTATATACTCTATCTTGAAACTTAATCATCATAATCAGCATAATCTCTAAGCATTACTTGCCATATTAATCCTTCTTTGATACATTCCACCTCTAACCATTAGTTTTAAAGGTTTTCGGTTTATTCACTAATCTACCACTGACAGAAATGATATGTCTGTTGGAGCTGGTGGTTTTAAATTGGGCATGTTGGGTAAACAACCTATAATAGACAAGGGTTATATATCTTATCAATCAGTTTAAATTGTGTCAGCTGTGAATAACACATGCTGTGATTTAACAAAAAAAAATGTCAGTGAAAAACAATTTTAAAGTAGTCAGGCCTCCACTTAAATCCTTAAACTGTGATACCTTAATTTTTCTTACTCAATTTCTCCTTTTACACTTCTTTCTCTTGACTCTATAACATAATATATTCCCTCCTTGACTTCTTTGACTAATAATATGTAAATTAATCATGGACATTCAACCGCTAAATGGCTGGTACACAATCTTTATGTTCCTAAAGTTGTCTTTTGTGGTGACTCTGTGCCTGCTGTAAACCTCCTGTGGTGGAGAGTAAGGTGTATAGGGATCTGACTCACACGGATAGCCTAATTAAAGTTAAAGACATGCCATGATAATTTGTCCATTGAAATGAGTGTCTTTGTTCAGTGAAATCGGCTCAAGTATCTGACCTTGTTAATGCTCCAACTACCTCCTGGTGAAAATAATGAATCGTAAATCAAGTGTCTTGTGCCTTTGCTTGGTGGATTTAATGCTGTAATGTGCATAATAATTTGAGGATCCCATTAACGTGTCTCCTTCTGCAGCTTTTCACAGTCGTTCAGAACCTGCTGACACCACCAGCAGCCGGCTGCCAAGGCTCCGCTGGCACTCTCATTATTTTACAATCAGAAGTCCTTTATTTACTCCCATCAACTCGCACAATCTCTCACTAATAGAGCTGTTATTCTTATGAAAATGAGACGGGGCAGAAGGAAATGCCAAGTTATGGAGTGGAGTCTATAAACTAAAACCAATATGAGAAACTATGAATTTCCTGATCCATATTAGGGCAATTCATTATCAAACATAAAAATCTTCATACTTTTAAAGTACTGGCTTCCTGTGATCCATGATGTCAAGATCAGGAATGCAGGAATGTTTAAAATGTGGACAATATTAGGTTTCTGCATATTGTTATATACAGCTCCTACAATATCTGGACATCTGATTTACTTTCCAACCTTCTTATGTCATCAAATGTGTCCCTGGAGATGTTTATGAAAAATACTCTATACTGGTACTTTATTATAAATCCCTGTACATTTACGTTTACTGATATAAACCATTTACCTCATGGTCAATCACCAATACACTGCCTTAATAAAGATTTTGAATCGTTATGAGATGAGTAAACCCCCCAAACAATTAAGAAATAACATGTGTAGCTTAATCACTGTAAGGCTTGATTTACTGCATGCATACGGTGATGAAGCTTTAACTTGGTCAGGTGGTGTCATCTGCTCAACTCATGGATATAGGTGTGTTTAATGCCATACTGAGGAGCATTCCAAGTAAAACAATGACATATAGTAAAGACACAAGCAGGTGCAGACGTTACACCAGAAAAATTACAGGTAACAATATATGTATTTTTCAGTTCAGAGAATTCGTCACCGGGCCAATATGACCTGAAATGTAAAAACCAAAGGATCCAGGATGAGTTTGAAAATACCAAACTACTGGCACACCAGCTGTTCCAATGGGGCATAATTGAGATTTACTGGTCATCTTGACAAAGTTTGATTTTAGTTATTTTCATAGATTTAATAGTTTTGTGATGTCCTTTTTATTTTTTTTGTAATTAATTTTGCATTTAAAGACACCACATCGTGCACACAGAACATCAAAACAATATAATCGTATATTACATAAACATATACACTTATACACACATACACATTTATATATTTATATGCAGGTATATACACATCAGGTTGCTGTAACATTGTTACCCATCTCAATTGCCGGAAACCAGCGTCCGAAACCGATGTCCACCCCAATGAGAACGCGGTGCCGAGACAAACGCACGGGCAAGCCAACACCAGACCCTCCGAGTAACTTCAGGACGGCCCCAATCCCTGCTGGAGCCAGTAAATGACCACACCACAATACTCGGAAGACCACCTTCACCACCCGATCTTACAAAAAAAACACAGAGACTGGCATCAAACCTCTTACACAGCATCATAGCAGAGGCTGGACTCCAGCACCGCCAGCGCTATACATATACATACATACACACACAACACACACGTGATACACATTCCCTAAGAAGAAAATACAATTAAAATAAATGAAAAAATAATAAAAAATTATATCAACAATTAATATTAATAAATAAGTGCTTTTGTATCTAAAATAAGTTTTGGTGCAGCACCAATTATATTCTTTGCCTTAAGTTCTGGTAATATCTAAATTCGGTAATAATCTGAATTAAGGTATCATTGGCTACCCACATCCATTCAATTAATCATGTTATATCATATCTACTTTTACTTCTAATTTTTAGTAAATCCATCCAGTGAATTTACTGGAACTTTTCTTACTCTGAAATGCCTAAAGTAATCCACTTATTCCATTCCTCTCCAAAAAAGGAGGCTAATGTTTTTTTTTTTTTATAATCCACATCATGAGATGCTTTTTTTTTTTTTATAATCCACATCATGAGATGCGAGTTTTGGATGTTCTCAGAGGTTACAAGTAACTAAGTATTTGTAGTTCGTCACTGTACTTAAGTAGATTTGTCAAGTATTTGTACTTTACTTGACTATTACAATTTCTGGCAACTTTTTACTTTTACTTTTATTTCTGGGCTTCTTCCACCTTTATCTGATCCATCCTATGCTCCAGATCTGCAGCTTTGTCTTCAGTGTGCTTGTCTCCCACACCTTCTACTCTAACTGCTCCATTGTGGCTTGTAAATGGCCGTGCTTCTCCTGCATGACTTCCTCCAGATCTTTGATGGCAACTTGTTGCATCTGGGCGTGCTAACATTCATCCTTCAGTATCATATTCACTTCCAGCTTCTCTGATATCTCCACCAAAGCAACTGTTCTTAAACTGTTCTTCTTAAATTATTTGCAGTTTCTCCTGATCCAACCGCCTTAGGGTTTCCATCTCTTGTAGGAGGTGCTGCTTTTGGTGCTTGGATTTTTGCAGGGACATTTCAAGTTTAGTTATAACTTGGGTGTCTTGAGAAAAAGCGTCCCTCTCGCAATCAACCTGGTCAAAAACTAATTGGGTTTCCTGGATAACCACAGTTAAGGCATTTCTCTCAGCTCTTCGTCATCCTCAGGGTCATCCTCCCCCACATTACGTTGTTGTGATGACGATGTTGTGATGTGATCTCTTTTCAGTACACTTAGCTGTGCTTCCTTCTGTTGAAATTAGTCTTCAAACTTGACGACGGTCAGCATGAGGTCCTCTTCCAAGTTTTTCACCCGAAACTTGTAGACGTCCATTATCGCAGAGGGAGAAGCTGATGGTGCTGGGAACCTTCTTATAGCTCTGTAGTCCTCACTTTACCAATTGCACTTTTTCACTTTTGAGTCCAGTTAAACCAGTTTCAAAGCTGAAGATGATTAATCAACATTCAAAAGCACATAGCTTGTGGCAGAGACATGGTCATAAAATTCCCTGAAGGTATGTGGACCTCCGTCCATGAAACGAGGTTGGGGATGGAAGAATGTGACCCATTTGACCAGATAATCCACAATAAATGGATATTTGACCGACATTGGATTCAAGGAAAAAATGTTTGTCCCTTTGTGTGCCTTAATTTCTCCTGGTTGTTTTCTTTGTTCCTTTATGTTTTAAATTTAGAAAAAATTAAAAAGAAAGAAAGAAGGTTGGCATAATTTGGCATCGATGACTGCTGACTGATGAAGATGTCCATAGTCCACTGTCACAGAGCTGGTTCTATGCTAACAGTGTGGCAAGTTTTCTGTAAGAGTGGGTTGTGTTCTCTACTTGAATATGTAATATATGTGAGCAGGTAGGAACATATTAGATTACTATTGGTTTTAACCGGCACGATATAAGTGAGCATTTTAAGCCTCACCCACAAACAAAACAAAAAAACTGCATGTTCAATGTCTACATCAGCACTTTGCGAGTTCCCGTCTGAAGTGGTGAGCAGAGGGTGAGTGTGGTGACTGCAGGCGCTGTGAACATGGATCAGGTTCACACCACACAGAGAGAGAGCGAGAGTCTGTGGTCTGAGATCAGTGTGAAGAGGTGGTCAGATCACAACGGGCATTTATGGGAGCGCTCCAGAAACTTTGATATTTTGCTTTATTTGAAAACACTTTTAGGCACCTTTGTATTGGTATTTGTATTTTATAACTTGTATTGACCTTATTCCGCCCCGCCCACTTTTCCCTCTTTTCCCACGTGATCACCACTTCCATTGCAATCACACTCCCGGTCCAGTGGGAACTCAGCGGGTTTGAATGGAGAATGAGGGAGAAGTCTTGCCACTAAACATGCTCTTAAGTAGATTGATTTGTGTAAAATATCCAATGTTCATGTGACCAACAAGTCAACAATGATGCGATTCCCTGGGCGGCTCGAAAATGGCTTTTTAGTCTGTTGACTGTCTCCCTCTGCTGGCTACAAGACAGAGCACAGCATGGTGAACTGGCTAACATGCAGCACAGCAATTAGCAAGGTGAGGCAAACAGAGATAGATCCATTTTAAAATGTTTCGCTCTCTATTGCCACCAGAAGGTAAAGGACACAAAATACAAGCTTTCCCAACATTGCATATCCATTTTGGTAGATAAAAAAAACATACATGAATTGCTCTTGTGAACTGTAACATGGTCCAGCAGCGCGACACGTAGTCGCATTGATGTTTGCGTTGACGTAGAGCAAAGAGGCAGGTCAAAATCAGCGCAGGCAGTCAGCTAACCCGTTTCTTTTATTAAGTCGTATTAGAACATTTTTCATACAATTTATAAATAAATGTACAAAATAACAAAAAAGTAATCCAAATAGATTATAATGGCTGACAAAATCATTGAAAAAATTGTGTAATTGCTAAATTGTTTTCTTTCATTTATTTTCGATCGTTCTGGCAAACAGTACATTAAAGTTCACAAATCCTTCATAAAATTGAATAACCCTCTTTGGTCTTTCCTAGTTTATCGTGAGCTCACAACGTCTCGCTACATGTAATTGTGTGGTTAAGTATAGTGTACAACTCCCATGAACCATCCCTGCATTTTACATGGACAATTGGCCACCTGCTTTGTTTCCCAAGCAAGTGGACCCAGAAGGACAAAGGATGTTACTTTATAATAACTAACTGGGGTAACACAAAATATATATACAATTGCAAGGAAGAATAATGTCCCTTTGTAACACTCAATTATAGGAAATTGCTGAGTACATTTCTTTTTAAATAACAACCCTTCAGAGAAACACATTTATTGTGTAAGGGAGAAAGAAGGCTTGCGGTTGTTTGCTTTGTAATTAAGCTGCTGCAGTTCCTGAAGCTATACCCACTATTTTATTTTTTTCATGTTGGGTGCACTGTAATCTGTATTTAACGCATGCACATATACACTCACATATCCAGCGTGAAATCCCTTTAGTCGGAAAAGCATGGCGTCTTAGCATAGCCCGGCCTATATATAGAAGTCATCATTTCTGTCCCTTCTTCTGTGTATTAACCGCACCACTGGTTTTCTTTTCCTACAAAGTACTGGACTCGCCCATCCTCCATCCTTGTCCTTGGAAAGGTTATGTTTCAATCCAGACTCCATTTTGAGCGAGCCCCACGGTGAGGAAAAGCAACAATCAAACGTGGTGAGAGGCGAGAGACAGTCCCTCCTGATTGAGAATGATTAAAGCAGCGGGTTGTGGCGCCCTGTTGATGCTGATGACACAACAGAATTACAGCATGTTAAGGACAATCGGAGGAGGGCAGAGGCATTGGAAAAGTATTGGAAATGAGAATGCATGGCTAAATTCCAAACGATGAGCCTATATTTGGCAATTACGATGTCATACATTCAAAAGGAAAAAAAGATTACATCTGGAAGTGAGCAACAGCAAAAGGATAATGTGGACAATTTTATTCCACTAAAAATGATATTTAATTACATCCTTAACTGCCATAGTTTGACATTGGAGAAGACAATACTGTACAGTTGAGTAGTTTTAGAATGCGAGTAAGCCACTTCTGTTGGGTGGGAGCCAATCAGAAACTGTGACACAGGCAGAGAAACATAAACAACACGGTGCCGTGCAAGTGAGATGGATTTCAGCATATTTTCACTCAAACCCTACAAATATTTGACATTTATGAGCGTATTTTTTATATTTCAGAGCAAAGAAATGAACCATGCCAAATATTTACCCAAAAAGTCTGTGAAAAATGTTTTTGAATGAAGCTACTTTAGTGGAATTAGCATAAAATACAATGCGGTACATTATATTTTATGCTAAGAGACGAGAAAGCATGAGAGCAGCATACGAGTTGAGAGCAGCATACGAGTACTTTATTGAGCTCTTAACCATGTTGTATATTGTCTCACCTCATCCAAAACATACCTGGAGTTGTTTCATTCACGCTTGCTCCATTAATCCTCGTTTACAAGTTCGTTTGGCTCCGAGTCTCACATTAAATATTGGTTTAAAATTTCACAGATTTGGGCATGTAGCGCTCTGAATTCCATAAATCATTGCCAGACTCATTTTGAACATTTCTGCCGTCAAATAACTTTTTTCAACTATGCTTGTATTAGTATGCATGGGCAAGCTAGAGTTTCATTTTCTTCCCATGGTAATTTCCTCTACTGCCAATAGATGGAGAGCTAAAACAAATCCTGTGCTTTTCAGATGATACGTTATTTTTAAGTTCTAAAACAGATGAGATGCCAAATCAAAGGTAGGCAAGAGTATGTTTAAAGGCCAATAACAACACAAATAATGCAAAAATAGGTGTTCTTAAAGACAATTATCAATCACTCACACTCACCATATCTACACATGGGCAAGCTGGGCGAAGTATCCACTCCAAGGACACCAACATACTGGCTGTATCAACCAATCTACCTCCTGAACCATGTGATCCCAATTTATTAAGCACTTGATGACCACCAAATAAACATGAATGAAGCTTTCTCCTTAACAATTGGTCATATACTCATCCATTTTTGACCTCATCATCTCCAAATCCCTCACGCCGTTCTTCTCACCATCACATTGGCCTTGTCATTATACACTTATTATTACCTAGTGAAAAGGCACATCCCCAAACGGCCTCCAGCCTCGATGTGAGGACCCCTAGGAGCCCATTACCGTGCCACTCAGCTTGAAGACCACTCTGAGACATAACACTTGATTCACAGCTGCTCCTGCAGAGACTGCTTAAGTATGTCGTCTCCTCACTCTCTGCGCTGGCTCTTTGCTACAGCTAATAGTTTATTACACAGTTTGATTTGCCATCTGCGCAGTATACGCCACCAGATATTAGCATAGTTTTAATAGTCAACACCCCCTTCAATTCTCTTTCTTTCTCTCTTCTTTTTAACATATGTTCCCAAGTTCCTGAAAAGAGTGTGAAACTTAATAAGCACTTTGTCAAGGTGTTTTTAATTCAGTTTGTGATTCAGCTGAGAAATACAAAGTGATATGTGAGATGTGTTACAGATTTTCTGCCAATTAAAATAGTGCAGGAATGCATAAGGTAATTGTTTGCAATAATTTCGCTGACTTTAGTGCTAATTCTGAGGTTTGTGGTGTAGTTTCAAAGTTACTTCTAAGTGGCAGAATGTAATCTAAGCTTTTTTTTTTAGGAGCGATGATTTTTTTTTTTTTTAATGTGTATATTTTGCAATAAAAAGAGCCTTTTTTTTTTCTTAGATCAACTAATCGTAAAATGGAGGTAATATATATATTAATTATCAGCTGGTGTAGGGTTTGAGATGTAACTTCAGACCAGAATGAGCCAATGAACATTTCAGTTTGACATATGTTGAGGAGCTGGTTCTGCTTCCAGGTAACACCATATTTTTGATGAGGGAATCCATTAGGGGAAAAGTAAATGTGGTATAGCAAAAAAGGACAGTCCACTCATGTAGATTGTATTTGTTTTTTCAATGATTAAGAATGAGGGCGTTAGAAGGCCTAAGCTTCTGGTGATCTCAGGTAAATTTGTTAAGGCCCACACTCTTAAAATGTATTATGAAGGATTTTCTCCAACATTGAGTTTACCTGTACTGCATGTGAACTTACAAAATGTCCTTAAATACTTAGTATTGTCTCTGTAGTTATACAAGCACTGTTTTGTTTTGTATCTGTATTTTCTAACTGAAAGCATTGCATTGCATTGCATTGCTGGGACGGGAAAACATCAAAAGACAGCCACCAAAAATATTTATATTTCCTTGCGAGTCATTTGCATAGTTATTTTGGCTTTAGACAATAAACTATATAGTATGTTAATGTATGTTATGTAAAAGTTATATATATATATATATATATATATATATATATATATATATATATATATATATATATATATATTAAGCTCTGTTTCCTCTCTAATATCCCAATTTGACCTCTCTGAAGGTAGGCCTACTTCTCCAAAAACACTTTATCTTTTTATTTCTATTATATTTCAAGTGTACGTCAATATCTCATATCCTCTTCATTCCAATCCCCACAATTTAGCAATGCTCGAGTCTTCCCAATAAAATGCTTGAAACACAACTAGCCCAATACCCAAATCTCATTTACTGCCTTCTCCACTTTGAACCGCTTCAAGTCTTCATTATAAATGTATGACAAATCAATAGCAACACAACAGAGGAGCAGAACAGTGTAAATATCTGCCTACAAAGACACTCTCTGCCTTTCTCATTCTCCACACTTCTATCACAGTAAGTTTTCAGTGTATTGTGCCACCTCCGGCCCCATGTGCTAAAGCAGCGTGCACAGATTTGTTTGCATGTGTGCTGAAGACCTCACTTTGGGCCAATGGAGCGGCTGTTTCACTGATTGGATATGCCAACTTGTGCTCTTTGTGTCATGCTACGCGAGAGAAAGAAAGAGAGAGAGAGAGACTAGAGAGTGCCTGGTGAGCCTAAGGCTAGGGTGTATAAACAAAAATATTCCACTTTGTAAACAAACCGAAAAAAGGGTTCACATATCATTTTTTCTAGACAAAATGTTTCTTGATTTTAAAATGCACCATCCAATGTCATCCAACTTGCCCACTTGTTCTGTGGGTATTCTAAAACAGTGTTTCCCAACCAGGGGTATGAGACCCCTAAGGGTATGCAAACATGTGACTGGGGTTACTTGCAATTATTTCAGATTCAAAACAAAGGTGGAACTGTATTTCAACATACAATGTTTTTTGTAGAACATTTTAAATACTTAATAATGCTTCTATAGGATCATTTCCGCATGCATATAATCAAAACAAGAAGATTTAAAAGTTATAATTGACAATACACTTAAACATAAGTACATTATAATTACAAAAGATGTTCCCTTTACATGACATAGGGGGTTCTCAGAGTTTGAGACAATGCTCAGGGATTCATTTTATTTTCCAGCAGGAGTCGACAGAATCCAAGCTGATCTGCTAAAGGTCAAAACTGTGCTCAAAATAGCCTGTTTTCCAATCATTTATAAATAGTGTTCTTGTACGATGTTTTTTAGTTTAGCTTCTGGAGTAGTTGTAAAGTGTAAAATCACAATCTTAAAAAAATCACATATGTCCTAACTGAACAAAAATGACACAATTTATAGAACCATTTCCCACACACAAATTTGACAAATCAAGAGAAAAACATGTGAATGATGAATTAACACTTCTGCTTCACCCGTGACATTATAAAGTGCATGTTGTATTGTAAGTAGTAGTTCAGATTCATATGAGTTGGGTTGGTGGGGTGTTATACTTGGCCCCAATTGAAACTCAGCTTAAACGACTTGACAGTTTGACCAGTCGCCCGTATGTATCTCCAGTCAGTTATTAGTGGGGTCTTTGATGTGCTCTGTGCCGAGTGCTTGCAGCGAGTGGGTTCACGGGCAGCAGACCAGAGTCACTGAGTGTGGTTAATGAGAGAACTGGCACACTCGCATTAGCTTATGGCTCTTAGTCAGTGATCTGCAGCCCGAGCTTCTCTCTGCGGAGCCAGGAAGAGCTCATCACAGCTAAATATGGCTGTTCAGAGCAAAGAGGAGACAAGACGGATGTGTTGGGGAAATGGTGTGTGAGAGATGCATGTTAGTGGCCAATGTTTTGAGTGTAGCCTAGAATAGATTTCATTATGTTACGTTTAAAGGTCCTGCTGTTAAAGGAGCACTGTGTAGCTTTTTTTTTGGGTGGAATTGGTCAAGGTTTTTAATTGACAAAATAGGTTATGTGTCAATTTAAATGGGTTTCAGACTTGTTTGTTGTCGTCGCCATTTTGAGGACGTCACTGTGTAGCTTATACTCGCTGTTAGATAGACACAATGCTACAGAAAAAATCACTGAAAATGCAAATGTTTGAAGAATGATCCTTTCTTCTGAGACTTGTTGGTACAGCCACAGTGCCGCAAACAGACGGCATAATGTCTTCCATCTGCAAAATGGAAGTATCTCAGAAGCCCACATATTACGAATGTGGTGGGTGCATGAATGGTTTGTAGTCGTCGGAGGATCAATGGACACAAATTGGCAGCCTCACTTCTGTCAGTCTGCCCCAGGGCCGCTGTGGCTACAATAGAACCTTACCACCGTCGAGCGTTGTTGTTGTGTTACTTTTAATGGCGGTTGGCAGCAGAAAAGTGTCACCTACTGTAGTTGTTCGTCTTCAAAGTATGTGGAATAATGCAATGTGAAACGTCTTTGATATGATGCATTATTATTATTACAAAGAGGCTTGCAAGCTAACAAAGGCAGAGGAGTTCCAAGGTTATAACTCATCTTTTTCAGAAGAGTATAAATTGAAGCTCCTTAGGCCAGTGCTTTCAGATTGAAAACAATTATTATATTTCTACTATTTATCGCCTGTATTCTCCTCTATACTCTCTGTTTGAACGCGCCCTGCCGTGTGTGCACTGTAATGCTGTGACCTTGCAGATTGTGGTTAATTGAAACAGGTGCACGCCTCACTCCGTGTGCTATCTCTGTGACAGCGGGAGGCGGACCACTGCTGCTGCTGACAGCCCACATAAAGAACTGTGCATTTAAAACAAGTGAAAAAGACTTGACCTTCTGTTTCTCAGTGCGGACATTAACAGAAAAAACGGTATAGCTTACATATATTAGAGTCTTGATTTTCCACCAGTGTGCCTTGAGGTATTTCCAGGTGGACTTTGAAATTGTCCAATTTGAGTTAACTTATTTGCACATGGGTTTACTTGAATAAGTTACGATTTTGGTGTCATGAGCAAACTTCTGATCCAAAAAAAAAACATAAAACCAGAGAGTGGTGTGCCGAAGAATCTTTTCAGACAAAAAGAAAGTGCCATGACAAGTCGCAAAACACCAGATTAGAGTTATGAGTCATACATAATAGATAAAGGGTAAAAATGGCCAATTTCCTCTGGTTTATGTTGGACACATTGACAGTACCAATTTTCATTTCAAATTTAAATCATAATGAATTTTGCTATTCTGTTCATTTTTTTAAGAGAAAGCTTGGTCCCACTAAGATTATGCAAACTCTACACCAGGGGTGCCCATTACGTCGAACGCGATCTACCAGTTGATCTCGGACACAGTGGATCTCAGAGGCAGTCGATACCAAAGCAATGTTTATTGTCTGGCGCTAAGTGACAGTATTTACACACGCTGAGCGAGTGTATCACACGGTGCTCACATGGAGGTCCCCAAAAGCGCGACTGAACCATGAGTTACAATCAGAGCGAGGAGACTACAGTTGTGATTTTGTCCGCTTCTCTGTGAGTTTCGGCAGGAGCACACCGCGGCCGCTCAGCGAGAGCCGACAACACAAGTCAACAGCACGTAGAATGCTCACATGAGGGAGGCAAGAGGAGAGGGACCGAGGAGCAGGAGAGGGAGTCACGCCGAGGAGCAGGAGGAGGAGTCAGGCCGAGGAGCAGGTGGAGGAGTCCCGCCGAGGAGCAGGAGAGGGAGTCAGGCCGAGGAGCAGGAGGAGGAGTCAGGCCGAGGAGCAGTTCAGGCCGAGGAGGCAGGTGGAGGAGTCACGCCGAGGAGCAGGGAGGAGGAGTGAGGCGAGGAAGCAGTGGAGGAGTCCCGCCGAAGGAGCAGGAGAGGGAGTCAGGCCGAGGAGCCAGGAGAAGGAGTAAGGCCGAAGGCAGGAGGAGGAGTCAGGCCGAGGAGCAGGTGGGAGGAGTCCCGCGAGGAGCAGGAGAGGGAGTCAGGCCGAGGAGCAGGAGGAGGGAGTCAGGCCGGAGGAGCAGGTGGAGGAGTCACGCCGAGGAGCAGGAGGAGGGAGTCAGGCGAGGAAGTCAGGAGGATGGAGGAGTCCCGCGCGGAGATGCAGGAGAGGGAGTCAGGCCGAGGAGCAGGAGGAGGAGTCAGGCCCGAGGAGCAGGTCAGGGAGGAAGGAGTCAGGCCGAGGAGCAGGTGAGGAGTCAGCGCCAAAGGGGAGCAGGAGAGGGAGTCAGGCCGAGGACAGGCGGAGGTAGTGCCACTCAGTCCGCGAGGAGCAGGAGGAGGAGTCACGCCGAAGAGCAGGAGGAGGAAGTCAGGCCGAGGAGCAGGAGGAGAAGTCAGGCCGAGGAGCAGGAGGTAGCAGGAGGAGGAGTTAGGCCGAGGAGCAGGAGGAGACACTGTTTCTGTCCTTCACAGAGCAGTTTGTTATTGACGCGACCCAAAGGAAAGCTGACTTTCTCAACTTCTCAAGGCCCGCCTCCTAGCGTTGCCATGGAGCTTGTCTTATTATAATAACTAATATTATAGTTAAAAAGAGCTTCAAGTGAGGTGATTATAAGATCAACCTTCTAATATTTAGTCTAGTCAAGTTAATGAACAGATTTTCTCTTCCCTGCTTTATATTACACGTCTATACATGTTTCTATAGCTGTTCATTTTAAAAAGTAATATAAATCTACTTGTAGATCTTCAGGCTTTGCCGAATCTAAAAGTAGCTCGCACGCTGAAAAAGTGTGGGCACCCCTGCTCTTCACAGAAAGACCCCACACCGGCCAGTACTTGAACCCCAGACCTTCTTGCTGTGTCACCCCCTATAAGCAACATAAGGGATAGGAACATGTTGCAATCGGTAATCAGAAACAGGGTCATTTGCAATGTCAATATGTATGTAAAAATGTGAATTGCATGTGACTAACTTGTCCTTACAGTCAAGGTCAAAGTGATGAAAAATATGTGTTCACTATTGTTCTAATAAAAAGCTCTGAACATGTTGGCACAAATTATTTAAAACTACAGCAATAAGAGAAAGAGGACTTTACTTCCCTGAACACTATGAAAAGCACTAAAAAACTGTGTGTAATATCAGGTCCACTGTCAGCGCTGCTTTGGAGATGTGGAATTCACTCGCCTCAGACAGCTGCACGTTTGGCTTAAATCATACTGTGGTGCCAAGCAAATTCCATATGTGAACAATTTTGCTGCTTTTTTTAAACGACTTGAACTGTTTAAACATGATCGACTTCATCCAAGTATGTATGGATCTCGTCTACTTTCTTTTAACATCGACCTCACTCTTGCATCTGCAACAGTCAATGTGTGACAATCAGGTATGGTGACTTCAAATGCTCATAGACCTCTTAAGATCCCAGTCAGGATCACAAGGAGAAAATGAGTGTCAGGGCCTCAACCTGCCCAACACTCTATTGCACCTATGCAAATGGGAAAGGAATCAGGTGACAATCATGTAGTGAATAATAAAATGAACAAACAAGACCGAAAAAACTACAAATCATATTTAATCAACATTAAACCTACTAAAAGCCTGCCCATATCAAATACTCAATCCGATAATGTTCAAAACATTATCGGATGTTTTGAACCATATGTTTTGAACATAAAAAGGTCTTCAAATTATTCACATGAATGTGCGAAGTCTTCAAT
Organism: Chaenogobius annularis; assembly: GCA_015082035.1. Lineage (NCBI taxonomy): Eukaryota > Metazoa > Chordata > Actinopteri > Gobiiformes > Gobiidae > Chaenogobius > Chaenogobius annularis. Next base: position 510,126 of record BJKM01000301.1, on the reverse strand, counting down.
CAAAAATAGACTTTAGTAAAGTGTGGGCAAAACAAGCAGATCCTGATATATTCATATCCTCTGAAAAATGGCTCACCTCCAGGATCTCAGACGCTGACATTTCATTGGACAATTATAATATATTCTGTTGTGATAGACCCAGTAAAAGAGGTGGAGTAGCAATATTTATAAAATCTTGTTTTACTGCAACTGTGAATTCCAAAGTCTCCAAGTCAAAAAGTTTTGAATACAAAGCCCTAGAGATGGGTTTGGGCACAAATAATACTGGGAAAATGACAGTTGTAGGGTTTTATCGTCCTTTCCACTTTTGATAATTCTGAGTTACTTGTTTTAGGTGACATGAACATCAATTGGTTATCCAAAACTTCTGACAGTCTAGAAAACTATTGTAATGAATTAAACCTCACACAACTTATTACTGCTCCCACCCAACCTGACCCACTTAAAGCAACATTAGTGGACAATATCTCAAGCAACAAGCCTCAGAATTACCATTGTAGTGGTGTCTTTCATCTGGATTTTAGTTCAAAATTCTGCAAAATTCTACTCCCATTTTACCAAATGAAATTATTGAAGATTGAATGAGCTTGATGACAAAAAAAGCTGAATCTGGAAATATCTTTGATGATGCTGAAAATAGACATGATGATCAAGTATTTTCCCTTAAGCCCTTTACACAGAATGTTGCTCTCTATAGATCCAAAAAAGTCCACTGGAGCTGCCACCCTCGAACCTAGGTTACTTTTGTTATCAGCCCCACTAATAGTAAATTGTTTAACTAATGTTTTTAATCTCACAATTCAAATTGAAAGTATCTTTTGTTCTCCCTTTTCCCAAAGGAGGCCAGAAAAATGATTTGAATAATTTCCGTCCAATCTCAAAACTATCCTGCCTAGCAAAACTCGTAGAGAAGCTAATAAGTCACCAGGTCCGTGCATTCTTAACCAAATATTCCATTTTAAATAGATACCAGTCTGGATTGAGACCAGGACATAGCACTATCACAGCTGCTACCAAGGTTATAAATGATATTGCTCTTGCATTGGACAGCCATGAGGACTGTGCTGCTGTTTTTGTTGATTTGTCAAAGGCCTTTGATTCAGTAGATCATTGTATTCTCTTGGAGCGTCGGGATGTTTTTGGGTTCGATACCAATTCTAAAAAATTGTTTGCCGATTACCTCACAAATAGAGCTCAAGTTGTTTCTGCTGATGGCTTTCAATCTGAATTTTCTTACCTTAATAAAGGTTTTCCTCAAGGCTCTGTCCTTGGACCACTGCTATTTACAATTCATATAAACTCAATTGGGCATAATCTAAAACACAGTAGCATCCATTTATATGCAGATGATGCAATTATATATGCTAATGCGCCTTCTTGTGCACAAGTGAATCAAAATATTCAAGAGGATTTTCGCTCCATCTCCAACAAAACTGTGTTAATTTAAAATGATTAATTAATTCAAATAAAACAAAATGTATGCTCTTCTCCAAAAGACACTCTATCGACCCAAAAAATATATCTATTCTCACGCTTGATGGAAGTACCCAATTACAAATACTTGGGAATCTGGATCGATGATAAACTCCTTCAACAAACAATACAAGAGCTGACAAATAATCTTAAAGCCAGATTGTCATTCTTCTTTAGAAATAAAACATGTTTTCCTCTTAATTGTAGAAAACAGTTAATCCAGGCTACATTTCGTTCAGTTCTAGATTATGGTGACATTATAGAAATGCATTCTACAGCAACAGTGTAGAATGCATGTCTAAGGTTCATTACAGGAGAAGGACACAGAACTCACCACTGTGAATTATATTCTAAAGTAGAATGGCAATCATTGGATGCACAAAGGGAACAGCACTGCCTTTTGTTTGTGTATAAAGCTCTTGTTGGCATTTTGCCTGATTATTTATCAAGTTTATTGCACATCAGATCAGGTATTCACAGTTTGAGGTCTCAGGACATTTTTATTTTACAATCCCATCGTTTTAACAGAGACAGGAAAAAAGGCTTTCAGCCTTTCAAGCATTTATGCCTTTTAATGATTTTAAAGCACTGGTTCAAGGACTACGGGCAGTGCCGATGCCACTTGTTTTATATAATTTGATCTCATATTGTATGTATAGCAAATGTGTTTTTATGTATTGGTTAATTTTATTGATATTAATTGTTGTTTTGGTATCCTGTGTTTGTTGTTTATTTTGTGTTGTGTTTTAAACAGGGTTAAAGAAGAAAAAGGAGAAACTTTTCTCATTGGGTTTTCCCTGTATAAATAAAATAAAATGATAAAATGCAATGTTTTGGGCTATAAATCCCCTATGACGACGAAAAAAAAACCAAGGCCAGTTACGTCGCCCGGATTGGCGTTACCGGGCCCCACCCTGGAGCCAGGCCTGGCGTGGGTGTCTCGATCGGCGAGCGCCTGGTGGCTTTGGGTCTTTCCCCACGGGGCTCCGGCCGGGTGCAACCCAAACGAGTGACGTGGGGGCCGTCCTCTCCGTGGACCCACCTAACCTGCAGGAGGATCCGTAAGGGGCTGGTGCAGAGGGATCTGGGCGGCAGTCGACGGCAGGGGCCTCGACGACCGGATCCCCGGACGCAGAGACTAACTCTGGGGACAATGGAACGTCACCTCACTGGGGGGGAAAGAGCCTGAGCTTGTGCGGGAGGTTGAACGGTTCCGACTAGATATAGTCCGGGCCTCACCTCCACGCACAGTTTGGGCACTGGAACCCATCCTCTTGAGAGGGGCTGGACGCTCCACTTCTCGGTGGTGTTGCCTGCGGGGAGAGGCGGCGGGCTGGCGTGGGCTTGCTTATTTGCCCCACAGCTCAGCCGCCATGTGTTGGAGTTTACCGCCAGTGAACGAGAGGGTCGCGAGTCCCTACGAACGCCTTCGGGTTGGGGACAGGTCCTCTCACTGTGGTGTCGGCCTACGGGCCGAACAGCGGTGCTGAGTACCCGGCCTTCTTGGAGTCCCTGGGAGGGGTACTGGACAGTGCACCGACCGGGGACTCCATTGTTCTACTGGGGGACTTCAACGCCCACGTGGGCAACGACAGTGACACCTGGAGAGGGGTGATTGGGAAGAACGGCCCCCCCGATCTGAACCCGAGCGGTGTTCAGTTATTGGACTTCTGTGCTAGTCACGGACTGTCCATAACGAACACCATGTTCAAGCACAAGGGTGTCCACCAGTGCACGTGTCCAGGACACCCAGGACACCTAGGGAGGATCAATGATCGACTTTGTTGTCGTGTCATCTGACCTCCGGGGCCGTGTGTCTTGGACACTCGGGTAAAGAGAGGGGCGGAGCTGTCAAACCGACCACCTGGTGGTGAGTTGGATCGATCCCTGGCGGTGGAGGAGGAAGCGGGCGGACAGACTTGGAGGGGGATCCAAGCGGAATTGGGTGAGTCATGTCTGTTGGGAACGTCTTGAGGGGAGCCCTCTGTGGGCAGGGCTGTCGGTCTTCAATTCACACCTCCGGGAGAGCTTCTCCCAAATCCCGGGGGAGGCTGGGGGACATTGAGTCCGAGTGGACCATGTTCTCGACCTCCATTGTCAATGCGTGCTCGCTCGGAGCTGTGGTCGCAAGGTCTCATCAGGTGCCTGTCGCGGCGGCAACCCCCGAACCCGGTGGTGGACACCGGAAGTAAGGATGCCGTCAGGCGGAAGAAGGAGGCCTATCAGGCCTCTTTGGCTTGTGGACTCCTGAGGCCGTTGAGGGGTATCGGCGGGCCAGGCGTGCCGCAGCTCGTGCTGTCGCAGAGGCAAAAAAACCCGGGTTCTGGGGAGAGTTCGGGAGGCCCTGGAGGAGGACTATCGGTCGGCCCCAAAAGAAATTCTGGCAAACCGTCCGGCGCCTCAGGAGGAGGGAAGCAGTGTCCCACCAACACCGTTTACGGTGCGGGTGGGGACCTGCTGACCTCGACGACTGGGGACGTCGTCGGGCGGTGGAAGGAGTAGTACTTTGAGGGACTCTCCTAAATCCCACTGCCACGTCCTTCCGAAAGAGGAAGTAGAGACGGAGGACTCGGAGGCTGACTCATTCATCACCCAAGCCGAAGTCACTGAGGTTGTTGGCAAACTCCTCAGTGGCAGGGCTCCGGGGTTGGATGAGTACCTAAAGTAAGTCTCTGGATGTTGCAGGACTGTCTTGGTTGACACGCCTCTGCAACATCGCGTGGCGGTCGGGGTCGGTGTGCCTCTGGACTGGCAGACCGGGGTGGTGGTCCTCTGTTCAAGAAGGGGACCGGAGGGTGTGGCTCCAACTATAGAGGGATCACACTCCTCAGCCTCCCTGGTAAGGTCTATTCCAGGGTACTGGAAAAAGAGCATCCGACCGATAGTCGAACCTCGGATTCAGGAGGAGCAGAGTGGTTTTCGTCCTGGTCGTGGAACACTGGACCAGCTCTATACTCTCCATCGGGTGCTCGAGGGTTCATGGGAGTTTGCCCAACCAGTCCACATGTGCTTTGTGGATCTGGAGAAGGCTTTCGACCGTGTCCCACGGTGTGCCCTTTGGGGGTGCTGCGGGAGTACGGGGTCCGGGGCCCTTTGCTCAGGGCTGTCCGGTCCCTGTATGACCGGAGCAGGAGCTGTGTTCGCATTGCCGGCAGTAAGTCAGACCTGTTCCCAGTGCGTGTTGGACTCCGCCAGGGCTGCCCTTTGTCACCCGGTTCTGTTCATTGTTTTTATGGACAGAATTTCTAGGCGCAGTCAGGGGGCGGAGGGGGTCCGGTTTGGAGAGCACAGGATCTCATCTCTGCTGTTTGCAGATGATGTTGTCCTGATGGCTCCATCAGACCTGGACCTGCAACATGCACTGGGACGGTTTGCAGCCGAGTGTGAAGCAGCTGGGATGAGAATCAGCACCTCCAAATCTGAGGCCATGGTTCTCGACCGGAAAAAGGTGGCTTGCCCTCTCCAGGTGGGTGGGGAGTCCTTGCCCCAAGTGGAGGAGTTTAAGTATCTCGGGATCTTGTTCACGAGTGAGGGAAGGATGGAGCGTGAGATTGACAGGCGGATCGGTGCAGCGTCTGCAGTGATGCGGTCGCTGCATCGGACTGTTGTGGTGAAGAAGGAGCTGAGTCGAAAGACAAAGCTCTCGATTTACCGGTCAATCTACGTTCCTACCCTCACCTATGGTCATGAGCTTTGGGTAGTGACCGAAAGGACAAGATCGCGGATACAAGCGGTCGAAATGAGTTTCCTCCGCAGGGTGGCTGGGCGCTCCCTTAGAGATAGGGTGAGGAGCTCAGTCACACGGGAGGAGCTCGGAGTAGAGCCGCTGCTCCTCCACGTTGAGAGGAGCCAGCTGAGGTGGCTCGGGCATCTGTTCCGGATGCCTCCTGGACGCCTCCCTAGGGAGGTGTTTCGGGCATGTCCCACCGGGAGGAGGCCCCGGGGAAGACCCAGGACACGCTGGAGGGACTATGTCTCTCGGCTGGCCTGGGAACGCCTCGGGATCCCCCCGGAGGAGTTGGAGGAAGTGTCTGGGGAAAAGGAAGTCTGGGAGTCCCTGCTTAGACTGCTGCCCCCGCGACCCGGCCCCGGATAAAGCGGAAGAAGATGGATGGATGGATGGATGGGCTATAAATTGAAATTGAATAATATAAAAACATGAACCAACTTTGAAACTTTCTCTGCTCACAAAAGCACCCCTCTTACATCGAATAGTTTTTCTTATATTTAGTGTAACGCTTCTTCTTTAGCAAATATCTTCCACAGGGATTGGACCTTCCAAAGCGTATCCTCAAATGCTCCGCCCAGATACAACCACTTATCCACAACTATGATTCATAATCAATCCAGGCAGGATAATATACGGCCCAAAGGAATAACTAGCAAATGTTCAAATGTGGACTTGAACACTATATCTACACATATACAGTAGCAATGACCCATATGGAATCCACCACACGACTGTCCTATTATTCTGTGTACCATGCGTAAAGTCCCTTTCATCCCCCTCCTCCACCACCACACACTTGGTCCAATTGGGCCAATCAGAGCCGAGAGGGATAATGAGTTACATAACCACAATTTAGGAATAAACGCTGGCCGACTGACTCTATGCGCCCTCAGCTATGGGAACAATTAGAAAGTGGAGAGATCAGGAAGAGTATGCAAAGAGAAGATGTATGAAAAATATGTTTGATTACTCACTTTGAATGACATTAAAATGATTTCAAATGTCCAAGTGAAGCTGACCTTGTGGCTGCTTAGAACTGTAATACTTTTCTCTGCGTTGCAACAAAAGCGCTAATTTAACTACTCACAAAAACATGTTGCCAACTTTGCCATCTGATCTTTACCTTTTGGTCCTGTCACCACAAAGGCATTTTGGTGAGAATTTATGCTTTTATTCTATTTACATCTTGGTAACATTTAGGACAGCATTGTGTGATTAACAACTTTAAAACATTGTCTGACATTTATTTTCAAAAACAGGTTAAATTGCTTGCAGACTGGAGTTTTGCTGCGAAAATTCCCATGGAAAAAGAAAAAATATAACATCGTGGATAGCAACATTTTTCCCACTTTATTATGAGGTTGAAGCAGGTATGCGAATATGTAATTACTCTCAGCAAATGAGAAAATGTTGTTGTTTCTGACCCTTTGTAATGTTTTAAAGTTTGCTGAAGAAAAGAACCATTGACTTTCTGCTTTCAGAAAGTGAGGCTTTTCTTTCAGTGGTTCTTTCACTAAGATGGGTAGTAACTTTTTAAATAAAATGTTACTTCACACAGACTTTACTTGTAATAAATGACAAAAGCTTTCTGTTGACAAAATGAAAAAGTGAGAACATTATGCTTCTTGCATTGCTCCTTCAGATATGATCTGTTTGGTACTTTGTTACTCTGTTCTTCTACTTGAGTAAAATTATTTTTAAGCAACGCTGACTTGAGTACCTTTTTGCTTACTTACCACCTCTCATCTGGACTGTTGCACACAAGATTAAACAACTTGTATCAATACATTAATAAAATAATAAAGCATTGGTTCAAAAGTGGAAATATCCAATAATTTTGCTTGTATTATTAATTCATTTTCTACCGCTTGTTAAGTGACTTTGGGCCTTAGGCGGGGTAAGTCCTGGACAGGGGCCAGCTCGTCATAGAGTTACAACATAGAAACATAGACAACCATTCACTCTCACATTCATTCACTAGGGCCAATTTACAGTTGCAAATTTACCTAACACATGCATGTGTTTGGACGGTGGGTGGAAGCCGGAGAGGAACCCCGAGAGAGCCCACGGTAACACGGGATGCAGACTCCACCCAGAGAGATCATGTGATGTTGATCTGGACCGGGAATCCCCAGCCCTAGCACATAACTTTTTAGCTGAAAAAATAAAAATAAAAGCTTTTTATTTATTTTTTATTTATTTTTCATTTGGGGTATTTTTATTGCACCTAAAATCATAGCAAAACTGTGTGCAGGCTTGCATCTCCACAAGCCTGAGTTGTACTTGGCCTGGAGGACTTTTCTGATGTTAGGGTAATATTGGCTTTAATCGATGGGACAGGCCTAACTTGTTATTCTGGAAGGGCAGACAAATTTAATAATATAGAGAAACTTTATGTACATTTCCGACAGACAAGTCACTGTGCATATGTGCCACAGCGCCACCACCGTGCCACATTGTATCTCTACATAAGCGCCACCTATTCTTTCATATTTCTGTAATCGCCAGCACAAAAGAGAACCTTGATTAAAAATGTGGCTTCTAATACAAATCTTCCAGTGCCTAAAGCCCTTCTGCGAGTTATATCCACTCTGCTTTAGATTAACAAACAGCTCAGCACTTCATTTCCCCTATGTATGTATTTTTGAATGAATATTTTAACCTTACAGACTGTATTAATCAGAACATGAAACCCCTTACAGCCATGTTCCACTGTAGAGTATGTAGAGTTGTATTCAAACAGAAGAAAAAAAAAAGGGTGAGCATGGCGAGGTTTAAAGAATGAAAAGGAAATGATCCGAGGATAGAGGAAATATGGACCTGCAGAATGAAAGGCTTCTGTGTGCAGATAAGGTAAGATAAAGGAGAAAGGAGATGGGGAGGCGAGGAGAGGAAATTAACTGCACTCCTTCAGAACAAAATGAGAGTGAATGTAAAATAGGAGGGAATCACACATGTCAAAAGATGTTTTGTGCTGCAAAGTGCAAAGTAATGTGCCATGATTCCTAATAGAATTCAGTTGTCAACTCAAAAGCTGGCAATGATGATTTATTTTCACATGGATTCAAATGTTTTACTTGTATGAACTTCCCAGGAATTTCATTTTAAACACTTAAGAATGAATAATATAACCTTTATATACACGCATATCAAGGTTAAAATAAATACGTATTTGCATAATAATAAGTGTGTTGGTTCAAATGGTTGTCATAATAACGGCACCCAAAGATCTGTGCTATCCATTTCCGGTTTTATAACATTAAAAATGCAACTATAAAACTTCTGGTTTGGAGTCAGCTTCCTGTCTTTATTTAAAGCCTCAGTATGAAAAACTTTCTGTTTATTGCCCTGAAAAACATGTGTCCTTACTGGGAGCGGGCTTGCATACTGGAAAACTCCCCTCTGCTGCATCCCTGCACCTGTGACAGACATCCACTCCTCTGATGTCTCATCGTACAACTTCAGCCTCCTCCTCCTCTGCTCTACAGCTCATGAAACTCTAAACTTATAACAATGATTCTTTACTTGTTGCCCACCTCTTGTCCAGCCCCTCACACATAGCACACTTTTACCTGATTACCTACATATTTCTAGAAATATTTAGATATTATCCAATGCAACATCTCATTATACTATGTCTACAATCTGCAGATACACAATCAAAAGATGTTGCAGTAATATTTGAACTACTTCAGACAGTCTCCCGCAGAAAGTGTTTGTGAATCCTGTTCACTTACAACACTGACAGAAATGTGGAGGATACAGCTTATAGCCCTGACCAGGTCAGACAGGTGCTGTTGGAGCAGGAGTGTTATCCACATGTATTATTTACAAGATATAATATATTAGCTGTAAGCAGCTAATATATTATAGCGATTCAGTGAAATTCAGTTTATTTTTGTAACACCCAAAATCAGAGCAGCAGTGGCCTCAAAGGGTGACAGGAAATAGATTTACACTGTACAAACTGCTCCAACTCTGGACAATAAAGAGGCAGAGGAGCTCATTCTCCAACAGTCTTCATAGAGCTGCAATCACAGTGAATGATACAGGACGACATGCACATGTCAGCTAACATTCATGTGCTGCTGTTTACTGAGGCTGTATGTTATAGCATGAATCCAGTTTACACCTGAATGTGGGGTTTGATACTTCAGGACAAGCATCATTTGATGTCTGTGTGGAGATAGACCATATACAGTTATGTTCTTCAAATAATATTCCCCCTCCAGTCTTACACGCGCACACATTCAATGCAGCAACACACAATGTCCACCTTTACAACACCTTTTACAAACAATGATTTACAAATCACTGAGAGCACGCTCACGTTTTCCTAGATTTGCTGTACAGAATAAAAACTACTTACAAAATCATTGGACTCCCTGTTAGAGCGCTGTTCTTCTATGAGGAGCAAATTGTGAGCTGAGGCACCAAGAGCCTCCAGGACCTGATCACATTATATGTTCCCAAAATTCATCTGGTTCCCGTTTTGGGACGTCTGCAATGTCCAGGACACCTTTATCTTAAAGTTTGTTAACCTTCTAAAAAAAAAAACAGCCCTGAGGTGAGAGCGCCTTACTCCACCTTTCTGATTTTGACCAGTCCTCCTGTTAACTTCAGAGGACCTTCGAAGGTAAATACATGTATTTGATTGATTGATTGATTGATTGATTACAATGCACATTAACACATAGGCCTACTCTGATGATACTCTCTCTCCCTCCTTCCGTTCCCTTTTTTGAGGTTTGTTAAAGCGTTTGTTTGATTTTCTTCAGATAAAGAGGCATAATAGGCTATATATACAAGAAGTGACATTGCAGAGGGGGGAGAAGTCAGGTAAGCTAAACGACCCCCCTTTTACAGTGTGCCCTCAACTTCCAGTAGCCAAAGGCCAGGTTCTTAACACCAGTTCACTACATCACTACATATGCTACAAATTGGACATTGGGCAAGTCTGGAATCAAATTTGTCATTTTGATTCGGCGAACATGTTGATTTAATACCATACTGAGGAACACTCTAGACAAAGCTGCATGAAGACAAACAGGTGGCAAAACCTCCTCCAGGTCACATTGTACAAAAAGACACCGGTAGTAGCAGTGTAATTCAACAAAAGAGTGTGAATAGCAGATGAAGTCAAACATGGAGACTTGCATTAACTGCTTCACTCCACAGCCAGTGAAGTGTGCTCAGTTCACTCACTCAGACGTCTCAATAGGCCCCTCTGGTCTGAAAGGGAACACATCCAACTTTTACCCTTTATGAGGTGTCTGCACCAGCCCATTGCTTCTGCTTCAGTGCAAAACAATACAGTTCCCATTCTAATTAGCTGCTTCATATACACTTTTATGTGCTGTGAAATTAGGTTTTTTTTCAGCTGTTATCACTCCTGGCATTTCTGTTGTTCCAAATTGATGTCACACATTATTGATGGTTAAAATGCAGCCAAGGGTGGGATTGACTATTGTACATTTGTCTGGTTGGCTAAATCTGCATCCTGCTTACACACATGACCTGTGTGTATTACCATTTCACAATAGACAATTAACTTTGAGCTGTTAAGACAAGGCGTCCTGATTGTGATATTGTATATTGCTAAATTTACGACAATAAATGTAGAATGGGCTCTTAAACTGTGCAAACATTGTACTAAACTATGGAATCTGGCCTTGAGTTGGATATGCCTTATAAACTTTTTACTGTACATATCTCCTAGATTTTCTTTTAGCTGTGTCCAAACTGAGTGCTGATTTGTTTGTTTGGTTTAATACAAACAGCAAAGAGAAAGACGCCTGTTCTTAAAAATACATTATTTTTTTATTAATATGGCTTTGATAATGACATTTGATTTATATTCAGAAAGCTTTATTTATCATACAAAATGCTCTCAAGTCCTTCTGGTGGACTCCAATGATTTTGGAGCAAATTTAATTATGCTATTATTGTTATATGATTGTTTGTAATTTTACATGGATTTCACAATGATGGAAAAGTTAGGACCGTTGCCATAGTGATTAATAATTTAAAGGAAATATTGTTTTGAATGGGAAAAAGTCCTCATATTCCATATAACAGAAGCTGAAATCTATGAATAGAACGTTTACAGAAATCTAGGTAATCCAAAAAAATCTTCTCAATCCATTTCACTATCATCCCAAAACTGCTGCTATACGTCTTAGCTTAGAAATGCTTTGACGGATTGACAGGGCATAAAACCTCATCAGCTCCAGTCTTTTCTTTGAACATTTTGTTGAAATGGAGCCCCTGCTATCTCCCATCTCCAATCTTTCAGACTCTGTCATAACATATTGCCCCGGCAGGACAGCTTTGACATAAGTGAGGACATCCTTTTTACAGTCAGGAGACATTTCAGGAGCAGACAAAGTGACATGTGATCGCACATTATTGGTTGCCATTTTTCAATTCCTAATGCGATATCCTTCAAATGTACTGAACACGGTTCTAGTGACACAGATGGATTTCTAAAACCTTTGGATGGTCTTTTTTTCTGCTTAAGTCATCAAATGTGGCATCAAATTTGCACTCCGGAGCAGGAACACACCCGACCTGTCACCATGGCAGCTGCGTGGGCCGATCTCAATCAGCTCAGGCTCATGGGAAATAAGCTTGCAAGAATGAGCCCTCCAGTGCAACACAACAGACATACGAAAGAGGAGTGACAAAAAGCATTGGGACAATGTGGAGGAGATAACCTTTTGGTGGCAGGTGGAGAAATGGTTTAAACAAGAAAATACAGTTATTGGCTGCCTCTGGAACGCTCAGATAAGTGAAAGAGTGACACTTAAAAGTAGACAAACATGTGGTGTGTCTTCAGTGCAAGATAGTAGGGGTTAGCAGTGAGGGATAGCAATACAAGTGACAAGCAGAGTATGAATGAAGCTATTAAGTCAAGAGAAAGAAAAGCTAAAGCAGTGAAATGTTTATGAAATAAAGGAAGTACGTAATTATTCAGGGTAAGTTGGACACATATTATAAAATATTTGTATTGTTTAGCCTTTACAATATGCTTTAGAGTACCTGGCATCTCATGTTTTAGAACTTAAAATAATATATCTGTGTGGCGATCAGGATTTGTGCTAGCATCTGCATCTGCTGGCAGTAGAGGGAATTACCATCAAAGTCAGAAACACAGAACGGTTTATTGCCATTGTCAGTGAACAAAATTCACCGGTGTTGAGGTGCAACATATAACAATTAATAATAATAATAGCAAAATATATAAAATAAGGCATGCATAGAATTAAGAATTTACTAACGAAATATAAATAGACTTAGCAGTGGAATGAATAGTTGTTGATTAATATAATTCTTAAAGTGGTAGGTGTTATAAAGTGTTCATGAGAACAGCAGAGGGAAAGAAACTGTTCTTGTGGCGGGAGGCTCTGGACCGTAGCCTCCTGCCTGAGGGGAGCGGCTCATATAGTCCATGTCCAGGGTGAGAAGGGTCAGCTGTGATCCGACCTGCTCGTCCCAGGGTCCTGGAGACGGAGAGGTCCTGCAGAAAGTCTGCAGCTGACCTTCTTGGATGGAGGAGGTGAGGATTGAATCAATGGGAGGAAAACAAACGCAAGCTTTACCCCGACATGCTAATGGGAGTACGTAGTTGGAATAAACACATCTGTTGATGGTAACGAGTCGCATTGTGCCCGGTCATAAATGAACCTGTTATACATTTTTTCAGTTGTCTACGACGAATAGATTGTCTTATATGAATTTTTAAAAATCAAATTTGGAGAGGGTGCTAGAGAGCCATTTTATTAGCTAGCCACTACATTTGAATATCATCCAGTAACATTTTCCTATAATTTTTTTTGTAAGAAACGTGGATTTAAAAATAAATAAAAAATTCAAAAATTTAAATTTTGTTTAAAATTCCCTGTGACGACACCTGAAGACAGATCAGCTTCATTTCAAATTTCATTGCGCATGGGTTTTCGATGAAAACTGTAGTAGGAGATACGACAAGGTGCACTTTTGTCAATGCCGTGTTTGATCCAACATCCGACTTCCTGTATGATTTAGGGCGGGGTCATAATATAATTTTTTTAATGAGTGAGCGTCATGTTTTTACAGTAACTTTTTTTTTTGGTTCGGGCTCCCTTTGGCTCCATGTTAATCCATTTTTTGGGTCTCGACTCAAAATTAGAACTCACTGAGTTCTCATTTTTGAGACCACTCACAGGCATATTTGTTCTTGTTTACCAATTTTAATAAGTCCCTCGCCGGGACGATTCTCGTCCTTCTGCTCGGGCCTAATTATTATGGCATTGTTACCCGTGTTCAATTGCAACCTTAAATGACACACATGCTCAGAGGAGAGATAATTTAATAAACAAGATTCATCAAACAAGCTAAATACATCGAATAAAGCTAAATACAACCTACATTTTTTGAGGGAATATTGTTAGAACATGTATAGGTCAAAATTGTGCATATGTATTCATTAAGTGATTAATTAAATATGTCTTCTGCATTTGACCCATTGATGTGCAGCGCCTTTCTTTAAAAAAATATAAAGAGCCCAGACAAGGACTCCAAATGCAAATTTTGCAAACAATTTCTTCCACATGAGTTAAATAAAATAAAATAAATAAAAATTGAACAAACTAAAATCCAATGACCAATGAAAAAAATATTTTAAAAAAATTTGACCAGAAAGTGAGAGTTAGAATAAAGGTTTTAGGGGAGCCTTTGTCCCAGAGGGGAGCCTATTGTATATGTACATGGAGGAAATCCATGTAAATACTGTGAACACAAGCAAACTCTACACAACATCTTCCACGCTTGTGCAGCCAATCGACCTTCTAGAGATCTCAAGCCAGATCAGATACAATCAGGGTGGACAATGTATGTAGTATTTGAGGTTGATTAGGGAAACCAAATTCAGTCTATATGTGTTACTGAACATATACACATTATTTTTCCTCCACACAATAAAACATAAGTTGTGTAAAGACATCATTACTGTAGGCAGTGGCGGCTGGGGATACAAAATAGAGGGGGGGCTATTTGACATTACCTTGCCTTTTTTTTCATGTCCAAAATTGTACTGTATAAATACACATTTTAAATACACATTTACAACTGAAATAATGAAATAAACAATTTATTTCCACTTTTGGTAATGGTAATACTGTGACTTAGAGGCAGATATCATTTGAGAGGAAATACATTTGACATAAAATTACATTTTACGTTTTATAAAATATCAGATTGTAAAGAGCGAAGCAAAAATCTCAGTGATACTGTACCTTATAGTGCATAGTAGCAATTACTACATTAAGAGAAAATAAAAAACTCTTTTGCGTTTTTGAATGTTCTCAGACAGGTGTTTCATGTCCCGGACACCATTTTCACACCAAGCCCAGTCTGTAGATGCAGTTTTAACAAGTAAACATGGAAAACAAAAAAGAGCGTTAGCTTCACTGCAGCCAGCTAAAGCCTCTGGTACAAGAAGATCCACTTTTGTATTTTCAACCGCCTGTCTGACCTAAATGGGAGGCGTGTCTGGTCCACTTTGCGTTAATTGTTTCTTTCAAAAGGCTTCTAAAGCAGAGATCGCCGCCGCCATGGAGTAGCTCCATGGTGTAAACACTACGCTTAAATGGGCCATTTTTGAAAGTTTTACTGTGGCTTTTCCCATAGTGACGTAATTGTTTTTCTTGGGATATGATTGGCTAAAGATTCCCATTGCTTTTCTACCCGGCTCATGGCCGATTAACCATCAGCCCACAGCATACGTTGAAAAGAGACACAGGCTGCGTTAAGCAGCAGACCGCGCAGACAAAGTATCCTGTATATAATTGTTTTTGAATTCTTTACATATTTAAACTAATAACACAATAACACAATTCTTAACAAATTAAATTGTTTTTAGACCAAACATTTTTTAATACCATTTGACATAATTGGCTGATTGACAGGAGGGGCGTCGCTCCATCGCCTTTAATGGACCAGCCGCCACTGAATGTAGGTCTCTATATTCCACTCCTCTGAATACATGGGAGGGCTTTGTGTTCTGTGTAGTTGAAACAGGATGACGTACATTTTCAAACAACAAATGAGACTAAATTAATGATGATGCCTTTCATAATGCATTAGGTAACACAGCGCCAGAATAACATGCAATGAGATTAAAATGAGACCCGGCTGCTTACTAATGATCATCACTGACTATAAAAAGCAAATCTCTGGTGGGTGCTGCTGTGTCGCCCTTGGGTGATGATGACTTTACATGTGGTCCCTGCAGACTGTGAGCAGACAGAGTGGGAGGGATTTAAACTTCAGATAGTAGTCACATTTTTGTTCTATTTGGCAAGGTCCTTTTTGTTTTGTCATATTAAATAGCCTAGTCTCACAGTGGTTTTGCAAGTTTCTTTTCTCTTTTCTAAATGTTGAATTCCCCCCCATAGGGTTTTTATGATTTTCTAATTTGGTGGGATATCTGTTGTAAATATAAATTTTAATTTGCATCAGCAAGTAGCAGCTTGTAAAGAAAAGTTGCCAATATGTTGAAAATTACGGGAAGTAAAGCAGCAACATATTGATGACATCATACTAACGAGACTCAGCATTGCAGCCAAATGTTTTTCCCTTTAATTTTATTTTTTGCTTGACTCAAAGGGTTTCCAGTGTACAACATGTTTGCTAGGTAACAGCTGTGGAATTTCATGATTTACAAAAAAAAAGTAAAAAGTATGGAATTTATGAATTATACACAAAACTGTAAAGTAACTTTGATTGTCTTGAAAAGCGTTACATATGTAGCCGTGCATACCTGCAATTTTCTGCCGACAGGTGGCGCTTATAAAAGGGCGCTTCCACTAGCTCTCGCTCTCTGACCTCTGACACCATTTGCATTTGCAGGTTTATGCTGAAGGTTGGGCTCCTTGTCATTCACAGGTAAATATACGCTAATATTGGATAATTTGAATACATTTCTAAACTACTTTGGCTTCTTTTACGCCGCCGCTCCTCAGGCTCTAATCGTGCAACGTTTTGCGCTGGCATCGCGTCAGTAAAGTGGTACGTGTTGCCCGGTCACTCAGGCCCCACGTAAGAGGGTTACAGTTGAACTAATAATACTGTCTAATATAGGTAAATGGAAGATCCTTGGAGCAGCTGTGTGGAGCTGCAGCCCTGGAAATGAACTGCTGTCTTGTCTTCTTCTCTGAATTTGTTTTACTTTATAAATATACTATCTTAATGTGAGGTGTCCTACACCTGGTGTGGTGGGCTTCGAGAGTGCAAATTTGAGCTGAATTCTATTCAACTGCAAATATATAAATTATTTACAATACATTTTAACTGGACCAAATTAAAGGAACAACGTAACCGAACTTGTATATTTAATTACATTTAAACTAAACCAATCACTGTCTGTTTCAATTTTGGTCCTGGGCCTATCCCAGGTGGTGTTGTTTTTAGTAATCTGTCCTGTAAACCAAACTATGAATTTAAATTATGTTACTGCTCGCCTTGCCATCCATTGTTAATTGTATTGTTACAAGCAGCAAGAAGATACAAAACTGCAATTTGGCTCACTCATGGCTCACTCATTTCATATTGTAATACATGTCCTCCTTATGCCCTGAGCTATTGAATGCATGATTTAATTATGAGATAATCTCTTTTCTGTTCAGATTTAACTGTGTATCACCAATGTCAGTAAGTGTGAGTTTAGCAGTTAACAGATTCAACAGCAAATTCTGCGTTTTTAAGTCAACACTTAAACAGAAGAAAATAAATAAATAAATGTCAACAGGAAGCTCCTGTCTTATTTTACTTCTCATAACCAGTTGCGTAGGTATATCTATTTTTGCCAGTATTTGTCCAGTATACTGTATGCTCTTATATAGCCGTGATACTGTAGTTTGCAGAGGCTCTGAACCTATATAAAAAAAATTACTTTCTGTTTCATTGCATGCTCTGTCTGCATGTTCTCTAGCACTGTATGAGCTTCTGTCTTGATATATCATCTTCAATCACCAAGCTGGTGTAGCGACATGCAGATGACCTCCAAGCTTTGCCATGGTCCACCTACCTTCGAAGGGGGTTTTATGATGCACAAGGAGAGGCTTCGTGCTTTGAACATTGGAATAAACTTTTCCTAAAATGATTGCTTTCAATCTGAAACTTCTGTGCTAAATGTCAGATTCTTATGTAACAAATCATTCTTAATTAATTATTTTATTTCTTCTTATAATCTTGATTTTATGTTTTTAACTGAAACATGGCTTGACAAAAACACTGGAAATTAAGTTCTTATAGAATCTGCTCCACCCAACTTTAAGTTTGAATCTGAAACATGAGAAAACAAAAAGGGATGAGGTGTGTTTGCTTTTGTTTGAGATTAAATAGTTACCCACAGGTTTTCCTCTGGGGTGTTTTCATCATTTGAGTACGTATCCTTTAAAATAGAAGCTCTATCTATTCTCTTCATTGTTTTATACAAGCCTCTCCAGCACTGCAAAAGTTTTATTGATGATTTTACTGAGATGCTTTCAGTTGTATGCACAGACTTTGATGGTTTGGTCATTACAGGTGATTTCAATGTTCATGTTGATAATATACGTGACAGAAACGCTAAAGAGCTTCATGCTGTCCTTGAAACTTTCGGTCTTTCTCAGCAGGTGAGTGGCCCCACAGCAGAGGGCACACTCTAGAATCTAGAGTTTAACCCCCTTTATAATTACAAAATCTTCTTCTTCTACAAGATCTTCTAGACTAGGGGGTTAATATTTCAAACGTCAATGTGGTCGATGTTGCACTGTCTGACCTGTCTATTTTTCCCAAGACACCGGCTGGTCCTGCAGTTGTTCGGAAGAGACACATAAATGACAGCACAGGAAAACTATTCATGGAAATGATAAACTTCGACAATGTTTCATGTTCTAATGTAAATGATTTGTTGAACTCTGTTACATCTAGTGTTTTGAATGTTCTCGACACCATTGCCCCTATGAAGGCTGAAATTGTTAAAAATAAGCAGAAGGCGCCATGGAGAAATTATGATTTAGTCAAGGCACAGAAAAGGGAGTGCCTCCGGGCCGAACGAAAATGGCGCAAGTCAAAGCTCCAGGTTCAAAAAGAGATTTACAGAGAGAAGTTGTACGTGTACAACTTCATTTTATGTAGAACTAGGGTAGGATGTTTTTCTGAAATAATTGGAAGCTGCAGTAACAACTCGCGTGTCCTGTTTGCCACAGTAAACAGATTAACAAACCCTCCAGCTCAGCTGCCGTTAGAACTAATTTCCACAACCAAGTGTAATGACTTTGCATTATTCCTTTAATGACAAAGGGTTCTACAAATATCATTAAATTCCACAATGCAAAAAATAACCCTAAAACCACCTACACACTTAGAGCTGACTCACTTTGCACCTGTAACTGACAAAACTGTCCAGGAGATCATCACCAGTCGGAGTTAATTTACATGCTGCCTCGATGTGTTACCCACCAGATTTCTAAAGTCTGTGCTGAACAGTTTGTTAGCACCACTCACGCACATAACAACATGTCGCTTCAATCTGGAACATTCCCAATGTCTTTGAAAACTGCGTCATAAAGCCTCTCCTAAAGAAGAGCAGTCTTTGATGCCGCAGTACTGAGTAATTACCGGCCCATCTCTAATCTGCCATTTTGGGGGCAAAGTCCTTGAAAAAGGTTGTTTACCAACAGCTCACTGATTTCCCTCTTAATAAACAACTCATTTGATGTTTTCCAGTCAGGTTTTAGACCTCATCACAGCATTGAGACTGCTCTTGTCAAGGTGACAAATGACATCCACCTGAACACTGACGCGGGCAAAGCCTCAGTCTTAATTCTGTTAGATTTGAGTGCAGATTTTGACACTGTCGATCATGGGATCCTCTTACAGAGACTAGAGGACAGGGTGGGCATCACTGGCACTGTCCTAAAAAGGTTAAGTTTCCTATCTGAAAGACAGGACGTTACTTTGTTGAAATTGGTAACTGTGTCTCAAACCAGATGCCTCTGACCTCTGGGGTGCACAGAGGTCAATCCTGGGATCCCTTATATTCAACCTCTACATGCTGCGGTTCGGTCAGTTGATACGCAGCAAAATTGTATTGTATTTCACAATTATGCGCGGACGACACTCAGATCTATGTTTCACTGACGGCAGGTGAATATGGACCAGTGGATTCACTCTGTCACTGCATCCAACAGATCAGTGTGTGGATGCAACTTTCTCCAGCTGAACTCAGACAAGACTGAAATCATTGTCTTTGGCCCACAGAAACAAAGAGAAAGTATCAGCAGTCACCTCCAGAGTCTTGCTCTAAAACCTACAAATCAAGTTAGAAATCTGGGGGGTAATAATGGACTCAGACTTGAATTTTAACAGCTACGTCAAATCTATAACATCAGCAGCTTTTTACCATCTAAATAACATTGCCAAAATCAAAAGTATAGTGTCTAAACCAGACTTGGAGAGACTTGTCCATGCGTTTGTCTCTAGTAGATTAGACTACTGTAACGGCCTGCTCACTGGCCTCTCCAAACGAGCTGTAAAACAGCTGCAGTACATCCAGAACGCTGCTGCTCGGGTTTCCTGACTAGATCCAAGAAGTACGATCACATTAGTCTTGTGCTCAGGTCTCAGCACTGGCTCCCTGTGGCTCAGAGAATAGACTTCAAAGCAGCTCTGCTTGTATACAAGTCTCTTCATGGCCTAGACCAAAGTACATCTCGGGCATGTTAGTGCCATATGAACCACCTTGGACTCTGAGGATCTCAGACTCCTGCTGGTGCCCAGAGTCAGGACTAAACATGGGGAATCTGCGTTCAGTTTTATAACAGCTAAAATCTGGAACAGTCTTCCTGAAGATGTGAGACAGGCTTCTACTCTGGCAATGTTCAAATCTAAGCTAAAAACTGTTTTGTTTGGCTGTGCATATGACTGAAATGATTTTCTTTGCACTCTTCTCTTATGTCTTAAACTATTTGACGGATAGCCTGAAAATGGCACCTTTTAAATTTCTTTAAATTAAAAGGTCTTTCTTTAAAGACATTCTTTACAATTCAAAAACTACTATTTATACACAATTACCTTGTAAAAAAATTCCGCTAGACACAATAGCCCTTTGTGCCGGTGTCCAAGTGCGGCTGCATAGCAGTTGCCTGGGGAGAGATTTAGAACACACGCTGGTAAGATTGTCAGTCGGCACTAAGGCAATTGCAAAGTCCACGAAGAGCCTGGCGCACCTACCCACTGATCAAGAGCGAGTTTTAACACAAAAAGCTTTGGTCTAGTTTTGTCTGGGACAATTAGTTTAGCGAAAGCTAAATCTAGGGAGGGGGCAGACGAGACTGGGTCCGTCGTTAAAGATACAAAAGCGCCACACATAAGGTGGCGGCGTCGACAAGATAGTCGTCATAAAACATACATACGCTCTGTACAGACGTGTGCAGAGGCGGATAGCGCGCGCTGACGTATAGGGACGGTCAAACATGGGAAAGAATCAATCTAAAAGCGATGTGCCAATGTCAAATAAATATGGGAAAGAGTTATCTGGAGTATCTGCCAATGTGGTCCAATAGACTTGGTTATCCATCTGGCGGATCACTAAGCACGGACAAAATGTATGATCAATGTCAGCAAACTGAAATTAAATTGAATGAATAGAAATAAAGGTTTTGTGATTTCTGTCATGTCCTTGTGATTTTAATGCGCACAGCTAGATAGATCTAGAACAATCGCATCTAGAGTCTCCACCTGTTAGACTCTGTTTAATAATTTGGTCAATTTTCATACACCACAGTTGGTAAAGTGGCCATATGTGTTGTGTACTGTGTATTATTGTTATGCTTATGCTGAACCTTTTCTCAAGAGTTTAAGTATCCCAGCAGGCGCTGAGTGAAAACTAGCTGCCCGGGTGGCTGGGGATCTTTTTTGCATGTCTTTCCATGTCTGTCATCAAATCAAGTTCCTATGTTGTGAATTTTATTCATTGACAATGGCAATAAATATATCCTGATTCCTGATTCATTTCCAGAAATTGTCCTTCAAACCTCCAGATTAACAAACTATTTACTTTTTAATTGTTAATTGCCTAAATGAGGCTGGTGCCACACATAACTATTAAAACAAACAAATTAAACAGATCTCATGCTGTGTTTCATGTTTTAAATATTGATCCAATTCTTTAATCAATATCAACTTTGAATATCAACACTTTCATAAGTGGAGAAACATGAATAATACTACAGTACTTGGACTTGGAGAAATACTACACTGGTCTGAATCTTATAACTTCTTCATAACCCAATATCAGCCATTGTAAGGCTTCAACATGTGTTTCATTCTGTTTGTTTTTCTCATCCTACCGCTATCATCTGCTTCTGATGGAATAATCTAAATTACATTAACCACTCCAATCTATCTTTGCGTTTGCTTCATTTCATTCCAAACTCTCTCTTCAGGCATTCAAATTAACCTTTCCCCCAAAGCTCAGACGAGTACTCAACAACACTCTCCACCTTCTAACCCTTTTCTAGCAAAGACTCAATTTCCTTTACACTCTGTGGCGTCCCCTTATCACCTTCCCCGTCACAGTTTGAATAAAAAAAAATGTGCCCTCCGCCTCTTGTTCTCAGCGAGCCGCAGTCTGTCTCCCACAGTTAGTACAAGTTTAGCCAAATGTAAATGCTATGTTAGACATGTTTGAAGCTTCACATTGGGGGCTTCAAAAGAAGAGACGGGAGAGTGTTTAAAATGTGGTCCAACCTCTCCACAGGGGGAATAGAAAGACTGGAGTAGCTGTTTCTCAAGGCGTCTATTACTCGAGGCATAGAAGGAAGAATAGGGGGATAGATATGGCTGTAAACAGCTTTAAAACGTAAGAAAGCACAGTGATTTATATGGTTAATTTTACTGTTGACAAAATGAGATACAGTAACATATTGTTTGCCTTCTCAAAATCTAAATGTAATTTGCTTTGGAAAACATCTTGTAATTTAGCTATTACATTACATCTTTCATTAATTAAACAGTAGTGCCAGGTCTTTGTTTTGCAAATCTGTTGCTCTGTTTCTCTCATGATATGGACAACTGACACCTCTAATTTAATAACGTTTAGTCAAAGAGCTCAAATATTTCAGATAGTCAACAAATCGTCTGTCGTCTCCACACAACAGATGGCAAGTGTGGAAGTCAGGTTGCAGCTTTTGTCCAGAGTTTTTCCCAACTTCGGAAGTTAGTCTAATGAGGTTAATTTTGTCTTCTGGTAATTTTTCAGGTTAGCGTTTGCTTGTTTTTCTTTCTTTTTTTTTTATTTAAATGTTTTAATTTTTTTAATTAAAGAACATATAAAAACAAACAGAGAAAGAAAAACACGACCAGAGAGCAGACGCAAAATAAAAGCAGCAAACATCCAACAAATAGATGAAAAAATAATTTAAAAAAAAATAAAATCATGGCCTTGAGAACCCTAAATCAAAAGGAATTTTGTCCAAAGTCTGTCTAATTTATCCAATTTCAAATTAAGTTCAACTCCATTTTTACGTATGTCCATTATAATGTTAGTCCAGTCCTTGATCGCCGGTGCATTCTTGTGTCATCCATTTTTTTGTGAGGGTTTTTTGCTACAGCCAGGAGGATGCTCCGGAGATAACTGCTGGTTGTGTCCGAGGCAGGAGTCCTGAGGCCCAAATACATTGTTCTGAAATCCATTAGGACGGTGATGTCATGAATTGTCTGTAAGGCTTTATTGATCTCAGTCCAATATTTGTGAACAACAGGACAATCCCTAAACACATGATGGTGGTTTGCCTCCTGGCTGCCACATCCTCTCCAACATTCTGTATTTCCCTGTGTAATGGGCACTTTGACATGGGACTTGTTTGTTTTTCATACCTGACAGTTTCACTCGCAGTCTTCTTTAGAGCGGTCATGTGGTATTGCTGTGACTGGTCTTGTCACCTGAAGGTTTTGGTGCTGTCTTCCTACTGATAGAGGCTAGACGAGAGTGCTATCTGCAGTGCGTCTTCTTCAGGACATTATCAGTGTAAATCAGAGGACAAGACACGTCACATCCCACAACATGCGACAACTCTGAAGAAGACTGCAAGTGAGCAGTCGAAACTGTCAGGTTTGAAAAACTCTAGTCTGAAAAAATAACCTTTTAAAAATAGTTTATGTTTCTTACGTTTAGGGGATATCATTAAAAATAATGTTGTGCAATTCCACCATTTATTGCATTGTATTCAGTTGTGTATTGGTGTTTTGGTTTATTAAGATTGTAAATATGTCCATATGAATTAAAAACGTCTTTCAGTGCAGTACAGCTCCACCCATGCTTAGTTACTGGTCCACACTGAAAAGCTCTGCCAACATAAAATAAGTTTGAACTGACTGCCACTGCTTTAATCTGCACTGCTGTTACCCATTGCTCCTCAGAGTTTGACAAAGACAACATTATAGGCTCGGTCACATACATTAGGTAATAAAGTTTACTTTAAAGGTGTAGTATGTACTTTTCTGGTTGGGTATCTGCCACCTGCTTGTTTCTGTGTTTACCTGGAATTTTCCACGGTAAGGCGTTAAACATATCTATCTTGCATTTGTTTCCTTGCAGCCGTTTAAGTGCTAAAAAACACCTTGAAAAACATGCATGGGGTGTGTTACAGGAACAGAATGCTTCCTGGAGGATGGGCTGAAACAGGGAAGCGTGCTGCGGCACTCACCGGGCTGACTCATCCTGGTAAGTAGGCCCTGTTCGTCTGCTCATCCGAGCAAAAGGATAGACTGTTCTCTTGCTAAAGACTGCAGGAATCAATCAAAAAACCACTTTGGGCACATATACGAGGTACCAATAGCACTGTAAGAAGGTTAAAAGCTCTGAAAAGTCGATTTTGCATGATATAAGCCCTTTAAATAACATTAGCTAGATAGTTTTCAACAAGTACATTCAGTCAGTGTATACACATATAAATCCCATTCATTAAATTAGTGCAATTAAATGCACTCAATGCTTGTTAATGCATAAATACCACAACGGAACAGCAAGTTTCAATAGTAAAAAAAAAATAGACAACATGACTTTTTACATACTCTTGGCCAAAGCAAGAAGTCACCATACTAATCCAGTGTATTAATGACAGGTAATGAGTGCAAAATGCTAGAACTTCATGTGGCTAATGCTAACAGCTGTAGCACAGAACATAGAGAACTCCACTTTATAGTCTGCTCGGTAGAACCCAGCGTCTGCAGCAGTTGGTTATGGGACTTCTACAACAGTTCCTATACACTTTTGTTTTACTGTGCATTAAATAATGTAAAAGCAAGTATTAACTTTGTTCTCGTGACTAACCTGGTGCAGCCGTCCTATAGCCTCTCTCCCCATGTACAAAACGGAGAGATGCACAGGAAGCTTGTATCGGCCGCTGCGAGAAGCATGTTTGGCTGAAGTGACGCAGTGTGTACGTAGCGTCCTACATTCACGGACCGGAAATGGTAGGGATTTATCACGCAGTTTTAGTGATTTTATAATGTGGGCTACACACGCCTTTAACCTTAAATGTAAATATGAATTATTTGTATCGTTAGCCTTGAGACAGGCTCATTGCAATTGCGATTATGCAGCTGAAATGCTCTGAACGAGTCTGGCGATGATTTGTGGAATTAAAAGGAGCAGGAGGACCTCTTAAAAAATGGTTAATAAAACAAATGTTAATTAAGCTAAAACTGAAGATATTTTTTGGATGACAAAACAGTGTTTATAACATGGTTAAAAGCTCAAAAAAGTCGATTTTGGATAATGTTTAGTCTTACATGATATTGCACATGCATTGTAACTAGCAACAACTGAGCCTTGACACAACCATTTTACCCTTTGTCAAAGCCTTTCTAAAGCTATACCAGGTGTATTCCAAAATTGTACAGCAGTGATCCACTTTCCCAGAGTAAAGCGGGAACTCATACCTTTCAGCAATTTCGCAATCTGTGCACAGTCAATAGACGAGAGCAGAGTTGGAAATATTATAGCTTGAGACGTGCTTCTTCTGCTAACCCTACAGCTAGATTATCATGGCCCAAGAAAAAAGACAGAAATAATCCACTCCATTGTGAACACTGGAACATCGAGACCAAAAATGAAGGACAAACATCATCTTTATTAAAAAATATCCATCCAATTCAGTGGAGTTAATTAGGGTTGGGATGAGCAATGTGCCGCAAGCAGATAAAGACCATTGGCACTTATTAGTCCTGTTTTCCTCAGCTTTTTATGTTGTTTCCTCTCAAAAGTTGTCATACTAGATGGCAAATGTTTGTGATAATAATCTGATTATTTCTATCTGAACTAGAACATTGCAGAGAATGGTTGCTTGTTATATGGCTAAACAACTGTAATTGTGAAACACAGAATGTTGGTTATACGGACATGATTTGGAAAAGGTTGTTGCATGATTGCACACACTGTTAGTGTTGGCGTGATTAAAAGTGTCTTGCATGACTGCTGCCTAAAAAAATTACTGTTTTTGAGATTTTGAGGTGAACATTATGACTCTAGTATCGTTAATTCTCATTAAGAGTTAAGCAGTTTTGTAAATTGTAAACCAATGACCGGTCAGCCCCAGTGTTGGGGGTTGACTCAACAATTACACATACTTTTTTTGCATGCTCTAATTTTTTAATCGTTTATATTTTTACAATTATTATTATTCATTGTTTATGTTGCTCCTTGTTGTTCATGTTTAAAGGCCAATAAAAATACTGTAATTAATGCTAAAATATGTATCCATTCAATCGGATCTACAGGGACATAACTAAAAAATGGATAAAATAGTACAAAAATAATTGTCCACTATGGGTTTCTGATTAACCATTTAAAACTAAATATTACTCATTTTGAATGGTGCCTGTAAACAGAAAGCGGAAATCCAGGGATATAATGTCAAGCAATATTCTGTGTAAGTCGTTATTTTATGTTTTTTAACTGTATTTTTACTATGCAATCCATATCAACCCATACTGTATGTTGAACAATTGTATGCTACTGATCTTTGAATCAGTGACACAACGCCTGGGAAAAAGTACTGCACTCCAGTCAAGCGTGTTGTTGACATTTAAATCTCTTGTGGCCGGGGGAGGCCTGCTTGCTTTTGTCACAGCAAATGACGTTTTTTCTATTGACCGTTCTGCTCCCGGTCCTGCCAGCGCTAATCAATGGGCCTTAATGCCTCTATTATAATCCATGCTCTCAAATTATGCATTCATTGATTAACATGACTTTATTTTTTTTACTTTGAAACTGAAAAAGCACACTGAATTATACACAGGCCCAGTGTTGATTTGCAGTCTGTTGCCTGAGGTTTTTAAATATGCATGGTGTTGATAGGTTCAGGGCAGCTGAGAAAATGCACCATGCGTGTCGATCAGGTTTAGGTTTTAAATACCGCTGAGCTCATGGGCAGTGCAGCCGAGAGATTGCTCCAGGACTTTCCTAAATAAACATGATTGTGGTTGGAATACAGCTGGAGAATTGGCACACCTTGCGTTATGGGGTCAATGTGGAATTAGAAGCAGGGAGTTAGACTTAAGGAAAAAGCAAAAGATGGCCGTGGGTTAAAGGGGCTGTACACAATTTTAGTTTTTCCCCAGTACAAATATGTTGTAAAAGCAGCTGTTTGTGCCATGAACCAGAATGAAAAGCATGCTAGTTGTTGTTGGCAGTGGCGTGATGTCCAAACGTGACCCCTGAATAATCTGCATTTTGTTGCAGGGTGGGACTATAGCGTTTGTTGTGGAAGAAAATATAATTTGGTCTTTATCTCATTTGACATGATAGACGCCTCGGCTCCCGTCCACCTGGCCCTTCCTGTTCGCACATAACTGATAACTATTCGGCTGTACTTGGATCCTTTTGATCAACGATCTATTTCTCTCCATTCGGAAAAGAAACCGCGGGGTTCCAGTATGCACACACCCATGTCTAGCTGGCCTTTTTCGCCAGGGCATTGTCTTTTTAAGTATGAACTGACTTAATGCAAATATTATCAACTGCCTTTGTTTTCTCTGGCACCCAGCCTTTGTTCCTGTGTCTCTGAGTAATTTTCCGATTGATAATGGTCATGTGACCATCTGCTCAATTGTAAAACTATATATAATGTGACGCCGGTGGATCGGGACTGAGACCAGAGTAGGGGCAGACGATGCTTGGGCAAGGGAGAGATTAATTCAGACTGTACACTGAATTAAACAATTCACTTTGGAGAAAAGACAACTCTGTTGTATTGTTTTACTTTAGTTCTTGATAATCGTTAAAAGAGAATGTCCACAACACATTCCAAGTTCAAAATCCCAGCCAAATTTACTTAATATCATCATATAGTCAGGGTACCATGTTCAATGGCTGCCTTGGCCTCTGACAGTTGTGAAAAAAGCTTTTAAACTCATTGCGATTAATGATTAGGATGTTGGGGATGTGTTGATTTATTTATTTTCAATAGTAAAAACATTTGTGCAGTGCCTTAAACGTATAGGACATTTTAAAGATGAATTCTGTAACATTAATAGTGGAGGTTGCACCAGCTCATCTTTATGAAGATGTTATTGCTGTGCCTGAAATGTTGCGCACTATGGCTTTACACCTATCAGGTACATAACACACTTTTAAATGACCCTTGATCCTTTGTACAGTTATAAAGAGGCACACACATAAGTCATTTTTAAAGACAATAACTTTGGAGATGTCTTTAAAAAATTACCTACTTAATAATAAAAAAGAATAAAGAGCTTCAAACACAAAATCAAATAAGAGAATATATAATGGAAAGTGTTTTTGGAAAGGTTACCTTTTAGAAATACATGTTATGATAATACTATAAACCTTTATTTAAGCATGATGAAAAGTAGAAACCCAATAGTGTATGTTGATGTATATTTTGTGCATCAGGTCTGTGGTTTTGATTTGATGTTAAGAATAAAGCTTTGAGACTTTATAGCCTAAACAAAATGTCACAAAACATTTGTCATTTAACCCAATTTTATCTGAAACTTACCGATATTTACCAGTCAATACTCAAATGGATTTATTGTCTTAACTTGCTGTGCACTAATGTAAATGCAATGAAAATAGCTATGTCCGCCTATTAGCAGCTGTAATTAAAACACATTATGATTCTACTATCTTTCATTCACTTAAGAATATGCAAGCACACATCGACATAGTGAACCTGGATGTTCTGTATCTTGCCCAAGGACACGCAGTCAATGTGAATGGGACGAGTGAGAATTGAACATTTAACCTTCAATTTGGAGGACGGCCTGCTCTTGCCTTTAAAGCAGCACCGTCCAAAGGGAAATCTCTGCCTTAATAGAGGTCAATGGCACTCAACAATTCCAGCCGCACAACCCATACTGTGTTAATTACTTAAAATGATCCATGCAACTACATTTTATGATTTATAATTGGGATTTTTCTTAATGAATTGTGTGAATAAATATGTATTCTTCATATTTTAGACTAAATCCAGTTGCCTTCACAATTGCAAACTCACCGTTGGTCAGAAAGTTATAACGCAATTCTCAGTTTTTCTCTCCATGTCCAAGGCTGAATAAACCAAGTCTCCCTTGAAAATTAGACAAAAATGCACCATGCCAAGGGAGATGTCAGGAATACATGTTCATTTCACATCCAGTGGTGGTGGTGACGTGAGAAAAGCCTGGGGCAAAACCAACACAGACACAGGGAGAATATGCAACTAACTAATTATAATCTTGAATTACCATTGCCCAATCTATTTTCTAAGTCTTCCACTGTTCTTCTCCTGATCCTTTTCTTTGAGAGCTCACACTTCACTTTGATTCAGATCAGAATCAGAAAAAGGTATATTGCCAAAATTCAAACATGGGAACTTGTTTCGGCATTAAGGTGCAACATACAACGACGAACCTTAATGAAAACAACATATATGAAATCAAAAGGGCATGCATTAAAGAAGACAATTAAAATGTACTATAGAATAAAATAAAAATGGGCTTACAATGTACACTTGAATTTACAGTTAAATTTACAGTTGTAGTGCAGAAAGTGACAGTGTAGCGAGTGATTGATTAAATTGTAGTTGAAGTGGCAGGTGTTTAAGAAGTTGTTCATGAGTCCAACGGCAGAGGGAAAGAAACTGTTTCTTGTGGCGGTAGGTTCTGGTCCGTATGGACCGTAGCCTCCTGCCTGAGGGGAGTGGCTCAAATAGTCCATTTCTAGAGTGAGAAGGGTCAGCTGTGATCCGACCTGCTCGTCCCAGAGCCCTGGAGATGTACAGGTCCTGCAGAGATGGAAGTCTGAAGCCGATCACCTTCTCAGCAGAGCGCACGTAGCGCTGTAGTCTCTGTTTGTCCCTGGCTGTGGCTTCAGCGTACCACACAGTGATGGAGGAGGTTAGGATGGACTCAATGATGCCGTGTAAAATTGCACCATCATCTGCACTGGCAGCTTGGCTTTCCTCAGCTGCCGCAGGAAGTACATCTGCTGGGCCTTCTTGATGAGTGAGCTGATGGTGGGCTCCCACTTCAGATCATGGGTGATGGTGGTGCCGAGGAAGCAGAAGGAGTCCACGGTGGTGATGGGGAGTCTGTCATGGTGCGCGAGGGCTGGGGAGCTGTGACTTTCCTGAAATCCACGATCATCTCCACTTCTGGGCATTGACTCCAGGTTGTTACCACTGCACCAGGACACCAGCCGGTCCACCTCCCTCCTGTAGACAGACTCATCCCTGTCCGAGATGAGCCCGATGAGAGTGGTGTCATCCGCAAACTTGATCAGTTTTACGGAGTCGTGGCTGGAGGTGCAGCAGTTTGTGTACAGGGAGAGAGAAGGGTAAAGGTACACAGCCCTGAGGAGCTCCGGTGCTGATAGTCCGAGTGTCTGAGACATTCTTCCCCAGCCGCAAGCGCTGCCTCCGATCCGTCAGGAAGTCAGTGTCCACCTGCAGGTGCAGTCAGGCACGCTGAGCTGCGGGAGAGCTTGTCCTGGAGCAGAGCAGGGAGGATGGTGTTGAATGCAGAGCTGAAGTCCACAAACAGAATCCTGGCATAGGTTCCCGGGGAGTCCAGATGCTGCAGGATGAAGTGAATGCCTGGTTGGTGGCGTCGTCTACAGACCTGTTGGCTCTGTAGGGGGTCCAGCAGGGAGGAGGTGATGGACTTGAGGTGGGGCAAGACCAGGCGTTCAAATGACTTCATGACTACAAACATCAGCGCCACAGGCCTGCAGTCATTAAGTCCAGTGTTCCGGGGCTTCTTGGGGACAGGGACAATGATGGACGGCTTGAAGCAGGCTGGGACATGACATGACTCCAGGGAGGTGTTAAAAATGTCTGTGAAATCAGGGGTCAGTTTGCCTGCACATTGTCTCAGGGTGGCAGGGAGACACCGTCTAGTCCAGCAGCTTTTTTGGATTTCCAAAATAGTCTGTATACATCCTGTTTCTGAATGTTCCACAGTATGGCACAGTATGCATCACATAATCTGTGGGTGGGGAAAATTTGACTACGTGTTATATATATATATATTATATATATATATATATATATATATATATATATATATTATATATTACTATATATATATATATATATATATATATATATATATATATATATATATATATATAGGATACTTTATACTCTATACTGTCTGCAGCCTGCGTCTCTTTTTAGCGTACGTCGTGGGGCTGTTTGAAAATCGCCCCTGAGCCTGGTAGAAAATGGGAATCTTTAGCCAATCAAATTACGAGAAAAGTGACTACGTCACTATGGGAAAAGCCATAGTAAAACTGTCTGAAATGCTCGATTTGCTTCATCGCCCATTTTTGCCACAGCGTAGCAGGTGCACCTCACACGTGATCAGGGCGAGGTTAAGACTGATGCTTCTCATTCTACGCGGAAGTGCCGCCCGCCTTGTTTTCCATGTTAAAACTGCATCTACAAACGTCTGTTCTCAACAGTACGTTCAAAACGAGTCAGAATGAACTCCTTGACTGTGGCTGGCTGTGGATAAAAACTATATTCATGATGAAGTGAAAGCGACTGATTTCTTATCAATACGAGCCGATGAGACACATGGATCTATTATTAGAAGATGAGACATCTGATGTGTCGAACCTGTAGCACTTGTGTTCCGTTACCTTGACTGCAAACACACCAAACAGGAGCGTTTTTTAGAGTTTATTACTCTGGATAATGCCAACGCTGAAAGCATTGTTGAACTTCTATTCATAAATAGACGCTTTGGTTATTAAAAAACCCATGAAAGAATGCTATAAATAACATGTTTTTCAGACCAACTTTTCATAGCTATGTTGTCTTTGATGATTAAATATGAAAATGTAAAATGTTACACATAGAGTTCAGGTTAACCAATGGCACTGTTTTACGAAACAGGCACCAACACTTGTTAGTGTTTTTTATTTTCCCTTAGTGTAGTAATTGATACTATGCACTATAAGGTACAGTATCACTGAGACTTTTGTTTTGCTCTTTACAATCTGATATTTTATAAAGTGTAAAATGTCCTTTTATGTCAAATGTATTTTCTCACAAATGGTATCTGCCTCTAAGTCATAGTATTGCCATTACCAAAGGTGGAAATTAATTAATTCAGTTGTAAATGTGCATTTAAAATATGTGTTTATACAGTCAATGTAAAATATTCACTTTTGGACATTAAACATAAACAAGAAAAACAAAAAACAGAAAGGTCAAATAGCCCCCCCTATATTTTGTATCACCAGCCACCACTGGTTCTACATGTCCTCCAAATTTGCAGATTGTCACAAAATCCGATCACATCATCATGTCCATTATGGCTGTTACTAAACATGACAAAATGCACCATGTTTTACAGAGGAGGTTTCAGAACAGTCTCTTCATATTGCCCGCATCTTCTCACATGCAGCTAATTGCCACTTCTCTTGTAGTTTCTCCTGGCTCTGTCATTGCCGCTCAGTCTGCCATTTGCTTGTGACATTAATTACCAGGAGAGGAAAGTGGCTGCACTCATTGCCCGGAAGGTGCAGCGTTCAGCAGACCCCCAGCATCCCACAGGCTCATGATTTATCACTTATTTCTGCCACATTGGACACATAACTTGTATTCTACACCATTTACTGCCACGACATATGTCTGGCACAGAGAGAGGAGAATGATGCGACCGCCGCCCATTCAAAATGACCTCGGCTGATGGGGGGATCATCTGAGCTCAGAAAGTGCTTATATAACCATTTACTATGCAGCGCAAATGTATTTTTATAGCTATGGGGAAAGTAATAAGACATGGCAGTGCATTCGTAGTGAGCGTGAGTGGACTCTTCACTTGTGGAGGATAGAGATTTTTGACATGTGAATATGGGCAGTCATGTGCACACAGACCTGTATCCTTCTGCGACATACAACATCACCCAACTTGTCAAAAATTGCATTGGTCTATAGTGACCTCAAAGCTTTGAGGTAGTATTTCAAAGACACATTCTATTAAAGCTTATTTGTGCAAATATTCAACAAAAAAAACAGTACAGATACAGTATCCTCTGCGATCTCAGGACTCGCTTGCTTGTCGTAACAAGTGTTCACATAGACTGGTAAAAGGCATTTCGATATTTCCTTCAACATGAACTTACAACAGGTCTGGAAACTAACAGAACTGATTTCAGTAGGTCAATTTAAATCCATTTTGAAAGGTCTGGAAATGAGATCTATGGTAGGGAACATATTTTTTGTGATTGTCTAAAGGTGTGTTGATGTTATGAATGATCTGTGGTCTTGACCAGGACTCCCTTGAAAAAGAGATTCATAATCTCAATGGGATTTTTCTGGTTAAATAAAGATTGAAGAATCTGTGGTCTCTGATTTTCATACCGCAAAAGGAGGAGTAATCTGTTTTACTTGTTGCTAGCTCTCACAAACCCTTAAGCACATCGTTAATATCCATATGCATTAATTTTAGGCCCGTGCACAGTTTTATTCAGACGATGAAGTAAAACTGGGCTGGACCACCCAAGCCCAGCCAATCAGAGGGCTGCCTATGGCTATCACTTCCATCTTGATGAGAAATAAAATACTTTTATTGCATGCAGACTGTGTGCAGCGGCCTAATTTTTGTCTGAAATTCCTGCTTTTCTGATTTTACAATATACTTTTGGGGGGGAAAACAAAGCATTTAAACAAATAAAGTCATTCACTCCTACCTTAAATTAAACTACCGGAAATGCAGACTCGAACAAACAACTTAATACTAAAACATTAAACTTTATTGGTGCCGTCAAGCAACTGGTGATAGCAACAGAGAAAGAATAAAGAATGATGTCTTTTGAAAAGCCAGTTGAAATTGATCACAGTGATAGTTGGTTCTTAGCTCCAAAACTATCACAAATTTATCACTACACATTTAAGCAGGGGTTAAAAAGGTAGTCAAACTGTTGAACTGAAAAGCAAGAAATTACATCATGGGGGAACTTCCACAGCCCAATACCTCAGCTCCACTGCGATAACGAGACTCCAATCTAAATGCACGCGTTAGACCTGGCCGCTTTATCGTTGTAAATTAGTTTGAAGTCGGAGTGTTTAATCCCGTCTCCCCCAGGCCGGGATTCACCTGCTGCGTGCAAAGTCAGGGTCCATCCCCCAGGAACACAGTCATTACAGGGCTGGCAGTTCGTTTGAGTGCGCCCTTTTCTCCATAACCTTGAAACGATGTTCACTCAGCCACATACGCTGCAGTCCAGAGGGAGAGCCAGGCCAATGGAGTCAATGTCAAGTGACTCCTTATTTGGAAAAGCCAGAGCGGTTGACATTTCAGGTTGGGCAGGCGTGTGTAGAATAGGTCACATGGGGAAATATAGAACATGAGAAATGCATTGATTTAAAGGGAGGTGAGCAAATCTGGGACTAACCTGTATATAGAAAATTCTGTTCTACATGAAAGGTGCATTATGCAACTTTTCTGGTTGGTGGTATTGTCTCCATGGAGATGTAGACAGTTTGCCTGGATTGTTTTGTAGTACGGCATATAGGTAATGTCAGGTCAATTTCCAGCTGCTATTCTTCCTGAGGACCTATTTAGAATAATTGTACAATTTTATGATACATATTCATGATAATCGATTCCCAGGTTGAGAACGACTCTTGGATGATAGTCGACATATCTGTCTGTGTCCAGATGACAGCAACTGAATATTTTTCTACAAGATGAATACCATACTAAGGAACCGCTCTTGAAGTTGCCTCTTGAAGCGTTATTCAGACTTTTTGAACAATTTAAGTCTTCGCATTTTTGTAAATTAATTTATATGCGTGAATGTGTCCTCAAAGTTTCAAATCTGTGTATAACACAGACTAAATATTATTACTGAAACAAAAGAGAATTCAACATACTGCTGCAGATATGTTTTATTTATTTACCATTATTTATTTATTTAGTAACCCTATTTAACCAGGTAAAACCTATTGAGATTGTTACCTCTTTATCAAAGGTGACCTGGGACCTTTTGATGAGGATAAAACGTTATCACAAAAAACATAGCTTAGTATGCTTTTTTTCTTTTTCTTTTTTTTTTTAAGTATGCTTTTAACAGGAATGAGGCCAAAGGAGGTAATAAAAACTTCATGCTGAAAATGAAAAACATAAAGAAGGTAGGATCAAACGCTTGTAGCATTTTGAGGCTATATTGACCCAGGCAGAAAAGGCTGGCGGGTGAATATTCTGACCACATGCTTTGATGACCCACTGGCAAAACTTCAGACTTGACTAATCTCTGATTTACCATTGAAGTATTTCCCTTTCTTATAGTTTGTACTGTATTGTTTATATAAGACGATGCAAGAGTAGAGTTGTTTTTTAGAATACTTGTGATAGACACTGACTGATGGGATCACTCCACAAGAGCTGCAGTCCCTCTGATATTCTTTAATCTGTTAATACATTTCGTGGATAAAGTTTTCTTCATGCCGAGTGTTAAAGGCACAGTACTTTTTGGGTTGAGGATCCACTACCAGCTTGTCTCTGAAGTGTTATTTCTTTACCTGGAAAGTTCCACAGCAAGGCATTAATCTTGATCTTATTTTTATTGCTAAGAAAATTACATTGATGAACTTGCACTCTTACTGTGGCCATACCTCTCTACAGATCTGACCTGTAACTTGGCCTGGGGGTGTCACATGCATGTCTCCCTGGGGATAAATAAGTTTAAAGTTGCACCGTGGAGCATTTCAGGCAAAGCAATATCATCTCCATGGAGACTAGCAGGTGGCAGGCCTGGCAAACCACCAACAAAGTTACATAGTGCACTTTTAAGAGATCATACGTATTTTTACTCATCCGCCATTGATCATATTTTATGCACTTTATCACAATGATTACCTTAAATTACTACAACTGATTATCAAATCAAAAGGCTCTCTTAAAGACTTGAAAATGTTTTACTAAAATGTGTTAATTTCCTAACCAGGATGAAGTGGGTGATAATTTTGGAATTTTAATCTCTGGTTACAAATTTGGATGGGGCAACTTTCTTCCATGTATCATTTATAACATTATGTCCAAGTGATGTTTTTCTGTTGCTTTCAAATGATATTTCATGAATTTAAAATGCGGCTCATCTTATTTAAATTTTGTACCAGTAAATGTATTATTACCAACTGCAATGACAGCCACATTGCTTTCCTGCACTGACCCCTAATCTTTAATGTAATCTGCATTATTCCACTATTCCACTGGGAGATGTTTACTTCCAAACACAGCATGCAGCCAAGGAGGAGGAGAGCTGGCTAATTTTATGCCTTATATATTCTCTGCCACGCATGGATTCTCTGCAGGCGATGAAACGTTCCCTCTGGGTCATCTATAGCCTATACGGCCAAGCTTTGCAATCCATATTACAGTTTGCTTTGATAAATTATAAATTCACAAAGCGCTTGATAATGCCAAGCAACAGACATTGAATTGGCAGCTGCATCTGGGTTCACCACCCTCCACTGGGTTTCAAATAGAAATTACTTCCACCCATTATGTGCACTGTTCCTTCTCCACTGCAGATATATAATGTAATACCATAGGGTGCACAGAATGCATTATTTGGATTGCAAAATCTAAAGAATTAATTTCAAATATGTAATGTCCAAGATAGCAACAGTGATCAGAGCAAGCTGTAAAACCACTATTTTGGACAACATGCTTAACCTTAGCCACTGTTACCATTGGTAATCTGAATAATAAAACCCAAAAAATAGACTAAAATAAAAGCATATTTCGGAAGTTTTTCACAACTGTATAAAAACCTGTGGCCTTACTGTGGGTGGGCTTGCATCTCTACAGAATTTACTCTTTAATGGCTTGGAAGAGCCTCTTCCTGGTTGTTGCCATGGAAATGTTGTTCCTTTAGCGGTAATATTCCAGAAAATCTTTCTCCATGAAGCATGTTCTAAAGTAAAGTACTATGGTTTTAAAACTTTTCTTGCTTAGGGGCCTATTTTTCAACCGAAAAAGATGACATTTAAAAGTGAAGCTGTTCCTGAGCCCTTTGGAGCACAAACAATTGGCTAGAACCTTTGTGAAGCTGAGACTCTGTAGTTTTGGTATGTATGTTTTACTCTAATTATAAGTAGAAACAAGTGCTGCACAAAGGAATTCAGATTTTAAATCCTGCCTAGATTTTCTTTGTCAAACATATGAATGAGTAAAGCTGGTGTCTGGATGTAGGGTCTGATTGACACGTTTTAGCATTAGTTGGGTTTTGACAACTCTCTTTTAAAAGCTGACGGTAAATTCACCCCAAAAAAGTTTTAGGGACTTGTAATAAAGCAAAAATGTCCAGGCGGAATCCATATAAAAGTCCTATTAATATTTCATTTTATTTTAGGGTATTTTTTCATTTGTGGGTTTGGAATACGAACTGACCCTGATGCTTCCCAGAATGATTGATTTGACTGGAAATAAGAGGGTTACAGTCCATTTATAGCCCATTTATAAGAGGGCAGACAACTTGAATAAATAAAGAAAAAGTCCTAAGCGTGAGGGGTTAACTTTCTGCTTCCATGGAATCATGCTGGTGATTTTTCACCAGAAAGCTACACGCATTCAACAAGGAGAAAAAGTACTGTCAAAACTCAACAGAAGGGGGAGTGGTTAGTGTGGTCTTCTCAGTATTTGTCTAAAGAGTTTGTGTTAGATAATCATAACATTCTTATTTTAACTTTAACATGAATGACTTGATATTTGTCAAGGAGGATGCCGTGTGGGTGTCTGCTTGATCTATTTGGCTGTGCCCCAAGGGTCCGTACTAGGTTGCTAACATTTCAGCTTTCATATTAATTAATTTAATTCATTTTAATATTAATTACAACTTTACACTAATGATATAGTATTATGTACTCAGTCATGCTTTTAATGCACCATCACTGAAACACTGAAAAATAACCTTTTGAGTGTGTTTCTGTTTCTGTATGCTGTATTTCATTTGCAAATATATGCATGTGCATGTGTATACTTTCTGGTTTCAACCTATTAATTAATTAATTAATATAAATTAACCTGAT
The DNA here is from genome assembly GCA_015082035.1 of Chaenogobius annularis. Lineage (NCBI taxonomy): Eukaryota > Metazoa > Chordata > Actinopteri > Gobiiformes > Gobiidae > Chaenogobius > Chaenogobius annularis. The sequence goes on along the minus strand of BJKM01000301.1, from coordinate 472,344 downwards.
GCTAATTCTGGTAAAATGCATCCAATGACATATTATTTATGTTCTAATAATTGAAAAAAGGTTCATATGGGGCTTTCCTAAAGCAAAACATTACCATCAACTTCTTTATCAAACATCTCTTACAGATCGGACAGACAAAATGATCTGCCCTAACTTCAGTTAGTCCTTCTTAGACATAAACTCAATGATAGCTCTATCTCCACATATATAAAACCCCCATATGATTAGTTTGCTGACATTTTGGACACATCCTGCAGACGAGGCCTTCGGAACCTCCTGAGTAAAAGGTCAGCGCATCTTTGGTCAGCGCCAGTTCCTCACTCTCACCTGTCGAATCCAGTTATGCCAATCAGGATTTTATTTATTTTTTATTTATATCCTACAAGATGTTTAAAATTTTGATTTTAAAAAGAAACTTTTGGAATGAATGCATTCCCTTTATCGTAAAGCATTTTTTTGTAAATTAATAGATTTGATTTAAGTCAGTTGTAAATGTAAGAATTCTTGAAACATTTTGATGGTGATGTAGCTGCTTCTCCCCAGTGGCTCTAACTACACTCTGAAAATGTGGTCCATGTCAGGGCACTGCCCCCTGTGGTGCTGGTGGTGTCAGTGCTGGATCAAGGGAAGGAGATGGTAAAAATGTGGGGTTGATCATTTTGACCTCAGGGACTTGCCATGCATAAAGATGAAAGCGCTGGGACCATGTTGCACTGACAAATCAATCACAGAGTGGTTGGAGGGTATGTTGGCCCGGTTGCCTTTCAGCGGAGGCACTAATATTTACCAAATAAAGATCCAGAACTTCTGTGAGTGGCCCATGAGAGGAGGCCCATGGAGCATGTTAGCAAGTCCCAGACCAGTATAATTTAAACAAAACACTTGAAACCAAGTAATATGTTTCTTTGATATTCTGGAATAACCAGTACGTGTGTGTTTCAGACGTTTGGCAACAGTATTTCACATTTTAACACTCGTATTACTGGACTCTGTTTTAGAAAAACAAGTTTTTCTAAAACAATCTTTTTCTACAATGTAACACTCCTGGACGAATGGGGGATTACACCGACAGTCGTATTACTGTATTCAGTGCATGTGTGCTAAATGGCATAGAGAAAATCATCTCACACAGGGGAGCTGAGTATGTTGAAATGACTTAAGAGGAGTATTGCTATGACAAGGAAGTGGTAGTGTGTCATGTTTAGATGTCTGGGTAATTAAAGCCATAGAATTGAAATTCGAACAAGCCTGTTGAGTGGGCGTTAACTTTTGTTTTGTTGATTACGTAAACATGTGAATGAAGCGTAATCTGTTTTTCACTGTCGCCCCTTGACGCAACTGCTGTTGTGATTTGGGGTATTACAAAAATTAAATTGAATTGAATTGAATAAACATTAATATAAGATATATACAGGAGCTCACTGAAAGTATTGCCTTCAAGCTAAGAAAATGTAAATCAGTTGCCTTTCAAATCCCCTGCTTCACTCAAAGGGCTGTGTCTCGTATGAGTGATAAGAACATGGTCCTCTGCTGCTCTATCCACCCCTCCATCGAGAGGCATGCACGACAGATGAGCAGCAGCCGAGCCTGCTCCAGAACTGCTTCCTCTCCGCTTCCCACAAACCTCAAGGTCAAAGCAGCCTGTGTGCACCAGCATGGACTACAGCCACATGCACCTCTCTATTAAAGCCCACAGCGCAATGAGGTCCTGTGATGGTGGAAAAAATGTATATGTAATTTTTTATAATGATTTGAATTCAAAATTATATTCAGATTATCTGACAGTGGAATAAAACATTTGCTACAAAAATTGAAACGATTCAGAAATACCCCCAAAAATGCAATGTTTGAATAAATATATGCCGATCCATTCTCTCTCCGGCCAACACGGAGATGCTGATGCATGTTTTTATCGCCAGGCGAATAGATGTTTATATTTATTAATTCTTATTTTTAGTCTTATTATTTTATATTGGTTAGGTTCTAGTTTTTACTTTCATCTTAAATCATAGCTTTTTCTCATATATACAGTTTTGATCTATTTTCATCCTTTTAGCCATTTTAGGATTGCCAGTGTTTCCTCTGCGGTGCAATTTTTTTTGTCTTGATCCAAAGAAAATTTTTTGATTTCAAACGTGCACTATACAATGTTGAGGAAGTATTTCATTTTTTTCCTGACAAAATTAAGAAAATGTAAAGGTATCACATAAAAATCTACTTAACTAAAAGTACTGAAGCCCTGTTTAAAAATGTACAAGTAAAGAGTGAAACGTTAAGATCATGACACACAATTTTCCTGATTTTATACATTTTTCAAATGTTTTTGTTAGCTCAAATCCAATACTTGAACTCAAAACTATTCCACAGGATGTCACCATAAACATGTTAAAGATAAACCCTCAAACCATTGAAAGTTCTTTTTACTTCTCAATCCTTTTCAAAACCGTAAAGGAGTAGAACTTTTTGGGGTTTTTTTGTACAGTACTTTTACCCCCACGTGCTCGATGCAACATTTCTTGTAGGTTTGCCACTACTTTGCTCCAGGGAGATCTTATTGATTTACCTGAAATGTTCCACAGTATGGCATTAAAGTAAACAGCAACGCAATAATATCTCCATGAAGAACATTAGATCGTTTTATACCTTTCATCAAGTCAATATCCAGACATAACTGAGACAAAACGACTCAAAACAAGAGTGTGAATTTGTGTTGTTTTTTTTCAATGCTTTGCAGACTGAATCGTAATTAGGGAGGCTCTTTGGTTTTGACCTTCTAACAACATCTTCCCTTGAAAAATGATGGAGTAAATACATGTCGATTTGAAAATTAATTACTTCCATGGCAAATTAGAATGCGGCTGATAGGACTGGCAGAGCTGGAGGGAGGGAGGCCGTCCAAACTGAATGAGATGTTGGAAAATAGCCAAGTAATATCGGGAATGGAGCAGCTAGCCAAGCGCGACAAGGGGAAATTCTGAAATGCAGCTGTTATTTGCACATTAACAGATTTAAATTGTGCCATTATGCAAGAAATGTGGTAAATCAGCATATTGGTCCAACAGCTGTCTCCTACAAACCATGATCACTGCTCGACATGCAACTTTAGCCAGGGCACTCTTACAAATGACTCCGGAGAATGAACTTCCGTGGGGGACTTAGGTGGTGGCAATGAAGAGGAAATGTTGGCGAGGTTGAGGTGGTTGATGGTTCTGCTCCTGCAAACATGGAGGAAAGACACAACACATTTATTTAAAATATTTCAAGACTTGAAAGAGGTGATTGGTTGAGAGATAAAAACAAGTCACATGAGGAGGAGACAAGCTCGGAAAAACTTTTGGCTCACTGCAAAATGTATCATCGAGGTAAGTTATTTTTAGTAGTGATCATGCACTTTTGCGGTTTGAAATCCCTGAAATGCCGACTTGCAGAGTAAGAAGCGTTAAAAGGGGGAGGGGTGTCTGTGGATCCTCCCCAATCCATTTTCTACCCAAAAAAATAATGATTTCCTGTATTTTGGTGTATTTCAGATGGTTTCTCATATGTTCAGGTCATCTGGGTTGTGTAAAATATGGGCACAATTCCAGATAAAGAGCTTTTATGATATTGCTGTATTTTTATGCAGATATCTGTCACCGGTTTCATCTCCCCGAGTTCAGATGGGTGCAATTGAGAAATATGGCTGCTTACAAAAAACATTGCAGATTTTTGCTTAATAAATGAATAAGCATAAACACTGAAAATCTGAGATGAAAGAAGTTTGATTTTGTTCTTAATGATGATGCTCAATGAGCTTCTCAGTTTGTCATGCGTCATGAAAATAAGATTTAGAATTAGAATTCTAATTAGAATTAGATTCTGTTTGAGTTTGGTTTGAGGCATAACTAAAGAGTGGTGACCAGACTCACTCTCTATAAAGTATTGGAGAAGTGTGTGGTCTGAGTGCAATAAAAAATCCAGGCCTTGGCTGAGATCACGCTAAAACTGAGTTTATTAGTATTATTTTACCCTGGACTGGTATGATCAATGAGAGACTTTTAAAATTGGTATCTTGTGTTTACCACAAATATTGATCACAAATTTTGATAATTTGAAAGCAGCTGCCATTGCCTTTATGGCACTGGTGAAACGTGGGGGAAGCTGTGCTTTCAAACAAAAAGGGGAGTGTAGGAGCAGGCGAAAGAAAGTCCATGTGAGAAAGTGGAATCTCAGACCTGCAGCCTGCTGATGTAGATAGAGCTCTGTCTCTGTCTGCTAATGTTCCTCTGGCAAAGGCTCACAACCTGCCCCCATAAAGCAAAAACAAAAAATTAGAAACAATAAAACATCACTTTTTCAGGCATCACTGAACAGCTTCACCATCTACTTCCTTTTCCATGCAAAACAGATGTGAAAGCCCTGACACACCTCCTGGCAGTCAAGTCAATGAATCCATGTATTTGTGCTGGAAATTTAACTAGTACTGCCATCTAGTGTTGAATCAAATTACTGATATATGTGACAGTTGACTTGTCATGTAAAAAGGAGATGAAGCTGGCACATGTTAAATGGGAATGGTTCAATTTGAACACAGATGTTTCAAAAACCTTTACAGCGCCTTCAAACTGTATATTTTAAGTGCTTGTAATAGCTGTAAATTAAGAGTTAAGTGTAAAAGGTGATTCATATACTGGTAATTGCAAAATGAGTGCATAAACAGATACTTCATTCCATTACTAACCCAATCATGCCTCTCCATGTTCTAATTATAAAACAGATGTGGCATAGCAAGGTAACTCTCATAAAATATAAAAGGTATGGTGTAATGTACAGTTTATATTTTTCAGCTTCCTGCTTTTCTTAGCTTGACAGATAACCAAGTCCCATTTGCAACAAAACTGGGTTAATGTTAAGATGCATTCAGAAAGAGCTCTCATTTCCTCTGTCATGCTGTTCCACGGTCAACTTTCATTTGGTGTCCCTGTATGACCTCCAGATTGGTGTAACGCTTGCAAGTTGGATTAAATAGATAACTGATATTATAAATTTAGGAAGGCTAAAGTTGCTATAACCATTCCATAAATATCAACCTATCAAAATGTATTTGTAGAGCACAATTTGTTCAAAACAAAGTGGTTTACAAATATTAAAACATATATTAAAACTACAATACAAAAATTAAAAGCATAAATAATCACTTTAAAATAAGTCAACAATATAGTGTTTGTAGCCTAGACTTGAACGCGCCATTGTTCAAGGGACCCATCTCATGACCTCAGGAAGATTGTTACAGATTTTATCTCTGTGAAATTGAAACGGTTTGTTTAGTCCATCTGGACCAGCAGGAGGCCAGTCCCTGGGGTCCAAAAAGTCAGAACATGTCAGAGATGTACTTTGGAGCAAGCAATGAGGAGTATACACAAGCAGAGCTGTTTTGTACCACAAGAAGCCAGACACCAAAAATATAAGCCATGTCTCAGACCGTTTCGTAATCGTAGATTCGACCACTGTGCGAAAAGAAGCATGTTGACAAATCTCCACAGGAATCCCAAAATTGTAGTCAGAGGCTCTGACATCTTCTCCTTTCTGAAATGGCTTGTCTAAAACTAAAATTCTGCTGAGGAATCACAACATGATTTAAAGCAAAAAGGACAGGCATAAACCGCCAAGTGTACTCTGCAGTTCTCCGAAGCCGCCCAGTGGGATTAGGGGAGACAGTTAAGCAACATTAACCCCTTATGCATAGGGGCCTATTTTTCCAAAAACGCCTGAAAAAAAATTACCCCCATTTAAAACTGCTGCTTGAGAGTTCCCTTTTATAAGATGGTGGACATTGTGGGACACCCTAAGAATAAGGGGTAAGCAAAACACAAGCGTTCAATCAGCTACAGCAATATCAGTGAAGCATGAACATTATAACGGAGTGTTCACATCGCGGCGTCAAATTGTCCAGTCTACATCCAAAGTCTATGTGGAAGCGCGCCCTGGGAATCCAGCGTTTTTGTGGCGCGTTTTGAGTGTTTGTGCGGCGCGAATCCTGCGTTTTGAGCGTCGGATGTGGCTTGTCGGAGGCGTTTGAGCCGGCCGAAGCGTCCGACGCAGAAATGTTGGACAAAGCTGAACTTTTTTTTGCGGCAGACTGGGTTTAGCAACCAATCAGAGATTACGCTCCAGTGACGTGACGCATGTGCGCTGGACGTCTCGGACGCGGACTCACTGCTGGTGAGACGAGGGCGTCCCAAAAATAAACTCAGGGTGTCTGCCTTCAAATGTACAGGCGTCAAACTCGGGCATCAAACTCGGGCATCAAGCGCGGAGTTGGACTCCGTGGTGTGAACGTGGCTTAACACCTCCTGTTTATGATACCAAATGAGTAATCTTTGAAAATAAATAAATAAAACATGATTTTTTTTACTCTGAACAGTGTCACCTCTCCATAGGGCTGATTTATAATGCTATTTGTTGTAGCTAAAACTTCAATAAATCAGGGTTATCTGCATATCAACAAATCCTTCTGTATGATCCATAAAAGTACACAACTGGAAGGTGTGGTGTGTAAGTGCTACTTAAAAGAGTGATCTTTATGTCCCTTTGTGAGGAAATGCATTTAGAGAAAATTGCAGAAGTCATGTACTGTTCATATGTGGATACAAGTTGATTAAATGAAACAATAAAACATCTTTAGTGCAGATTGGACAGTTTTTTTGTTGTTTTTTTTTTCATATGAACACTTGAAAGAGATGACCCAGTAGTTAATGTCATACTGTGGAATATTCCATATCCATGGAGACAAAAAAGTGGCGGAAGCCCCTCCAGAGAAGTTACATAGTGCATCTTGAATTATTTATGTTTTAGTTCACATGTGGCGTGTGGAGACAAAAAAATATATATAGTCTTCATAAAGCAAGTCCAAGTAAAACCACTGTGCCAATCCCAGGCCTAAAGAAATGAAACATAATTTAATTCCTCTAATTGGGTAATTATGTCCATGTACTGATTAAGAATTTACAAACATAAACAAGCAAATTAGCATTGGCTCACTACAAGGAGTAATAAATGTCCCTTAGAGAACATTTTCATATTTTACACAAGCAAATGAGCAATATGAATTCACCAAAGCAGGAAATGCAGGCTCCTGACCCACTTTGAGCTGTTTGCATCTTTCATTCACTCCCGGAGCACCTCGCCTCCGCAGCAGCTCCCTCGCTGATTTTACCTGCTCATTATTGTGACATGAGTTATCTCCAATGTAGAGGAGCTGGGCTTTGTTCAAAAGTTAAAATTGCGACATTCTAAATTAGTAAAAATGACGCTAGTATATTTTTTATCTGCTATATATATCTATGTTATATATATCTCTGCACTTTCCGTACCAGTGGTTATGTTCAAATTTAAAACAGTCTGTATCATACATTATGGTTTTCAAATGTTACACTATACTACACTACAATTTTGCTTTTCTTAAAAAATACCAACATTTATATTTGTAGAGGTGGCCAATATTTCCTTGGAGTATTCTGATAACTATATGTGACAATATTATGTCAATCCAACAAAAACGGGTTTAATAGCTTTAAACATGTTGAGGTTTCGTAATCTGACAAAAAGTGAAATGTCTGTACTTAATCACAAAAGTGCGGTGATATCACCCCATACCCTTATTTGAAAGGTTTTTTTCTTTTAAAAAAAAGATATTTAATCCACTCTTTTCGTAGAATTTTTACTGTAAACGATGTACTCCATCAGCATATCTTCAAAACAACGCTCACAATAGTATCTACATTTCAATATATTGCCCACCTTTACTACAAAGGTGCATATAGCTGGATTTGACCAAAGGGCCCAACAGTTTAAATAGTGCACTTTAAAGCAGCTCAGAGGGTTTTCGGACATGCCCCTCAGGACCTGTTCAACAACACTGTGACTTTATTACTATATTCAGGTTTATACAGAGAGACGGAGAGAGAATTGGCTGACCACCTTACACCAGAGACTGAAGGTGTCATGATGCAGCGGAAAAGTAACAGGAAAGGAAAATGAAAAAAATGGCTTAAGTTACTGGAATTGCATCTAACAAGACAGAAACCAAATGTGGGTCAATACTTTATGGGCAAAGAGCAGCTTAGTGCTGACCAAAAGAACCAACCGTCACTGAGGAAACATTGGCCTGAAAGTAAAGAATTCTATTCCCATAAATGCCGCAGTCACAATTCTCAGAACGTGACCTTGAGGAATAGAAAAAGTTAATCATGAATTGGTTAGCAACACTTCAAGACAATGTATTCAATGCATCAATGTGATGGAAGAATTGAGGTTACCCAGATGACATCGTAATTTTTGTTGTGTAATGAAATGCTGAAAACACATCTAAAATGTAAAAGAGCTGCTACAGTTTTGTTTTTTTTTAAATGAAAATTCACCACTATTCACCAGTAGAAAAACAGTTAAAGAACAAAAGCACTGCAAATGTATAACTGATACAGACTTTGTTAAGTTAACTAAGATGTTTCTAAGCTTGTGTGTTGGGGAAATGAATTGTTGTTGGACAGTTGAAGTGTCTTTTATCTTCCCCTACTCTCAGCAAACAGCAAAAACAAGAAGTAAGAACTGCACAGACAGGGCAACAACAGAGAAACTACTTAATTTTCCATTTCAACATACAGGGTTAATTTGAACGAAACAACAGCTCCACAGACAAAAACGAGGCTATGAAACATATGTTTGGTTTAAACTGTGCAACGTTAAGGTTTATTTGCAGCATTTAGTGGGAGTATACAATTCATCTTGCTGACTCACCATGATATGTGTATCCCATTCAGATCTGCCCCCTCCCCACATAAGATGAGTGCATCTTATAAAGTAAACTCCATGCAAATTGCCTGTGTTCCAATTTACAAGCCGGCCCCGTCTCCCTCCAGGAATATTTTTTGTCTGCTCTGGAACATCTTTGTAGCTTCCTTTAGGCCATTCCACGTTAGATCTTATTGATTGACCTTCACGCTTGAATTTCTACATCGCTGCAAGGGCCAGATGGAATCAGCTCATGCAGACTTAAAGAAAACTCAAAAAGCTTTTTATGCCTCAGCAGTTGCTTGGATTTTTAACTAGAATCAATCATGTTCTTATTAGAGATTACAAAAGGTTATGTCCTCACCATACATGAAGTCATTTACATTAAGCTTGTGTGATGCATGTAAATAAACAGAATCAGTCCTCTATAGCGTTTTGATAATAATGGAGGAAATTCAAATCAAGGATCCATCTCTTAGGCCACTACATAAAACTAAATAAATATGTATTAAGGAATGGGTCCGTGTCCCCTAGAAGCTGTATGCGATTTGTGGGTGTAAGAAGGAAGAAAATTAGCATATGTAAGAATATATATAATTATGGCATTTTATGTACATTTTGGCATTTGTTTTGAGAATGACTGGTAGTAGGCCAACGTGAGTGGTGTTGGGAGATATGGGGAATGAATTAAGATTTTTTTTCCGCGTATTGATACATTTTTTTACAATTATATAAACTATATTTTACTGCCAAAAGGAGACGCCTCGATTAAAAATCGAAATTGATTCATTGTCCAACACCTTGTACAACTTCACATTTTAGAAGATAGAATTTAAATTTTTCTATATACTGTATAGAATCTACTTTTACATCTGGGAGTATCCTCCATTTTATATTTGAATTACTATCCTCCTACAGCCATTAAAACATGCGTTCAGCCTTTGTGTCTGGATGCTGCGGTGTCTGATCTGAAGGTAGCAACCATAATGGAATCGATTTAGGCTTTATAACATACAGTAAACAGAGCGATTCCATCCTCTGGCCATTACATTAAAGAAGTGGACCGCTGCATGATAAAAATCTAAAGGCTGCAGCTTCCTCTAACAAGCTGCCCAGGCTCTGAAAGCAAATCGATACTGAGCTACTGCGTTCCCTTTCTTATTTATTCTTTCCTCTATGGGTTAGTCTGTGAATTTGCAGTTTTACAGTTGCAGGATGGCTCTACTAACATTGCATTTCTTCAGTTTGTAATCAAATGCAGCAGTTTTCCTGTTTTGTGCCACCTTCATGTCAACTTGAATCAAAGTGCTGCAGGGCCGGAGGTTATAGGATTTTTTTCATTCTGGTATGAACTTAACATATAGAACATATAGGCACGGTTCACTGCACAACATGAGCTTATATAGTAAAGAAACAGTGAAAAGTGAAAACATGAATACATTTTTTTTTCACAGTTTATCACAGTTTTTTTTTTTTAGAGGTACTTGATGACAAATATTAAATACAACCAATGTTTTCACTCTGCATACGGCAAAATCTGCATTTGTTCGCCCAGGAATGAACCCCTGATTTCCTTCTTGGGAGGCAAGAGCTCCAACCGCTTTGCCACCGTGCACCCTCACTACAATTTATTAGTCCAAAATCACAACAGCAGTCACCTCACAGGGTTTCACAAGATTGTTGATTTAATATTCAACCAACAGAAAATTGGTTAAACAAAATCAAACAAAGAAACAGTCATTGATCAGTAAAAGACAAGCAAACTGACCAATTCACAAGCAAACTGTCCCAAATCATCCCCTGTACGTAGACCCTCTTGCTTGTTAAGGAAAATCTCCAAAAACCCAAAAGGAAAATAGGAAAATGATCAAAAGCAGGACTATAGTGTAGGATAGATACACTCCCGTTGGACTAGGCTGTAGCTGCATCCAGGACTGACGTGTTTTCAGTTGTAGATAGATGCATTATTAGTCAAACCATTTAGGCTGACATACTCGACAAGGGCGACACAGTGAGCACTCGTCCTGAATGTGGTGTGTGAGTGTGTGATTGGTGATGGCTGGAGAGGCCGATACCGCAGACTTGGAGCCTCGCTTGTGTCAGTCTACCTCAGGTATGATGATGGAGTGAAAATCTCATCGCTCCTCTGGATGGGGCGACTCTCTGTAGACCTGGTGCAGACAGCTCTTCTGATGGTGCTTTCTCAACTGGTTCATCTGTACTCTGCCTCATGTTCATTATTTTTGTTATTTGAGAGTGAGAATAGTGTGTGTATAGTATATACACACATACATATACATATACACACACATATACATATATATATACATATACACACATATACATATATATATATAAACTATATATAATATATAATATATATACTATATAGATATACATATATATTATACTATAATATATATACATACACACATATATATATATATATATATATATATATATATATATATATATATATATATATATATATATATATATAAAAACTGGCGCTGCTGATGAAACGAAACAGAGACTTCTCTTCATCTCCTGTTTTGTGCTTCACGGAGACGTGGTCCCAAACTGTGCCATTCAGCTGGAGGGCTTCGAGCTTCTTCGTGCGGACAGACCAAAAGATCTCTCCAGGGGAAAAACACGCGGCGGAGGAGTTTGTTTTTACATCAACAACGCCTGGTCATCGGATGTGACTGTGATCTCCAGGCACTGCTCTCCTGCTCTGGAATATCTTTTCATTAACTGCAAACCATTCTACCTGCCACGTGAGTTCGCCTCATTCATTCTGGCTGTGTGGAGCGGATCTTCCCGGACTCCTTGTGTATTATCCTGGGTGATTTTAACAAGGGTAATCTCAGCCATGATCTACCAAAGTACAGAGTTTATTAAAGTTCCGACCAGAGAGCAGAACACGTTGGATCACAGTTACACAACAGTCAGCAACGCCTTCCGTAATTCTTGCGTACATAGTAATGCTTATTTTTATTTTATACTATGGTAATTTTAAATTGTTTCTTAATGCATGCCCTTTTGATTGAATATATGTTGTTGTTTTTATTACTGATCTGTGTTTTATATTGGACCTTAATGCCGAGACAAGTTCCTATGTTTGTGAATTTTGTTCATTGACAATGGCAATAAACCCTTTCTGATTCTGATTCTGATTCTGATATATATATGTGTGAGCCGATCGGAGGCTATACTGTCAGTGGGCTGATTGCGGCTGAGGTCCGGTGATTGTGGGGGGTTTATGTATAAAGTTTGATTTGGTTTGAATAAATAATTTGACATTTTAGTGCTGTATATGCTTGTAAAGTAAATGTTATAAAGTTGTTTTTATTTGTTTGTATTATGATTTTAATGCACCTTTTCCTGATCTGTATAACACTTTTAATAACTTAAAAAATTGTGTCTTCAAATAAACTTGCCTATGGGAAAAAAGGGGACTAAAAAAACATTCCAAATAGTAGGATGTTTATCTTTATCTGAATTGGAACATACAGTACCTACTTCTCATACTGGCAGGTCTGATGAGGGTCATGACATTTCACTCAAAGGTAAAGAGCGAACAACATGTGAAAAAGAGTCGAATGATTGGTTTATTAGAGCTGTGTGTCCCGGGCCAGCGCCGTGTGATGAATGGGACTTGACGTGTCCTTTTACCCAGTGTCACATTAATGATGGAGTCTCCTCTGAGCTGCTGACAGAATGCCTCCTGCTACAGAAACATGCAATTGCAGGAGAGAGGAAGAAGAAAGGGGAGAGATGTAGAGGGAGAGAGAGCGAGAGAGAGAAAGAAAGAGAGATACAGAGAGATGAGGAGTAAGACAGAGATTGAGCAAGAGAAAGGAGAAACTAAGTGAGAAAGAGAGAGGGAGGGGGAGGGGGGCAGATAGAAAGATGAGAGAGAGGATAGAGACAAGGGGAAAGGGGTGAGAGAGAAGACAAAAATAAAACATATGTGAGACATGGGCACACAGAGACAAGAGAAGACACAGAGGTTAGACAAAGAAAGTATGGTTGTAAAGTGTGTTTTTAGGCTTACTTTCTTTGTGATCAAGTATTTATTCAATTGTGAATTTTATATACTTGCACAGTTACATAATACAATGCAATTAATTCATTATATGGTTGCTGTTTTTTATTTGTTGCTACATTTTCTATATAAATAAATCCCTTATCATTGGGTTCTGGTTTGTCATGCCAAATGTATTGAAATTGATTGTATTGTTAGGCCTATTTAATTGCCATAGTGTGAAAGGTCTTGTGGCTATGTTATACGTATGTTATATGGCTAGGTTATACTTTTCACTTTGTTAGAGAAAAAATTAAATGGGCCAATTGATCATTTATACAAAATACATAAATCATATTGTTTGTTTAATCAAAAGATAGACCTGTGAATGAGAATCAAATTTTCATAAATAATCAAGCTTGTGTTTCTCAAAAGATGAAAGGAGAGAAGAGAGGAACATCTATAGTGAATTCAATATCTATGGTTTGATCTTGAAAGGGTGCAAAAATGGGAGACAGTGGGTACATTTACATGGTCAGATAAAACCACAAAACTAGATAACCCAAGCTTTAGATCGGATTTTGGTGTGTGTTTATTTGCACAAAAGAAACCTGATCATCCAAAACACTGAATTTAACTGGTGAATTTAAAAAGCTTTAACATTTTCTTTTATTTTTGTCTTTGTGGTTGGTTGGTTGGTTGGTTGGTTTGCCAGTTTTGGCATAATTTTCCTTGTTAAACCTGCACAGTTGTGAACAATCCGAACAAACTCCAAAAGAAGATTATTCTCATGATATGTAACTGTTTACATTCCATTCCAATAATCTGATAACTCCAGAATTCTGACAATGATCTGATTTTTGTGTGTGCATGTAAACATATCCACTGATGCATGCGATACTGGACTAAATCCATTTAAAAGCCCCCTATGGACTGGTGTTGAAACACTGCTATAACACTAACAAAGCATTGTGGGTCAACCAACGTGATTGTCCACATCAAATGAATAAATCAAATAATTTCACATGATAAATCAGTGTAATCCATCATTCGTCCTGGAATGTTCCATTGTAGAAAAATGTTCAGTTGAACTGAATATTTGACGTGATACTGATCATCACAACATTTGATTTCATTAGTACTTGGGTATGTATGGGAGACAGAGAAGTAAAAACTGCCTTCAGTAAGCAGAGTTTAAAGTGTGGGGCGTGCCCGTTTTGCGGGGCACAGAGCCGTGCCAAGGGTGGCGCGAGACATTTATAGAAACGCATGACAGACACGTTTTGAGCAACAGAAAAACGCCCAGTGCCAATACGTGGTTAATCTTGGTTAATCTCTTATTCTTGATTTTACGTTGGTTGAATGACACAGAATTAAAAATCATTTTACCATCAGTTCAGAACTTCTCAATTCGACAGGACGCTACACTCCCCTTTTTTAATCTAACTTTGTTCTAACTCTAACTCTGTCCACTGGTCTTCCCCAAGGATCCACTTTTAGCATTTTTGCAATAATGTCTTCATTCTGATGTACGCTGACAAAACAGTAATCCACACACACAGCAATAACATCTCTAAGGTCTCAGAAACACTCACAAACTCCACGACTAAAGCCTCATTCTGGTTAGAACACTCTTGTCTCAAATGAAATACTGCAAAAACAGCCATGGTTTTCACCAAATCCAACACTCGCCATACTGACCCAGGCATACCTGTATTTGTTTCAGGAGAACGACAGCAGATTTTTCCAGCATACAAATATCTTGACATTACAATAAATTCAAAATCGTCATTCAAATCACACGTCAATAGAATCTGTAACAAAATAAAATGTCATCCCTGCATTAAACACAACCGCCAACAAATGTCCACACAAGCTGCTACAATATTCATTCACCCAATGATTCTATTCCACATCACATAATGTCTACCCAACTGGTCACTGGCTAATGCCACAACATTGAAACATCTGCCATCACTTCACAAACGAACTGTCTAAATCCTGGACAAAAAACCAAACCACACTCACCATTGCCCTATACTGCACAAACACAGTCAACTCAGCTTGGAGAACATGGTCAAATACTCAAATCTCTGTCTATTGTACAAGTCATTCATGGTCTGTCATCTCCACCACTCAGATCTATGTTTCACTGACGGCAGGTGAATATGGACCAGTGGATTCACTCTGTCACTACATCCAACAGACCAGCGTGTGGATGCAAAACAACTTTCTCCAGCTGAACTCAGACAAGACTGAAATCATCGTCTTTGGCCCACAGAAACAAAGAGAAAGTATCAGCAGTCACCTCCAGAGTCTCGCTCTAAAGCCTACAAATCAAGTTAGAAATCTGCGGGTAATAATGGACTCAGATTTAAATTTTAACAGCCACGTCAAATCAATAACATCAGCAGCTTTTTACCATCAAAAGTATAGTGTCTAAACCAGACTTAGAGAGACATAGGTTTGTCTCTAGTAGATTAGATTACTGTAACGGCCTGCTCACTGGCCTCTCCAAACCAGCTGTAAAATAGGATCAGGATCAGGATCAGGATATATTTATTGCCATTGTCAATGAACAAAATTCACAACATAGGAACTTGATTTGATGACAGATGCGACATGGAAAGACATGCAACAAAGAGCATCAGCCACCTGGGCAGCTAGTTTTCACTCAGCGCCTGCTGGGATACTTAAACTCATGGAAAATGAGAAAAGATTCAGCATAAGCATAACAATAATACACAGTATACAACACATAATGAATATGTTTGTGCGAGGTCCCGTGCGGAATTTTGTTGTGGTTTTGGGCCAGGGACACAAACAAGAGGGGAAATAGATACCAGGGAAGTGCAGACGGCGATATGAAACCCAAATATCTGTTGTTTGTGCGTGTGTTGCTCGGTTTCGCTGGCTGTCCAGCTGCTCTCAAGGCCAAGGCTGGGAAAAAAGATAAGGAGAAGGAGCATGAGTATGGATCATAACAGGGAAAAATACTTTTTAGTACATTTGTTTGATCAGTAATTTGCCAGATCAAATAGTCCAATAATTTCTGGTCCTCTGTGTAGCGATCCGTTTGTGCCATTGAGTTACTCCATCGTTCAAAAAGTTCACTGTTCAAGATCACGTTCGGTCTTCTGCACGTCCGTAATCCGGACTAAGATGTTTTTGTCCAGTTCTACAAGCTGTAGAAAATTTTTTTTGCCAATGCACTCAAAGACCAATCAATCAGATTCATTTTCTCAGAGATCATCAGGCGAGCACGCAAACCGTGAGTAGAAAGAAAAAAATTGACGAGATAAGGCAAAGGACCAGCGGAGCGGAAGCAGAGGGAAAACACGTCTGCACTGGAGGAAGAGCTGAGCAAGAAGAAACAAAGAGAAAGTATAAGCAGTCACCTCCAGCTGCAGTACATCCAGAATGCTGCTGCTCGGGTCCTGACTAGAACCAGGAAGTTTCTTCAAATTAGTCCTGTGCTGAGATCTCTGCACTGGCTCCCTGTGGCTCAGAGAATAGACTCGAAACCGCAGTGCTGCTTGTATACAAGTCTCTCCATGGCCTAGCACCAAAGTACATCTCGGACATGTTAGTGCCATATGAACCATCTCGGACTCTGAGGACCTCAAGAACCGGCCTCCTGCTGGTGCCCAGAGTCAGGACTAAACATGGGGAATCTACCCAGGCACCTGGCCTGTCAGTCGGCACTAAGGCCACAGCAAAGTCCAGGAAGAACCTGGCGCACCAACCCACTGACCAAGAGCAAGTTTTAACACTAAAAGCTTTGCTCAAGTTTTGTCTGGGACAATTAGTTTAGTGAAAGCTAAATCTAGGGAGGGGGCTGACGAGACTGCCACATACAAAAGCACCACACATAAGGTGGAAGCGTTGACGAGATAGTCGTTGTAAAAGATACAGACGTGTGCAGAGGCAGATAGCTCGAAATAATCAATCTAAAAGCGATGTGCCCATCCCGGAGACAGCTCTTACGCTGGCAATGTCAAATAAATATTCATGTCAGCAAAATTGTTAAATTGAATAAATAGAAATGAAGGTTTTGTGATTTCTGTCATGTCTTTGTGATTTTAATGCATTTTTTCCTCTGTTGTGTGAAGCATTATTAACATCAGAACCAGCAGCCACAGCAGAACCATAGGAGCAGCGAGAGGGGCCTTTATTACTGCCTTCGGGAAAAGTACCTTCAGTCAAACTACTTTTTCTGTTCGCGCTGCCTCTGATTGGAACCTCACACCTACAACTATCAGAAATGCAAACTTGTATCGCACCTTCAAAATACAGTTAGAACAATGGCTCATTGTAAACCAGATATATCGACACTAACTACACCTGTGCCGAGTGTTTGTTTTCCATAGGGTGTGTTTCTGCTCTTATATGCGTGTGTTGGTCTGTACCGGGTCGATTGATGTGTCTGTGTCTTATAATGTAAACAGTATATATTTCTAACTTCTATGTAAACTCTTTGCTTGTTTTTATTCCCTGTTTTAGGATGACTGTAACAGCTGCCATGGGACTACAGATGAACAAATAGCCTTTTGGCTAATTCTGGCATATTTACAGAAATGTGTATGCGCTGTCCATGAAATAAATAAATAAATGATGCGTGTGCATCCGAGAAAAAGTTTGAGAAGCTTTGGTGTACCGTTGCCGTGTCTCAATTCAGGGTCTGCAGGCTCCGAAGGACCCAAGTCTTCCGAGTAGCCTCGGTGAACCTCAAAGGCCGTGCCGAAATGGGACAGGCCTAGCCACCAAGACTCGCTGCCTATGCTAACGACATGCAAATTACGCACATTGACATATTAAAAAGAGCATGTACCAAGGAAAAAATATTTGAATTTTGAGCCCAAGTGATGGATTCACGAATAAAGTCTAAAGAATAAAGTCTAAAGAATGGCGGTAATGTAACACTATGGATACCAGCCGACCCACCCAAATCTTATGTCTAAAACAAAATATTATGTTCAGCTCTTGTAATAATTACCACTGTGCCTGTGATAACTCTCAAAGTAGTCTAGAAGTTTCAACAAAAGTAATGAAAAATGCAGACTTAATTTCAGAATGGGATTTTATATTGATAAGGGAATACATGACAGGTAATTAGTGCATTTAAGTCAGTTTATAAAGAGAGAGATCTATTTGTCTGGAGAAAATATATTTAATAATCAGAATATATATATATATATATATATATATATATATATATATATATAAATATATAATTAATATTATTAATATATATATAATATATATATATATATATATATATATATATATATATTATATAATTATATTATATATTATATATATATATAATATATATATTATATTATTATATATATATATATATATATATCCGTGGAAACGCTGGCCACAGTGTCTCAATTCAGAATTGAGACACAGCAAACGAGTGTACATAGTGATGGGCAAAATGAAGCCTTTGAACCAAACGTTTCATAGCTTCGAAAACACAGTTCGAAACACTTTTCCAGAGTGACATCTAGTGGTATGTTTTAGTGCTACCACGTCTACAGTGGTTCGAACCACATTCTATGCCTATGGTTGCCAATAAAATAACTGCATTTTAGTTGTGTGTATTGTTGATGCAACTGTGTTTCTAGAATACTATGAACATAAAGAAATTAAAAATAAGGTTTAATTAAAAAATTGGTCTACATTTTCCTTTCTGTGGAGGACGCAGTATGTCTTATTTAATTTATATGTGCTCTACTACATTGGACAGGGCAGCTCTTGACACAAAAACTAGTTCTTAGAAACTAATGTCTGCAAAGCCAGCGCACAAACCGATACAACAATGAGACAACGAGTGATTGTGTGAGAAAGTGGCACAAACTCTAGCAGCAGGGGTTGTCAAACTCATTTTGGGCCAGGGGCCGCTTTTCGACGCTCAGGCTGGGTCGCGAGACCGAACATAATGTAAAAAAAATAAAACAATAAAAATATAAAAATGTTATATAGCCTAGTAATAGTTCTATGTGGACACTGTTGCACAAATCTGCAGCAGGAGAAAGCATGAGTCCATATTCATGCATCAGCAGCAGGAACAGGAACATGGACTTGTGATATGATTCTGATATTAAATGTTTGTATCACAGACATGTTAATATTGCTGCACTAACTCAATATGAGCTCACTTTTTTTACAGTTCAAGCTTATTTTAGTGACAAATTATTCAGGTGGTGAATCAAATGAGAGCTCAAAGCAGCTTCACTCTGTCATGTTCATAATTTATTACACTCTGACCTGTGTTTTAGCCTGTGGCTCATGATCTGTCCAGGTTTTGCAATGGATTGGATGTTTTCCTCACAGAGTTGTCAGCAAAGAAGTTTGTTTTCTTGTTGTTAGCTTCACATTAGCGCCGCTTTGAGCACAGCTCTAACGTCCACAAAACCGCCTCTTTTCTTTATTCCTCGTGTTTCCCACGATCTGCCCTGGGGCAGGGCGCGACGTGTGAAGCTGTCGCTGGGCGCTACAGGTCATCGCTGCCGGTGTGTCACTGGTCGCTGTCGTTTGTCGCCTCCCGTGTGTCGAGCCCAACAGCCCTCGCACACACAACAGCGCAGAGCAGCGTGAAAACGTCTGGCGGGCCACATCTGGCCCGCGGGCCTTGAGTTTCACACATGTGCTCTAGAGGATTTGACTATTATCAAATTATTACTTATCTCGCTTTTCTCTAAATGGACTCAGGTTTGAGACGAAAGTCCCCGAGTGAAACACCCATGAAATAATAATAGATCCATGGAAACAACAGCGGTTCATGAACCGCCTGAGTCACGTGACCGCCTAAATCACGCGATTGGCGCTCTGAAATACGTTTCCAAAGCAGCGGTAATGTAACATATCCAGGATATCAACCACCATAAAACACTACCAAAGAAGAAGAACAGCGGTAATGTAACATCACGGATACCAACCGCCATAAAACACCACCAAAGAAGAAGAAACTAAAATCCATGGTCAAAACGCCTGTTTTAATACGACCATCATTAGTGTCCAAGCCTCTTTCCACGGCACGCTGTAATAACGCGATACTTTCCACTTCACTGCGCATGCTCAGTCCAGCTAATACGAAAAAAGGCAAAGATGTCTCTGGCGAAGTAAGTCCTACAGCGAGGTCTTTGTAAATAATTATTCTCAGGTGCTATCTTACATTGTGATACTAATGTGAGGGTGACTGTATTATTTAATCTTAAACCTGAACATGGTTTAGATAGATGCTACTTCTGTGTTCGAAGCTAAAGGCTTAGCATTAGCAAGTTAGCTTAGCACTACAATCGTCGTGATCGCGTCGATGCTCACTATTAACAGTTGTATTGTCGTGTCACAGTATTTTTGGGGCATAGTTTAACGGTTTAACTTGAATAACCAAGTGTTGAGTGTACCTCAGGAAACTTACAAATCGCAATAACTGACAAACATGTTAGCTGCTAACTGTGATGCTAACGGCTCACCCTTGCCTTTGCCTTGGTTAGCTTCTTGCCGGCTCCCACGCAGCTGTCCCAGGACCAGTTGGAGGCCGAAGAGAGGCAGCGGGCTCAGAAGTCGTACTCCACGGCCCTGGTTTCGTCCCGGAGAGAGCC
This sequence comes from Chaenogobius annularis, assembly GCA_015082035.1. Lineage (NCBI taxonomy): Eukaryota > Metazoa > Chordata > Actinopteri > Gobiiformes > Gobiidae > Chaenogobius > Chaenogobius annularis. The sequence continues at coordinate 451,938 of BJKM01000301.1, read as the reverse complement.
GCCTCCGTACAAGCACAGGAAGGCCTGGGTTCCCCGGGCTCTGGAGGTAACTTCACATTATGGATCAACGTGGCGTGAGACAAAACTAGCAAATCCCATGGAAACCCATGAATCCAAACTATAAAACGCATGCCAAAAGATCTTTTATAACAAAGATAGTAGTGTTATTAAGTCAATATGCTTTGAGAGAATAAACAATTTTCATAAATAATACTTTTGATATATAACTATTCTCTATCTAGAAGCCTTCAGTCACTATATTTCAACTTTGGTTGAAAATGTATTTTAAAGGTTTCAATGTTCAATATAAATAATTTACTAGTTGACTTATTGAAAAAATAACCACTAGCCAGTTAACCTCATACTTGTGGTGTAAGTTTATTTTTTCCGCTATATATTGATTATGCAAATTGATTGACAAGTAGTCCCTTTTCATGCAACACTACAGGCCTGTAGAAAAATGTGATGACATCTTAAACACGTCATTGAATACAGAAGTTCAATAAATGATCTTGTGTCTTTAGGATTTTGGAGATGGAGGTGCTTTCCCCGAGATTCACGTGGCCCAGTTTCCCCTGGAGATGGGTAGAAAGAAAAAGACATCTAACGCCCTCGCAGTTCAAGTGGACGCCGAGGGGAAGATTAAATACGATGCTATTGCCAGACAAGGACAGGGCAAAGACAAGGTGGTGTTCAGTAAGTACACAGACCTCCTCCCAAAAGAAGTCTTGAACGAGGAAGCTTCAGAATTACAGAAACCAGAAGAGGAGGTCATTCAAGATGTAAGACATGCATGGATTAGTGTTTGGTGTTGATTGTTGCATCATCTGAATTTGTGTCTGTTATGCAGTTGACAGAAAAGACCCGTGGCGCCTTGAGCAAAGCTGCGTCTCAAAAGATTGCTGCTGCCATGCCAGTGAGGGCAGCAGACAAGCTAGCGCCCGCACAGTACATCAGGTATCGTATCATTATCCATTTGAATGTAGAAACATCTTTGGATGTGCTTAACCTAGGCAAATATTTTTTTTAAAACAGCATTATTTACATTGATCAAAAACAACACTTAGTCGTATGGAGGTTGGAACACTTTCTCAGAAAGGAAAGTTTTCAGCTGTTTTTCAATGCTTTCTGACTTTTGATTTCCCTTTTTTATCGCATTAGTCATAGTAGAGTTGGCTCTCGTTGCCACCATATTGCACTTTGTATTACTCTAAATTGTCAATTGTCCTTTTGATTAATTTTTTGTGTTTCAATAGATACACCCCATCTCAGCAAGGTGTGGCCTTTAATTCAGGGGCCAAACAAAGAGTGATTCGAATGGTGGAGATGCAGAAGGATCCAATGGAGCCGCCGCGATTCAAGTATGTAAATAAACAGTTTTATGTATGACTTTTGTGTTATTTTCTATTATCATTTGAAGTGGCATTATTCTTTAATCTCTGTAATATGATTAATCTCAATGTATCATCTTTTGTGGTTTAGGATAAATAAAAAGATTCCCAGAGGACCACCGTCGCCTCCTGCCCCAGTCATGCACTCTCCAAGCAGAAAGGTATCAGGTTTTTGTGTCACTGGCTTCCTTTTGATTATTATGCTTCAGAAATTTATTTTAAATATATATTTTTTGTAGATGACGGTAAAGGAACAGCAAGAGTGGAAAATTCCTCCATGCATTTCAAACTGGAAGAACGCAAAGGTATGGAATTATTGGCATTTAGTTAATCGAGTGATTTATATATATTTTTAAAAAATAACCTTTTTTAATTATATCATTCTTAGGGTTACACAATTCCACTGGACAAACGTCTGGCAGCTGATGGCAGAGGGCTTCAAACTGTACATATTAACGAAAACTTTGCTAAATTGGCTGAAGCCCTTTACATTGCGGATCGAAAGGTAACATAACGCTTTTGATTAACTGCAAGAACATTTCAAAATTCACTTCGTTTTTGTATTTATCTTAAGACTTTGTGTTGTGTGTCTACAGGCCAGAGAAGCGGTGGAGATGAGAGCGCAGGTGGAGAAGAAGATGGCGCAAAAAGAGAAGGAAAAGAAGGAGGAGAAACTCAGGGAGCTCGCTCAGATGGCCCGAGATCGCAGAGCCGGCATTAAGAGTCACGGAGACAAAGGAGGTAAAGGCTTTTTCAACGTGAACCAGACTCATGTTACATAATTAATCACCCCTTTCAAAACCGGTAATAAAACTTATCAGCCTTTTCTACACACTTCTACTATCAAGCGTATATTCAGTGCTGTAACTTTCAATCATAAAAGACAAAGGCTGCATCATGAGCTACAATAATTAATGTAAAGGAGCAGAGAGTTATCTTGGAGTTATCTTGGAGTTATCTTGGAGTTATCTTGGAGTTATCTTGGAGTTATCTTGGAGTTATCTTGGAGTTATCTTGGAGTTATCTTGGAGTTATCTTGGAGGGAGTTTATCTTGGAGTTATCTTGAGACTGGATTTTATCTTGGATGTTATCTTGCGAGTTTATCTTGGAGTTATCTTGGAGTTATCTTGAGTTATCTTGGAGTTATCTTGGATTTTCTGGAGTTATCTTGGAGTTATCCCTTGGAGTTATCTTGGAGTTATCTTGGAGTTATCTTGGAGTTATTTGGAGTTATCTTGGAGTTATTGTTGGAGTTATCTTGGAGTTATCTTGGAGTTATCTTGGAGTTATCTTGGAGTTATCTTGGAGTTATCTTGGAGTTATCTTGGAGTTATCTTGGAGTTATCTGGAGTTATCTTGGAGTTGATCTTGGAGTGATCTGGGAGTGATCTGGAGTTATCTTGGAGTTATCTTGGAGTGATCTTGGAGTGATCTTGGAGTGATCTGGAGTGATCTTGGAGGATCTGGAGTGATCTTGGAGTGATCTTGAGTGATCTGAGTTTATCTGGAGTGATCTTGGCTGATTCTTGGGTGATCTTGGATGTGATCTTGGCGTGATCTTGGCGTGATCTTTGGCGTGAATTAAGATTTAAAGATTTACCAGTTATTAATAACAGCCCTGGCCAGTATCTGGGAAACATAGCCGTTGTTTTTGGGACAATTCTCACCAAAATGTTTGATTTGAAACCATTATTAACATAGCTGTCTATACATTGCGCTGCTCTGCATAATGTTTACTGAAGAAAATATGAATTAGCCAGGCAGGTTGTCATAATTACGTTACAAAAGTAAACCCAGAGCCGTCACAATTTGCACTGCGTCAGTTTTTCTCTTGTCAGCCTGGCATAGCTCAGAACTGTATTAAATGTTCTCAAAATATTCTCAAACTGCTCTTCTAGGGATATCTTTTTTTCGTGTTCTGTTTGATGTCAAGCATACGACTGTTCTCTTCAGTTGAAACTTTGTTAAATCCACTCTTGCCTCTCTTCTTCTGCCTTATGCAAACACTTTTTTCTTTTGTGGCAGGTGGCGAAGACGGTGAGGCCAGAGAGCGTGACGAGATCCGCTACGACAGACGGAAGGAGAGGCAGCACGACAGGAACATCTCCAGAGCTGCGCCCGATAAGAGGTGCCCGCACATGCACTGATCTTACCCACCACTCCCTGCTGAATAATTCACACTAATGCTCAACAAACCCAGCAGGAGTCTGCTCTGATCCTGGTGCTGCTGGCAGAGATTCTTGTGAGAGAACTTGTGGGTGCCTGGAGAAAAGGGGAACAAGATGTTTAAAAAAAGAAGGTGGCTTACAATAACAAAAAGGCTTTAAGAAGGCAAGAGCAGTGCTGTATCAGTGTTATATCACTATGGCTCAAACAATTTAAAGGCCCATTCAAATCGCGCCGCCCAAATTGAAGGCCTGGCCGCCTCGAACGCGGAGTTGTGTCCTATGGCAGTTCAGGATAAGCGAATGGCTTTGGTGTATTTACTTTACAAAGTCCAAAAACTGAGGCGCTTGGCTGGGTCCCGCAGATACTTCAAAGGTGACAGAGTTTAGTGAATATCATCATTATTTGCTCCAAGAGCTGCGTCTGGCTGATTATTTTTTTTGTTATTGATCGGTCCTGGGTTTGCTTTGGTCCTCCTCCTGGGTAGTGCGTACGTACGTCACTGGAGCGTAATCTCTGATTGGTTGCTGCGCCGCGGCCATGTGTCCAGTGCGGCCGCCGCTCAAACTCCCCTGGCGTGCCTAAACGCTGGATTCGCAGGTCGTGCGTCCACATAGACTTTGAATGTAAACTGGACGCTTTGCCACCGTGGTCTGAACATGGCTTAAGAAGTATTAGTAACACAGCACTTGTAATAGGGCTGCAACAATTATTGACTGATTGTGTGTATAGAAAATAATTATAGTCGTATTTTGGTAATCTGCACTATACAGACTCTAAAAGCCATATGAAAAGACCCTTTTATCACAAAAAAGAATAAACCATTTCTGATTTTCCTCAATAATACACTTTATTTGTAAACATTCTCGAAGCTTTTTGTCCTCCATAGTTCAACTTTTATGTGGTTAATAATGTGATTTAAAAAGTGTCACTGGCGGCGTTTACATTCGGCACTAAAATGTATTTAGTTAAAAGATTATGAAAATATGTAAACTGCAAAATCATCTAACTTCTTTCTGATCACAATCCCTCAGATTCCCTGCATTAGATTTTGCGGTTTGTAAGCAATTTAATTAATCTTTTACGGTCCAGAAATCAGATTATTCTCAGACTGTTGAATAGAAATAATAATTTGCCTAGTCAACTAATAATTGAAAAAAGATGTCTCACTACTACAAAATAAAATGACTGTTGCATTCCTGACTGGTATAACTTTATGATGTTGTGGAGACATTTCTTTTTAATTTAAATATAATTCAAATGTACTTTAGATTGTAATTCTGCTGGGAATGCCCTAAATCTGCTGTTCTCCTGAAATTATTTTTTTCCTTTTTATTATTTTTTGTTTGTAGTGATTTCATTTTAAAATGGGACCATCATGTACTGCTTGAAGATAAAATTGGGTCCTTTGTGCTCAGCTTCCAGAAGTAGTGTTCGAGAGTGATTAGAGGTAGTGCTGCTAATGCGGTCGTGACCAGTGTCCTGGCCTGGGGGGGGGCATAGCATTTCCCAACAACTTTCTTCTTTTTTTTCAATATGAAAAAATAAATAAATGTACTATTCTGTCATCATTTTTGGTCAAGGCTAATTACATTTTATTTTTTTATTTTTTTATCAGGTCAAAGCTGCAGCGAGACCAGGACAGAGACATCAGTGAGCTCATCGCTCTGGGAGTTCCCAACCCGCGCACCTCCAGTGAAGTCCAGTACGACCAGCGCCTCTTCAATCAGAGCAAGGTCAGAACACTTCAAACTCAACTTTAGCAGTAACAAGTCGGGGCTAAACATTTGACTACCTGGTATCCCCTTACTGTTTTTGTAACACGTTTTTATTCACATATAATTGCAGGGCATGGACAGTGGTTTTGCCGGTGGAGAGGATGAAACCTACAATGTTTATGACCAGCCATTCCGCGGCAACAAAAACATGGCGTCTAACATCTACAGGCCGAGCAAGAACATAGACAAGGATGCGTACGCAGATGACCTGGACTCACTCATGCGCAGCAACAGGTAACACTTTTCAATACCCTGTGGTCACTAGAAGGCACATTGATTGGGCCCTAAATATCCATGCCGAGCCCCTGCGCGTACTGGTCGAACAGAACCTGCTTCATTCCCTGTATGACTGGGCCCAGCCTGACTTGCACACGCATAGACCTGGAGTTATGTTATGCAAGTAAACTGAGTCTACATATGCAGAGTTTTAATGGTAGGATAATAACATTCTGATAGGGCGTCTTGTGTTTAGCCCACATGTCTTAATGTTTTCCTTGCGTATCCCCGAAACCAGAAGCACCTGTCCCCTCTGCTGACCCACATTATCCTTTTCTTTTGCTCTTTTGGGAAGGGCATCCGTGTGCGTGGTCTTCTTCTCGCTCTATGTATCAGCCCCGCTCTCATGTCACATACTAGGTCACTTCATTGACTTGGGAGTTAAACGGTTTGTATGGAGAGGAAAAGAGAGCACATGTGCAAACATACATGCTAAGTACGGCTCTGCACCCAGAGCAAGGAATGCGTTATATCGGGCTTGGGCCAAGAATCGAAACTCTAATGCAGGGCTATGCAACATCAGGCCCGGGGGCCAAATCAGGCCCTTCAAGCGATTTAATCTAGTCCACGACCCATCTTCTAAATAAAAAAAAAAATGGAATAAAAAAAGCTTGTTTAATGGTTTAATTCTGGGTTAGCTCTAGTTCAGGATCAGGATATATTTATTGCCATTGTCAATGAACAAATTCACAACATAGGAACGTGACTTGATGACAGATGCGACATGAGAGACATGCATAAAGAGCACCGGCCACCGGGGCGCCCTTCGCTTGTAGCGTCTGCGCGCCCTACTCGGTACTTGAACTCTTAGAAAATGAAAACGAAAACAGTTTCAGCGATAGGCATACAATGATAAACAACACATATGAGTACATTACACGAGGTCAACGTGATGGATATTTTCAGTGGATATTGGGACCTGTTTGGTCTTGGTTTAGTCATGTTATTTCAGCTTTAGACCTGTTTTGATTCTGGGATTAGTCCGGGTAAATCCTGGTTGGTTCTAGTCTAGTGCTAGTTTAATTCTGGTCAGAATTAAACTAGGATTATTTTGCAAAGTAATGTTGATAAAACATTTATTATTTCTAACAAAAATAATATTTTTTTGCTAGAAATTTATTTTTTTGTATCAGTAGTTATTTTATTATATTAATATGTTGAAACCGTGTTGGGACCCAAATGTTGATGTGGAACTTCGGCCCAGAGACCTCGGCCCTCGGAAAAATCTGGCCCTCGGGAAAATTATGTTGAATAGCCCTGTTCTAATGTGTCAATCACACTCATGCCTTCTCTGGATTCACAGTTCAGATACATTTACAAAAAAGTTTCCTGCGCCGAAGAATCAAATGTACTTTTTACATCACGTGGAGTAAATTTGAGAGCATTTCCCCAAAATGCCAAAACTTTTCTGAATAAATGTGGCTCTTGAAACTGGATACTATATATTGATCATAAAAACATTAAAATATGCAACAAATATAATAATTTAAAATGCCGTTGTTCGAAGATTCAATTGTTTAACTACTTAAATGTCCTAAAAGATTTGAGGTCACTCCAGCTTTTTGGGACACAGCAGGTCCCAGCACGAGCTCTTGTGCTCGAGCAGCAGAGCAGGCCTGTCCCATGTGTTCAAGCCACACTGCTGCAGGTTATAACCTCTCTTATACAAACAGGGATTTTATGTCAGAACTGAACTGTCTCAGCCAACTGAAGGGATTTAATCACCACATATCCTATGGTGGTGCCAGCATCTTTGACACCCCTGTTTGAGACATGTAAATCTGAAAGTGATTTAGTAATTAAAATGTTACCGTTGCCTCCTCAGGTTTGTACCGGACAGAGGCTTCACCGGAGCAGACTCCCAGAGCCGGCCGGAGGGGCCAGTCCAGTTTGAGGAGGATCCCTTCGGTCTGGACAAGTTCTTGGAGGAGGCCAAGCAGCACGGAGGCTCCAAGAGACCCTCCACCAGCGGCCGCTCCAAAGACGACTATCACGACAAAAAACGCAGGAAGGAGTGAGGACCTCCACACTCGAGGTTCGGGCTGTGGGGGCGACATAAGAAGACTCAAGAAGAGTTGTAATATTCTCGTCAGAAATGAGTTCTCCCTTTGTCATTTGTGAAGCCTATTTGACCTATTTTTCATTTAGTATTTTTTCGTGTCATTCCTGGTTCATGTGGTAAGGATGGAGACAGTAAATATAAAATGTAGATATGAAACCACTGGTGTCGTCTTTTACTTTGTTCATTGAATTTTAAATTGAGAATAAGAGGCTTGATTTGCTCTATATATTATTGAAGCCCATTATCGCACACTTACAAAGGAAATGAACAGCCGCTTTAACTACCTCTTCAGTAAATTCGATGTTTCTACCAGGCAATTATAAAACCTGCCGTCTTTCTAATCATTAAGTTAATAACAATGAGGTTTTCTTCACCAATTGTTGTATTCTTGATTTGAAATTAAATGAACAAATTATGCATAGATTTTCTGTAATTATTCCACCATTTCACTACTTGTCAGTTATTTAATTGTAGAAAAAGATTCAGTTGTAGTCATCTGGACTGAAAAATAAAACGTTTCGACTCTCATCCAAGAGTCAATCGCAATCTGTGAAACAAGTCTGAGAATAAGTCTGACAATAGGCCCATCCCATTTGGTTTCCATGGCCCATTATCAGGGTTCCCGCCCTGTGGGCAGGGCTTTCACAGAGTAGGAGTTCTCAGACTTGTTTCATAGATTGAGAATGACTCTTGGATGAGAGTCGAAACGTTTTATTTTTCAGTCCAGATGACTACAACTGAATCTTTTTCTACAATGAACACTCCTGGACGAATGAGGGATTACATTGATTTATTTCATGTAAACACTTGTGTCTCTGCCCCAAATGTGTGCATTATACCCTGTAACAGATAAGATGACAAGCTTTATGATACTCATACAATATCACCAGTGGAATAAACTTCATGTCACGTCCGACTGTCTCAATTGAATTTGTCATTTGTCAACAGCAAAATATTTCATTACATTTGATATAAAAGGGCCATTACGAAAGGGGCACTATGTAGGTCTTCTGATGCAGATGCCTTGTTTCCGTGGATATTTTGCTGAGGTGTTCGAAACTTTCATATCTACAAAGAGACGAGCAGCTGACGCCAATAAGCCAAGTTACGCATCAGATGAGCCGACCCGCTTTCAGGACAGAAATTGACTTATTCAAGTCAATTCTGAGCGCCTATTTTTTAAAAAATGTTAGCTGTATATTTTAAGTCATTACTTAACTGGTATTATAAAGATTTGGGAGTAAAGTGTGAGTTTATTGCATGTGAATACTTGGGTTAATAGTACGTTTCTGTACAAGTAGTTGTTTTTGCATCCTGTGATATTGTGACTCAGATCGTCATAGAGATACAGATACTTGATAGTTTTTAGTTGATTAATTCATGCTCAACTGCAGCCCTATGTTTATTCCATGTTATGAAATGTTTCAGGAAAAGCAATAGCATCTCCACTTTCAAGGACGTTTATTTTCTCAATTATTACACACACTTCTATTATTTGTGGGTGTGATTTTTGTCCCAGTGCGACTAGTGGCAGTGATTGATTGCATTAGATATTATTAGAAGTACTCTTTTCTTTCTGTTCACTTCATTAGCAGGCTAGTTCTCCCTCGTTAAGGATTGCTCGCTGCGTTTCATTTCCACAGATGATGAAATGCCCTCGATCGCAGTCGCACAAACAAACAATTCCACATTGTGAGCGGTGACATTTTTAACCCAAACAGGCACTGCGATTAATGCCATGATTGCAACTAAAGTGGTTCCATTCATTACAATTAATAGTGGTAAATGCAGGCTGACATTTTTATTTGCCTCTGTTGAAAAAACATCAACAAAATCATAAACAGCCTGGCACTCACAATAATTCACTGAGAGCCGTCTTTGATTTGAGTTGGAGCAGGAGAGCGACATCTGCTAAAAGAGCTGATTGCGTTGAGTGGTTGTAGTTTAGAGAATTCATCAGTGCTTGAAATGGAACAAAGTACTGTTCTTAAGTCTACTGATTTTTACAGATATATATATATTTTTTTTTAACTCACTAAATTTGATAGCAAGTATCTCTACTTTCTACTCTGACATTTTTTAATGACTGAATAGTAGAAAGTACTTTTCTAATTGTTTGAGGGGTTATTTTTTTAGCACGTTCATGGCAACATTCTAGCTGTAGGATTTGAGTAAAATATAAAATTTACCAAAAATTGGAAACATTTATCCGAATCGACAATTGTTGACCGAATATCGAAATCGGCACATTGAACACTTTTACTTTTCTCAAAATCTGTAAGTATTCTTTGAACTCCTATATCTGCACTTTTATTTAAGTAACATATTTGGGTTCTTCTTTCACCTTTGGAAAATCATGGCAGTTACTTTTTAGCTTACATTGCAAAATTAGATAATATAGTCTAACAATGATAAATGCCTACTAAACATACCAATGTAATGGGCTTTTTTTTTACATGCTTGGATTTAAGAGCTGAATATCGATATTTTACAAGGTTGGAAATTGGTAAAGAATCATGAGTACTTGACGAAAAACAATTTATGAAAAATTATCCATAGCCAGGTGTAAAGCTAAAACAAAACCGGAAACCAATTAATTAAGAAACAAGAATGCTTCTAAATGTTCATACTAGACCGTACGATGCACAATAATGCTACAATCATGAGGGGTGGCAGAACCTCGGAACAGTCTGTTGAATATTCAGATATTTGAGTTTTGAATATTTGATATTTGTTTCATACTCATACTTTATTTTAAAACACTTTAACACATATTTCTATATGTAAATTATATCCAAACAAATAGCCTGAATATCCCCTAGTTTGAAGTCAATTATCTAGCCAGGTTTTCCACACAAATTCTAACCTCACAAAAGTGCTGAGTAGCTTATGACCTTTTTGATATTGATCCCCGAGTCGATGCCGAGCCTGCAGTGTGAGAATGGGAACATTGTGAAGTCTTCAGCCGCACACACAGGAGTCATGGAGTTAATGACATTAGGCCCAGTCAGGCAGAGCTTAATGTCATTCACTCTAATCTGATCCAACACCGTAAACGCACACAGGTCGGCCAGCAGCGTGTCCTTATGTCACAGCGGACAAACAAAGTACAACTCTGACATCACGCAACATCATTTGTGTTACAGAACATAGGGCCTGGAGTGATATACTAGCATGCTCAATTTTCCAGAACCTCTTTTTAAAGCACATACGACCTGTCCTTCAAAGCCGATGCGCAGCTGGTCAGGAGCAGTGGATGACCGTACTGCAGCGCTAGGAGATTCCCAAACAAGAGAAGACTGTGCAAACTCCGCACAGAAAGACCCCGAGTACCACCATCAAAACCAGGTCTATACCCGATCTAAACTAGGGCTGGACCAGATCTAAAATGGGACTACACCATTTCAATCTGGAAAGACTCAAGAGACAAATGCGATAGGCTAGTATTTATCATGACATGCTGGCGGTACATAGAAGATCATTTTGACTCTTAGACCCTGGCAGAAGAATGTGCCACGTATGAAGGAGGGATGTCACGTAGGTTTAGACCAGGGCTATTCAACTTAATTTTCCTGAGGGCCAGATTTCCTGGGGGCCTCTGGGCCGGAAAGCCTACGAACCAGGTCTGAACCAAGACTAAACCAGACTCAAACCAGGTCTAAAGCGGAATTAAATGAGGACTAAGCCAGCACCAAACCAGGTTTAAACTATTTGTATTTGTATATTGGGAGATGGGTCGTAGACTGGATCAGATTGCTTGGCGGGCCTGATCTGGCCCCTGGGCCTTAAATTGAATAGCCCTGGTTTACACCCTGGTGGTGGTGAAAAGCTGATGAGCTGATGATGTTGAAGTGAGAGTGTTCACTGATGATGGAGGTGGTGAAGGGGACGAGGAGGGTTGCGGCGTGAGCTGAAGGCTGAGTGGTGAGGAGGCGAGGGCCGTTCAAATGGGGCCGGCTGATTGGCGGCGTGTGTGGCAGTAGATGTAGGGGAGGAATCTGTGAAACGTGAACAGGTGAGACAAGCACCCGCTGCAGAAGTGGATTCCAGTCTTCCAGTCTGGATTTTCACTTAAGCTCCATCAGAAGTTTCTAAACAACGTCTAACACAAAGGAGGAGAAAAAGTTTGATCAAATTGACCTTGAATGATGTTAACGCTGATTGGAGCTTAAGAGGATCGTGCGTCCCACCGGAACAACTACAGTTCTAGAACCACTGCTGCAAATTATGTTAAGTTGATTAAACTTGATTCAAAGGACAACCGCATGATTAAGCATTGAATCCATTTGTAAAAAAGTTTCTATTGAATTTGATTTTGATGAAGACTAGGAGCGACATTCAGCAAGTTGCAAAAGATGAGAATCCGGCTCAAAAGGCTGAGACCAGCATACCGACATATGTGCTGCCGTCTCTTATTATCGTGGAGCTTTAAAGTTGGGGAAACTGGCTTTGTGTTGTAAAGGCATTTTGTGTTTTCCACCAAAGAGTTTCTTGTAAAAAGCAGCACTTTGTGACACAATTACACCACAACGAGTCGAGTGCGGTTATTAATAAAGCATTCTATTTCTCGTCAAGCCGGAAGGAAGAGCCGAAAACAGCGCTCTGATTGGCTGTACTTGGGCGGTCGACCTGAATTTCACTTCACCGTTTGAAATGAATGCTTGTGAATAATAACAATAACTGGCCATTGTCCAAGGTCTATCCATTGTAGTATGAGAGAGTTCAATATTGATATAAAGTATAAGGTTATTTAGGGACACCAAGCAGGTCACTGTCAGGCACACAAAGTCCTTCCAAAAAGCCGGTTCCTTTTAAACATTTCAATCAAAGCAAACTGTTCTTCTCCAGCGAGACAACAGAAAGGGCTTGTGTTTTGGCCCAGTCTATTGTCAAAGTGTAAAAGACAGTTGGATAATGGCCCTCCACTCAGGCTGTGTCTCCCTTTATGAATGTGCGCAAGACGTACGAGATTCTTATTCATGAAGGTGGAAAAGGAAATTGGTTCCTTGGCATCGCTATTGTGTTTCCGCTCAATGTAAACGCTGACCACATTGTGCAGCAGTGTAATGGAATCTGCAGGTCACACGGCTCCTTATCTTAGCGCCGCAAGGAAAAATACACTAGAAATAATAAACAATTGGGTTGTTTGAGTGGATTTTCCGACCGCTCAGGCTTTGGGGGGCCAGAATGCCTTGGTTTGTTTTGTGATGTCTTTCGTGATATTTGCTTCCTTCCTTTTTTCAGCTGTGGGGAAAAAGCAATAAGTTTGGTGATAAATGCTTGCCACTGTTAACTTGTCTACGATGCGGCTGCAGAGATGTTATCAGACTGCAGGAGATTTGTTTTGTTTGGAGTGTGGAGCTGATGGAGAACGGGTTTGTTTTTAGGTAAATGTTGAGGTTATGTGGGTGCATTGAGTCCAATTTAGTATTTTGTTCATAACAAAGAAAACTATTTATATATTTTTGTTGTGCTAAGGTTTAGTTGTTTTGGAACGGATTTGTCTCATTCACTGAAGGCAACCATTACCATATTAGTTTGAACACGTCCAGGGGCGTTACTTTTTGAGTGAAATTTACTGAAATATAAATCAAGACAAGAATCCCTTGCTTTTTTTGTAGAGGTCGAAACTATAGAGTTATTGAGTTTTATATCAAATAAGACGTAATGTTTTGTTACTGGTGATAATGTTAATGAAATAATGGCAGTTTTTGCCAATTGCGACCATTCAAATTACAAATTCGACCTGATTGCAATAAATCTTGCAGCCCAATTTGAAGATCCTATATTATGCTATTTTACCCGTTCCGTAGTCTACCCTAAGGACATAGTTGAAAATAATAAGTGTTGTGCAACACCCATCACACAATAGTTATAAAATATCACCCATATGTGGCAAGTCAGGGTGTTTTAACTTTAGCTTTTAAAACCTAATCGGAGGACCAACAACGCCACCTGGGCATGAATGGGCCCAGGACCATATTGAAAACATTAAAAGGCGCACAGGTTCGTTGTTGACAGAGGATAATAGACATTTTTTATACAGAATATGCTTTATTTATGAATTACTTTCTTCTTAATTTGAATGAAGGATAAATTCTATAATAAAAAACATAGGCCTCAGTGGAATTTCACATTCATCGTTGTCCATCAATTGATTCTTACAATAGTCACAAGAGTCGAGACAGGTTGAGAACAAGGAAAAAGGCAAGGTGACGGAGCACGCTCGTCCCGTCCCCTTGACTTAAAAGTTAAAGCTTTAGTTTAAGGCAGAGCAGATTAACAATGGGTTAACAATGCAGCTTTCCTTTCACCTTCCTCTGAAAAACTTCTGCTGCGCACCCATGACATGCAGCGAACATGGCTAGTTCAGCCGGCTACACACACATTGGGACCCCAGCTTCCAGAAATACCAGCCGCCAACGCACAATACAGGAGCAACCCATAGAGTGGTGTGTCGCGGGGCATGAGCCTCGCACACGGCACTAGAGTAAAACATACATTAGTGGCTGTAGAAAGCAATTATTGAAGTAGAAAACGCAAAAACGACCTGAGGACAGGAGGCAGGGGCGTCAACAGTCCAATCGGAGGCGGAAGTGGGAGTAGCAGAGAAAGAAGTGGAAGAGAGGTGTTTTTATACTGAGTGGAGCGACACCTGCTGGCTAATTTGTTTAAAATCCATTTACACTGTCCCCTACCCGGAACCCATGTTACAGGTACAGAGTGCTTCCTGGTGGATGGGCTGAAACAGGGAAGCGTGCCCCGGCCCTCACCAGGTTGACTCATCCTGGTGAGTAGGCCACGTTCGTCTCCTCATCCGAGGGCAAGGATAGAGACGGTTCTCTTGCTAAAGACTGCAGGAATCAATCAAAAAAACACTTTGGGCACATATATACGAGGTACCAAGAGCACTGTAAGAAGGTTAAAAGCTCTGAAAAGTTGATTTTGCATGATATAGGGACCTTTAATGACACAGAATTCCTACTTTTATACAGTTTAATAATATATCATGCACAAACCTATAACAACCTATTACAGGCCTGTCTAAGTTAAAAGCCTATCATAAACACTAATACACTTAACAACAGTTCCTTTTAGTGATGGTTATGGACCAGCCCCTGAGCCATTGTAAATCAGACTTTGACTTCAAACTCACGAGTCACTCACGACACAGTTTATGTCTGCACTTGTCAATAACGAACAGCCAAATTGATGGCGCAAATAAGTCTTGAATACAAGTTAGCACCGTTGTAAATTGCATCCGCCATTGTAACATCCATCACTGAGACACAGACGATCACTCATTCACTTTCTTATCATTAGTTCTTTGTGTGTGCATATTTAGGCCAATCATCAATTATACCAGATATGGAAGACAGCTACTATGGAAAATGGCTTCCCTGTCAAGCTGTCTTAGCTGTCCCACCATACCTGGATCCCCAAGTGTAGATTTCATCTCGCCGTTCACCAGATGATGCATTATGCCGAGTGAGAATGTAGACAGGCATAACTATCTCTAATTGTAGTGTCAGTCAGGAGGCAGCGAGCAGGGACAGCGGCTACACTCGAGCGCCGCGGACCTGACCGTCTGTGGAGGGAGAGAGCAGTGGATTTGTTGTGACAGATGTGGACTGGACGAACAAACTGACAGCTTCATCGACAGAATTGTTGGGGAAAGAAAGTAGTATGGAGCTCAACAGTCCTGCCCGTCAATGTCCCCTCGGGTTCCAGAAGTCATTTCCCATTCATTTGTTTCCCATTGAATTTTTGAAAAAGAACTATTAAAAGTTTAAAAGCTAACCAGCTATGTGGTAACTCTCTAATATCAGAACAGTTATTTTTAGTCCAAAGACATAGGCAATTTAAAACCTACAGAATTGTCTAAATGTCATTCTAATTTTGCAGTTTAGATATATTTATTATACTAAAACTAAATATACTGTTTATTAAATCATGTGTTGTACGCTCATTAGTTACCACATAGCTGCTTAGCCTTGAAACCTTTCAGTTTTTTAACCCTTTTTTTTTCATCACACATTTTTTGGGGGAAAAAGAGGATTTTGATGGTTGAGTGCTATTGGTTTGTTATTAACGCGTGTACAAAATGTATTATTACACTTGTAAATAAATATCATCATGACATGCTGCAATATGTTTAGCCTTGTGCCTCATTGCAAGAGGGTTCCAGTTTCAGTTCTTTCTCATCAATGTTTGTTTTACAGGGTAGTGTGGGGAGGATGGCCTCTGATTGACATGCGACAGTGAAAGAGAGAGTGTTTATTTCAGTTGCATAAAATAAATGAGTATATTCAGACTTAATCGTTACATAAAACTGTGTGTGTTTATGGATGATCTGTCTATGCTTTTAAATGACTGTAGGGTTGTAACCAAAATCATAAACCATTTAATGTGTGCTGATGCCTCAGTGATTCTATGTCCATACAGTGCTGGATTACAAGAGATGTTACAGGTGCGCTCCCAAAATGGATCAGAGTTTGACATTCAGTACAATGCTCAGAAAAGTAACATCATGATTGTACGGAGCAGGGAGGACTCTAAACCCTCTTACCCTATATTTTTTTGTCTAGAAACAGGCTGAATGTTACTGATGAATGTAAATATCTGGGACATTACATCTTTGCTGACCCGTCTGATGACAGAGACATTTATAGACCGTGTTGAATGCTCTATAGTCAAGCTAATATGCTGATCCAAGAGTTTGGTACATGCTCAACACCAGTTAAGACCAAACTTTTCAAAGCTCACTGTACCCCCATGTATACTGCTCACTTATGGAGCTATTACGAAAAGAATAGCGTGCACAGACTAAATGCGGCGCATAATGATGGAATGCAGATGCTGCTGAGGGTTCCACGATGGAGCAGTGCAAGCCAAATGTTTGTAAATGTGGATGTGCCCACCTGTCCTTCAGTGCTGCGCAGACTCATGTACAGCTGCATGCACAGACTCACAGAATCGTCAAAAACAGTATTATCTAAAAAATGACAAATCCGACACAAAGTTCAGTGCGGTACTTTTCCAGAATGTGGACTCACTGGTGTCTGAGCCGCTACAGACTATAATGTACCGTTTGTCTTTGTTGTACTGTTTGTCCGTGTGCTGTCTTTTAATTTTATTCTATGGACCAAATAAGTGCCTGAAGTAAAGCTAATGATGATTAATGGTGAATGCAAGCCAAAAAATAGACTCTTGCATGAGCCACCTCCTCTTGCTTGTTTCCATAGATATGTTGTACCTTCAGCGATAATATTCCATAGTATATGGCATAAAATGTGTAAATCTCATGAAGAATGTTCCATGATATTGTTTCAACTTTCTATTTCGGTGGAATCATGCAGAAAGTTACACAGTGTCACGTAAACATAACCATTTAAGCCAATGCCGAACCATAACCTGACACATGCCTTTAGCAACTACAGGAAACACCACAGTTACCATAAGTTATAAAGAACACACCCAATTTACATAACAACTGGGTTCTTCAATTCTTCAATTCCCTTTGTTCAGAGTTCCATATTGATGGTTTCAGCTTCCTGTTTATACTAGGTGCCATTTGAGTACTTTTCACAATTCAAAAGATAGATTTGTTTTGAATTGTTAATTTCTATGGCAACAGTGCTAATTCTTTTTCTCTTTGAAATGTGTAGACGTAGTAATTTAATTTAGCTAAGCTCATTCATACCAATGTTGACGTTTACTTGCATCCTGTGATTTTTTCTTCTATATTTAGACACTGCTGAACAGGATAACAGAAATAAGGCGGCTTGCTTTCACTAACTTCCTCTCTGTGTTTTAATATTCTGTCAGGGATATATGATTATCTTTTAAATTACATTATTGTGGGGAAGTTGCAGCAGAGAACTGTGGTTATGAATATCCACTTATACTGGGTGAATGATAGTGAAGGCCTATGTGTCCTGTAACTGCTTGTTATAGCAACAAGCATATTGTACTTGATTTATGGTGCAAGGTAAATAGACTGAGCTAACTATTCTATAAAACTATTTGTGGTTGTGCTCCCTGGTGCAGAGTGATCTGTGAACTGGTCTCGCTGAGGGGTTTTCACTCAGTTTAAAAAAACCAAAGAGCAAGAATCTTACGATAACTGTCTGTGCTTTTAAATGTAGACTCTGTTTTTAATTATAGACTCTGTTTTTAATTGTTCTTAAATCTCTCTTTTAAATGTGCGAAGGTGTTTATGATTTGTGTGCTGTTCCATTTTCACTTTGTCTCAGGTCACCCTTGAAAAAGTTCTTTCAATCTCATTCTTTTAATTTATTTTTTACTTGTAAATAACAGTTAATACATAAATACATTAGCAAATTGATAGATTGGTAATATATGTTTTTATGACAATATTGTTTGCTGTACTGTTATGGAGGTCTTCAATTATTCTCTTCAGGAGCAGTGAATGACAGTGAATCCAGTACACACCACGCTGAACTTGCTTAGTACCGTATTTTGACTTTACTATTCAGTTGCATTGCATTGTTATATGGTGCTTGCGCATTGAAAGTATGTGTATGTCTCTGAGGCTGCAGATGGAAATGACTTCTGACTGAGAACTAAACGTCTCTTAAATGCTTTCTTTGAAACTAAACTGAAAACATGGCAGCACCAGCGGGGGGCGGTAGAGTAATGTTTATATGAGTTTGACGTACTCTACACACAAATGTTAAAGAAACACATGGTGACTTTTGGGGCTTTAAATTTGTACAAAGCAACACTGAATATGATGTGACTGAATATCATTGATGATCTGAATACTTATGATGTTTGGTAAAGTTGTTCTTAAGGAAAAGTGTCCTCTGCAATCGATCCCATTCTTCAATGTGGATGGGACAACATTTCTACAGCAACGGTTCCACAGAACTTGGGTCAGGATCTTGGTTAGTACCTTAGAAAAATATAGAATATAGCTTCCTCTCAAATGCCTGAGCTTAAAGTGTTGCTTCTTTCACAGTTTCAATGGGAGTAGATCCTCTTTCTCTGTGACCCGGCCTGTGATCCTATTAAGACAGGATCCTTATCGCTCGATCTGGTCTCAAAAAGACTGGAGCTTAGTGGCATCGCTGCACATGCGGTGGGGCACATGTTTCATTATTTCACATTCTGAAGGAAAGTTGGGCTTGCCCTTCAATTGAAATCAAAATCCTCATAATTTGTATGCCATGATATAAAAAAAAATAAACACATAATCAGCATTAAATTAAGCCTATTAGAATAGGCTTAATTTGATGACAATGATCTTATTGTGAATTGTTTGAAAGGACTTTGCTGACCAGAAAACATATATCTAGCTATTAATCTTATATCCTAATATATATATATATATATATATATATATATATATATATATATATATATATATATATATATATATATATATATATATATAAAAATATCATTATTATTATTTTTTTTTCAGATTTCAAAATAAAAAAAGTCGAAAAATATTGAAATAAAACTAACGTTTTCAAACACAAACTCATTGTCCTTTGAGGTTAATGTTTGTTTGAGCAATTATAAAAAAAACAAACACACTTACTAATTCAAAGAATAACATAATGAATAGACATAATGATAATTTGGTCAGTACTTGTTTGTAGATCTCAATTCTGTTTGTGTGGGAAAGCATTACTCTTTAAAAGCTCAACAGTGCCATCTAGGAGGTTGAACTTGAACTTAACCTCTGTAACATCCCATTAGGCTTCATTCAAACCAGTGAAAAGGGAAGTTTGCAATGTTCCCTGAAAAATTTACTCCACCTCTGCCTGATATTGTAGTAGATCCATGTGTGAAGAAGCACGTCCCCCTAGAGTGCACACCTAATGAACAGGAAGACCACGGGCTGCTGAGAAGTACTAGCCGCCGCTCCAGGAAACCCGACCATTGTTTGTATGACATCCTTTTTTCCTCATATGCGGTTGTAGTATTTTCAGTAGCAACTTGTTCTCTCTCTTAAAAAGACGGAAATACATTACGCAACACGAGACGTAGTACAGTACATTCCAGCATCAAAGCCAATGTTCTAAATGACTAAGAAAATATGTATGTGTTTGGCTTCTTGGTGGGCTTTCCAAACTGGCCCTGCTTCCCATGTTTCAAATAATTACATGTTGGTTTACAAATTTTGAACGTTCTTTTTGCTTACAAAAACACACGCTAAGCAGTGGCAGGTGCAGTGGTATTCAAAAAGCATACGTACTACTCAGATTAATGTAAAGTGATTTGAATCTCGCTGTAAAATAGCCACAGCTGCTGCTACATTACTGTCCTGTACTACCCAAACGCACAAACTTCTCATCAGTAGACTTGAATGAAATATTTATACAGTATTGTGACTTTCTGCCATTGTATTAAGGAAATTATGTTTGAGGTACTTACTGTTAACGTGCGTCACTTCATCGGGGTCAAATTTAGAAAAAAATCTCAGACAGCATTCACGGGCCTTTCACAATCTAAACAACTAATTGATTAATTGGAAGATTAATGAATAACCAGATAAACTGCCCTAAAAGATTCTGTAGCGTGTTATTGAGTATGCTCCTTGCTTATTCTTAATAAATCATCCTTTATCAAAAGGTCATATCCTTGTTGAAAGCAATATACACATATATATAGCATACAATATGAACAGACAGAAGGTTTTCCATGTCAATAAAAAAAGAGGTGTGTTTACATGAGCTGGCTGCTATCAGATAACACTGTGACGTCACTATGGCTGCATCAGTGGTTTCACCCCAGGTGTGTCAGGCACAGCTCCCAAGGGGCCACAACAAGCCCCTGTTTGTTTTGGCTTTTCCCTTGCAGAAAAATATGACAGCATGAGGCAAAAATATATAATGGCAGTGTTGCTTTACCACGCTACATGTTTATATAATAGATGCCTAAATGCCTAAATGTTTGCACAATGAATGTTTGTAGTAGAAACAACCCTTGCCTTGACCCTTGGTTCGCCTTGCACAGGTGAGAAACGGCGTCATCGGATAGGGGCAACTAACGCCTGTGCAAAGGTTATTACAGGTTATTTCCATGGTAGGGTCTTTAGGACGTCCCATGCCGAGAATGGAGTGACGTCCAACAGAGAAGGTGTGCAGAGAGAGTGATGACGCTGTATACATCAGTCTAGATAAGAAAGATCGACAGAACAAAGGAAAATATCCCATATTGAAAACCGCATTTTGTCTGTTTATACAAATTGATAAGTGGTTAGAAACAGGTTAGAAACAGTTTACTATGAAAAACAAAACAACTACGGGGTACTAGAAGACACAGACATGGCTGAGTGCATGAGGTTGTGTTAACAGAAGCGATCTATGTTGATACAGAAAGGTATGGACCAATCACATTCAAGCTGGGCGTGCGTTTCCGGTACGATCGTACGGTCACTGCTGTGGGGCTGCGTCTCATTTCTGAAGACTTGGCTCCTCGTCGCTTTAGCTCCTTGATCCCTCAGCTTTAAATCACGCCCACAGATGACATAGGCCAACAGGAAATGGTTTATCTTGTGCATGATTGGCTGCCTTTTGTCTTTGGGTGGGGTTTAGACGTGAGGAATCGAGGAGGCGATGCTACGAGGAGGTACACGAGCTGAAATAGGAGGCGGGTGAAGTAGGCGTCGCAAGCTGTCTTCTCCTCATACATGACTTCACGATTAAGTTGGCTCATTTCAATTCCTCCTGAGCATCATCCACACACTTTCGGACATGACGGAAAGCTCGCCGAACAAATTATTAAACGGGGACGCCTGCCACCGGACGTCAAACGGGAAACAAATGACTAAAAATGGCTTCTTGAAGAAAACCCACTGCCTCTGCCAACAACAAGCCCCTAAGAAGTATCGTCGTCCCGGGGATAAGGTACAGGCCCATCCGTCAAACCGCTCCGCGACACAGCCGTAACAGAACGTGAAAGTTGTGGCCAAAGCCAAACAAAACGTGTCTTTGTTTACTATCTTAATCTTCGTCGGCGTTTATTTTCATATTATAGCACTAAATTTGACTGCATGATCACTGCTTTGACTAGTGGAAAAGACGAGTTTAATCGAGTTTAGGACTGTAACTAATGATTATTTACGTAGTCGACTTGTAGTCACCGATTATTTTCGATTAGTGGACCTGTCAAGCGATTATTTCTATTGTATATCGATATTTTTAACAAATAAACGCCAATTAAAGTCTTCTAGCTAAAGATTATTTGTGAGTAAAGTGGATTATTGATTCAAATCACAAAATGTTATTGTTTTATGGCATTACTATCACTGTGTTTAAAATGTGTTTTTTGTTCAGTCTGTATCGTACCACTAGCGACTATTTCAATAGTCAACGATTTTTTTAAATGTCATCTATTCACATTTATTCCAATTGATCATTTCAATCCCAATTAGAGTTAATTTAATCCCTGTCTTCAAATAGCTGGGTAAACAACATTATGATTGTGTGGCATTTCTGTATTCTTGCTGCCTCTAATCTAAATACTAATCCTAATATGTTTTTCTTCTTTCCACTTCCTTTCGAGCTGTTATTGTCTGTTATTAGTATTTTTCTCATTGACTCGAATCATGGACAGATGATGGAAATTTAAATGTATATGTATATGTGTATTTCATTTGAACTTGTTTGTGCACTTGTGTATTGGTAGGGGTATGCAAATGTTTTTACTGTAAACCATATGTGTCCTACACTATGCTATGAAGATCGAAATAAACCAATCAATCTAATATGAATGGCAGGACAATAATCCGTTTACTTTTAA
The DNA here is from genome assembly GCA_015082035.1 of Chaenogobius annularis. Classification (NCBI taxonomy): domain Eukaryota; kingdom Metazoa; phylum Chordata; class Actinopteri; order Gobiiformes; family Gobiidae; genus Chaenogobius; species Chaenogobius annularis. The sequence continues at coordinate 429,486 of BJKM01000301.1, read as the reverse complement.
ATGTTTTCAAAAATATACAGAATCTTTTTGTCCACCATCTGATAAAGGGAAACTATCAAGCTGCTGAGCATGTCACATATAAAAAGAAAGCTGTAATCTTCTTATTTTTGTTCAAATCAACTATTCTGAGAAGAATCAGGGTCAGTTTATTCTCCAAACCCACACATAAAAACATTACCTTAAATTAACAAACAAACAATTAATATTCCTTTTATATGTTAATATGTTTTAACAAAAACAAACAAATCTCAATCAGACCATCAGCTTTACTCCTTATATTTACTAAAGAATGTCTAGGCGGGATTTAAAATATCCTTGATGTCCATGATATTCCTCAGTGCAGAGCTTGTTAACGGTTAGGTTAGAGTTAGAAGAGGAGTTAGGATAGAGTTAGAAGAAGAGTTGGAATTAGGGTAATCAGACGCCAGAGGCCAATACTACAGAGTCTCTGCTTCATGAAAAGTCCAGCCATTTGTTCACACTCCAAACTCTGGGTTCCGAAAACGCTTCAGTTTGAATTGGGGCTAATTTTAGTCAAGCATTTTAGGAAAAATAGTCCTTAAGCTTGAAGGGTTAAATTCACTATGTAAACAACACAATTTTTATAGCCACCACCCATGTTTATGTTGTAGTTTGCTATTCACCTTATTCCGGAAGCCCGTCTGGGTGCCGCCATACAATGTAATCCTTCTTCCGGTGGTATTAGTTAACATGGGGCTGCCGACCTCGAGAGAAGTTCTACACAGACTGAAAAGCCGTTTTTGGGCCGGAAAAATCCATCTACGGCGAGATCAGTCACTACAGTGGCCTTATTGGATCAAGTTTTTAAAAAAAATTATTCTTCATATTCAGCAATACACTTCACATGTAAAAATTCTCTATCTGGAATTCTTCAGTCACCATATTTCAACTTTGTATTGGGTAATTACAAAAATGTCAAACAATTCACTGGTTGACTACTTTATTCATTGTTAATTGCAGCCATTGTGATTGCTGCTTTCATAGTTCGTTGTTATGACTTTAGTTTATTTTTTTCTGGCTTGTAACCCTAAACCCTGTTGTCGTCCCTCACGGCCATTGCTTGCTCGTGTTAGTGTTTGTGTGAATGAGTTGCGAGACCGGTCTCTGTTTACACAGACTGTAGTTTGAGGCGGAGCACCAGCCATCAAGTGTCGCCTGTGTGATTTTAATGGTAAGGCTCTGTCTCCTGGGAAAAGGTGACAGAGGAGAAGGAAGAGGCGGAGGAGGAGGAGGAGGAGGAGGAAGAGGAGGAGGAGGAGGAGATGCCTACTCCTACATGACACTTCAGCGGGAAAGGAATGTCTACAGGCTGTTTAGGGTGTGGTCCCCTTTGGTGCGCTGGAAGAATTGGTTATTTGTTCCTAATAATAAGTAATAGAACGGTAATAGTAGTAGTTGTTGTAGTAGTAGCGACAGGAATATAGAAGTACGAGGACCTGCAATTGTACTACCTTGTATTTGGTACTAGTAGTCGTAGTAGTTGTAGGATCAAGTGTCGCACAAAACTTGAATGAACCATAAAATGTACCACAAAGAGCAGAAATCTCACATTATACCCTTGTTTGGGAGATTATACTAGATGTTTCTGTCTTTTTGAAGTTATTTTTAGTTCTTATTACAGACAGTTAACTCAATATTCTAATTTTTGCAAAACTCCCAAACGGCAAATGTGGTGTTATCCATCTCCCACTTTTAAATACATTAATAAAATAAAGAACATGTAAACCGCCCATGTTCTGTCCAAAGAGAGAAATACTTTTTTGTCATCTTAAAAAAGAAAGAGAGTTCTCAGACAGAGAAGGAAAATACCTCAGAGGAAATTGACATTTCAAAATGCAATGTGTAACAATAAAGAGCTCTAGTGTATCAGTCAGTAGTGTGTAGTAACATTCATCAGTTAAAATGGTTTTAGGTTTATAGCGAAGATAAAGGGACATTTTGCACATAATGTATGAATGTAGCGAAAACATGTTGTCGTGTAAAACCGCTGGAGTTTGGTGATGAGTTTACGTACACATATGATTTGTAAATGAGGGCGGGACAAACTGGTTCCTGCTCCCTTTTGAACATGTACTTGTATGTAGCTGTGAAGTCACTGGAGGAAATAAAATAAATGAACATTTCTAAGCCTATAGCGTCTGTCAATATTTAACCTGGTTCACTCAAACACACTAGAGACATAGGAGTTTTCCACGCAGGAGTGAATTCAGTACAGTTGTATCTAGCTTGTACTCTTGATAATACTACCGCTGTAAAGATACCGCTATTCAATGGTATCTTTGGCTTTTCTTTTTCCAACAAAAAACAACTTACATTTTGACACGACATTTCAACAGGAAAATGACTGATTTAGTTTTGTGTTAGTTGTTGATTATATAGTTCATTGTGGGCAATTGTCAGCAGCCTTCACCCAGGGCTTTTCCAGTGCTCAGGTAAATGTGGCTGTTTAACCAGCAATGAAATTTCATCACCAGAGTGGTTCCACACAGCAAGTCGTTCCCTCTATTGTTGCCTAGCTGCGTTTTTTAGAAAATATCTGTGTTATTTTCTGCGGTGTAAAAGACCAAGATGAAGCATTAAAAAGTAGTAACAGTGTTTTCCTGCCTCATCGTCTTTGATTTGATATATTTCAGGTATTAAAAACGCATAAATTATAGCTTTAATTTTCTAATGTTAAATACTCATTGAACATGCATAAAATCTGAACTGCTGCTCCAAACTACATGCTTTTAACGCCTCGTCAGTGCAGTTGTGCATGATTTGTTTTTTTTTCTTAAAGTCTCTCTGCTTCTTTATAGTGGGTCTGTATTTCGCACTTGCCTATTTATTACCGACTGTCATTCTTTGATCGCCACGGTTGTTTCAGCCAGTGACTGGACTAAAAAAAACGGAGTGTTCCTTTTTGGCTCAGCTCAACACCTTTTTACAAACCACTTGATTGTCTGCGAATACAAAAGAATATGATCGTCGCGAGGTCGTCTCAGTTCTAAAGAGCAGAGGCCGGAGGCAGATTTCCAGCTATCGGATGACCAAAACCAAAACGCATAGCAACAAGCCGGCCCTGTTCCCTGCAAGTCTGGTTTGTGTGCAGGTCGGAAAGGATGCAAATGACGTCAGGGGAGTTGTTTTTAGCCGCTGTGGTAGTTTGAGCGTGAATGCATCTTTCAAAAGTGTTCAAAGAGCCTTCTTTTTCAATTGAAAGTGCGTGTGTGCGAAGCCGAAAATAAACCGTGAGAATTCGGCTTTCATAATTTCCCCCAAAACCTTTTGAAGCATGGGCGGGGCCATATTGGGCTTTTGTTGTTTTTTGCAAAATCAGCTGTTTCTACATTTAAAGGTACCTTGAAAAATATTTTCATTGCTACTGTCATCGAGGTCGCGTCTCCACAGATCGGACCTGTAATGAGTCTCCTGCTCGTTGCTATGGGGATAGCACATAGAACAAGTTTATTGCTGTACTCTGGAACTTTCCAGACAAAGCAATATCATCTCCTTCAGGACTGACTAGTCGACAATACAAAATGACCAAAATGGCATTTTGATAAATGTAATGGACCATACAGACGTTAAAACACGTATGAAAAGACCTTTTATTAAAAAAACATCAAGGCATTATTAAATCAAGATGTCAAAAATACACTTTATTTGTGAAAATTCTCCATAATCCATATTTCAACCTGTAATTGGTTGATAACTAATAGCGAATGTGTAATGACAGTCACTATTAGTTGTGGTAGAACTTTGTTATCTCTTATTATACCAACCCATTTATGGCACATATCACAGGTCGCATCTCTTGTCCGATTTTCATTTAAAGTTTGTTTTGTAAATAATCTGTTTGATTCTTGATGTTACTTTTGATATCCCTCGGGCTTATCGTTTTTTCGGGATCCATCGTCAAGTTTGCAATTTTTCCCGTCTCTTAGAATGGTGGGATGTTGGTGTTTGGTGACATCATCGTCAGTGACATCGTCAAAGGCGAAATGCTTTGTGATCACAATCGTGGCATAACAACAACTCTTTCGCTGTCCTTTTTTTATGGTATAGCGTAAAGCACATCTCTTTCTCGCTCTTTCTCTTTCTCTCTCTTTCTCTCTCTTTCTCTCTCTCTTTCTCTCTCTCTCTTTTTTTTAATACGGAATAGCGTAAAACACATACTTTGAAGACGTACAACCAAAGTAGGTGGCGGTAAATGCACCTTTCCAGTTGGGCTTTCAACCGCCATTAAAAGTAACACAACAACAACAAATGTATCCTCTGCTGGCTCTTTTTCTCTTTCTCTCTCCTTCTCTATCTTTCTTGCTGTCTTTTTTTAAAATTATTTTTTTACGCAATATATACCGTAAAACATTCTTTGAAGACCTACAACTACAGTAGGTGGCGATAAATGTTCCTTTTCAGTTGGCTGCCAACCGCCATTAAAAGCAACACAACAACAACTCCTCATCCTAAAAACAACATGCCACGAAAGGCCCAATGCTCCTTTGCTGCATCTCCCTGGTGGAGAACAGAGAAACAGGATGAACCTGGAACAAAAGTCTCATCACTAAACTCCAGTGCAATCGAAGTACAATCATCTGATCAGTGTTGTCAAAGAAAGGTAACAAAGGCACTTCTCGCACAAAGCTACAGCTGAAGGTCTTGTCGTTTGTTTTTGGATCTGTGTTAAAGTTGCAATTTTTTCCTATCTCTTAGAGTGGAGAAACGTTGGTGCGTTGTGCCATCATCGTCATGGCAACTGTTCCGAATATGGCCATGCATTATGCAGTCACTCGCAATGGCTTCATGCCATTGTACGGCCTTTAGTTATCACTTATTATTATACCAACCCGTTTTTCGGCACGTAACACAGGTCGCTTCTGCTCATCTATTAACCGCGCAGGTTGAATGAATACTTGTGCCGTTCATGTCCGCGTCCTGCAGTGGTGCATCTGGGGAAACGCGCAGCCAGAGTGGCTACAAGAGCAGGCTTTCATCCTCTGTGCAGTGTGGACAGTTTGGGGAGGGGAAACGCGCAGAAGAGACGATTTATGTGTTGTGCAAATTTCAAACGCGACTTTGACAAAACCATTAAGTATTTTGCATTTTCACTTTCCATACGCAGCCATTTGTTAAGCTGTACAGCTTCAAAAAGCACAATTTCTCAGTAAAAGGACCGTGCCTCTTACATTTAATGAGCACTGGTTGTGTAAATCACCAGCGTGTGCGTCCCTGTAAACAAGTGAAGTCCATGCGTTCTGTGGATCCCATTTGGATCAGTCTGAGCGTGTCACTTCATACGGCTGATGTCACATTTGGCTCTGAACCTCTATTATGTTTCTAAGTAAAAGTCCAGTGGGTGATCTCGTACTTCCGTGCGTGTTTACAGAAACACGTGGCTGCTCCGTGTTGTTGAGCACACGAGGTGCGAGCGGGAGCAGACGTGCATACATCAGGACTTAAAGGACCACATCAACAAAGAGCGTTTCATAAGGAGCTTAAATCACACTACTGCAATAACTTACAGATCATCTATCTCAAGACAAATGTGATAACGATGTAAAGTGTGATCGGTGGTGCGTCTGATCTTGTAATTTTTTGAAGAAATGTTGGTCATTCAAAAAAATCGCAGCCTCTGCAGTTTGCTAATTGCGTCCATTCAGATTGGGATTTCGATTCGCTTGCTATTAATCTTGCAGCCCTTATCTTGTCCCGCTCCTAGTAATTACTAAAGCAAATCAATCAAGTAAACTCCATCTTCTTAACTTTCTCTGTTTGCACCAATCGCCAAAGCAAGTGCCTAGTTTGCACATTTTGTTCACTGAGAATGGCAATAAAAGTTCACATACCATTCCTATTGAAACCTAGTAATCATGATTATCTTTCTCATGTTGATTGATCATGATTTTAAGTGCAATTTTATTTTGTCTTCTTAAAAACAAATTCATAATTAATTTCCTAAACATCAATAGCCTAGACCTTTGATTATTCCCTTCTACTGATGGAACGACAACAGATAACAGTAAAAAATGTGACATTGAGTGAAAAAGCCCAAAATAAAGGTCTTATTCCATGTTAAATACTCTGGCATCAAACTATGGACCGTGACTTTGACTTACTGGGAAAAAAAGGCGGCTACTGTGAAGTTTCTTAATCCTTGGATTCTCCGCAGTCGCATTCCTGCTCTTTAGCTGCGAGGTATTTCTCGGCGAGGCATGGCTGCTCACATGGCCTCTGCGCTCCAGGGTCTTTGTAATGAGTGACTCGCCAACTTGTCTCCGTATCGGTTTAAAACGTATCAGCGGTTCACCCGAGGATGCGGGCGCGTTTTATTTTGGCAGGCTTTTATCGTCGGCGTGCAAAGACATGAGCTCCTTATGGATTTTCTTCGAAGACGGACCACATTTATAGCATCCCATAATCCCCTAATCAATATTCTGTGTTCATAAAAGTCACTGGAGGAGAACTCTCATCGATGGCTCTTTTACTGTTCATTGGTCCCTGGGTTTTAGTCATGGGTCTTAGAAGTAGCAGAAGTTTAAGATTGAGTTGTACTTGTGAGGACTTTTCTTTGTTTTGTTAAACTTCTGTATTTGATTATCTATTCTGTCTGCAGTTATAATATGTGCTTTGAGATTTTACAAAACTCCTGCTGAAATATTAATGAGAATTTCCAAGGTAGTGAAGTGTTTTAGTTGTGACAGTTGCGCTAAAATCATTTAATTGATCTAGGGTTGCTTGGAAGAACAATTGTAGCAGCCAGCAATACAACTTGTGCGTTTCTGTTTTAAAATAATCAGGCTGGCACCCGCCTTTGGGCTGATACGACACGCTTTAGAGATTCTATTTCGGATATCGGATAAGTGGACTGGTGGGTTCAATAAAATTAGGTGCATGTATGAGGACCTCAAACCCACTTTACTGACCCAGTTTAAAAAAAAAACAAGTCTTCGCTACAGCTTCCACTTCCAATGTGTAATATGTGGAAGTGTGGATAATATTGTGAATGTTGTTTTGAAGATGGCAAAATTTGAATATCGAGTGTGTTGTTTATAGTTTAAAAAAATGCTACAAAAAAGAGCTTATTTTTTTATTATTTTTTTTTACAGACATTTCAAATTTTTCTGATGATTAAGCCTCAACTAATGTTTTAAAGACACATTTAAGTTGATTGACATAATATTGTCTGACTATTGTTATTTGGGTACTAAAAAAAAATCCATACTCCCCTAACTGCAAACAATAAATCTGTTTTTTTGGTTGTATTCTTATTATTTTCACAGCCATCCATTTTTCAGTTGAGGGAACAATTCAGGAACTCTCTTACTAATAGATACTAAAACTAGCCTGGAAAAGAGATACTCAAAATACTGAAAAATAAATAGCATAAATAGGACAAAAGTTGACATTTCTTCAATAGTTTTTTAATGGTTTCTCTAGAATATTACTTCATGGTAATTGTAGAAAAAGATTCAGTTGTAGTCATCTGGACTCTGTTTTAGAAAAAACAAGATTTCCTATTTTTTTTAATTTGTAGCATCAAAATCGATGTGGCTCGATGTGAAACCAAGTTTGAACTCGACTTAAATGTTCTTGTTTTGCAGAACCAGAATGTCCCGTACAACGCCAGCCTGTACAAGAGGCCGTTCGTGGAGGCGTTCGAGGAGACGCCCCTGCTGGTGGCCGTGCTCACCTACATGGGCTACGGCATCCTCACCGTCTTCGGTTACCTCCGCGACTTCCTCCGACAGTGGAACATCGAGAAGTGCCACGTCGCCCGAGAGAGAGACGAGCAGAAGGTACCACTTTAGGGCAGTTTTTGGGAAAATTTTGAAAAGATCTCTTAACATTTTATCTTTGAAATTAGGTTTAAATTTGCATAGAACTAAAACAAGATTAACATTAGTGAGACATATTTACTGCTTTACACAAGACTCACAAACATTTTAGATCATCTTAGTAAAGGTCCAAACTAAAGGGTAACATGTTTCACACGTCATGACTAATAATAATGCATTGGCTTTATATTGCGTCTTTCAAGGCGCAATCTCAAGTGTATTTTTTGCTTGCAGGTAACATTATATTTTCTTATTTTCTGTCATTAATTGCCAATTGCGACCATTCAAAGCGCGTACATTTACATTACCAATAAAAAATCCAATAACCCAAGGATTAGATCTGATTTTGGGTTTGTGTTTACATGCACAAACTACATCTGAAAACTAAAAATACCTGGTGACGTGTGTCAGTTAATCAGTGGATTTTAGTGTAACTGTTACATTTGTATTATTTGGAAAATAATAACTTCTTTAAACAGTTTTTCTTTCGCCACGTTAGTTTTCCCTTTTTCATCCGTTTTCTTGTCAACACCTGCGCAAATCCGAAAGAACAACAATCACAGAGAAATCGGATCACTCGTGTCAAATGTAACTGTTTACATAACATTTCAATAATCTGATCATCTGGTGTCCATACAAACATAACCACTGTTGGTGGTTTCAGGTCCATTAATATTTGATTTATTACTTTACTTAACCGTAGACTGTAATGATTGAAACTTATTACAATTTTGTTCTATTTGTCGTGTTTTTTTTGCTGCCCAGGGAAACCGCTTTTTGCTAAATCTGGTGCATCTTCTCTTTTTCTAGGGTCATGTGTTTGTACGTGGTCCCTGACAAATAAATAATAAACTAAACTAAAGATTTATTCATGCAGCCACTCCAAACAAGTCAAAACATTAATCTGGGTGGAGACTGTTTTTCTTAACGTCTGGCTTCTGTTGGTGCGAGGAATGCGTCTTCCAAACACTTTGTAAACTATAGATTTTCTTCTTTATCTTGCAGGATTTTGTTCCTCTGTACCAGGACTTTGAGAACTTCTACACACGAAACTTGTACATGAGGATCAGAGACAACTGGAACCGGCCCATCTGCAGCGTCCCAGGAGCCAAGATGGACCTGATGCACAGAGTGTCCCCGGACTATAACTGGACCTTTCAGTGAGTGTGGCTGTAGCTTGACACTGCAGCACATTTTAAAGAGTGATATATTACTACAGAAAACATGGTGACTATTGCAGAATAATCCCAGTAAACTCTAGGGTGTGGTCGTCTAAAAGTAGGATTTGAAAAATGTTATCTTCTTCCTACTCCCTTTCAAACATGCTAACACGTATTGACTGTATTTGTTAATTATTGTCCATGTTGCATGATTTATGTATTTTAAAACATTTTATACTTTTTATGAAATTAAAGTTATCAATTTAAATCAAAATTTTCGACTTTAAAAGCATGTACCGTGGAGCTGGAAAAAGTTCTCTCGTAGACATTAAGTATGTCTATGATCTGACCAAATATTGACCCAAACTGCACCCAGGAAACCTCTATTTTACAGAATTTCATGCAAAAATAACGTATTATACATAAAAGTTCTCGTAAATTAGGTTTTTACATGTAAAAATAATGGCTGAAGGAATTTCAGACCTACATTATTGGTCCTTCGACTGCTGAAATGTTAAAATCTCTACAGAAAATCAAAGATAGACAATAAAATAGTGAGGCCAAAATGAAATAGTTCATGTCTTAGTGCAATATGATGTAGTAATGTCCCAGGGTGACACTATGTGGATGTGTGCACAAGCCGGGTGCGGTCTTAATGCGCAGCGCTACAGTTGTAAAGATAATGACCTTGTGTGTGTGATAAAAGGGCGAGGCATGATTCAGAGCCTGATGAAGAAAGCGGTTTCAGCAGACACACGGAGTCATACAGTAAAACAGTGCAGTAATATGACTTTGTGTTGAAATGAGTTTTGGTTGCGTCGCTATTGTGAAATCATGATTCAAATATTCAGTGGTGTTTACCTTTTGTTTTGAAACATGTGTAAACCCAGTGACTATTTGTGACTTTTTTGTAGTTTATGCTTCTTTTTTGTCTTTTTCTTTTTTTTCATCCTAAAGTGTTATTGGGTGTATCGAGTCAATCTGAACTGGCAATTTATGGATTCAAGTCAAAGTTTGTTTTTTTGTTTTTTGCAAGCGTTCTAGTTTTTTTATTGCATTTTTTCCTCTTAGTTTATAAAGCATTAGTTGGGGTGTATTTTGAATCCTTAAAACATTATTATTATTTTAATGGATTAAAGCTTTATTTATTTTTTTATTTTTTGCAAGCGGTCTAGATTTTCTTTTCTTTGTCCCCCTTAGTTTATAAAGCATCGGTTGGGGTATATTTTGAGTCCCTAAACCCCCCTAAACTGTTAATTTATGGGTCAATGTGTCTCAAATTAATAAAATTAAAGAGATGTTTCCTTCTTTGCCATTGTACAATCATATGTTTTACTTATGTACTCGCCAATGCCATTTGTTTAATGGACATTGAAGGGAAAACAATGTTGTCATGTGGACTGATTGCTCTGTCAGTGACACAAACTGGATGGTAATATTTTGCAAATGGTAACTCGATATGCGGCCTTGTCGAAGAGGAAGCAGCCAATTATACAGATGGTTACTTACATATATTCAAAACCAACATTCTCTGTACCAAGCGGCCAAGGGTAATGTTTTTGTTGTGGCACTTTTCCTTTTCCAGGCACACAGGTCAAGTGGTGAAGGACGTCATCAACATGGGCTCGTACAATTACCTGGGCTTCGCAGAGAAAACCGGAGCCTGCGCTGAGGCCGCTCTGGAGGCCGCCCACACGTACGGCGTCGGAGTGAGCAGCACCAGATCTGAGATGGGTAAGGCCGAACAACGTGGTGAAGGATGTAAGGTTACAAGCGGGCTGCAGCAGTTCAAGAGGAATCCAGTTTTGCAGTCCACAATCAGGACTCTTCTGGACTTCTCCTCTCAGTCGCTCCACAATGTGCCGGTCAGCTGCAAGAGCGCATTCAGCCGTCGGCTCGTTACTGCCACGCTGCGCCACCGCTCTATCAAACTGTTGAACTGCTGTCAAATCCTCTTTGTAATATTGTGCAGTATTCAGTTCACTAGTAAAATTGGACATGAACATCATATTTGTCGACATATTTATTTAAGTGTAAATGTATTCCGTTTTTACTGGGGGATAGCAGATCATTATTTTTTTAAAAGACAGCTGCATATCTGTTAAAAATAATTTCCTCTTGGATGTGATTCTGATTCTGGTCCAGGAAAAAAGCATTATTTTTAAACAGTGGTGAGTGTCATAACCATGTTAAATTTAATAGTAATTTGATCCTGACCATAATAATATTGAGATTCAATGCAGATTGAATGAAGTTTGACGCTCAGATGAACACTCAGGTAATGTTTGCACTAAAAGTAATAGAAAACCCTTTAAGTGGACACAAATTTTGTGAAGCGCTACATTGAGACCTATACCATGATTGTGATATGATTTTTTTGGTTTATCACCCAAACATACTTTTAAAACTTGAATGTAGTCTGCATTATCTTGTATTTATGGGTTTCACATGATCCCTCCCTGTTTCGTAGGACTTTAGAAGACTTTTCCCCATTCAAAAATATAACATTTTGATTTGAAACCCATGTATACCGCTTTCCTAAGACAAGATTGTGAGCAGTTGTCTTATCTTTCGTTTTTGCAATACATCAGATGATCTTGAAAGAAATGATGACGAAACGTGCTGTTTTAGGAAACCTGGACATTCACGAGGAGCTGGAGCAGCTGGTTGCCCGGTTTCTTGGCGTGGAGTCAGCGATGGCGTTTGGCATGGGCTTCGCTACAAATTCCATGAACATTCCTGCGCTGACGGGAAAGGTGAGGGAGTTCTGCTTCTGTCAAATAAATCCTCAATGCACTATATTTTGTTTATTAACATTTAATCATTTGGGTTTACTAAACCAAACATTTCAAATGATAAGTTCATTTGAGACGATTGCTTTGTGAACTTATCAGTTTTTCACAGTTACACTCAAAATGTGATGGTATTTGGCAAAGGTAAATGAACTTTAAGTACTTCATGGCTAACAAGCTTTTTGAAGACAACTTTGTGCTTTGGGATTTGTTTGCTAAATAAATTATATCACCTTCAGACAACTTAGATTTTGAACTTTTAATCTTTTTGTTTTTGTGAATATAGTCATTAACTCTGACGCCATAGTTTCCATGGATACCATCAACTCAAGTAAGGTCACAAAGATGCATATTGAACAGTAAAGCGCATGGCCAATTTACATAAATTAACACTATGATGATTTAGTCAATTTACATATATTTCTTTTTGACTTAACTGACCTAACTTTAAAATTTAATTTAAAGTAATTTTAGCAAGTTTTTATGGAAAATAAAGGAGACATACTATGCTTTTTATTTAGTGTTAAACTATAAGTAGATCAACATTTTACATTTTATTCATTGTCAACTTCAACACTGATCTAAAAGGGCCTAATAATAGAAACTTGACTTCATGTTCATAACTATAGTTGCATTTGCTTGTCCATAGAGACACGCAAATGAGAAGATATGACAAAATATAATATTTTAATCTTCCATATTATATATATATATATATATATATATATATATATATATATATATATATATATATATATATTATATTATATTATTATTATTATTATTATTATTATTATTATTATTATTATTATTCTATTATAATAATAATAATAATAATAATAATAATAATAATAATAATAATAATAATAATAATAATAATAATAATAATAATTTTTTTTCCCAGCAATAAAAATGCCTAAAATTTAATAGAATAAAAAATAAATAAGAGTCCCCTGTATGAAACACTGGTAGTATTTTGTTTTCACACAATAGAACAATAACTGTCCTCTGAAGTGTTTTTCCCGTTGAAGATTTGTTGATAGGTTATAGAGCAAAGATGCAACATTAAGCCAATTTGTCATTAAAATTTTCCCACTTGTGTGGTGTTGCTTTTTTGGCCAACGTCAAATGCAATTGTGGTCTTTTTCTTCTGCCATAAAATGTCACCTGAACAAGACAAACAAAACAAAAACTCTCCAGTCCACAGGGCTTCATCAATTGTTAACTGCACCTGTTGCTTTGTGGTGAGCTCCTACTGTGTCACGGAACAATGGAGTGTGGTGTTGCATAACTTGCATTGAAGAAGAAGAAGAAGAAAAAACATGGTGTAACTTTAAGGATTGTTTGAGAATGTTGATTTTGGGCATTTCAGAAAGGTTAATCATTTCAGTATACGTTGCTCTTTGTCCGCCTTTTTGGATCGTGCTAATATGGAGCAAGCGCAAGGAAATCTATTAAAGTATATCAAGTGATTGGTTGCTTTTTCAAAAATAATACATTTTTTTCCAGTTATGACCATTCACAAATTAGTGGCAGATACAGGGCTGTGAAGTTAATCAAATTTAATTGAGAGTCACTCATTTCCAATCGTCAATCGTCAGCTATTTAGCCACGGCCAGTCCTCTGTCAGTTGAAGCATGTGGTTTCAAAGTAAAGTCTTTTCACATTTGCCGAATGTCCCATGTCTCCCCCTTTCACGCTATAACTGTCCTGTGAGGTAAAGCTTTCGGGCCAGAAATATATATAATAATAAATAACCCCATTTTCCACTATGGTGCTGGTTCTGTGTTTTGCACCAAATACCATCTAGTGTAGGGTATGGATGTCAGGATTATTCGGTTAATCGTGATTATTCAGGTTACAATATAATCATGAGGAAAAAAGAATGATTGTGACCATTGTAGAAAAAATTATGCCTTTTTAGTTCAATCTATAGCCCAAAAAATTGGCCGATGTAAATAACTTGTTTACTGTTTTTTTTCTTTCTTTCTTTCTTTTTTTTTACATTTAATTTTGTCAAATTTAACTCTATTTTGTCTTTTGTATTTTGTTCAGCTTCCTAAATCTGGTCACAAACTTGAGGAACAGTAACAGGAATGAAAGAAAATTAAAGATTTCACTGTTGTTTGGTCACAGCGTAAATAATCGTGAATAATCGTTAAATCGTGATGTTTTTTCTCACAATAATCGTAACTCTAAAATCTGATATCGTGACATCCGTAGTGTAGGGCTTTGTGTTTGCTGCCATAGCAACATATTGTGTACTATTCAATTGTTTTTCTCCCACCTGCCCCTTCTAGTTTCTGCCGTTTTGCCTTTTCCTTTTCCTTTATTAACTTATATTTAATATTTCACTTGAACTGGTTGTCATTTTTGGCCCAGCTGTAACTGGTGCCGAGTCAGAACCTGTTTTCTGCTGAACTGGTTCTGAAACGGCACCGGCTCAGAACCGGCCTCTGGAACAGCTTGGTGTAAAAGGGTAAAAAGGGTGTTCCAGAGGCTGGTGTATGTAATGCAGCTATTTCTTTGTAAAAAAAAAAAAAAAAAGAGCAGAATGAAGTCATTCAAATCTGGGCCAAAGAGTCATTGTTCAACATGTGACAGCACTTACGGTAAAACACCATTGGCAAATCACATGCTTCCTCTGAGAACTCTTGGATGATTACTATTGTTTTTTTTTTCCAACTAAGCTTAAAGTAACCGTATGTAACCTGCACTCTTACTGGTGTAAAATGGAACTACAATTCATGATTGGCTGCATGTGCTGGGCTTTGCTAGGTTTTGGACTGGATTTAGTCGTAGGAACTGGCAACTCAATTTTCAACATAAACAAAAAAATAGACATCAATTATGCATAAATCAGTTTTAAAATGTTTACCAGAAAAAGCTATGTTATATGTTTACCTCGTATCTGGGGAGATAGATTGGGTAAGTTTCTGAAAGTTGAAATCTAGATGGAGCATGTTCAGACTTTACTCTTTTCCTACGTCTCTTGTCTCGTTCTTTGCAGGGTTGTCTCATCTTGAGTGACGAGCTGAATCACGCGTCTCTCGTTCTGGGCGCTCGTCTGTCCGGCTCTACAATCCGAGTCTTCAAACACAACAGTGAGTAACACAACGACAGGACCAGCTTTTCACATTCACAATACATTTAAACACTTTTAAAAAACATTTCACTTAGTTTAGTTCAAGTTACGATTAAAATAAATGAGCGATAAATGGTTGTATGTAAATGTCACTTCACTTCCTGGTCCGCTGGGCCCTCAAAGATTTGCATCAAGTAACCATTCACATCCATACATCACTGCACAGATACGCACTCAGTTTGCACTTAATATTATAGGATTAAAGGTGCACAATGTAACTTTTTAACTTCTTGTCTTTATGGAAATGTTATTGCTTTGCCTCTAATGTTCCTTAGTGTGGAATTTAACGTATCTGTTTTGTATGATACGTTGCTACATAAAAATTTTGCAAGATATGATATGATATTGAAACTAAACAAGAACTCTAAAGCCGCAGAATCCAGTTCTCCCGTTTCTAAATGTACAATTTCTGTGAAAAACAAGCTGCAACAAAAACAATGCCAAATGAAACACTTTATTCTTTGTAATTTATATTATAATAGTTATCCAATTCACAATACTGAAGTTCTAAAATACACAAATTTAAATGATCATTATTGTCCTTGACCTCTAAATATACAATAAACTTCATCATAATTATTGTCCTCTAAAATACACAGAGAATGACTAAATGACAACACAAATTTGCTACGGCTTTTATTTGCATTAGAAAAAGACATCTTTGTTCACTGTATCATCACACAGAATTACATATTACATGCACTGCTACTTTTAAATATAGAAACTGTGATACAGCAACTAAAATGTACTTATTGGACCCTCCAAAGCTCAGATCTTATTGCAATACATAAAAATAGATCAATATTTCCTACTTATTTTTTGAAAGTTAAGTCGTTATCATAGTTATCGTGACAGGCCTAGTCTCCATGACCATGACATACCAGAAAAGGCTCACAGTGCAGCTTTAAGAGAAAACTTTAAAGGGAAGTCTAGATATGACAACATAATGACCCTGTGATTGTTTTTTTTATCTCATTTACCCTCGTCTGCTGAGGTATCCGCCACAATGTGAGCACACGTAGCCGTCTCCACCAAAGCCAATTGTTTGTGGAGGGAGCGGCTTGTTTAGTTCAACGACAGACTCTTGTTTCAAAACAGTCCGATAGATGTCGACACAAGAAACCAGGAAGACAATTTGTGTAATGAAATCATAAAATATACATGCTTCAAAACTCCCATTGCACTTTGAGATCCTCGTGGCGACCTTTCTATGAAGAGAAATACACCTTTGTAACTGAATCCGTTGTTTAATCACACGTTTGGCAGATATGCAGAGCCTGGAGAAGCTGCTGAGGGACGCGATTGTTCACGGGCAGCCGAGAACGCATCGACCCTGGAAGAAAATCCTCATTGTGGTGGAAGGCATTTACAGGTACACACATCATCTATGTCCTGTTTTATAATAAGCTCCTATTACATCGATATGTTCCTACAGTTTAATCTTGTGATAAAGCTGTGATTTAGCACATTGTGGCTTCTGGTATGAGAGCTTGGTCTTAAAGGCTCAATACATATGAACATAAACACTTTTATTTAAGGCAGGATCACTTTCATTTGTAGTAACGCTCTGAAGTACATTTATAGCATTACAGAAGCAACATTTCAGTAAAAATAGAAGATCAATACTTAGTTATTTTTCTGCGTTGACTTATGATATTTGAAGTAGTAGATAAAGATGCCTGTTAAATCTCCAGGGCTGACTTGACATGAACTACAGCAGGAAAAAAGAGTGTCCTTGTGTCCAATGCTTCATATTAATGTCTTAATGTATTCCTTCGCTTCTGTATCGTATCAACCAGCAACCAATCAATGTTTCTCTGTGAGAGTGTCAGACATAATCAATGCACCTTTCTCTAATGCATTCTTACCAGAGCTGCTTTTTCTCTGGGTTCTGTGAAGGTGTTGATTTATTTGCCAAAATAGACAATGTTTACACTCACAGAAAATCACCTTCACTCAAGGTTAAACAGAGTGAATATGGCCCTGTGTTTATTCCCCAAAGCATTGGACAAAGAGGCCGTGGAGTTCTCTGAAGAAGACATAATATGTGTCATCTGTGTAGTTAGTATTGCCTTTAACTCATTACTGTGCTGTTATTCCATTGTTGTCGCTTTGTATAGAATTTTGACCTGTTATTAATGCTGTTAATGCACTAATGGAAAGCACTTTGGGTCAGTGGTTGCTGTCGTAAAGTGCTGTACTTTTTCTTTTTCTTTTTTTTATCCTTCATTCTAGTATTTATTTCAAAGCTTAATGAACAGGTGAAAACAGACATGTTCTGGGCCCTCAAGCCACTAATGCAAGAAAATACACACATGAATCAGTCAAAAATACATCTTGAAATAAGCTAATGATGAGGGAAGACTGTTCTAATACTTTCCTCTAATACTTTATTTTATGTCTGATGCAGTGAACAAAGAAACTCTACTGTTTATTACATTCTCTTGGTTGCCAGGATAAAACTATTGTAAAAAGTTCAGTGTATCGTACCCTTTTTTTGTTTGTTTTAAACTTAAGTCTTGCACTGAAGGTTCCCAACATGTTTTGAAAGCATGTTGGAAGTGTCACTGGATATGTTTACACGCACACCAAACATGAGCTGATTTCTTGAGTTATCAGATTATGGAAATGTCATGTAAACAGTTACATCTGATGTAGTGTTCAAACCGGTGCTGGTGTTGTCAAAGAAAATGATGTGGGGGGGTGATAAAAGGGCAAAGACAAAATATCAAGGAGTGTAGCAGACATTTTAGAACAGAGGTGAAAAATGTATGATATTGCAATTGTTGTTTTGGATATGTGCAAAGTATAGGGTATGAAGTGGTATTTTGTAGTTTTTGTTGTACTTTTGAGGGTCAAGTTTACAGTCATTAATGTTTTGGTCGACCACCCCTAGTTTTGTTTCAGTAGTATTGTTTGCCGTTGTCTTCTAGTATGGAGGGGTCGATTGTGCGCCTGCCTGAGATCATTGCCCTGAAGAAGCGTTACAAAGCTTACCTTTACCTGGACGAGGCCCACAGCATCGGAGCCCTGGGACCCAACGGCCGAGGCGTGGTGGACTACTTCGGGCTGGACCCCAAAGACGTGGACATCATGATGGGGACATTTACCAAAAGCTTTGGGGCAGCAGGAGGATACATCGGAGGCAAAAAGGTTTGTCATGATTAGAATTGAGGCTACAAAAATGCTGTACAGAATAGCATTTGTAAAACAAATACTATTGCTATGTTGCGTACTAACATTTCCAACTCCATTTCGACACTAAATAATAGGCAATATACTGATTTAAATACCACAATAGTCATAAAAAATAAAACAATTAATAGTACTTTCTTTATGTTACCATGGGGTTTTATACTAGTTCTGATAAAGCTAAAGATTATTCTACAACTGTTCGGGAACGGTCACATTTTGTCCTGTTTATGTGATCAATACTTCCAATTTCGATACTTATTTACCGTATACTTTAGACAAATCTATTTCTGTAACACAAAAGTGGACTGTGGTCAATACAAATACTGTATGTAGTTGAGTACTGTTTTAGATTTAACAAAGAAGGATCTATCAAAGTTTTGGGCTAAAACTACAAATCAAATGTATAATTTCAAGTGCGTTTAGGAAGAAAAAAAAATAGTGCGCTTTAGACGAAAGAAAAAAATCTAACTAAAAACTGAAATATTGTGATATCGTATCGTCAAGTCTCAATAATATGGTGGGCTGTCACAATATTTCAAGCTTATTTTCTTAAATGCATTGTTTTGTTGCAACAGCAGCTAAAAAAACCCAGAGGGAACGACATGGAACCATATCCATAGATGAAGAAATAAGCGTTATTAATAACTTTTCATCTTAATTCTTTGGAAAATTACAGTAATTATTTACATGAAATGAATATTGTCATTGTATATTTGTGTGAGATTTGCACATCGCTACATCCCTAGACTAAAACCAAGAAAGATTTTACACTCATCAATATCATTATGACATATTTACTGACCAAAAACCGCAGTGTGTCTAATTATGCACATTTGTATTGTTCTGACAGGATCTGATTGACTACTTGAGGATATATTCCCACAGTGCACTTTATGCCACCTCCATGTCGCCCCCTGTGGCCCAACAGATCATCAGCTCCATGAAGATCATCATGGGAGAGGATGGGACTCAACTTGGTGAGTAAAACCAGAGGAATGTTTTCTGGGATTCTCCTGACGATGTGAATCATATCCTATATAAATAAATATATTTTCAGTTCATCAGAAATGCAAAAGCATAGCTGTAAATGTAATTTTGTACATTGAGACTTTGAAATATGGTGACTGAAGGCTTCTAGACAGAATATTTACAACTAAAGAGTATCATTAATAAAATAAAAAATGTCTTCTTATTTAATAATGTCACTGTCGTTCTTATTTTTTTAAAATATATAGTTTTAGAGTCTGTATAGTCTAGATGATTAGGATTAGTATTATAAGATTTAAATTTTTTACTGTCAACTACTCACGATTTTTCGATTAATTGTTGCAGCCCTATTTGATGTTCATTATACTCCTAATTGTCCATCCCTTTTCGATTAATGATATATCACCCGCCTCTAAGCACAGTTAATCATAATACACCGGATTGTTGAGTGTAATGTAGTTCCCCACATTGCCACTAGATGGTACCATGACTCCACCTCGCTGCACTGGCTGTGTCACCTTGCCTCTGTTTGAACCATGCCTCAACTTTCTCTTGTACTTTTCTTCTCCTTGTGTTTGTTTTTCTTTGACCGTTATCCCCCTAGCGATAAAAGCGATATCAAGGCTCTACCGGGAATGATTAACCAGTGCGTAAAGACTGTACCACTTTAACCGTTTTTGACCGATACGCGAGCTAATGACCTTTCCTCCTGGGGTACACGAGCACGGTTGTGATTTATTTGCTCTCGATTGTTGCAGAACATAAATCAAAGTCGATCAAAGTTTCCTGGACCGTGCACAAAGTTACCAGATATTGCTTATTTTGAAAGAACAGGCCCTACTTTGTGGCGCTCGATTGAGGCTTTTAAAACACAGATGTGAGCTCAAGTCAGACTTCTACAATGCAAAATGGAGCAAATAAAATGGCTTCAGAATTGGATTAATTTGAATATTTATTGTCTAAATATTAGTGAGGAGAAGATCTGTGGGTGGAATACAGTAACTTAAACTACACCTAAACCACGTAACTTCTCTGGTGGTCGTCTCCATTGAGATGTTACTGCACTGCCCGGAATGTTCCACAGTATGGCGTTAAAACTTCAGGCCAAGTTGCACGTCAAGTGGTCTAATTTTTACAACTTTACGTGGAATTCTTTCTAGTGTGTCTCACAGAGTCTTAATAACTTAATAATAACTTAATAACAAATATTTACGATTATATTTACGATGATACTGATTTTCTTTCATTCCCCTTATCTAACACGATACGAAATCAAACTTTCTGAATAACAAAATGAAGTTAGCGTGACAGAAACGGTCAGATAAAAAAAAAGTTATTTGTTTTTCCGTGGTTTTTTTTCCACACTATAGATTGAATTATAGAGAGTAAAGTTTGCTTCTCAAATTGTCAATTGACCTGAATAATCACTATACTATACATCCTTTTACGCACTATTTATAAATTTGACCCCTGATCTGTGAAGAGTTGGGCCCGTTTTCAATAAGAATGCAGGTTTATGGAGTTTTTTTGTGTTTGTTTTTAGCTAGGCAGACAAGTTTAATGCTAAAGTTTGGCACATTCTTGGCGTAAAGTAACATCTCCACGCTGTCGCATAGTGCGGACAGAAACGTATCCACACAGCTAGACCTGCACGCGAACGTGAATGCAGTGTCGGGATTCGGTGTAGTTGTACATTCGAGTCGGTTTCAGCGTTTCGACAACGTCACCAGCGTCAGTCAAGGCCGCACACGGACTGACCTCGCCGAAAAGATTCCAGTTTGACAAGAATTCCTCCTGGAAACAATGGCCGTTTGATTGGTTGCAGAGCTGTCACGGTTTGAAGTCTTTGAAGATTCAGAACGCCGAGGCTCAGACCAAGTGACAGTGGATTTGCCCGAGTTTCTGGAACTGGTCTCGGCGGTTTGAGGTTGCGTCGCAGAGCTTTTTCATCCATTTTTGCTCTTTTTTGTATTGGCAAATGCACGCTTTTGTTGTTTTTTGTGGTAATAATCATGACCAGAGTAACAGTACTTCTCAAACTCCGTACTTTTACTTCCACTTGAGTGATATATTTGACTTTTACTTTACTAGTTTAAACATTTTGGTTACTTTTTCCAACTGCTTTATGATGAGAATATTGAATGATTTGATTTGTGTTTCTTGTGCCTTCAGATATGGCTTTGTTTTTGTGGTCAATCCTTTAAAAATACCACCAAGTTTCAATAACAGTAAATTCTTGGACCACTACTTTGTGCTTAACATTATTATTTGAAGTAACAGTACTATATCTTGAGATTTTTGGCTGCTTTATCTGCCTTTGCGCATGATTAATTATTGAACTGCAAGTCGCTTCTAAAACAAAATCCTGTAACAAAAATTTGACTTTGACATTTGTAATCTTTAGTCGCATATCAGTGTGTTGCCCCACTGATAATAACACCTGTTAAAATAAAGATCTAAAGACCAAAAGCAAGCAACAAACAAGCTCAACAAGGGTCACTTCATCCAGAAATACTTCAAAACGATCCCTTTTGTGGTACTTGTATGATGCTTGAGTAGATGTGCAGTGTCTTGGTTCCATTGTGGTCGTATTGTTCTCCAGCACAACAGATGCGTGTTGTTGTTGCTGCTGCTGCTGCTGCCTTTAAAGCCATGTGTTGTTGTGTTTCGACGCTCTGATCTCTGCCTGGATTCAAGTGCACCGAGTATCTCCGTGACACGTGAGGATTGATGATGCTTAGTTTGACTTTTTCACCTTTAAAAACA
Source organism: Chaenogobius annularis (assembly GCA_015082035.1). Lineage (NCBI taxonomy): Eukaryota > Metazoa > Chordata > Actinopteri > Gobiiformes > Gobiidae > Chaenogobius > Chaenogobius annularis. Next base: position 407,603 of record BJKM01000301.1, on the reverse strand, counting down.
AACCTTAAGCATCGACTTCAAAGGCAGGAGCTCTCAGTTTGTCTGGGTCTTTCCATAGATGACTTTTATATGTTATTTCTCCTACTATTTCTGGCCATAATCGAGGCTGACGACGCAGTTTTTCATCTGGAATGGAAATCTCTTTCAGCAGATGTTTGTCACAGGATTAACAAGCGCCTCATCTCCCTCCAGACTCTGCATACCATTTGATTATTCTGCGGCCCCTCTTTAAGGCGTGGACCTGTTTGACTGCATCGTAGTGGTCTTTAAGTTCACTTACCAGTGTTTAATATATATTTTCATTGCACTTTATACCCGCTTACCTGAGCAATATTATAATATATATATATATATATATATATATATATATATATATATATATATATAATTTTTTTCTTTTTTCTTTTGCAATATCGACGATATTTTCACATTTGCTAAAAATGTGGCCGTCAATGTCTTGGTTGAGGTTGAATTATCGCACAAATTGTGAATAAACTATCAAATTAACCAGAAAAGTGAAGAAATATCACTTTACACCCTTGTTTGGAAGACATTTCAGTTCACTTCTTGTTTAATCTACTCTTTTTGCTCTGATTATATGCAACATTTTAATATTTAGTTCTGTATATCTCAAACTACAATCGCGATGGTATAAATTTTATAAAAATATGCCGTGTCTAAATATTATACCACTCTCAATATGGATTTTATGCTGCTGGCTTAAAGGTGCACTGTGTAAATTTTCTGATGGGTGGTACGTCACCTGCTTGTCTCCATGGAGATATGTTTAATGCCATATTTTAACCCTAACCCCTAACCCCTAACCCTAACCCTTAGGCAAAGCAATAATATCTCCATGCAGATGGCGTACCCTACTTCAGGAAAAAAGTTACGCAGTGCAACTTTAAGTCCACAAACAACAATACGCTCAGTCACACAGATTTAAGGTGTCCTTAAAGGCGTTGGACCTGATATTTAAAACATGAAAAACAGATTTAGTTTGCAGCGGTTCAAACTTTCATTACACATTCTTAGCATCCTAATTGTTCACTGAAATTGGTTAATAAGCGCTTTTCCCTTTTCTTTTTTTTCTTTCTTTAGTACCAGTGAGAACACAAGTTAAGTTAAGAATAAAATGAGAAAATAAGTGGGTGACATCCAAAGAAAAGAAGGACTAAAAAGCATATTAAGTCCAAAATAAAAGTCACATTTTTTCGAATGTATCCATAATTAGACCTTAATTGGCGGAGCCGTTTGTGTTGCCTTCTTCCCGGCTGCCAGCAGGAGTATGTTCCACAGATATACGTCCGTTATGTCCATGTTATGAGGCCCAAATACATCGCTTTCCCCTTTTCACGACTTTCAGAGTAAAACGCTCTATAATGAGATTCAGACTGCACACAGCGGTCCTATTTTGACCATAAGAGCTGCTTTCAGAGTATAGCTGTACAGGGGCGAAACAAAACTTACTTTATTACAGCAAAAATAATGTTTGCACTCACAAATGTGCTCCATTCACTCACGGACCACGGGCATTTTGGTTTTATCACTTTTTTCAATCATTTTTAACTCAAAAGTCGCCGTCCACACTTTAAAAAACGGTTCATTTTATCTCTGTCAAGCTTTACTAATGGCTCACTCGTATTCTCTTCCCTTAGGTGCGGAGCGTCTGAAGCAGCTGTCGGAGAACACCACCTACTTCCGCCAAAGACTCCGCGAGATGGGCTTCATTATCTATGGCAACAACGACTCCCCCGTTGTCCCGCTGATGCTTTACATGCCGGCTAAAATCGGGTAACTCCTCATCCCGTGTTTCATTTTACTCCGGTAATGTAAACGTGTTTTAGCCCCGTCTGAAACGCCTTCGTCTGGCAGGGCTTTCGGGCGGGAGATGGTGAAGAGGAACATCGGCACGGTGGTGGTGGGTTTCCCGGCGACCCCCATCATCGAGTCCAGAGCGCGATTCTGCATCTCGGCCGCTCACACCAGGGAAATGCTGGACACGGTTAGTCATCGAATGCCCGAGCACTGACCACGACAGCCACTGAGTCACCTTTTTTCCAAATGAGAAGACTTTTGTGCATTCTTCAGGAATTTGGAAGTACTTAAGGCACCTTGGCTTTGGTATTTCCTGTAGCATGAGTTGAAATGATGTGTGTGTCTGGAAAATACCTCAAGATTTTAGTTTGCAATGTCATTATGCTCAGATGTAGTCTTGTGCCCTCTGCTGGTGCACTCAGGAGTGAGACAGTTTGCAAGCCGAACAAGCCGGACTGCAACGATTAGTCAACAAATTGAGACTTGTCGACTATAAAGAATAATCATGATAGTCATGATCTGTTCAAAATGTCCAAAACAGAATAAACTACCTCTAAGTTTAAACAATAATGCACTTTTTTCATAAATATTCTTTATCCAAGTCTTCAATCACCATATTTCAACCTTCTATTTGGTTGAAAATGTATTCAAAAAGTCTCCATGTACACTATACTTTCACGATAACAAATTTGAATATATTACTACAGAGAAAAATCACTTTAAACAAACTAACTTTATGCCTCTGACACAATAACCCAAAAGCCAGATGATCGCAATGTTGATTTGATTGATTAAGAAGAGCGTTTACTGAAGAGCTGCATGAAACACTTATAATTTAGTATCTATAATTAGTCAGCACCGGCATCGCGGTTCGGGCTCAGTTTGAACAGAACGCGCGAGCGATAATCTCCTTTTTATTCTCAAAGATCTTACAAGGGCCAAGCTGTCTGTAAGAATTACTGCGCGGCTCAGACTTGGGACTTTTATTCGACTTGCCGCGTCTCTCCAAAGCCTCTTCATTCGTCTTCCCGAGGAGCGTGTCAACACCGCCTGTAATAGCCCGTTTAAAGGGCATCAGCTCGCCTTTGTACAGCGCTCCCAGTCGCCGCTTTTTCCGTCTTTTGGAAAAGCCCGGTCCAGATATTCAGAGAGAGAGAGAAAAAAAAGAAATGAGCGCGGGCCAGGGGAAGGTAAATTGTTTCCAGGTGCCACGCGGTGTTGCAGCGCTGATACGGTCTCTTGTGGAAAGACTGGAGGAGTTTGTGGTTACCGTGGGAGCCGCCTGTTCACATTGGCTTCACTCGTTTTACTACAGCGCCATGACACGTTAAAAACCTGCTGATTCATGTGCGATTCAGGCTCATCACTTCATTTATTACACATAACATCGATTGGCTCTTCAAGTCAGAACCTGCTCACTCCAGTTTGGCATTTTCTCATACATAACGTGCTTTTATGTGTTGTTTACTCTCACTTTTATTTGGCCAATTAGCTTTGATTTTAACTGGAAAGGCTAACGACCGGTTGTATAAGCAGGTATTTCATGGAGTTGCCAATTTCTGAAGAATTAATGAATTGTCTTATGGGCTTTCTGTCTATCCTCAAATAGGCCTTGTTTTTGCCTCCAAAGTACTTCTTCAACTGTACATTTCTTAAAGGCGCACTACGTAACTTTCCTGGCGTTGCTTTGCTTGAAATATTCCATAATACTGTATTCAATGTATCTATTATTTAGTCACTTACAGATGTTTTTATGACTGAAATATCTTGTAAAAAAAGCATTCTTACTTTGGCCTTGGAGATGAGCAGGTTGCGGACGCTCCAGAAAAGTTACAAAGGGCACCTTTAAAAATGGAAGTATAATGAATATATAAGTGTTATAAGTGTTTATAACAATTAAATCGACTAATCTAATTGTGACTTGTCGACTATAAAAACTAATCACAGGCGTATTTTGTTTTGACAAAACCAACTCTAAAACAAAAAGACCCTTTACAAAAACGTCAACAAAGAATACTTTATTCATAAATATTCAGTCTCCATATTTCAGCATTTATTTGGCTGATAGTGTCATTTAATCGACTCAATGTTCAATGGAATTAATCGTTTGACTAGCAGACTGAAAAAGAATCGTCAACTATTAAAATAATTGCTAGTAGAAAAAGACATATTTTCACTAATTTGACTGCTCCTCTTTAAATCAGTGAACCAGTTTTTACTCCGGATGCCCTCCCCATCGTACACAATGCAAGCGCTCTAGTATTTGGATTAAAACTGAATTAAAGTGGACATATGCAGAATCCACTTCATCATCATTCGTTTACTCAAAGTTGTATTTTTATGTTCCAGTTAATCCTGTAACTGAGGCTCAAGTGCTCAAAAATGTTCCTATTTTCACCTACCCCCTATCCCCGCCCACTGCTCTGATTTTAGCTGTGATTATTTGAAAAATGAAGTGATACTTGTTTGGTTCTAAAATGTCACGTAGCAACTTTTTTTTCCAAAAAAACCTGTAAATGCCAATGTAAATGTGCAACAGGAAGTTAACAGACCCGTTTCTACATTTTAGATCAATATTGCGGTTTACAAGGAACAAAATGTAAAAAAAAATAAAAGATGATCGGCTTATGTTATAGTAGGAACCCGGGGGAAAGGCATAACTTGTCTCCTTTTACTATGTATTAAACACTCAACTGAAACCGTGCACTTGTTTTGCAGGCACTGGCCGCCATCAGCGAAGTGGGCGACCTGCTGCAGCTGAAGTACTCCCGGCGCCAGAAGACCCTCCCCTCTCTGAGCTGGACGTCCGAGGAGAGCCTGCTCCAGGACTGAGCCTCCCGAGTCTCCGTCCACCCGCTCCCGCCTCCGTCTACCGAACATGAAGCTTAACATCCCCACCTTTACAACCCCTCCGGCCCCCGTCGAAAAACCAAAGCCTTCATCGTCCAGCACTGATCCGAAAGATGAATAGATCCTTCCATTTGTCTCGTGTGTTCCTACAAAACGTCTGCTTGCGGTTTGTCCTGGCTGTGTACGACTGCATCGCTCCGTGTCTTGTCCCTGTGTGCACATCTCATGAATGTCTTGATAATGAGCAGTAAGAATATTTTTCTATATTTAAACAAAAAAAATTAAAAGAATTATTGCCTTGGCTTCGTAGAATAAGTATGCAAGTATGCGCAATACAAAACTTGGCAAAAGTCGAATCATGGAGCTGTTTTGGTGCACACAAGGAGAAGACGGCAAATGTAAATAATATTTATTGTTGTTGATGGTAATTCTACCTGAGGACAGCATCCCTAACCTCAAAAGAATCATCACAGAAGTAACTTGAGCACACGACTGTCTCTAACTAATGCTTTTTTTTTTTTTCCTTCTTCTCCGAAACACTTGAATAAGAAACATTTCAATATTTGGTTATTTCTCTAACCAAAGGATGTAAATGCAAAGATGTATTTTATACCTTACTGTAAAAATGCAAAGCAGATGTTCTAAAAGAATACCGTTAGCAGGGGAAAGATCCTGAGGCGCACGGCTAAGGAATATTTTTTACTGCTAGTTTTCTATTTTTAAAAAACCTAAAAACCGGCCTTATTTACTGTTTACACCTGCACTCGACATAAACTTGAGTCCGGCGTCCGTAACATTTATTTGAAGCTAACGAGCGACACGTGCGATTCGTTTCCTCACTAAAGTGCATTGTCTGTGAACGAGCGTCGACGTGACACACTGTAACGCAGCGTCTGTATGTATGACGACGGCGGCACCATCCGACGTACAGACTTTTATTTATTAACACCGTAACTTAAGCTTTTGCTAGTCGTTGAACTGTTCCGTAAGAGGCAGCTGAAGTGTCCCGTTATATGTTATAAGTCTTAATTCAGTGCATTAACTACTGACGAGCATCTGTAAAGCAGAGGTTGGACCATTGACTGGAGCTATTTCTACCGCATACTTTTCCTATTCTAAATATGTCAATGTTTTTATTTGGACCTTTTATTTTTACTTGAAATGGGAAAAGTGTGAAGGGATAAATTGTCTCAAGTCCAGAATCAAGGCTGCGCAATACTACTGTTTAATGTGAAGTCAAAAAGTACACACTACTCATCTGTAAAGGTAAAAACATGCTGACCTTTTGGCAACCATTAGGCCTCTGCAGTGGTGGAAGAAGTACTCCACTTTGTTAAGTAAAAGTGCAGAAACAGGAGCAAAAACATATACTTAACGAAATGTTTTGAAGTTCCTGTGTAAAGGTAAACATTACACAGATTTTGAGAGCTTGAACTTAATTTTATGTGTATAAATATTTGCCTTTAGTCTGAATGTCACCATAAATGTGCTAAAAACAACCCCTCAAACCATGGGAAAAGTAGAAAGTACAGATATCTGCTCTCAAATCTAGTGAAGTAAAACATATCTGCTGTGAAACATTACTCACGCAAAGTACATGAACCTAAAGATTTTAAGTACAGTACTTTTACTTGTGTTACTCTCCACCACTGGGCTATGGTTTGAAGCCATGCAGGTTGGATTTTCACCACATTTACAAATACCTCCAAGTACTTCATGAACCACATGCTACAGACGTTCCTTTCTTTGTAACGTAGATTAATTTCCACCTCTGTTGAACTGAATATGCGCAGATGACGTAGTAACTGATTTTTGCATATATATATATAAGACAGGCATTCCACTGTTGTTGTTTTGTCTTTGTTTTTTTTGTTTTTTTACTCTGCTGTTTTGTCTAAATATTGGCACTCAAATTCCGTTCCACCTGTTGAAATCCAAGTCTTGGGTGTGTTTTAGTTTTGTCATAAATGTTGCAGATGTGAAATGGAGACACTTGGCTATGGCCTGGCTCTATATATGACCATTCCATTATTTATGTACAAGTTACTCTGATGTTATGTGTTCGCACTGTTTGTTCTGTTGGAGTATTGAAAACAATACATTCCACTTTTTTTCTGTTCTTAAGTGGAACAACGTATTCTTTCTTTGTACTTTGAACTTATATTCGGTTTTTACATTCCGCCATGTTCATCTGTCAAACAAACATTTCAAATAATTGTAAAACTTTGCCACTTGAAGCTTAATCAGATGCTTTTGCCTTTTAATTTGTATTAGAAGACACTGAGAACTTTTAAGCCATGATGTTGGATAAGGTCCTATATTAAAAACGTCATTTGTACCACGCACTTTGTTCAGCCTTTATTCGCATTGCGCACGGTGTTCGTTACGCATTTCGTCAGTTCATCGTAAAACGTCTTTTATTCTACCACTTCAGCCCAAAATCCAAACCTAGTAAACCCCAGTGACCCAAGACATCCCTCCTTTTCCACAGCTGCGAGCAATGAGCATCCCACCCACCGCTCTTTCGGTACGAACTCTCTCAGAATGCGTGCGTAAAAAGGCACGTTTAACCGAAACCCGTTTGGCTGGGCGTCACAAAGAAGCGGAGAGGCGCAGGCAAAAGGCAAGCAGGCGCACATACTTTGTCCAAACTGTGGATGCACTTCAGCTGTGTAATGGATTAACCCATCAAACAGAAAGCAACACACACACACAAAGAAAAAGCCTTCCACGGCATCCAGATGTCAATGTATTGGAAGAAAACATCCACCCACGAAGGAATGACTCACCGTTTAACGTAGCTGATTAAACGAGCGTCGGAGCGGACTGGGGAGATCGAGCGTGCGTGCGTGGTGCGTTTGTTTGCTTGTTTGGCGCGTTTCTTTGCTACTTAAAGCTCGCGCAAAGTCTGGGTTTATGGGTTGAGGAGCTCGGAGATTGCGTATTGCACAGAGACACTTTTACGCACAAGAGAGCGGTGCCTAATATGGGGAGCACCCGGCGGGAATCCCTCAGACTCTTGTGCGCATCTTCATGAAGTGCAGCAACTCGGAGGTCAACTTTGCATTACGTGATTTAGCGCGGAGAGACATTGGCTTTTTTGTAGTTTGACATTTAAAAACAAAGAAAAAGATTATCCACAAATAAAACAGTCTGAAGTTGGAGAAGATGGTGCGTCAGGAGGTCGCCAGCAGATTTCAGATGCTGCTTATGATGTGGTCAATAGTTGTGGCAAGCTTCGGGGCAGGTTTTCCCACAAGGCACAAAAATGTTGCCCACAAGGTAAGTTTTATGCATAACTTTGATTGCTGAAGTGGTTTTCTTTATTTGTCTGATTTTTTTTTAAAGAAAGTATTGCCAAACGAAGCTGACATTTTCTTTCTTTTTTTGGGGGTGGAAAATACTTTAATACTTTAACTCAACTCAACTTTATTTATAGAGCACTTTAAAAACAACACTGGCTCCGTTTCCAAATCTGATTAAAAAACTCTTTATTGTATTTACAGCAAAAACATTTCTCTCTGATCATGGTCCTTCTGGTTAATCACATCAGATGTTATTTTGCGGTTTGCATTTATGTTTAGATTATCTTTAAGGTCCAGAGATCCGATAACAATCAGAGTTTGGCCACCAACGTGATGCACACATATTAGACTGGACACGTAACAAATAGTGATGAGTAGTAAATGGTCCACCCTCATGGCTTCCACTTTCCAAGAGCGCTTATAGTTACAAATCGCATAATGTATAATTACACTTAAAAAATTAGAGATTTTCAGGTGCCAAAATTGAAATATGACTCGGGTGTGATGTTACAAAAAGCAATGCCCCACGCAGAGAAATTGATTCAACAAACGAGAGATCATGGATGAAAGCTTTATGGACACCTGTTTTATTTGGTACACTACAGCCTTCTCCAACTACGCCACAGATCCACATTCCCCAGCAAAACGTCCTTTGTTCTATTATTAGGCTACATTGTTCAGCCGGGCTCAATTAGGCATTACAAAAACTATAGATTTTCGTCCGTGGCACTCAAACAGAGCACAGTATTTCACACGTTGCCTCTGCTTTTTTTTTTAGAAAGAAAGAAAGAAATGTGCACAAAAGTTGACAAATGGGTATGAAAAAGTCGATTTTAACGGGCCCATGTTGTAAGACTTGTGACGTCACTGTTTGGCAAATAGCGTTACGCGTCTCTTTGAAACTCCCATCCCATTTCAAGATAAAATTCCATCTTTTACGTGCGTCCATTTGTCTTCGGTGCGCGTCCCTTTGTCTCTCTCCATGTATAGTAAGGTTTGCCATCAGTCTGCGCGCAGCTAGCTACTAAATCTTGTGTGTGTGTGTGTGTGTGTGTGTGTGTGTGAGCGCGCGCTAGTGTTTGTGTGTGTGTGTGTGTGTGTGTGTGTGTGCGCGCGCTAGTCTGTGTGTGGTGTGTGTGTGAGCGCTAGTGTTTGTGTTTCGCGTGGACATATTTGGGATATCAAAGTCTGTTTGTGTCTTTTTTAGCTCCTTTTTTAAACTTCCCGTCTTGTGTGGGCCTCCTATGGGTGCCCTACTGGGTCTATTCCTCTCTCATCTTCTCTCCTCTGATTGATGCCAAAGCAGAAATTAGCAGGAGCCAAAAAGGCCAGGGATTACAGAGAAGCAGGAGTGAACTGGAAAGTGGAGTTGGATAGCAGCGATGTCACTAAGTCAGTAATTTTTCTTAGTGGGTTATTGTGAGAAAGATTGCAATTTCAGGATAACAAAATGAAAAAAGTATCACAATTCTTTATTTATTTAGCCTAAAAGTGATGTAAACCTAGAACCGTCACCATAGTAATTCACACTTTAAGGCAAAATATTATGTTGCTTGAATTGACCCGAAGTCTGAAGTCGACTAAAACATTCTTGCTCGACTAAAGACGTGTACTGCACATCATTGACACATTCGCTCAAAGCTATCAAGTAACTCGATGATCAGACCAAGTGCAAGTATCTTCACACAAATCTACCAATATTGTTTACGTAAAACTGTGACCGGTTTATTTATCTGTAAAATGGCAGATTAAAAGGACAATCCACTCAAACTAATTCACCCCAAACCTTCTTAATGCTCTGGTCCATATAAATCTTCGTATACCTTTTGTATAAAATGGTGAATTAATTAAAATGTTGGTCGACCAATTCATGGACCAAACGGCTCTTTGAATGTCCTCAAAATATCAGCTATTACCAGGAAGAAGAATCCCATAGAGTCACAATATCATATCTACAATGTCAGTATTTCATTTCTTTCTTGCCTTGTAATGTAAAAAGTCGTTTAGATTTTATGCTTATCTATTTCGACCCGTGCTATATTCTTGCCTCATAGATGCTTTTAACTTGGGTATAACATGGGTAGGTATTATTGTGATCTGAACTAAAACTAAAAGTGCTTTACATTGAAATCCAGTAGTTATGACTATTGCCTGGCAACTCTTTGAATGCAGAGGAGAGTTCTAAGTGGAGAATCGTGTTAGTGTCCAGTAACGCTGCTTATGCAACCAGCATGAGAAGTCCGTGCACCTCCCCTCAGCGCAGAGCAAGGGTCAAGTCATTTATCCCCCTGTTTACATAGGCGCTTTTCGTGTTAATGTGGAATGTCCTGTTTTTGGTTTTACCCCCATCTATGCGGCAACAAAAAAACGGGGAAGAAGAATGTTTTGTATTGTTTCTAATCAGATATGTCTTCTTTCCTTCTATCAGTTATCAATTATCTTCGGTGTGCAAAGATATATGAAATTGCTTTTATTTTATGGTGCAATTTGTGAATATTATAATGGTGACCTGCTTGTCTCGATGAAGATGTCATTGTTTTGCTTGGAATGTCCCACGGTATGGCATTAAACTTATCTATTGTGCATATTTATTATTGATCAAAAATACCTTGAAAGACAAGCATTCTTCCTGTGTTTAAGCTCGACTCTCCACAGATCTGACTTGCCTGATGGCGTCACCTGCTTGTCTCTATGACGATAGATGCGTTAAATGCCATACTGTGGAACTGTGAGCGCATCTGTAAGTTGGTGAGAGTTTGAAGGAATCAGCAGAGACACCAGACAATTCTGCTTTTGTATAGTTGCACTTTTTAACAAACTCTTACATTCAGGCCCCACTTTACTGTGTATCCAACTAGATTAATAAATGCATTGTATGAAAAATGCTGTGTAAACAAACAAAAACCACTAGACAGGCTCAGGCGCAAGTATTATTAGTTTTGTGGTGGGATAGTTTAACAGGTAACAGTTATGGAATTGCCTTTATCTATGTCATAGCAGCTGCCCATGTCTAACTAAGAAGCGCAATCATAAATGTCACCAAAATATTCAAACGGGAAAAAATAGGCCTTAAATATATATATAGTGAAATCCTTCCCTCCATCTTCAGCTTATCCAGGGGGCAGCAGTCTAAGTAGGGACTCCCAGACTTTCCCTCCCCAGACACTTCCTCCAACTCCTCCGGGAGGATCCCGAGGCGTTCCCGGGCCAGCAGAGCAGACAAAGTCTCCTCCAGCATGTCCTGGGTCTTCCCCGGGGCCTCTTCCCAGTGGGACATGCCCGAAACACCTCCCTCGGGAGGCGTCCAGGAGGCTGAACAGATGCCCGAGCCACCTCAGCTGGCTCCTCTCGAAGTGAAGGAGCAGCGGCTCCGAGCTCCTCCCGTGTGACTGAGCTCCTCACCCATCTCTAAGGGAGCGCCCCACCACCCTGCGGAGGAAACTCATTTTGAGCGCTTGTATCCATTATCATTATGCAGCGACCGCATCACTGCGGACGCTGCACCGATCCGCCTGTCAATCTCACGTTCCATCCTTCCCTCACTCGTGAACAAGACCCCGAGATACTTGAACTCCTCCACTTGTGGAACGCATTAGTGAAATGTGTAGTCAAAATTGTCATATGCACTTTAAGTAAAACAGATTATATTTCAAAACAGACAACATAAATACTTTGCATGAGAGACAAATCAGGATTTCTCTCTACCCTAATTCCAGCAGGCCTGCATGTGTTGTCCCGTTTAGTGAGAGGCAGCCATCAAAGAGCGACCAGAGTTTATTGTTTTTCTGCAATGGTTTGGAAACTGCCAAGTGCACAGGCCTTTGATATTGTCGGCCACATAAATCAGAGCGTGCCTCTGTGCCCCCCTGTGCCCCCCTGTGCCCCCCGGTATCCCATTCTCATACCTCACCTCAACCCAAACCAAATGTGTGTCACTGTCCACCGTGAGGCACTAGCCCGCAGAAATGCACCCTGTCTTTCCAAATAGTAGTACTTTTACACAAGTACAATTTTTGTTGATATCACCATGAGTTAAAGGGAAAAAAGCAGCACATGCCAAAAGTGTCCCCCGGCCTTTAATCCACAGCCCCCTTCCTGAGTGATATACACACCAAAGCAAGACAGGATCCAGATGTGTGGAGAGGCAAGTGGCTGATAACATCTGCTCACCTTGACACTGCTGAAGGCAAGACATAGTGGCAAGGACCATTTGTTAAAGGGGACATGCAGTGCATCTGGAAAGTATTCACTTTTTCCACATTTCCTGTAATGTTACAGCCTTATACCAAAATTGATTAAACTCATTATTTGCCTCAACGTTCCCCTCAAAATACCCCATAATGACCACAGTATAGTCCACCTGCGGTAAATTCAGGTGATTGGACATGATTTGGAAAAGTACACAGCTGTCTATATAAGGTCAAGGTCCAAAGTTGACAGTGATGTTGGAGCGCAAACCAAGCCATGAAGTCCAAAGAATTGTCTGTAGCCCTCAGAGACAGGATAGTATCAAGGCACAGATCTGGAGAAGGGTACAGAACAATGTCTGCACCATTGAAAGTTCCTATGAGCACAGTGGCCTCCATCATCCGGAAATGGAAAACGTTTGGAACCACCAAGACTCTTCCTAGAGCTGGGCCCGGCCAAACTGAGCAATCGGGGGAGAAGGGCCTTTAGTCCAGGAGGTGACTAAGAACCCGATGGTTACTCTGACAGATCTCCAGTGTGTCTCTGAGGAGAGAGGAGAACCTTCCAGAAGAACAACCATCTCTGCCAATGTGGCCTGTGTGGTAGAGTGGCCAGACTGAAGTCACTTCTCAATAAACATGACCGCTTGCTACAAACTTGAACCACTGGCAAAAAAAAACTTTAAATATGTGTCCAGAAGAGTTGACTCCTCTAACGAGCCTTGAAATCTTGCTGAGCAGTAAATTCTGCTCTCATCACCATTGTATCCGGTGAATGTAGGGCATCATACACCAGGATATTTATCATGGTTGACAGGATTCCTCTGCGAACAGGCATTATGCATTCACAGACTACATAATGTCTTTATGGAACAAAGGTACATCCTGTTTCAGAGGCAGGAGCATAAATCAGAAACTATTATTCGTATATCTATCATTTTGACCTCTTTAGCTGTCCAACACACTGTGGTTTGCAAAAGACCCCAAAAGAGCTAAGGATGAATAGGGGCAGGTTATGGTTACTGTCGAGCACCAAAAAGACACATTAGGAATAGTCCAATATTATTCTTTTTTCGGCCAATAAGAAATATTTGTCTGTATCAATGTCAAGATTTTAAAATCTAAAGTAAGGTCTCATGAAATGAACATGCATTTATTTCGAGTATAATATTTGTATTTATAATGACAAACATGCTGAGGCATCTTTTATTTTAATTGCTTCTCTATTTCTTTTCTCCAATAGTGTTTGGGAAGACACTGATGTGCTGAAGACAAACTGAGAATTTAAATAAATCAATTTCAAACCAATATGAAAAAATCCCTTACTCTCACTTATACTTATTTGCATTGATAGAGATATTGTCCATTTCCAAGACACACGTCAAAAGAATTTAGAGTTAATGTGACCACACACATTTTATTAGAACCAAGATCTAAATACAAAGTTAAAGCTGTTTTTATATAAATAGTGAAAAATGAGCAGAAGTGATGAGGCAGCACGGCAGGTTCAGACACATTAGTGCATATCCCACGGCCCACCGGCCTCTCATTAAGCTAAAAGAGGATCTCTGTGGGACAGGCCACTCTTTGTCCTGTGCCTGGACGTCAGGACTGTTGTGGGAAACAAGACTAAAACCTGCTAAAACCGGCTCAGTTACTCAGCTAGTCAAAATCCTCAGGGGCTCTTTGGACTTAGCAAAGAATTGCTAAAGTGGAGCTATTTAAAGCGTTTCCTCAAAGAAACAAAGTCCTAATTGTTGGCCCACTCATGCGTGAGCCACAAACAGATCTAAAGTTTATCATTAGCCGAGCGCAGCCCCTGGCTTCAGCAGGTGGTGTCAGTATTAACGTGTTTATATCTGTGCTTAATGAAAACAGTTTGATACACACTGTTCTCTTTGTGTTAAATGTGTTTCTCCTCAGGGTCACTTCCTCCCCACTGATCCACTGCATTACGCTCCTGAGGAGTCGGATCAGCACAACCAAGTGCAGTCTCTGCCTGAGCCTCAGGGGCCCCACAGGAGGTGGCCCCACCCACAGCAGCGCTCTGTGGGGGTGCTCCCCCAGCCCGAACCTGAGGAGGAGACCCGACCCTTCATCCTCGACCTTCACAACCTCCCAGACCTGACAAACGCTGAGGTCAATGAGAACCCCAACATCCAGGTGTGGCTCCGCTCCACCAACATGTGCCCCCCTTAACAGGCCAATATGTGGTGTGCCTCCATTTAACTGGCCGATGTGTGGTGTGCCCCTCCTTAACGGGCTGATGTGTGTCCTTTAACGGGCTGATGTGTGGTGTGCCCCTCCTTAACGGGCTGATGTGTGGTGTGCCCCTCCTTAACGGGCTGATGTTTGGTGTGCACCCCGACCTTAACAGGCTGATGTTTGGACCCCAATATTAACATACAATTTAAGTGCTTTAGCATTACTAGAAGTCCAGGCCGGCTCTAACCTATAAACGGACTAAGCAGCTGTTTCGGACCCCAAAACCAGCAGAGGGTCCTGAACCACCTAAAATTGTAATACAAATGCTACAAAATGTACAATGTAGCATGCAATATAGCCAACTAGATAACATTAACATTGATCCCTGTCCAATGCTGGTTTACTGTTCTTGAGGATGCTTGGTGCTACTGAGTATTTCTCTTTTGATCTTGGTAATGCAAACACAGTTAGTGGATGTGATTACAGCTGTGTGCCATGTGGGAAGTGAATCTTCAATAGTTAAACCCTTAAGGTAAATTTAGCTGAGGACCCCCTGAAGACTTGGGCCGGCTCTGCCTCATCATTCTAAAGTTGTTCTGTTTAAATTCTTTGGGCCAGTTATTCTTCCCGACTCTGGTCAGTGCAATCAGGATGTGGTCAGGACGACGTAATGACACAAGCCCTGTCTATTCAAACTACAGGCCAGTCAGTAAAGCTCATGAACAACAGTTACAAAAATCACTATTCCTTTCAATTTGTCGTCTGGCCTTCACATCATTTGAGGCACGTCTTTAGACTACAGTAGGATTTTGGATGACTCATACAGAGTTAATGAGAGGCAGTTTACCAGAATAAAGGCTCACTTTCTCCCCTGAGAGGATCGCTTGCTTGGCTGCGTGCTCATGTCTGGCTGCCTGACGAGGAAACAGGTTCAGTTCAAAATGCCCTTAACATAGATTTGTTGCTTCTTATGGTGTAAACAAACTGACACTCGAACATGGCATGCAAGTTCAGCAGAGGCCGTTACAGACATGACTCCCAATCTGCCCATCCCTTTCTACTGCCATCTCTTTCATGGTATGTTTCTCTCCGCAGGTGACTATTGAAGTGGTAGACGACCCTCAGATGGAGGTGGAGATGGATTTGGCGAAAGAGAAAGAATGGCTCCCTCCCTCGTTGCCCTCCTCCACAGTGGACCTGACGGGAGGAAAGCAGCTCTTCTGGCCTCTGTTCTGGAGCTACACTGACACAGACTCCAGTGAGGAGAACAGCAGCCGGTCTAGCACACAGGACCCAGAGGAGGAGGACTACTCTCTGGACTACGGCAGTGAGGAGCCTTTACCCAGCGGAGTGGGTAGTGTCTGGGATAGTAATTGGAACGAAGGCTGGGATCCAATTCAAAGCTACTATGGTAGGTTCTGCCAAATGGCACACTTGCCCATGGCACATAAGGTCCTGATAGTCTTACACTTACAGAATGTGAGATGTCTGTGAAGTTTGTGCAACATCCTTTTTATATCCAACCGTTTTGAAAGAATGATTGCTCCACCAATAATTTTGATTTACTTAAAATCCCAAAAGATTATGCAAAAAAGAGTGCGACCCAGTGGTAATAATTGTAGAGACCGGAGCACAGGAGACAGCAAGTGGTGCCAGTGGATGCTCCAGGGGCACTCAACCGTCCTGTGATTGGTGAGACTTTTTGAAGCAGGGGCCGGTGCCCTCACTAATGGCAGCGTGAGGCGGCGCTGTTCCTGGGACAAAACAGTCCTGCTCTTGTGGACAATTAGAAACATGTTGGGAACACAGAATGACAAGTCCATTCGGCTGCTCTTTCATCCTCTCCTTGAAGCGGACAGCCCCCAGCCCCAAACCAAAGCCTGGCGAAGCTCGCCGGCCCTCGCAGCCCCGCGGCACAGCCTTTTGAGCAGGTTCAAGAATGTAGCGGCTGTCAGGGTTCTGCATAACTTCTGTTGTTCTTTTTTCCTTTGTTTTATTTTGTTGTGCTCTGGTGGGAAACAATGTTGTATTTCTGTCTACAGAGGCCTGTCCAGAGCCAAGCTCCACAAATAATGAGACAAACTACAGTGCTTAAAACTTAAAATGACTTGTATGGGCTGCATTCACAGAGTGTATTTTACTTTGTGAATCAAGCCATAGCTAGCTGCTCTTACTGTCTTATTACCGATACTTGCTTCTGGTTTACTACTACCACAAGTATGTAAACTTGCATATATTAAAAAAGCTGTCAGAGAAGTGAATAGTGAGACAATGTGACTGCAATGTATAAACTTGTGTACATCTAGATAACGGCAACGATGCCAATTAAGCTGTCACATCTTAAATCTGAGAGATCATAAATCAAAGATATTTGCCTCTGCGTCTTCTGTAATTAAGACTGTCCTGAGATCTTTTCCAATTTGGTCACATTGCGAGTTGGCAGTACCCACAAAGTCAAATTGGTCTCTGTAGACCCAGGCTGGTATTTGTGCACCCACCTCGCCTTTAATCAGTGCACACTTGTTTTGAGTGTTATTAACACCACAAGGAAACATGGTGCGGAGGCGGACAGCCACAGCGCAGTTTCACCCCCTCTAATTTGACTTAAGAATATGAGTTTACATGGGAAAGGTCAGGCCAGGAGAAAACATACTGTTTGCACTCCAGAAACTATGGGAGCCGTTATTCAGACGTGTTTAGTTCTGAAATACACACACATTAGATGGTTTCCTAGATTTGCAGGCTAGTTTGAACCTCTTCTTTTGATGTTTCTATTTTGGTGTAGTTACACAGAGCATTTAGCCATGTAAATGTTTGCCCACAGAAATGACATTTCCAGTAACTGCAATTCCAATGCTTCTGAACTCTCCTGGTAATCCTTGTAATCAGAAAATCACCAATAATGACATGTATATTTAAGGTCATTTTACCAACACCCACAGTCTATGTTGTGTTGTTCAGAGAAGGAGCCGGAGGAGTGGACTCCCTGGTCTCCATGCTCAGTGACGTGTGGACACGGAGAGCGGAAGAGGACTAAATCTTGTGGTTACTCCTGCACCCTGACAGAGGCAGCCCGCTGTGACCTTGACCCCTGCCCCGGTAACACACATTCCACTACCAATGCAGTTTCCTCTGGGATAATCTGAATCCATTTAAATGAACAGTTGATCTTGTTGCAGGGGAGGACAACACATTGGCAGACCCATTCCCCTTTGAAATGGAGAATGGCACGGAAGCCTTTGGCACAGGTGTGTTTCTGCTCATCTATGATGCTGTGTCTTTTCTGTTCATAGTGAAGACGGCTAATGGACACACACTAACTTTATGTTTGTGTCCTCAGATGTGGACAGCTGTGAGAAATGGCTGAGCTGTAAGAGTGAATTCCTGCAGCAGTACCTGGCTCTGGCCCAGTCGGAGCTGCCCCACTGCCCGTGCTCGTACCCCTCAGACGTCTCCTACACTGTGGTCAGTGTGTTTGATGAGGCTCAGGACCGGCCCTTCCGCTGGAGGGATGCCAGTGGTCCCAAAGAAAGGCTGGACGTGTACAAGCCCTCTGCGCGCAGCTGTATCCGCTCGGCACTGTCGGCCGACCTGTCCACTTTGGCCGCGCAGCACTGTTGCTATGACGACCGCGGCCGTCTTATCACTCGAGGTAAAAGTGCAGGTACACCCAACCTCATTAGCACAGAGTTCTCCCCCGAACTTCACTTTAAAGTGGACGTCCTTCCGTGGATCCTATGCAAAGGGGACTGGAGTCGCTTCCACACAATCAGACCGCCCAATAATGGACTTAAATGTCCCGAAAACCCTCATGAAGACGTCTTCATGAATGAACTGGAAGAGGCGCGAGAATATTGAGGTCAACAGCCAAAACAGGACTCACACACAAGCCACAGTCAACGCTCATTCACCATAAACTCAACAAGGAAGACGAGAACGAGCTCCAGTTATAGCAGTGGGGTAAAACTGCAGGTGTCTTAATATTAGTACTGATGTCCCCTCCAAAATCATGCTTCTTATTGTTTCTCCAGCACTGGCCTCTTCTTACTGTTCATGAGGGTGCGATGTTCTTTGGCTGACGTCAGTATTTTGGTTGGTACAAATAAAAACACTGGGGATAAAGACAGAGGCAGGTGATTCTGATGATAGTGCTGCTATACTAAATAAATCATGGCATTAAATGAGAAAAATGAGACATTGGTGCATAAAAAGATGCCACAGTCCAGCACATAAGAAGGAACAATAAAATGAACTGAAGTCCAAATGAAGATAGGACATCTGTCTAGTGTGAATGATTTGAGCAGCCTTTACAGAATGAAGATTGAATTTCAAATGTTTGGCGCACAGTTATGTTACATTTTGACAGCCAGGAAAATCTCTGATCAGGGTGCCAAAGAGTTAAGAGCCAGACTATTGGTGCCTGCGTAAATCCAGCCTCCTAAGTCTCTACGGTGCAAATGTAGGAAAACACATTGTACAATGAGTAACTTGTGCTCGTAGATGTGTCTCGAAAACGTTCTCAGGGGAATTACTGACCATGAGTAAATTGTCTTCATTACCTCGATAGTATCACACGAGTTTGGGCTAAAACATGCTATAAGCGGTGTAATCCAAATACATTTTAACGGGATGAGTCAGTAAATGTAGTGATTTATCTTTTTTTTTTTTAAACCTGATGATTGATTGTTTTGAGTCCCAGTTTGGAGGAGAAGGAACAAAAACCGTAAACAAAAAAATTGAAAACTTTACTGTACAATACAGTGTCAAGGCAAATTTGACCAGAACACTCTCAGAACTGAAGAAGCTAACTTGGATATGAGTGGCAAAACGCGTTCACTCTAAAAGTCGACAGAATTACATTTTCTTTTGCTATGTACTGTACAATACATAACTGGGGTGTTTTTTAAAGAGCAAATGTAGACGAACCAAACATTTTTAGGCTGGTGTCTTTCTGGTCTCCAATCAGAGCAGAAATGTACTGGGCGCAGATCACACTTTAGTTTTAGACTTGGGCCACAAATCTGCAAATTAACCTAGTTTGCACACACAAAAAAATAAATTAAACTGAGCAATTCATTTGAAACACACAATTTAGAAACAAAAAAAAGGACGTACCTGTAGTGTTTAATCCCACTTTAAGACTGAAGAAAAAGCTTATTATGAACTAATGAAGACTACTGATGATGGGGATTTAAACAGTATTCATTTTAGAAAACCAGAACTGAAAATAAACCTTATTTAAGCAGTGCTAGTAGCCTTTTTTTAGTGACCTGGTTTAAGTCGTCGTATCAGTTGGATCGATTCTCCTGCCTACTTCTCCAAACTGGCACTGAAAAGATAATCAGTACTTTTAGAAGACAATATGTTAGCTATGCCTTAGTGTTTCCATTTAAATATTTGTTGACTGGCTTGAGAGGGCAATTTACAAAGATCAAGTACAATAGTTTAGTCTGGGAGTTATGCTTAAACAAAAACATATTACAATAAACAAAAACATATTAGAGTTTACATTTACTAGCAGTCGTAAGTTGCCCTAAACTTGCCCTGTCTGTCCAGTCAAATTTCACAAAGTGTTATGTATCTTTCAGGAATTCTGCTTCCGTGTTCAAATGTTAATAGGCATTTACACTATGGATTCAACCATCTTAAATGAAGGCACTTTATGTATCATGTAAATACAGAACAAAATGTAGTTGCCAATATAAAAGTGTGAAGAGAAACTAGTCAGAAATGCTTCAAAGGTCTTCTGTTGAACAGCATGGTCTTGTTTGATTTATGAATTTAGTTAAAGGTGTTGTACAGTATTTATTTGTCAGATATATTTTTTAAGTTTTTCTTAAGCTTTGGAATGAATCTGTAAATGGTGCACTAATAAAACATAAAATGAAGGCGTTTCAAAAAGGGAACCGACGATAAGTCGTATACATCTTTGTACATTATGTTCTATGTTGATGCAAATACTTCAGAAATATATAAAGATCTTGCATTCATTATCTGGTTCTCATGTGTTATTTCATTTGGTTTCTGCTGTTGTAAGTAGTTCTGAGTTCTAAACTTGGATACTGGGGAAAGGTTTGATACAAGGGGTGGGCAATATTGACAAAAATGAATATCGAATTTATCCAAGAGAAATGTATTATAACATGTCTTTAAATGGGTTAGTTGCAGTTGAATGTGAAATATCTGTCAAATTAAACACAGCATTTGCAAAATGTTACAAATTTACAAAAGAAAAAAAGCTATTTTTGTGGTTTATTTTAACTTTTTAAAATTGTGCATATCTTCATAACAGCATTCACAATATTATCTAAATTTTGACATATTGCCCACCTCTATTTTTTAAGACAAATTTAATGTCATGGCAATTTTAGTTTAGATTAGATTATTTTCAGTATCAGTACTTGTTGGAAAGTTTGTCAAGTTGCAGCAAACAAACCGTTTTTTCTTGGCAGTTGCTTGTCGTTGCCACACAGAAGATTAAATGACATTGGGATTACAAGTTCAAAGTCCAGGCTGATGCAGATCCATAGGCTTAGTATCCATGTCCTTTTGCAAAACCAAATACTTTCCAGTCCTTTTACACCAGTCCTCCAAATACAGTTTACGCAGCTCCATGTTAAAGCAAAGGAATTCCAATATTGTCATAATTTATGAGCCAAATCAATGATAAATGAGTTGAAGTGAATGCAGCAGGTCTGGTTCCACTCCGCCGGCTGATGAAAGGTGCGTGGAACGGCTCCAGACACATGCTGACCACATTGCTGTCGCAGTATCTCGGATAAATAACCGCAGATGTGTAACAGAGCAGAGCGCGGAGAAGAGAAGAAAACCAAAAGGTCATAAAAAGTGAATCAGGACGAGAGCTTTCGGAGTAAAAAAGATGTCATCTGTGCTCGCCGAGTAGCTCATATGTGGTTGTCACCTCGGCGTCGTGGGTTTGCTTCCTGGGATTGACCGTTTGCCGAATGTCTCGATCCTCTTTCTCCCCATTTAATCCTACAATCGCGTCAATATTAACATTTCAAACTTGATTTCAATACTAAGGATTCTCGATACCAATTTTGATGCCATAATCATAATTTAAAAAGCTCTTTTTTGAGTCATGTTTTTAGACATAGAATGACATTTTGGAAACAAGCTAATAGCACTTTCTTCATTAAACATTTTGGTTTTATTCTAGTTTCGATAAAACTCAAGATCATTTTAAAACGGTTCACAAAAAGTCAGATTATGTCATGCTTATTTGATTTTCTTATATTTTGCTTGCTCAAATGAGTTTCGATACCAGTTTTAGTATCGAGCATCTTAATCTACAGACTACTTTTCTTCTAAAACGCTGTGTGATCCCGTGAGGGGGTTTTGGAGGAGATAACGCTGTTGAATGTCGTAGTCCTGCGTGATTTACAATGACAGACAACTGAGTTTGGGATCAGATATAATGAAACTTTACGTTATTGGCAGGATGTGCAAAACGTCCGAGAGATAAAAGTAAACTAAAGAGCCGTGGAACAATGCAATAAACTACAGGTAAATATATTTATCATTAGGCCCATGCAGTGTCCGACTGTCCTATTCTTAGACAGCTAGATCACTACTAGTAAAGTAATGTCTGATATAGTGTCTGAAAACTATATTTGACAACACGGTACCGATCTATACAGAGTGTTTATAAAGCAGTTGCGCTGAAGGTTCGCAATTAAAATGTGTGGAGTGTGTAAATCCAAGTATAATCTGTATGGATTAGAAGATGAACAAGGATAAAGTCTGTCTAAATTTGTATTTACCAACTTCAGCAGGCACGTATACATTTACCACACAAACACTGCCAAAAGTAACAGGCGACAGTACTTCAGCAAGGTGAAATTGTGATTTGAGTGCATTTAAAAGATTATATTTACTTTTCATTCCTAAAAGAAGTCTGTATTTCTTGATAATATTGTATTAGTTGAATTTAAAGATTTGTCATTGCAGTGCAGTATTCCACTGGCAAAAACATCAACCTCAAGAAAGCGGCAAAATGAATGAGAAATAAAATCTTTTAATTTATCATTCTTTACAAGACAGGACAAAGACAGAGCAACTGTACCACTTTATAATACACCCTTACGTAATAAAACATTCATAATGAACAAAGTTTATCAAGATCAATGATTCAGGCTTAATAACTTAATAACTTAAAGTGCATATGAGAGATGTTTTTTTTTAATTATTACTTTGTTTGGTGGGATAGAACCTGTGGTAAATATTTATCATAGTTTTACATCAGTCAAACTGCAGCTGGCGAAGAAAAGCGACAAATATAAAACGGCAGGAAGTAGGGCTGAGTTCTGAAACAGAATCCTTCAGTGATGTCATCAATAAGCGACATTTCATCCAAAATGCAGAGACAATTTACGTAAAACTGAAACAATTTCATCATGTTTAAACAATCATTTTAAATAAATGTGTTGTCAGGTTTTATTATTTGTCAAATGCATAACTATTGTGTCATTTATATGAATTTTGGCCCTTGTTTACAGTAATGTTGCAAGTTAACGGTTATGGAATTACCTCTATGCATGTCACAACTGCTGCTCCCGTCCAACCAGGAAGTAGTTATAAACCTGACCAAAACACACCAAAAATAGGCACACTCTTTATTTAACTTGAATTAAGGGGTTAGGAGTTAATAAGCCTGAATCTTTCTAAATTAAATCTTTGTTCATTATGAATTAAGTATTTAACTTCATTAAGGCTATTAAAAGTGCAGATCGTTTGAGACTTGAGCTTCACAATGACTTATCAGAAACATTTGGCAAATAAATAGAATAATCTATGCTCAGTCCAACCAAAGTAAAACCAAATGAATACAACAATGTTTGCTATTTATTGCCAGTTTATTCAATGTTTTCTAAAGCATGCACATAACGTCTCTCTTCTCCGAGCGTATATGAGAGGTAATTCATAGCTTCGCCCGTCGCCCTGGTTGGTGGCCCCGGCCTTTTGCCAGCTCTCGTGGTTTGGGAGCTGTTTACTTTGGTCGGCTGGCAGGAACACGAGCTTTCCCTTGGGCTTAGACACCGACCGCTGCGCCCGCAAACACCAGCTTCTTTTAAGGACCCTCCGCGACACCAGGCCGGCCCCACGCACTCACCTGAAGAACGGCATTGAGGGGCTAACGGCCGCTGCCTGGTGCCGTTCTACCGACGTGGTCCGCAGGAATGTTAGAGGATTTCGAGATTTTATGGATTATGGGAAGTATCCTGTTCCCCCAAGAAGCTCGACACAGAAGAGAGCCTTGTATGGAGACAGAAATGCATTACGATTTAAAGGTGCACTGTGGAACATTCCTGGTGTGCTGTCTGTCACCTGCTGGTCTCCATGGAGATGTTAACAGTATAACATTGAACTTCTCAACCATTTACTCAATTACGGGTGTTTTTATTGCAAAAAACGACCTGAAAAACATGCTTTGTAACTTTGAGCGGGGTCGCCACTCCACAGATCTGACCTGTAACTTGGCCGAGTGCCGTCACCTGCTTGTCTCCATAGAGATAAACACGTTTATAGCCGTATTGTTCTATCTTTCCAGGTAAAAGTGGGTAGAGTAGCCTCAACTATACTCAAGTAAGCAAGTGTTGTTAATTCAAAAGTAGAAGTAAAACATTGTGGTCCAAAATGATAAAAATAACTATCATCTCTAGGAACAGTGCAAATAACACAAATGTTCAAAGGATACATTAAATGATTGTCTTAGACTTACACACAGTGAGAAGAACCAAAACCTTCATTCAATATGAATAAACTGTTACACTGTTAAGTACGGGTTAGTAAAGCGTCTGAAAACTACTTGTAATTGTATTAAAGTACTATATAAACAGATTAGCAATATTATCCATTTCAAAAAAGAGCAAAACCATCTTGATAGCACTAATTTGCAGTATATATCCACTCATTCTACTCTGCATCATCATTTCAAATCTGTTCAGCATTTCCCTCGTGCGCGCCTGGATTACTTAAATTCTTGGACAAATCTGACTTTTTGTTTACTCGTGTCCATTGGGAGCTTTCATTTTCCCTCTCTGTTGATAATATAATCAAAAGAAGAGCCAGCACAATACCTTTGGACATGAGAGGGGCCTGCAGAGTCTATGGCACACATCCAGTCAAAACAACATCCAACAGCTCTTATCCTCCAGCGTTTAGACCGAGCCAAGGCCCACAATATCATCGCTGGCTCTGTCTAATATAAGAATGCATGACAAGGCTTTCTGTGAACGATATGTTGATATTTGAAGAGGTACAACAACCTTTTATGGCACATTACAGTGGTCTTTTGACTTGGGAAATGTGGAACTAAAATCAAACCCATGAATCTCCATGGAGAAACGAAGGTAACACCACCAGGCCAAGTCACAGCTCAGGTCTGTGGAAATGCGACCTCCGAAAACGCACTTTTTTTTTTTTTTTTTTTAACAACTTTTTTTTTTTTAACAACGAGCTGAATAACCTTAAATAAAGGTCAGTAAATTCAAGGCAAAGCAATAATATCGAGATGGAGTCAAGCAGGGGACCCTCCACTAAAGTGTAGCAGTTTTAGTCGCTCATGATGAAATTATGAAACAGAAATGGAGCAAAATGTTGTTGGATAAAATTTCACATCATGTCCAATAATAGGTTGAGTGAAATTGTGTTTTTGAGGTTGTATAAATCAAGTCTAATCTTTCTTTGTCAGATATACAGCCAAAATGATCAGGTTAGCCACAGCATCAAAATGTAAGCGGAGAATCCACTTGTTTTCAATTAATCCATCTTTTTCCATAAGAAATTTGACATATTCCACAATAAGACAAGGCTGGCCTACGTGGATGCAGTGACCTTTATAAGACAAAGAATGTAATTGTATGAACTAACAGCTCACGGAACGAATCACCCGCTTTTAGGTGACCCAGATGAAGTCACAAGTCCAATTTTGAAGAAGAATGGCACAAGAAGTTGTGTATGGAATAAACAAAGCATAAGAAACCACGTAAAGGTTTTGTTTCATGCGTGGAAATTTGTCGCAAGCCTCCAGCATTTAAGTGGTTTACATAGATGGGGGAACTGAAGTATGTTCACAATGTTTATCCGCGCCATGAAGCAGTTATTGCAGTGCATTGTTCATCATGAATGATTAAGCAGTGTGATTTGTAATATGCATTTATCTACGTATTTCATTGGTGATATTCCAGGAACACCCTTTGATGGCATATAAATTGAGTCGGGGTTCAAATGTGTCATATTTAATGCAATAATATTTTTGCTTTATTACTCATGCCATCAAAGTAGCGTTTCATCTATTATCCACAGGAGGGCGCTTAAGTCTGCAATATCCTTTTCTACCATTTGAACAGACCGGACAGCGATCCATGATTAAAAATAAAATGCGAGGTAAAATACAAAGAGATGGGAAATAACACATAAATATAAAATAAGACAACAAAAACGTACTTTTAAGAATTTAAAAATCACATCTACACAGGCCCCAGCGAGGATCGAACTCGCGACCCCTGGTTTACAAGACCAGTGCTCTAACCACTGAGCTATGGAGCCGGTGACGCTTTTTACGGCAGGTGTAAGGAATTTCAATCCGATCTGGCACAACATACGACATGAGAACGTTTTAAAAAATGCAGCAAAACGTGGATATAATGCCCCGAGAATCTTATAAAAGTTCATTATTAGTGAAATACTTTAGCTAAACGGACAAACGCTCTTTCTCGGCTAGCTGTGAGGCTATTTCGATCTGACACAATCTATGGTCAATCTATGGTGATATATATGTATATGTATATATACATATATATATATATATATACACGCACACACACACGCACGCAAACACACACACCTTATCTCCTTCGCAGCAGCATATTTGACTGATCCATCTGTGTCAGTCGTTAAAATTATTAACACTATATATTTTAAGTAAAACTATTTATAAAATAATGGGGTATTACTGTAATATGCATGGCATCGACCAAATCCATAGCAATGTGACCTATATGATTCCGATGAATTCATCCTGGGCCAAATGTTGGACTCTAGCGCCCCCTGAAGAAGCCGCGTCAGATGATTTGAGGACAGGCTCAATACAAACGACGTCACCCTCTTTCTAACTTTTCCTGTTTTCCACGCTCAACCCACTCGATCACACGGCTGCTTCCACAATGGCAGTGGTCACGCTCTTGTGGGGCTGGTTTGCTCCAGTGCTGTACGTGTTGGTCTTTTTACTTACCATCGCGTTCCTGGCTTATTGCGCATACATTAAATACATACACATGAAGTATGACCACATACCCGGACCACCACGGAAAGAGTAAGCGAGATGATAAGATGAAACAACACAAACAAACATGCTTTACAATGCTGTTTTTATAGTTTCTTCTTTGGTCACATGGGCACTTTTTTGGATTCAACAGAGAATGATCGGCTTGTCTTTGATCAATGCCTAGAATGGTAAAGAAACGGCGCACGCAATTCGTCTGTCCAATTGTTTTCTGAAATACGTACTGCGCATGTTCCAGGTCAGAGACGTACGGGCCGGTGTACAGGCTGAACGTACTTCACCTAGTTATCATTGGAGTCACGTGTCAGAGGCGAGGCTACAAAGGTCAACTGCAACATTACTGAAGATGCAGTAATCAATGTTAATGTTTGTTTACCTTGTGATGTGGTTTCAGGAAATCCTCATGTCTCCAAAGTTCCCCAAAGACAAGAATGTTCAAAAGAAAATTTGTAACCTGTTTGGGCAAAGGTAAAGCATTCATTTATATGAGGTCATGAAGGTCATATGTAGAGAAGGTAAGAGTGTAAAGTGGCAGAGGGTTGTTTAGGTTTAAAAGTGCACATGACTCATGTTTTTGTAATTAGGACTTTTTGTCTGGTGGGATACAGACAGATGAAACAATCATTTAGCAAACTGAACGTTTTATTGTGTATTATTATTTGCAAATAATGTGTAATTACATGGATTTTGGCCATTGTTGGTTGCTAAACAACAGTTGTAGAATTACCTCTACCTTTTCTCACATCTGTTCATGTCCAACCAGGAAGTACAAATATAAAAGTCACCAAAATGTCATCCTGTGGAAAAATAGTCAAAAATGTGAAATGTGTTACAATTTCTCTAAATCTGCATTTTTATAAGGGCATTTTTATATTTGTAATTTAAATAATGAATGTAGGACTGGCTAAGTAGTTATTAAGACTGACTGTTACTGCAACAGTGAGAGACCTGTCCCCAACTCGAAGGCGTAGGCGCGACCCTCTTGTTCTCTGGGGTGAACTCCAACACATGGCGGCCGATCTGTGGGGCAATAAGCAAGCCCTCCTGCAGGTGGTGGGTCCCCGGGAGGACGGCCCCACGTCACTCATTCGGACTGCACCCGACCGGGCCCCATGGGGAAAGGCACCAGGCGCTTGCCATCCAGCACCCACCCCAGGCCTGGCTCCAGGATGGGGCGCCGATAACGGCAATCTGGGTGACGTAACTGACCTTGGTTTTCTTCTATTCATAAAGGGCTTGTGAGTCGTTTTTTGTCTGACCCGTCACCCAGGACCTGTTTGGCTTGGGAGACCCTACCAGGGGCTTGAAGCCCCGGACAACATAGCTCCTGAGATCATTCGGGCGCTCAAACCCCTCCACCACGTTAAGGTGGCGACTACAGGGGCTTGAAGCCCCGGACAACAAGCTCCTGAGATCATTCGGGCGCTCAAACCCCTCCACCACGTTAAGGTGTCGGTTCAAGGAGGGGTACCTGAAGTAAGGGATGCCGTCAGGCTGAAGAAGGAGGCCTATCAGGCCTCTTTGTCTTGTGGGACTCCTGAGGCCGTTGACAGGTATCAGCGGGTCAAGCGTACCGTGGCTTGTGCTGTCACAGAGGCAAAAACCTGGCTGGGAGGAGTTCGGGGAGGCCATGGAGGACTATCGGTTGGCCCCAAAGAAATTCTGGCACACCGTCCGGCACCTCAGGAGGGGGAAGCAGTGTTTCACCAACACTGTTTATAGTGCGGGTGGAGATCTGCTGACCTCGACTGGGAATGTTGTCGGACGGTGGAAGGAATACTTTGAGGACCTCCTAAATCCCACTGTCACGTCTTCTGAAGAGGAAGCAGAGACTGAGGACTCGGAGGCTGACTCATTCATCACCCAAGCCGAAGTCACTGAGGTTGTTGGCAAACTCCTCAGTGGCAGGGCTCCGGGGTTGGATGAGTACCTAAAGTCTCTGGATGTTGCAGGACTGTCTTGGTTGACACGCCTCTGCAATATCGCGTGGCGGTCGGGGACAGTGCCTCTGGACTGGCAGACCGGGGTGGTGGTCCCTCTGTTCAAGAAGGGGGACTGGAGGGTGTGTTCCAACTACAGAGGTATCACACTCCTCAGCCTCCCGGGTAAGGTCTATTCCAGGGTACTGGAGAGGAGAATTTGACCGATAGTCGAACCTCGGATTCAGGTCAACCAGAGTGGTTTTCGTCCTGGTCGTGGAAACACTGGACCAGCTCTATACTCTCCATCGGGTGCTCGCGGGTTCATGGGAGTTTGCCCAACCAGTCCACATGTGCTTTGTGGATCTGGAGAAGGCTTTCGACCGTGTACCTTGGGGTGTCCTTTGGGGGGTGCTGCGGGAGTATGGGGTCCGGGGCCCTTTGCTCAGGGCTGTCCGGTCCCTGTATGACCGGAGCATGAGCTGTGTTCGCATTGCCGGCAGTAAGTCAGACCTGTTCCCAGTGCGTGTTGGACTCCGCCAGGGCTGCCCTTTGTCACCGGTTCTGTTCATTGTTTTTATGGACAGAATTTCTAGGCGCAGTCAGGGGTGTGAGGGTGTCCGGTTTGGGGACCACAGGATCTCATCTCTGCTGTTCGCAGACAATGTTGTCCTGATGGCTCCATCAAACCTGGACCTGCAACAAGCACTGGGACGGTTTGCAGCCGAGTGAGCAGTAACTGGGAGGAGAATCAGCACCTCCAAATCAGAGGCCATGGTTCACAACCGGAAAAAGGTGGCTTGTTCTCTCCGGGTGGATGGGGAGTCCTTGCCCCAAGTGGAGGACTTCAAGTATCTCGGGGTCTTGTTCACGTGTGAGGGAAGGATGGAGTGTGAGATTGATTGGGGGATCTGTGCAGCGTCTACAGTGATGCGGTCGCTACATCGGACTGTTGTGGTGAAGAAGGAGCTGAATCAAAAGACAAAGCTCTCGATTTACCGGTCAATCTACGTTCCTGCCCTCACCTATGGTCATGAGCTTTGGGTAATGACCGAAAGGACAAGGTCGCGGATACAAGCGGTCGAAATGTGTTTCCTCCACAGGGTGGCTGGGCGTTCCCTTAGAGATGGGGTGAGGAGCTCAGTCACACGGGAGGAGCTCGGAGTAGAGCCGCTGCTCCTCCACGTCGAGAGGAGCCAGCTGAGGTGGCCCAGGCATCTGTTCCGGGCATATGCCTCCTGGCGTCTCCCTGGGGAGGTGTTTCGGGCATGTGGCCCCGGAGAAGACACACGCTGGAGGGACTATATCTCTCGGCTGGCCTGGGAAGGCCTTGGGATCCCCCCGGAGGAGTTGGAGGAAGTGTCTGGGGAAGAGGAAGTCTGGGAGTCCCTGCTTAGAAGTCTGGGAGTCCCTACCCCCGGATAAGGGGAAGAAGATGGATGGATGTTACTCCATACGACAGGTCAGGCTACACATTTTAAAACAAATCTGTGAAAAGTGAATCTACTGCTTTGGTGAATCATTTAATTTACACCCTGGTTGGACATGGGCTGCAGAGATAATTTCATAACTGTTACCACAAGAAGAGCACGAGCAGATGCAAATAGCACGAGCAGATGCAAACAGTGCTTTGTGGTCTAAAACTAAATTGTTAATCTTACCTGTATTGTTCTTCATGCTAAGGTTCCTGGGAAATGGCCTGGTGACTGTAGTTGACCATGACCTGTGGTATAAGCAGCGGCGCATCATGGACCCCGCCTTCAGCAGCCTGTAAACTACATTCAGCCCTGTTTGTGCTCTAAACAAACACACTCACACCAAGTCAATATTACCGCACAGATACCTGAGAGGTCTGATGGGCACGTTCAACGAGAGGGCCGAGAAACTGATGGAGCGACTGTCGGAGGCGGCTGACGACCAGACGGAAGTGACCATGCTCAAACTGATGAACTGCGTCACTATGGAACGTTATAGCAAAGGTACGACAACATCACAGAACCGTTGAAACGGATCTAACTTAGTCTACAACGGAATGTTCTGGTTTGTTTCAGGTTGCATTTGGAGTTGAATTAGACCTCCTCAACAATAGTTCTCCTTTTCCAAAAGCCATTGAGACGTGTCTGGTTGGACTTATTTATCACGCAAGAGACATATTCTTTGAGGTATTAACATTCACACGCTTTTTCATATTAATTTACACTAATAGGCATCAGTGTAATCTCTCATTTTGTCCAGGAATTGTCCAAGTTAGAAAAGGGTTAAAATTTGGGGTCTCATTTATAAAGCGCGCACATACAAAAATGTTACGTACGGGACTTTCCGCATCAAGTTTTGTGATCTATAAATAGACAACTTTGCGTAGAAATGAACGGTCCGGTCCAAAAACGTCTCTCTCTGCGCACAGATCTCTTTCTTCCTCGTGTCTGAAAGCCTTGATACGCAAAGTTTTTTGGACCAAACCGCTCAATTCTATGTGAAGATGTCTCATTTATAAAGCGCACGCACATGTTACATGTTAGTACAGGACTTTGTTTCCGCATCAAGTTTTGCAATCTCTAAAAAGACAACTTTACGTAGAATTGAGCGGTTCTGGTCCAAATAGGTTACGTATCAAAGCTTTCAGAGACGAGAAAGAAAGAGATCTGTGTGCAGAGAAACGTCAAGTTTGACCAAGTTTGTGTTTTGTCCATACGTACAACTTTTAGTAAGAATAAAGTTTTTTTTAATAAATGTTTTGTTTTTTAAAAAAAAGCTCTCGTCTAAATTTTGTTTCTCTTGCTTTGTGAGCTTTAAGTTTGAATATTCCTCAGCCCTCAACTGTTTCATCCCCTTGCTTTGTTTCAATGACCTTAAAGATAATTGATTGAGGGAGCAGGGAATGATTGTCAATATTAATACGATTCTTGTCTTCTTCAGTTCAAGCCGAAGAACAGAGCTTTCATTAAAGAGGTGAGAGAAGCCTGTCGTCTGCTGCGCACAACTGGAGCTCAGTGGATCAACGACAGGAAAAACGCCATGCAAAACGGAGAAAATGTGCCCAAAGATATTCTCACGCAAATCATCAAATCGGCCGGACAAGGTGAGGACTCCAAAACAGCCATCGCCCAAAAGACCCAAAAGAATACAAGCGTGTGGAGTCGGAGTTCAGTGAGCGCAAAGGTGTTTTTGTTACAGAGGAAAGCATGACCAAAGAGGATGAAGAGGTCATGATAGACAACTTTGTGACTTTCTTCATCGCATGGTGGAAAACGCGTGGAGCAATATCACTGTCACAAATGAAAACGTGGACTTCAAGTGACTTCAACATTCAACTGTGTGGTTTTTTCTTTTGTTTTTTTCTTTGTTTTATTTTCTCGTAGGCCAGGAGACTACAGCTAATCAACTTGCATTTTGCGTTATGGAACTGGGAAGACATCCAGAAATACTTGAAAAGTGAAGGAGACTTTTTAAATGAGCGCTTATGCTGGAAGATTTTTGTAAGTATTTAATGAATGTCTTTTCAGGGTGAAGCAAGAGGTTGACGATGTTATTGGAATGAAGCGGGACATAAGCTACGACGACCTGGGAAACCTGACGTATCTGTCTCAAGTGAGTGACACTGAAGAAACATCTAAGACAAGAAGACTCATGACTGTCAAATTGAATAAACGACTAAACTGTGTATCGTGGTCAAAATAAGAATAAGAATCTTGTTATAATCAGGACATGGCTCTCATGGGATTTAGAACATTTAAAAAACCCTGTTAATTTCTTTTAAGAATCGATGGGGATTTTGAAAATTTTGCAATTGCCCATATGTGTTGGCATATTTTTAAAGAAATGGACAGCCGTGATTTAATAAAGGCTTTTTTAAAATGATCTAAATTGAGTGCCACTGCCCTGCTTCAAACTAGCTTGAGCCACAACCAGAACAGCATCTTTACCGTAAAGATACTCGGCTGCATTCCAGTAACCTTTCTTTTTAGAGTACTTTTACTTCAAAATGATACAACTCAAATAGAGCCAATAAAATGCTCAATAGTAAAACAGTGTTTGAAGAGTAATTCTTAAAGTCTGGACTCTGGACGTAACATCGGATTTAGATTTTGAAGTCGTTGAAATTGAAAGCTCAAACCTGACGTTTTCAAAGGACAAGATGAATCATATCTGAAGGAGCGGTGCAAGAAACGCAAACGTTCAAATCGTGTAATATTGTCAGCATAAATATCTCATCTCGTGTAGACTCACACTGGGAGGAATAACCAAAACGTTTGCTCAAGTACTGTGGCCCTGTAAAATATATTACTCAAGTAAGAGGAAAAGTATGTGGTCTGAAAACTACGCTTGAGAAGTGCACATTTTCCCAAAAAGCTTCTGAAGCATGCGTCAGCTTAATCTGTCTGAGTATTTCCCACTTCTGCTAAACCGGGAACACCTGGCTTTGAAACCTGGACTAGACCAGGACCCGGGACAGAGCCAAGTCAACATTTGGACTAAACCGGGATCAAACCAGGACCAAACTAGGACAAGTGTGAACGCAGCCTGTAGTACAAGTTCCCATGTTTTTGTAGGTGCTGAAAGAGACGCTCAGACTGTATTCAACGGCTCCAGGGACAAACCGCGATATTCCCGTGGACATCGAGATTAACGGTCTGCACATCCCCGCCGGAGTCTCAGCTATGGTAAAGAAGCGTTTGTTATCATTGGACACATCATTTTATAGAGAGAAATACTGCCTTTAACATTTTACTCTTCAGTTTTTATCCTATGTGACGAGCAGAATGGAGAAGTTCTTCAAAGACCCTCTGAAGTTTGACCCAGACAGATTTCACCCGGACGCTCCAAAGTAAATCAAAACCTCAGAGCTGGTTAAGCTCCGCCTCTTCATTGTGGCATTTCACCATAACAAGCAGCAGATTTTCATTTTTGAACCCTTCATGTTTTTATATATTTTAATCACAAGTCAGTACAGAGCAGTGGGCGGAGATAAGGGGTAGGTGAAAACTGACATTGTCTGACCACTCAAATCTCAGTTGCAGGACAATGTGTCGATGTAACGTGTGTAATGAATGTTATTTTATTTTTTATTTCATTTTAGTTTTGAGTTTTCTTAACTTTATTCTCGATAATTTTCCTGCTGACTGACTTCATGTCTGTAGTTAAAATAATTTCCCCTTTGTGTTGAATAAAAGTAATTCTAATTCAGATTTATTCTCAATTATCAGTTTATACTCAATGCAAAACATGCATAAATCAATCAAAATTCAACTTTAAGTGAGGGAAAAGCATTTTAACATGGTAAAAAGCTCATAAAAGTGCATTTCAACTAATATCCACCAGTTAAAATGTATTTAGAAGAGTATATTAAAAGTGTTTAGTTGCTGGTTCCTGTTGACAATGATCTGGATCAACGCCATCAATTATATGCTCCATTTCAACATTTATTTCCCATAATAAAAAATATTAGAGTATAAATTTTTTTTTACCTCAATTCTTAGGCAATAAAACACTGATTGTGAGTAAATCTTCAAGTAGCTTTTTCCACCTTTGTAGAACAGTAAGCTATATTTAGTTAAACTAAGAAAAATGTGAACCAATATTTGCTTGTTTTATACAAAGATCACTTTTAAATGATCTACTGTAGATATTCAGATAAAATCATGCACAATCATTGTTTACTTTCTCATTTCCAGGCCTTACTACTGTTACTACCCATTTGCACTCGGCCCTCGCTCGTGTCTCGGACTGAACTTTGCCCAGGTAAATACAGTCATTATAAATTATATGTAAATGTATCAGCTGTAAATGTTATAAACATGACTGTTGCTCACAGATGGAGGCTAAAGTGGTGATGGCCAAACTGCTCCAGAGGTTTGATTTCACCCTCGTCCCGGGACAGAGTTTTGACATAAAGGACACTGGGACGCTCAGGCCAAAGAGTGGAGTCCTCTGCACCGTCAAACACAGATTTAACCAATGAGATCTACTCTATTATATGCCTTTATGCATATGTATTACATTTATTTTTATTGGAAAGGACTTTTGTCACCTTGAGTGTTTGAATCAAAGTCTTCATTTAAATCAGGCAAAGTTATTTCCTATAAAAAAGTCTTAAGTATACAGTAAAACATCATGTGTTTCAATAACTCATGGAGATAAAGTTATTTTAATTGTGAATACTTCAGCAATTCACATCATCAAAGGGCCTAATTAAGTAAAATCTTTAGGTATTTTCACTTTACTTACATTTTACAGTGGATACTTTTTTACCTTTACTTCACTACATTTGACACCATTGTACTTTTCTAAAAATAGGTCATCCATTCACAAAATAAGCTGAAATAGCCCAGTATTACCTTTTGCTTGGAACGTACATTTTTAAACAGGTACTTCAGATAATAAGACTGCTCTTCTTTCTTCTTCTTTTCATGCATTCTTTGTGTAACTGTATGATACTGATAATGTGTTTTATATGTTATTAATTAAATAAATAAATAAATAAATAAATAAATAAATACATGACATGTTCTTGCTCCTGTATTTGTACTTTTACTTAAATAACAAAATTGAGTATTTCTTCCACCACTGTTTGTGAAGCACATAGTGTATAAAACACAATTAAAAAACAATAAAACATGAAAAATGCCCCAATAATATTAATTAGTGTTAGTTAAGGTACAAAGCGTAGTAAAACATCAATTCTCATTAAGGCTATTTCACAGTGTATTATGCAAAACAACTTATTTTGATTCTTCGATTTTCAGTCAAGTTTATTCTATACAGGAGAAATTGTGTGAGCAGGTTGAGTATTTGTAATTTTTAAAATGTATTTATTTTTTACTTTCCATGTATTAACCACCACAGGAAACAACAACAAACAAAACCCAGTTCTGACTAAAGACGTCTTGACACGCAAGTTGTGGTTTGGCGCCCTCTTGTGGCAAACCACAACTTGCGCGTCAAGGCTTCTTTAGTCAGAACACGTTTTTGTTTGTTGTTGTTTTCTGGGTTTGGGGTCCTCCTGTGGGGCTTTCTCTGGTTCTTCTCTCTCTCTCTCTCTCTCTCTCTCTCTCTCTCTCTCTCTCTCCTCTCTCTCTCTTCTCTCTCTCCTCTCGTCTTCCTTTCTCCTTCTTTTACGTCTAGCGTAAAACATACTTTGAACATACCTACAGTACGGCAAAGACCTTTTCAGTTTGCAACCACCCTTAAGTACAAACAACACAAGGACAACCGCCTCTTGTGGCCGTGGTTCCAACCCCTCTGAGGACACAACCTCAGCACAATAAATCTCGCCTTCCGCTTTCAAATCTAGTTTCCCGATCACACGGCTGCTTCCACAATGGCAGTGGTCACGCTCTTGTGGGCTGGTTTGCTCCAGTGCTGTACGTGTTGGTCTTTTTACTTACCATCGCGTTCCTGCTTATTGCGCATACATTAAATACATACACATGAAGTATGACCACATACCCGGACCACCGCGGAAGAGTAAGCGAGATGATAAGATGAAACAACACAAACAAACACGCTTTACAATGCTGTTTATTTTTTATTTTTTATTTTTTTTTACAGTTTCTTCTTTGGTCACATGGGCACTTTTCTGAATTCAACAGAGAATGATCGGCTTGTCTTGATCAATGCCTAGAATGGTAAGAACGGCGCACGTAATTAGTCTGTCCAATTGTTTTCTGAAATACGTACTGCGCATGTTCCAGGTCAGAGACGTACGGGCCGGTGTACAGGCTGAACGTACTTCACACAGTTGTCATTGGAGTCACGTGTCCAGAGGCTACAAAGGTCAACTGCAACATTACTGAAGATGCAGTAATCAATGTTAATGTTTGTTTACCTTGTGATGTGGTTTCAGGAAATCCTCATGTCTCCAAAGTTCCCCAAAGACAAGAACTTTCACAAGCGAATTTTTTATATGTTTGGGCAAAGGTAAAGAATGAAAGTACATTTTTAGAATAGAAAACATGGCATTGTCTCGCCTAGTTTCTGCGATTTCTCAGAATACATTTAAATCACTCAAATAATTGACGTAAAGGCCAAAAAAACCAGGCAACACAAAACTGAACGTGCAACAACAACAACAATGAAAACACTGCAGTTAATATGGTTATGGAGAAGGTTTGTCCCACGAAGCAAGATTAAGTCAAAAGCCTTGCAATTAATCGAATTGTAATCAAGATTCCTTCATGATTAATCGTCAGTGAGACAGCCAAACATCTGTCAGTAAAAACATGCAGTTTGGAGCAAAGTTTGGACTTTGGCAGAATAAAATAGCATTAAATGGCTCTGATTGAAAGCCTGTCTTTTCTATTTATGTTCTGAAATCAATACTGAAAGCATTATTATGTTGTTTAAATAAAAATCAATTGTGACTGTTTAAAATGAGGGCAAAAGTCGAGGAACATATAATTATATATTTAAATTAACCTCAAGCATCCACTTCAACCCTTTCCAAGCAATATTCAAAGAAAAAGATTGAATTGCCATTTATTTAAACCGTGGAGACTTTTTGACTCTGAGGATGAACTGTTTTTCATCACGTCTGTCTCTTTCACAAACGCGCTGATTTGATTGGTCGATTCTCGTCACATGCTCAGATTGCTTCGTTGTGTTTGTTTGTGTGCCTTGTCCAGACTTTTATTCACTGTGGTTGCCAGTTTATTACTGTAATTATGCAGACTAACTTACTTTTCCATGTCAAAAGAGAGCAGTAGACAAGTAAGGCAAGGCAAGGCAAGTTTATTTGTAGAGCACAATTTGGTACACGAGGCAATTCAAAGTGCTTCACACAACAGGAAAAAATGCATTAAAATCACAAAGACATGGCAGAAATCACAATCTTAGTTCAAGACATAAAAGAGAAGAGTGCAAAGAAAAGCATTTCAGTCATATGCACAGCCAAACAAAACAGTTTTTAGTTTAGATTTGAACATTGCCAGAGTAAGGCCTGTCTCACATCCTCAGGAAGACTGTTCCAGATTTTAGCTGCATAAAACTGAAACGCACATTCCCATGTTTAGTCCTGACTCTGGGCACCAGCAGGAGGCCGGTCCCTGAGGTCCTCAGAGTCCGAGATGGTTCATATGGCACTAACATGTCCGAGATGTTACTTTGGTGCTAGCCATGGAGAGACTTGTATACAAGCAGAGCTGCTTTGAAGTCTATTCTCTGAGCCACAGGGAGCCAGTGCAGAGACCTGAGCACAGGACTAATGTGATCGTACTTCCTGGTTCTAGTCAGGACCCGAGCAGCGGCGTTCTGGATGTACTGCAGCTGTTTACAGCTCGTTTGGAGAGGCCATGAGCAGGTCGTTACAGTAGTCTAATCTACTAGAGACAAACGCATGGATAAGTCTCTCCAGGTCTGGTTAGACACTAACTTTTGATTTTTGGCAATGTTTTTTAGATGGTAAAAGGCCTGCTGAAGTTATTGATTTTGACGTGACGTACATGTTAATCTAACGTTTATTGCGCCTCTGTATTGTTTCTTCATGCTAAGGTTCCTGGAAATGGCCTGGGTGACTGTAGTTACCATGACCTGTGGTATAAGCAGCGCGCATCATGGACCCCGCCTTCAGCAGCCTGTAAACTACATTCAGCCTGTTTTGCTCTAAACAAACACACTCACACCAAGTCAATATACCGCACAGATACCTGAGAGGTCTGATGGGCACGTTCAACGAGAGGGCTGAGAAACTGATGGAGCGACTGTCGGAGGCGGCTGACGACCAGACGGAAGTGACCATGCTCAAACTGATGAACTGCGTCACTATGGACGTTATAGCAAAGGTACGACAACATCACAGAACCGTTGAAACGGATCTAACTTAGTCTACAACGGAATGTTCTGGTTTTTCAGGTTGCATTTGGAGTTGAATTAGACCTCCTCAACAATAGTTCTCCTTTTCCAAAAGCCATTGAGACGTGTCTGGTTGGACTTATTTATCACGCAAGAAACATATTCTTTGAGGTATTAACATTCACACGCTTTTTCATATTAATTTACACTAATAGGCATCAGTGTAATCTCTCATTTGTCCAGGAATTGTCCAAGTTAGAAAAGGGTTCAAATCTGGGGTCTCATTTATAAAGCGCGCACATACAAAAATGTTACGTACGGGACTTTCCGCATCAAGTTTTGTGATCTATAAATAGACAACTTTGCGTAGAAATGAACGGTCCGGTCCAAAAAACGTTCTCTCTCTGCGCACAGATCTCTTTCTTCCTCGTGTCTGAAAGCCTTGATACGCAAAGTTTTTGGACCAAACCGCTCAATTCTATGTGAAGATGTCTCATTTATAAAGCGCACGCACATGTTACGTACAGGACTTTGTTTCCGCATCAAGTTTTGCAATCTCTAAAAAGACAACTTTACGTAGAATTGAGCGGTCTGGTCCAAATAGGTTACGTATCAAAGCTTTCAGAGACGAGAAAGAAAGAGATCTGTGTGCAGAGAAACGTCAAGTTTGACCAAGTTTGTGTTTTTGTCCATACGTACACTTTTAGTAAGAATAAAGTTTTTTTAATAAATGTTTTGTTTTTTAAAAAAAAGCTCTCGTCTAAATTTTGTTTCTCTTGCTTTGTGAGCTTTAAGTTTGAATATTCCTCAGCCCTCAACTGTTTCATTCCCTTGCTTGTTTCAATGACCTTAAAGATAATTGAGGGAGCAGGGAATGATTGTCAATATTAATGCGATTCTTGTCTTCTTCAGTTCAAGCCGAAGAACAGAGCTTTCATTAAAGAGGTGAGAGAAGCCTGTCGTCTGCTGCGCACAACTGGAGCTCAGTGGATCAACGACAGGAAAAACGCCATGCAAAACGGAGAAAAATGTGCCCAAAGATATTCTCACGCAAATCATCAAATCGGCCGGACAAGGTGAGGACTCCAAAAACAGCCATCGCCCAAAAGACCCAAAAGAATACAAGCGTGTGGAGTCGGAGTTCAGTGAGGCAAAGGTGTTTTGTTACAGAGGAAAGCATGACCAAAGAGGATGAAGAGGTCATGATAGACAACTTTGTGACTTTCTTCATCGCAGGTGGGAAACGCGTGGAGCAAATATCACTGTCACAAATGAAAACGTGGACTTCAAGTGACTTCAACATTCAACTGTGGTGTTTTTTCTTTGTTTTATTTTCTCGTAGGCCAGGAGACTACAGCTAATCAACTTGCATTTTGCGTTATGGAACTGGGAAGACATCCAGAAATACTTGAAAAGTGAAGGAGACTTTTTAAATTAGCGCTTATGCTGGAAGATTTTGTAAGTATTTAATGAATGTCTTTTCAGGGTGAAGCAAGAGGTTGATGATGTTATTGGAATGAAGCGGGACATAAGCTACGACGACCTGGGAAACCTGACGTATCTGTCTCAAGTGAGTGATAAATTGTAAAAAAAAATAATAATAATAAAAAAAAAAAAAATGTAGTTGAGTTTGAAGCAGGAATAAGAAATACTGAATTAAATAGAAACAAATATACAATATAACATAAACATGATTGTGCGACTAGATAGATGTGCTTAAATGAGAGAGAAGTGAATATTGTCATTATATATTGTATTTTGAATATTTGAATAACACTAATGCAATATTATAATAAACTTTAACTTCCCTCAGGTGCTGAAAGAGACGCTCAGGCTTTATGCAACGGCTCCAGGGACAAACCGCGATATTCCCGTGGACATCCAGATTAACGGTCTGCACATCCCCGCCGGAGTCACAGCTATGGTAAAGGAGGCGTTTTATTTAACGTTTACATTCTGCTGCAAAGTGTTTATATTTGGTATTAAAAGCAACAACAATAACATGTGCTCCTTTTGGTTTTTAAAACAGCAATGCCTACACCTGATCTCATAATCACCAAGAACGCACTCTGTCATAGCATTACATTGTATCATAGCTGTCAATCATTTTTGTTTTGTTTTGTTTTGTAAATCAAGAAACAAAATCAAAACAATTAATCAATACAATTAAATGATCTGAAGAGATGTACTGCACTGATAATAGTGGCAAAAGTCTTCGTTTGAAAAATCCTTCCCCGTTTTACGCTTTAGTTCAGCTCCTACGTCACCAGCAGAATGGAGAAGTTCTTCAAAGACCCTCTGAAGTTTGACCCGGACAGATTTCACCCAGATGCCCCGAAGTGAGTCACAAACTACGAATAATTCTCTTGCCATTGACATATGAGATTAAAAATGTATCTGATCTGGATTAACACCATTTCAACTGCTATTTCCCCTGATAAAATGAGAGGATTTGTTACAAACTTGAACTATTCCTAACCTCAATGCTTGTTATATACACATTTTTTCTTTTTTCCTTTTTCTCATTTCCAGGCCTTACTACTGTTACTACCCATTTTCACTCGGCCCTCGCTCGTGTCTCGGACTGAACTTTGCCCAGGTAAATACAGTCATTATAAATTATGTGCGAATGAATCAGTTGTAAATGTTATAAATGTTATTGTTGCTCACAGATGGAGGCTAAAGTGGTGATGGCCAAACTGCTCCAGAGGTTTGATTTCACCCTCGTCCCGGGACAGAGTTTTGACATAAAGGACACTGGGTCGCTCAGGCCAAAGAGTGGAGTCCTCTGCACCGTCAAACACAGATTTAACCAATGAATCAAATGTAAAGCAGCTCATTGCCAGACAATCATAATGCTGCTAACCAGGGCTTCAAGATGCATCATTGTCAAATCAATAAAGTCTACAGTTATTTAGGTAATATACTGTCCTTTGCAAACATTAGAAAACAAATCCTTTCTGTTTGAGCTATTCTAATTTATAAATGCTACTAGTCTTTGGTTTAATTTTGTTGTGTGGTATTTCTGCCAACTGTAAAGTGTCTTATAAATAAATGAATCACGCTTGTATTTGCTCTAAAAAGCTCAGCCCCGTTTTTCTAATTACGTTTTAATAGGCAACTTGGCTGTGCAATTCAAATCATTTTGCATTTGGCTGTGGAACTATATTATATATATATATATATATATATATATATATACTATATATATATATATATATATATATATATATATATATATATATATATATATATATATATATATATATGTGTGTGTGTGTATATATATATATATGTGTGTATATATATATATATATATATATATTAATATATATATATATATATATATATGTATATATATATATATATATATATATATATATATATATATATAATATGTGTATAAAACAGAACAGGGCCAGAGGGCTTTCCAAAGAAAATTAAGGCATATACAGTCCAAAGTGAAAGTCCCAGTTTTTTTTTTTTTTTTTTTAAACAGTCTTAACTGCGTAAAACGGACGCGCAAAGATGTCCTTTGATCATAAGCCGCTCTCTCCAACACATCTGCAGGCCTCTGTGTGAACTGTGAACTGAGGTGAACCCAGCATTATGTAACAAAGTAACGCGGAAGTTGTTTGAGTCCGGCCCAGTGTCGGGGCATTCCAACATGGCAATCCTTAACGCGCTGTGGCTCTGGCTCCCTCAGGTGCTCCCTCTTTCTCTGGGCTGCTCTTTCATTGTGTTTCTCGGATATTGTATTTATATCAAACATTTGCATCTCAAATATGACCACATCCCCGGACCACCACGAAAGAGGTAGAGTATGACAAAGTAGTTCGTTCTTGATAACAAGTCTGCGTAATTGCTCACGTTGTTTTCTTTCACTGCAGTTTTCTTTTTGGACATTCTCCCTATTTGGTGGAGGTGATGAAAAAGGATGAAGTCGTTCATGACAAGTTTCTTGAATGGTGAGGAAAAGGCAGTAGAGTAAAGCTAAAGCGTTGGTTACTTTTACGTCAACAGTGATCTACATTATGTTGGTTTTATATGATTTCTTACACTTGAACACGTCATTTTCTTGATCACTTTGAAGTAACTGTGTTCCTGGAAACAACATTCTTAAAAACATTACTGATCAATGATTGACCTTCACTCCTCAGGTGTTGTTTGTCAATATATTTAGAGGAATTCGCTCAACCACCTCTCAATAAATCTACTCAAGTATTGGTTTAGCCCCAGTCTTGGCCAAACTGTTGTGTAAAGGTAATTACTATGTTCTTTCAGGGCGGAGACTTATGGTCCTGTGTATAGGATCAACATTCTGCATTATGTGCTCATTGGCATATACTGCCCAGAGGCTACAAAGGTAAGCCTCATTCGTCATTTGTCCTGGTTTTGTGTTTAAGTCTTTGTAAGGACTATAACCTGGTTCATATCTCATACTGAAT
This sequence comes from Chaenogobius annularis, assembly GCA_015082035.1. Taxonomy (NCBI): domain Eukaryota; kingdom Metazoa; phylum Chordata; class Actinopteri; order Gobiiformes; family Gobiidae; genus Chaenogobius; species Chaenogobius annularis. The sequence goes on along the minus strand of BJKM01000301.1, from coordinate 364,778 downwards.
AGTTTCGTCACCACAGTAAAAGTTCTCACTCAATTTTAATATAAGAGGAAAATTCCTTGAGGCTCAATACTGAGTCCAGCACCAAAATGATCTAAATAAGCACTTGGACAATGTCATTTTAACACATAATAATAATAATATTATTATTCTTTAATCTAACGTGATCAGGGAAATTCTACTACTAACTATTCAAGAAAGGTCCAACTTTGTCATCTATTTTCAATATTAATAGTTTTTGTATTCATAGTACTGAATGAACACATTTGCATTTATTTTAGTCCTAGTTTTGTCATAAAAAAAGATATCATGTTGGTTTAGCCTTGTTTTATTGATTGAAACCAACTTTTCTTTCAAAAATCTGAATCCATCTTTTCAGCAAATCCTCATGTCCCCAAAATACCCCAAAGATAAATTCCTCTACAAGCGTCTCTTCAACCTTTTTGGTCAAAGGCAAGTCGACACATGCATCATTTTCTGAGTACTTTGTTGATTTTGTTTAATAATTGGAAAGGTTTTGTGCAGGTTTTTGGGGAATGGCCTGGTGACGGCGCAGAACCATGAGCAGTGGTACAAACAGAGACGCATCATGGACCCGGCCTTCAGCAGCCTGTGAGTCACCACTGAACATATATTTATGATATCAATGCCTTTTTAAAGAGTGAATACGAGCCTCTTTTCTCCTGCTCAAATGCAGGTACCTGAGAGGTCTGATGGGCACCTTTAATGAGAGAGCAGAGAAACTGATGGAGCGCCTGACTGAGGAGGCCGAGAACAACACTGTGGCCAACATGCTCCATCTGGTCAACTGCGTCGCACTGGACATTATCGCCAAGGTGTTTGTATGAGATGGAATTGAATTCAAAAGTGCACCCTGTAACTTCTCGATGGAATGTATCCCATGGCGATGCTCAAAGAAAACATGCAGGTGACCTCACTTGGTCAAGTCACTGTATCTGTGGAGGTTTTACAGGTATTTTCAATGTATTTTGCATTTATCGAAGGCAACACGTGTAATAGAATAAATGCAAGATAGATCAGCTTAATGTCATTGTATCGCTATGGGGACAAGCAAGAGGCAGCCCTAATGTAATCTAAAACATTGTGTACAACTGAAAGTCTGTGCTATTTTCAGTGGGTAAAATGGCTTGAATTTTGAAAGTGATATTGCTGTTTTGACATAGTCAGAGGGAAAAACCTATAAAAAGCTCCAATTGAAGTTAAGCCAATTCAATATCACACTATAACCCTTTGCTTATGATTTTGTCACAGGTTGCGTTCGGCGTTGAGTTGGACCTGCTCAAATACACTTCACCTTTTCCCAAAGCCATCGAGACGTGTCTGAAAGGAATGTGTCACTACATCCGAGATACAACATTTGAGGTTTATTTTACGTGTGCTCCTGCGGTGTGGTCATCTTGACATTTTCACAGCTTGTTAACCATTCTGTGCTCTTCCAGTACAAACCTCAGAATTGGCCGTTCATCAATGAAGTGAGGGACGCCTGTCGCCTGCTGCGGTCGACCGGAGCTCAGTGGATCAATGAGAGGAAAACTGCCTTGCAAAACGGAGAGGACGTCCCCAAAGACATTCTGACTCAAATCATCAAATCAGCGGGACAAGGTGACTTTCTTTCTGGGATCATGAAAAACAATATTCACTGCAAACAAAGGAATATCTATGTTAATTTTGCTTGGCAATCCAGTCCTTTTTGGACGACAGTCTCTGTCATATATCTGCAGCACCTCTCAAATGTGGAAGAAATATTCCGTAAAACTTTATTCATCTACTTCTATCAGCTCACCCAGATGAAGCCTGAGTACTAGCCACTCTGCCACTGTGCCACCATTCTAATAATCATTTTTAGACTTTATTGGTAAACCTTCCCTACATACAACATTTATATCTTAATCTGGTTAAAAATACATTTTAAAAATCTCAGTGTAATAAATAATTGTTTGATAAGTTGACAAATAGAAAAAAATAATGCTGACTACTAATATGATCATTAGTTGCTGCCCTATTCACCAGTTCATTTCTCAAAACTGAGAAAAAAGAAAAGAAGAAAAAAAAGAAATCTGTGTTCCTCAAAAAAATTCAGAAATTCAAAAATGTTTGCATAATATATGGATATGTTTGAGAGGGGTATGAAGTTGAAAACTGGGATGAAAAACTAAAACTAAACTGGGAGTCCTTGTACTTGATGCATTACCACCACCATGTATCTACAATTCCAGAAGAAAACATGACCAAAGAGGATGAAGAGTTTATGTTGGACAACTTTGTGACCTTCTTCATCGCAGGTGAGGCCCTTTGCTTTGCTCGACTCATTTGCCTTACAATGATGATTTGCAGAGGTTTCCATGTTCGCAATTGTGTTCACAGGCCAGGAGACCACCGCCAATCAACTCGCCTTTTGTATCATGGAACTGGGAAGACACCCGGATATATTAGAGAAGTGAGGACAATCTTTTACACCTTAGAGTCTAAGGTGTAAAAGATTGTCTCAGGGGTCTCAGACTCATTTTACCTGGGGGCCGCTGGGGGCACAGTCTGGGTGAGGCTGGGCCGCATCAGGATTTACACAAGAAAAGCGCTGATAAAACATTACACTGTTATCAAATATCTTTATTTTTAACACAAAATAATGAATTAAAGACATGAAACAATGAATAAAATAATAAATAAGGAGTAAGGATAAGGACAGATAAGCAACTAAAAATGGCAATTATGCAAATTCATTTTGGGAAATTATTAGGCAGAAAGCATAACAATTTATTTTTATACATCACCCAGCTACGGAAGTAATACCAGACACCCAGTTAAAAGGAGCTATGCTTGATTTGTTTCATATTGTTGCTAGGAAAAATGAAGTGTGTTGTCCTTTTTATCTATATCATAATAGACATTTTAAAAGTACTTTTTTCAAAACCTTTCAGTTGATTCTAATCTTACCGGCAAGTTCCTGTTTTTCACAGTATTATGACAGTTTTCCTCTCCCAAAGTTCTGAAACATCATTTTAAATTGACTCTGGAGTAAAATCTGGGAAATATCAATGCATCAGAAAAAAATTGACCACATTTGAACCTTCAATAACAGTTTCCAGTTTTGAGTGACCCCATCTCATTGCAAAATCATCTTTAAATCACAACAAACCACATTGCCATTTGAAAATGTGAAGGAATGGAGACTGTTTGTAAATGAAGTTTATTGAATCACGGTATAATACAAAGGGTAATTAATATATCACTGCTAGGGAAGAGAAAGCCTTCAATAGCTTCCCCTCCAGACACTCAGAGCTGGACACATCCACTTCCACTTTCCTCGTCCAAATCTGGTCACGGTTTGGACTTGACGAGATTTTCTTCCTAAACACATTTGAATACAGTTAACACATTATTACAGACATGCCTTTAGTTATATTACTTATGCTGCGTGTGCACCAAAATATGAAAAGACGTGCAAACGGTAAATGCCTCACCACGGCGTAACATAAACCATATATCTATACAGCTTCAATCATTAAGATAAATTACAATCACCTCGATAGTATGTTAAGGGCTTCAAAACCCCACGTGAGGCAAGCGGAGCCCTGCGGAACTTTGGCCAAGAACCACCTATTTCCATTCGGGTCCAGTTCACGCGGAGTCCCGTGAAACTGGCCGAGCGGAAGCGGGGAAAAGCCGTCCTCACGTAAGAGACGGGGTTGTTTTATGAGTCCAAAACAGAAAACTAGCCGTCGGGATTTCATCAGAAGGGTATATTTCTCGCATCATATCGCGCCAGAATAAAAAATGAAATCCGAAATAATCACAGAAACTTACCTCGAGGAGACAGACGTGGTTTCGCTGCTGCCGTCTTCACTCTACAAACGCATGCGCGTTGGCGACTCGAGAGAACAACAAAGAACTGATGGGCTCCACTCAGACGCATGCGCATAGCTCAAACCGACAGACACAACGGCTTCTCCTCTGAGCGAGGCAGCCGCGCCGATGTCCCGCCCTCGAGGCATATACCTCACCGTGATTGGTTCATTTAGCGCCGCACACAACAGAGTGTAATCGAGTGTAAATCTTGAGGGCCGCACTTATATTAATCTTTCATATTAAGATGGGGGCCGCAAATTATCGTACCGGGGGCCGCAGTTGGCCCGCGGGCCGCGTGTCTGAGACCCATGCCTTAGACTTTTTGTTTACCCCACAGAGCACAACGGCTGGGGTTCAAACTTGTGCAGAGTCTTCACACCACACCAAAATTTGCACTAAACCTGCAGCTAGATCAAGAATACCAGGATCAATAAAGCCCACATCAGAACTCCGACAAGGACAAGTGTGAACGCAGCTGATCTCTGCAAACAATCAACTTGCAACTGTTGAAATTGATAGTTTAAAATATATGACGCTCTAAACAAACATACATAGCCTACATTTGAACTGCCTGTTGGTCAACGTGTAGTTTGAGCAGTTTGCTTGCAGGACGCACAAACTACGGTGAGCTGCGACGTGTGTTCGACCAATTTTCGCAGGTTTGATAACACAGAAGTACTGGTCTAATTAGTTATAAACCGCTTCGGGCATCTGCAGTGTCTGGAAAAATGGACTCGCACTTCCCCCGGGCCTGCAGCGCTCCAAGGCTAGTGTAAGCCTAGAGTACTCCGGTTATGACAGGATTCTGGACATAGTTACAGGCGCTCAGAGAAGCCAGGACACTCATATTCCTGTATACATGAGGAACCGGCTTTTTCTGTATATTTAGAGTGGTAAACTACAGTATGGCAACTGCGGCAGAGATGAGGCAAAGAGCTAAACATGTGAGTCACTTTGCTTCTGCTTTTTAGCGCCAACAGCAAAGGGACGAGATACTTTACTTTCAAAACAGAACATGAGACTGTGGAGAGCAGTCACAGCTTCTGTAAAAGGCACTTTTAACAGTGGGAAAATACTGTACGTCTTGAGTCACACAGCATCAGTTCAAACCGTAAACAACACAGACAGCCACAGAAATGCGTATGGTATTAAACTGTGGCTTTATTACACTGTAAAACATCTTTATTGCTTTTATTATTATTACGATGATGATGATAATAATAATATACAAATAAAAAGCCCTGGTAGAAGTGTAAGTCATATTGGGGTATTAGCTGCTCCTCACTACAGTAGTCTGGATACTATCAGAATATCCCAGTGAGAGTATCCTGCGTTTCTCATAATCAGGATACTCTGTTTAAAAGGACGCAAACAAAACCACAATATTCACCTGCTATAATACTAAGACATGGGGAAACTTACTTCCTCTTTTATTACTGTCCAGAGTGAAAAAGGAGGTTGATGAAGTCATAGGACTGAAGAGAGAAATCAGCTACGACGACCTGGGAAACTTAACATATCTCTCACAGGTACAACACATCACATTGGGTCAAGTTTGAATGTTTATGGATTCAACACTAATTATGTTCACTCAGGTGCTGAAAGAGACCCTCAGGCTCTATCCGACTGCTCCTGGGACGTCCCGTATGCTGCTTGAGGACATGGAGATTGACGGCATCCCCATACCAGGAGGTGTGACCTGTATGGTGAGAGAATCATGTTTTTCATCGTTCATCAATGTCCACCTGCTGCTGTTGGGGATAGCAGAAGATTAAAATGAACTCACAGACAACCATTCGGCCTGCTTTTATGGAAATATGTACACACAACTGTAGTAGTCGACGAAAGACATGCCCTATCGACCCATTACTGCAACCATTTACTTCCAATGACAATGGACAAGTTAATTCCGATAACAAGTTGAAAATATTGGCTTTTGCGATTGAGATTTACGTTTTAAATGTTTTAAATAAAGAGTTCTATTCACAGTTTTAACTCAAGACGCGTGATCATGAAACTTTTTAACTTGTGTTAAGAGACATGTGGAGAGACAGGGACATTTAGATATGAAGAGAGAATGACCTTGCATTAATAATTGTGACCATTCCTAGCGATGGCACACTAGGACCACTAGACAGACAGTTACTAGAGTAATAATCCTAACCCAATTTCAGATTACATTTCGATTCAGTCGATGGTGAATTACATTTTTAAAAGACATGCATTAACAATAAATATGCCTCACTGATGTTTCATTCTATGTTATGTTGGCCTTAAAGACATTTATTCCTATTTCAGTTCAGCAGCTACACCTCTGGTCGATTGGAGAAATTCTTCAAGGACCCTCTGAAGTTTGACCCAGACAGATTTCACCCTGATGCTCCAAAGTAAGAAATGCACCTTCATTATTGGCTTTTGCATCATCTATTTTTTTTTTGGTCATTCCCACTTATTTGAGGAATCCTGCAGGCTGAGGCCATATTCCTGCCTATCGTTCACTTTTGTTAATTCTCTCTGTTGTCAGCAGAGGGTGACACCAGGCCACAGGGTCTTCAAAAGCATTTACAAAGTATCACATTTGCTAGTGTAAAATTTAAGGCCTTTAAAGCATTAAATTCTACTATGAAGGTTAAGTTTATTTGCCTTAACATTTCTTGTTATATTTTTAGTTGGAAAGTTTTCATATTTTGTTTTTTGATTAAGTTCAATACTTGCATAAAATAGATGTCTGTTTTGGCTTTTCATTTATGTTGCATTATAGGCTAATAGTATTACATTAAAATATTAGAAACTATTGTAAGATTCACTCAAAATGTCACACATCTTAATGGGTATTAAGATTATATATAATGTCGGTGTAATCCCTCATTCGTCCAGGAGTGTTCCATTGTCGAAAAAGATTCAGTTGTAGTCATCTGGAACAAGTCTGAGAACTCCTGGATGAAAACAGGAGTTCTCAGACTTGTTTCACAGATTGAGAATGACTCTTGGATGAGAGTTGAAACGTTTAGTTTTTTCTAAAACAGAGTCCAGATGACTACAACTGAATCTTTTTCGACAATTATAGATAATGTCTTTATCAATACATTATTAGTTTGTTTTAAAATGTGAATTATTTTTCACTTGACCACTTGAACTACCCTGGACACTTATCCACTTATCCAGTCATTAATGTGCGCATATGTTCAATCAACACTCTTTCTGTGCTTACATAGACACTTGAATGGCTTGTAATGCAAATCAATGCAATTGTAATCCTTTTATGAGACATTTAACCAGTGTAAGTCTTTTCCAGGCCTTACTACTGCTACTACCCCTTTGCACTCGGCCCTCGCTCATGTCTCGGACAGAACTTTGCTCAGGTAAATATTACGTACCTTTTAAAAGTTTATATAGGCTATACATTTGTTGGTTGTAAATATAATAAACATGACTGTTGCTCACAGATGGAGGCTAAAGTGGTGATGGCCAAACTACTCCAGAGATTTGATTTCACTCTCGTCCCGGGACAGAGTTTCGACGTCAAGGACACTGGGACGCTCAGGCCAAAGGGTGGAGTCCTCTGCACCGTCAAACACAGACTGAACCAATGAATAAAAAGACACTGAACACTATAATACAGGCTTGCACTAAAGCAGCTCATTTGTCTTATAATGCTACTCAGTAGAGCGATGAGATTGATCACAAAAAAGTCTTCAATTATTATGTCATTGTTCTCAGCCTTCATTAAAAACTAATTCCATGGTGTTCTAATATAACTCTAAAGTGAAAATCTCTACAATCAAGTCCAGAATTGCAATGTGTTGTTGGTGTCATTTACTAAAATAAAATGTATCTCTTTAAAAAATCAGATCTACTGATAAGACTTTACAGCACATGAAATGTTTTAAATATTGCCTTATTTGTTTTGGCCAGCTGAGCCATACTGTACCTGGTGTTTAAGGCAATACTACAGCTGAGTTGGAAAACAATCTTACATTTAGATATATCAGCAAAGCATGTAGGCTACAACAGGTTTTCCATCATGCAATGTTTTCATCCAAAAATAAGACATTTTATGTGTAAAAAGGCACCGTATATGGGACAGATAAATCTTTTAAAAATCGGTTTGACTTGAAATTTGGACATGCTGAATTAAAAAAACACAAAAAACACTTACAGTGAGAATTTCTTACTGAAAATTGGCCCAAAATTCAAATTTAGCCCCATTGTTTGGAATTAGTTAAATCTTACTAGAAATCAAGAAATATTTCCGTAAACTCCGTCAAAATCTTTTAAAGTTCAACATTGTAAAGTTTGGTGTGTGTGCGTGCTGCTTTAAGAGGTGCTCTTTATTGTAAATGTAGTTGAAAACGGCTTTTGAATTCAAAGTGCCCCATATAAATCTAATGAACGCAACTTTTTAAGCATGTCTGTCGCCGGGAGAGCAAACCAAAAAATAAACATGAAATTAGTTTTCCCTGCAGTGTTTTGCCTTAAAACATCAAAGTGCAATATCAGTCAATTGTCAAAGATCCGTGGGTCCTCAGTTGTCCAGACGTTTCGGCCGCGCCCGTTTTACGCACTGTAAGAGTCTAAAAACTGTGCGTAAAACTGAAATTCTACACCCTCGTTTTAATGCATCCGAAGTTACCTTTCCATCTGCAAAGCTCATGGCCTGCGTGGCCATACTTTGAATCCTAGAATTATGTAACTATACTAATACGGAAGTCTTTTTACTTGGTCAGTGAATCTCGTCCAAATGTCGTTTTGTGGTCCGCATTTTACGATTCTGCTGATTACGGTAATCGCAAAAAGCACGGCGGAAGTGTTCCAGTTTAGGGACTACACAAAACATGGAGAGTGAAATAAAAGTTTGAAAAATAAAGTACGTATCCATTAAGTTTTATTATTTATTTAACATAGTGTAAACAAAAAAAAAGTGTAATTATATATATATTTTTAAATAATTCCTTATATATTCAAATGTGAAGGATGTATCAAAACTGCAATAATAAAATAAAATAATACATTTTTCATAATTCTTATTAAGTACGGCAAATATGTCAAACGTCAATGGACAACACCATTTTGAAGGTTCATAATATCTTATGCTCAAGAGGTGAGGGAAAATCTACACTCTGAATCTTTTTTTCCTGGTACCCTACATCAGTTTGCCAAGTCTTATTAAGTTATACTGTAGGAATCTTTCATAATTCATATTCAAAATCACAATGTATGGCAAATATGTCAAATGCAAAATGGTCAACTACACCATTTTGAAGGTCTATAATATCTTTTTCTCAAGAGGTGAGTGAGAACCTACACTGTAGATCTCTTCTCAGTGGTCCCCTACCCCAGCTTGCCAAGTCTCATTCATTTTTACTGTAGGGATTTTCCATAATTTAAATTCAAAATCACAATGTAGGTCAATAATGTCAAATTTAAAAAGAAAAAACACCATTTTGAAGGTCCATAATATCTTATTCTCGGGAGGTACACTGCAGAACCCCAAAAGAAGCTTAACCGAGCAACCTGGCGGACTGGAGGTCGCGAAGGTTATGGTGGGTGTAGACCTTGAAGGCCATGGAGGACCTGTGCTCTATGATTTAATGTGGCAGTCAGCCACTCCTTGACTGGAGGCAGATGTAGCAGCGCAGATGAGTGAAAAATGTCTGGTAAGAAATGTTGGGACCAGGTGAGGATCGACTTGAAGTAAGGGTTGAACCGGAATCTGATGTGATCTGGCCTTGTTCAGTAGTGAGTCCTGAGGGGGAGGTGCCACAGGGGAGAGGAGAACGGTCGTGGACAGGGCAACCTCTGAGCGGCGGAGGAAACCGAAGAAGGCGAAAAGGAACATGCCAATGCAAGCCTTCAACAACCATCGTTGTTTGGTCTCTTCACAGACCGGAGAGGGGATCACCGAGCCTAAGAGCAGCCGAAAAAGATGTTGATGTCGCTCAGGCTTTAAGTACTGGTCAATAGAGACTGGTAGCCAAAGGTGAACGGGACGTAATAGGTTAGGGAGAGTAGGTCGAAGCCATTATGGAAGGAGCGGAAGCTGTACCAGTGGTGGTCTAGTAGGAAGAGGTCAGGCAGAGTGGGGCTCAGGTGTGGAATGTTGTAGCTGAGAATGGAGGAACTGGGGTCGATGACAGTTCTGCCTCGGGAACCAATGTTCTGATGGTGTCGATGACTGCAGGGTTATCGGGCAGTGTAGGGACCAACAGATGGCCGCTGAATGTTGCCATGGTAACAGGAATGCGGACGTAAGGTGCTGCCACGTACAACCCCCTCAAAAAGATCTATGACTGCCTTAACAGTCATGCTTTGAATGTTGGAAAAAACGTTTTCCATCTAATGACTGCTTTTAGATTTAAATGAACTCACAGAGCCATTTTCTGTCCAAAGACAAAAGCTAAAACGCTAAAAAGACTATGCGGTTTTAGAAAACATTCATCTGATTGCAGACTTTGTCAACAAGATACATTTACTGTACATAATGTCATTGTGTTCTGCATGTTCATTGAACTGTTTTGTAACTTGACTTATTGTCTTATTACTATATTACCTTTGTAACTATGTGGCCTAATGTTAATGCTGAATAATGGCTGCATTATTCCGGATATTTTTCTCTGATCAATTCTGAATCAGCATGTGTGCTGACTGGTGCTAAACCAACCCCCCAGGGGTATGTGAGAGAGAGAAGGAGAATAATAAGATAAGATCACCTTTTTGTCCCACAATGGGGAAATTTCAATGTTGCAACAAAGGGTACAGAAACAGATTATGCACAGTATAATAACAACAACAGATAACTTAGAAAAAGAAAACGCTTATTAAAACAGATAAACTTAGAAAAAAAGAAAACTCTTATAATCTTAATAATAATAACACTCTTATTTACAGCTGGCCAGAAAATATTGCATCAGGGATGATTGACATTGTGTCACAGTATTGCATAGGAGTATAACAGTATTGCACAGGATTATGAAAGCTGAATGACACGTTCAGGACTAACAGTGTTTGTTGTAAAGTCTGACAGCAGCAGGAAGGAAAGACCTGCAAACTTCTCCTACACACAGCAAGGGTGGATCAGTTTGTCACTGAAGGTGCTCTCCAGAGCGGACAGAGTGTCCTGCAGGGGGTGAGACTCATGGTCCAGCATAGGCGTGAGTTTAGCCAGGACTTCTTGATGACTTTGTCCAGCTTCTTCTTCTCTCTCTCTGTGATGCTGCTGCTCCAGCAGATCACACCATACAGGAGGGCTGATGCCAGCACCGAGTCGTAGAAGGTCCTCAGGACTGGCCCTGTCACTCCAAAGGACCGGAGTCTCCTCAGGAGGTAGAGCTGACTCTGGCTCTTCCTGTACAGTGCATCTGTGTGATGAGTTCAGTCCACTTTGTGGTTCAGGTGAACACCCAGGTACTTGTATGAGTCCACTCTCTCGATGTCCCTTCCCTTCAGATGACTACAACTGAATCTTTTTCTACAATGGAACACTCCTGGACGAATGAGGGATTACACCAACACCTTCCCTGGATGTTCATTGGTGAGGGGGCAGCAGAGTGGCGTCTGCGCAAGTCCACCACCATCTCCTTGGTCTTCCCCACATTAATGATGAGGTGGTTCTGCTGACACTAGTCCACAAAGTCCTGAGCGAGTCCTCTGTACTCCGCATCGTCGTCGTCCGTGATGAGTCCGATGATGGCAGAGTCATCAGAGAACTTCTGCAAGACACAGCTGTCTGTGTCGTGTCTGAGGTCTGCAGTGTAGAGGGTGAAGAGAAAGGGCGTGAGGACGGTGCCCTGGGGCGCCCCCACACAGCAGGTCCGAGTGTCAGACACACAGTCTCGGGCTCTCACAAACTGCAGCCGATTTGTGAGGTAGTCCAGGATCCACTCCGCCAGGTCGTAGTCCACACCAGTCTCCAGCTTGTCCCTCAGGAGCAGCGGCTGGATGATGTTGAAGGCGCTGGAGAGATCGAAAAATATAATCCTCACAGCGCTTCCAGGCTTCTCCAGGTGAGAGAGAGAGCGGTGCAGCAGGGAGATGGCGGCGTTCTCCCCCCCTTGCCAGGCCGGTATGCAAACTGCAGCGGATCCATGGCTGAGCTCACGGTGGAGCTGAGCTGTTCCAGGACCAGCCGATCCAGTGTCTTTGGCGCGCGGTGTCTTGGGCACTGGTACCACACAGGAAGTCTTCTAATCTTCTAATGGGTGGCTAATATTTCAAACAGCAATGTGGTCGATGTTGCTCTGTCTGATTATTTCTGTGTCTTCTTTGACCTGTCTGTTTCTCCCAAACCACCGGCTGCTCCCGCAGTTGTTCAGAGGAGACACATAAAAATAAAATGACAGCACAGGAGCACTGTTTATGGAAAGGATACATTTTGAAAATGTCTCATGTTCTAATGTAAATGATTTGTTGTGATGATTGCCCCTATGAAGGGGTCGGTCACCAGACGCCATCAACAGCAGACGCCATCAGACCTAACAGTCTGTGGCATGTTCTGTAAGGCAGCAGCGCGTCTCGGCGGAAAGTGGCCAGACAAGCGGATAAAGCTTCTATTCTGTCCGCCGACAGTTGTGCTCTATGCGTGATCGAGTCCAGACGTAGGCCTATGAACATGATGCACTGAGACGGGACAAGGACACTCTCTCCCAGATTATTGTGAAACCCAGGTAAGTCAGGTGCGATATGAGCAGCTCTGTATGTTCCCGGTTTGTGAGGCGACTGAGCTGCGAGCAACCAGTTGTCTATGTACGTGGCCAAGCGCAACCCCTTCTGTCTGAGTGGTGCTATTGCAGCCTCTGTATATTTCACAAACACCCGTGGGCTCAGAGAGAGGCCGAATTGGAGAACTGTGAACTCGTAGGTCACTCCCTGGAAAACAAATCTCAGATACTTCCTGTGAGGTGGATAAATAGGGATGTGAAAGTATGCGTCTTTCAGATCTATGGACACGAACCAATCGTCCTGACGCACGAAGCGTAGTAGAATAGTGTGTGTCAGCATTCTGAACGTATACGTTCTCATGTATTTGTTCAGGGCGCGTAGATCCAGAATGGGAATCCCCCTCCCTTCTTTGGTACCAGGAAGTATCTTGAATAGAAACCTGTCTGACAAAGCTCTACAGGCACTATTCTTATTGCACCCTTGATTTTGAGAGCGTCTATTTCCTTCTACCGTGGTTGTGAACGCAAAATGCCGTAGAACCTGGGAGGGACAGATGCAAACTGAAGTCTGTAACCTTTGGTCACAGTTTTCAGGATCCATTTTGGCGCCACTGTGTGGTGTGTTGTGCCAGCGGGCCGAGCACATCTGTTTGGTGGGGCTGGACAGGGGCAGACAATTGCTGTTCCATTAGTGTGACAATAGCGCCCTCTAGTGGACACAGCGGGCTTTGCAGCGCATGCACCCGTGTTTCTAGTGTTGTATGTTTTATTAAACAGGTTAAAGTCCTATCTGGAAGTTCTTTGTCGAAATTGGTAACTGTGTCTCAGACCAGATGCCCCTGACCTGTGGGGTGCCCCAAGGGTCAATCCTGGGACCCCTTTTGTTCAACCTCTCCTTAGGTCAGTTGATACGCAGCGAGAATGTGTCCTATCACAATTATGCAGATGACACTCAAATCTATGTTTCACTGACGGCAGGTGAATATGGACCAGTGGATTCACTCTGTCACTGCATCCAACAGACCAGTGTGTGGATGCAAAACAACTTTCTCCAGCTGAACTCAGACAAGACTGAAGAAATATCATCGTCTTTGGCCCACAGAAACAAAGAGAAAGTGTTAACAGTCACCTCCAGAGTCTCCTACAAATCAAGTTAGAAATCTGGGGTAATAATGGACTCAGATTTGAATTTTAACAACCACGTCAAATCAATAACATCAGCAGCTTTTTACCATCTAAAAAAACATTGCCAAAATCAAAAAGTATAGTGTCCAAACCAGACCTGGAGAGACTTATCCATGCGTTTGCCTGCTCACTGGCCTCTCCAAACGAGCTGTAAAACAGCTGCAGTACATCCAGAACGCTGCTGCTCGGGTCCTGACCAGAACCTGGAAGTACGATCACATTAGTCCTGTGCTCAGGTCTCTGCACTGGCTCCCTGTGGCTCAGAGAATAGACTTCAAAGCAGCTCTGCTTGTATACAAGTCTCTCCATGGCCTAGCACCAAAGTACATCTCGGACATGTTAGTGCCATATGAACCATCTCGGACTCTGAGGACCTCAGGGGCCGGCCTCATGCTGGTGCCCAGAGTCAGGACTAAACATGGGGAATCTGCGTTTCAGTTTTATGCAGCTAAAATCTGGAACAGTCTTCCTGAGGATGTGAGACAGGCCGATACTCTGGCAATGTTCAAATCTAAACTAAAAACTGTTTTGTTTGGCTGTGCATATGACTGAAATGCTTTTCTTTGCACTCTTCTCTTTTATGTCTTCAACTATTATTTTGTGCCATGTCTTTGTGATTTTAATGCATTTTTTCCTGTTGTGTGAAGCACTTTGAATTGCCTTGTGTATGAATTGTGCTCTACAAATAAACTTGCCTTGCCTTGCCTTATGTTTTTCAACATGGGAATGTTCAATATTCTTGTGTGTGTGTTCACGTTTGCTATGTTTTGCAACATGGGTGTTTGCGTTCTCGGCCTGGGGCCTGGACGCGCAAAGGAACACACTTATTTCTTTCTCACATTTTTATTGAACAAAGAGGAAAACATTGACACTGGTTCGTGTAAAAGTGCTGGTGTGACTCCACCGACCTCTCTGCAGGACAGGTTCTCCTCCTGTTTGGTCAGTGAGTGTCGTGGAGTGCCGTGTGAGCCTCCAACTGTCTCTTCACAGGTGTAGGGACATGTCTGAACGAGTCCCGAACATGTTTGAACACTGAACTGGGCTTTTGTGAGGGAAGAGACGTCTGGCCTGGTCCGCTTCCCTCCAGTGGTGTCCATTTCAGACAGCCAGTTTCTTTTTCTTTGCGCCGTGGGAGGCCGGCTGGCCCTGTTGGGTTCCCGGCGTCACCTTGGGAGCAAATGGCTTTTTGGCCCAGGCACCTTTCAGCTCCGGTGGCTTGTCACCATCGGCCTGAGGTTGCAGCTGGCGTATAGGGATGCGATATGCCGGTCTGGTCATGTGCAGCTTTGAAAACGCCTGTCTCGGTGCCGTGGCGGAGGAGGGAGGCTCTTTCCGGGGAAGACACACCTGCAGAGCCTCGCCATGTCGCTTTTACCCGAATAGGCCCTTGGGGTCCACAGGGACATCCAGGAGCTGAGTCTTTTCCCTTTGGGAGAGGCTGGAGAGGTTGAGCCATCTGCCCCTCTCCTGTGTCACCATTACTCCCATGGCGCGGCCGCATGCCTGGACTGCGCAGCGGTGTAGGCGGAGGCAGAGGTCAGTGACCACACACACAACTCGTCCCACACCTCCGGGTCCAGTGAGGAGGGAATGTCGTCCTGTAGCTCTGCTTGGTAAGCGAGTAGCATGGAGGACGCATTCAGGGCTCTCATGGAAGTAGCTACGTGTTTGTAGCTTTTCTCCGCTAGCGTCGTTTGGAAAAAATCTGCTTTGGAGGGGAGACCCACGGTCGTCGTAGACTTCCGTGGGTGTAGGTGAGATGCCACCAGAGGTTCAATGGGGTGGAGGCGGGTAAAGCCTTTTTCCTCCTTGCCATGCCAGTCCAGCGCAGCCCCTCCCTGGGCGGGGGCCTTGGCTGTGAGTGGATTGCTCCATGACCGAGTGGCTTCCTCGAGGCACTCCAGGAATGCTGGTAGCAAATCCTGAGTGGAAGACGGGGATTGCGCCCTGTTACTGCCGGAGGCGGTTACACCCGGTCTTGCGGCCTGTGTGAGAGTGAATTGCTCCACATCCGCCTCATCCGAAGAAAGGCTGATGAGCTCACCACCGGAGTCGGAGAAATCGTCTCGTAGGCTGTGTTGCTCGGTCGTGAGACCGGCCTCCAGCCCGTCAGGATCAAAAATAGGATCCAAATAATCGAGTTGATCGCCCCAAGAGGTTCCCGTGTTGATGGAGTGTCCCCGATGATACTGCTCCTGTTGCTCTTGTGGTGGGGGAGTGGTTGGCCCCAGCACCGGGTCCGCCTCTCAGCCCGAGGCACGATGCGCAGATAGGGTGACTGTCTGCCCCAGAAATAACGCTATATAGACAGGAGGAGTTGGCTCCACCTCCTCTGCGTCGCGCGCGTCGCGTCTCCCAGCCAGTCACAGACTGGCGTAGTGTTCCGGGGATCAGAGTGAGAACTGTCCCATTTGAGAGCTACCGAAACGAATGTTGAAAGAGAACTACAGTTTAGGGCATACGTGTCAAACTCTAGCCTGTGGGCCAAATTTGGCCCGCAGTGTAATTATATTTGGCCCGAGAGGCTATACCAAATGACTACTAGGGCTTGGCGCGCCGGTATTATACAGCGCATTCATTCATCGTTACTACTACAAATCCCATTATATATTGTATAGTAATAAGTGTTGCTTGTTCCATATTCAATGTTAAAGCAAATTTTGTTTGGGTCAATATTAAAAGTTTCATTTGTTCAATACTGGCCCGCGACTTTGTTCAAGTTTTACATTTTGGCCCACTGTGGATTTGAGTTTGACACCCCTGGTGTAGGGCCTCACCATTATGGATCTTCAAAGTTGTGTTGCCCATTGATGTTTGACATATTTGCCATACATAGTGATTTTTAATAAGAATGATGAAAAATGTATTATTATTTTATTTTACAATTGCAGTTTTGATACATCCTTTACATTTGAATAAAAAATATTAGACATAAATGAATAGTCACACATTTTTCAACAAGGTTATTTAAAAAAAAAAAAAAGTCCATACAGTAGAAGTAATAGGCAACTTTTGATTTATTTATTTATTTGCACTATGTTGAATAAATAATACAATATTACATGAATACGTACTTTATTTTTCTGTTTTGTGTAGTCCCTAAACTGGAACAGCACCGCTGTGCTTTTTGCAATTACCGTAATGAGCAGAAAAAATGCCCAACAGCTTTTCGTCAAACGCGGACCACTTCACCGCGGTCCTTTAACCAACATGGCAATCCTGCGAGCACTGTGGACTTGGCTTCCTTCTGCGCTTCTTTTTTCCCTCTGCGTCCTATTCCTAGCGTTTCTCGCATATTGTCTTTACATCAAACACATACATCTCAAATATGACCACATTCCTGGACCACCGCGGAAAAAGTAAGTGTTTTACGTCGTCTACAATAACAAAACCACTTATTTTGCTTGACGTTTTGTTACTTTAATGGCAGTTTTCTCTTCGGACACTCGCCAATCTTGCTGGAAATAATGAAGAACGATGGAGTTATTCACGACCAGCTTCACGAATGGTGAGAAAACGCAACATTTGAACGTTTTTAAACACCACTGGGATACTTCTGCTCACCCACAGCCCTTCTTGCATACAAATACTGCACCTATTATGTTGTGTAAGTCGTCCTTTCATAAGCTTTGTGTTAAAAAAGTAAAGCCATCAGCAGTAATCTTCAAGTAATTGCATTGAAAACTGTTTTAAAGTAACAACAGCATATTTAGATGGTTAATATCTTACGTAATATTATGTAATATTATCCTTTTTAGGGCGCAGACGTACGGACCTGTGTTTAAGATCAATATTCTCCATTATGTTATTCTAAGTGTGTACTCTCCAGAGACTACAAAGGTAATATTCAATATTTTGATAATTCACGTGGCACAATTTAATACATAGTTAGTTTAGTCCTGGTTAGATACTGTTATTACTGATTTGGTCTCAGTTTTGGTTTGTTGAGGGGTGAACTTTAGCTGCGTTTAGACCTGGTTCCTTTCTTCTGCCATCTATTCAGGAAGTCCTCATGTCCTCAAAATACCCAAAAGACAAATTCCTCTACAAGCGTCTGTTCAACCTTTTTAATCAAAGGTAAGTCCACACACTTGTATTATTAAGGGCATTTCTTTGTTTATTTTGCCCAATGTTTAGTATTAAATCACTGGAGCCAGGTCATCTGGACTCTGTTTTAGAAAAAACGAAACGTTTCAACTCTCATCCAAGAGTCATTCTCAATCAGTGAAACAAGTTTGAGAACTCCTGTTTTTACCCTACTCTGTGAGAGCCCTGCCCACAGGGCGGGACCTCCTGCTAATGGCCCATTGAAACTGGGATGGGCCTATTGTTCTATTGTTCCCTGCCTCACCTTGAGTGCCTATTTAGCATCCGAATGCCCCGGGCGTCTCCAGGGTTTCAGCAGACCATTATAAACAACTGGAAGGTTGAATCTTAAACCTCCATTACAATTTAAGGAAGAATTCTCTTTTTTAACAAAGATAGCCTCCTTAACTCCTCTTTCAAACCATCTTTTCTCCCTGCTCAGAATCTCCACCTCACTGTCTTCAATAGAGTGGTTTGTGGCTTTGAGATGAAGATGCACAGCGCTCTGGGGTCCTGAACTCACTGTCGTGTCTCTGTGTTGATAAAGCCTCTTGTGAAGTGGCTGTTTAGTCTCCCCTATGTACCGCTCTTTACAACTTTCTTCACTGCATTGGATAGAATACACTACATTGCTCTGTTTTTTGTGTCGGCGTCTTGTCCTTAGGGTGAGACACGTCCGCGTTTTTGTCTTAACGTGTAGCCCTGGTTTGAAATAAACAGCTAAGGAGAATCGCTTGGCCTTTCTTGATTGTTCCACTATCAGAGGAGAAGACGGGAAGCTCCAGACAGAAGTATATAGGAAACCCACACACACGGATCAGTACCTGCTCTTTAGCTCTAACCCACCCACTACAGCACAAGCTGGGAGTGATCAGAACACTACAACACAGAGCACAAGAGGTGCCCACCAGCTCAGAGGGCAAGAGGAAAGAGGAAACACACGTCCGGAATGCTCTCTCTGTGGATACCCGACTTGGGCTCTGAACAAAGTGAAGAGAACCAAGAAGCAGGACAAAAGGGACAAAAGGGAAACAGAATCAAGAAGAAGGGGTGTCTCTATCCCTTATGTCTCGGGACTGTCAGAAAAACTGCAACAAACACGAAGTCCCTGTTTATTTCAAACCAGGCAATCTAGATGTTCTTTGGCTTCATACTTTTGAAAAGAGTGTGTGTTAGAGAAGTGTGTGTTAATAATATCTAGTTTTATTTGTTTGACCTTGACCTATTGATATAAACTGTACATATCTTATACACATTGGCACTGTATGGTCTTCACATAAGTCAAAACATATTAAACCAAATTAACAAAAACCTTTTTGATTGCGAGTTGTATCCTGTGAAGTTAAGAGTGTTGGTTTTGTGCAGGTTTTTGGGGAATGGCCTGGTAACGGCGCAGAACCATGAGCAATGGTACAAACAGAGACGCATCATGGACCCGGCCTTCAGCAGCCTGTGAGTCACCACTGATATATATTTGAATTATAACATATAACTGAGTATTATTTTTGTGTGAATATGAGCGCGATCTGTTGAATGAAACCTACCCTAAAACACGGAACGGACATGTAAACTCCACTAAAGTAGAATCAAACCGAAGATCACCTTGTTTGTGAGGTGAAAGTGTGAACAAATGTGTGCGGTGGAACATGGTGAACACTTTGTAAGATGTCTTGGTTGTAGATGAAACCTAAACTATTTAAAACTTATTTTATTTATTTATGTTGTATTATGATTTTTATGCATCTTTTCTTGTTATGTAAAGTACTTTGAATTACTTTGAGTATGAAATGTGCTTTACAAATAAACTTCCTACACATCTGCAAAACCCCCACACTACAAGAGCTGAAATAACATTTGAAGGTGCACTATGCAACTTTTCTGGTGGAAGATAATTCTCTGTATGAAGACATTATTTCTTTGCCTGGAATGATGCACAGTATGGCATTAAAAGTATTCATCTCCATGGAGACAAGCTGGTGAGGCGACTCCGGTCACAGAAGAAGAATACTAATCATATGAAAACATGTTTTCAAGGTATTTCTTCAACAATAAAAAACACCAATAATGAAAATAAATGCAAGACGGGTACATTTGCGTTTAATGTAAATAATACATTTAATATAATGCTTTGGAACATTCCAGGCAAAACAATAACATCTCCAAGCAAGTAGCCCACCCACTGGAAAAGTTACATATTGCACCTTTAACAGCTGTTGATAAATTATTGACTAGATAGATAGATTATATACATTTAAATCGGTGTAATCCCTCATTCGTCCAGGAGTGTTCCATTGTCCAGAAGACTACAACTTAATCTTTTTCTACTATATATACATTTAAATAACTAATGGTGACGAGAAAATGTGTTTGGAACAGACCAGGTGAACTGATGAGGGAAAACGCTCAGAATGTTAATAAATAGGGAGTTGCTTGGGAGCCATTCAAGAATGATCATTTGTAAAGAGTGGCCTTCACTAGCCCCTGCAGGTCCTCAACTGATGGCATCATCAGAATGTGAGTCTGACCCCAGCTGACAATACAAGGGCGCCATCTGCAGGCCAAACAATAGCCATGCAGTTTAAAAATATCTTCCCAAGAGATACTCTTCCAACACAATGAGCTAACATTGGAAAGAAAATGTACTCTGGGTGCAAATTGAGTGGGAGAAAGTAAAGCTTATTTAATACCAATGTCTATTCACGTTGTTGTTGTTGTTATTTATTAATCAGCGTGGGACTGTGTTTACCTTTTGTTCAAATGCAGATACCTGAGAGGTCTGATGGGCACCTTTAATGAGAGAGCAGAGAATCTGATGGAGCGACTGACTGAGGAGGCCGAGAACAACACTGTGGCCAACATGCTCCATCTGGTCAACTGCGTCGCCATGGATATCATTGCTAATGTACTGTGTGTTTATAATGCAGAAGACAGAGTGAAATGTTTTGATTTATCTTATCGTTTTGTCACAGGTTGCGTTCGGTGTTGATTTGGACCTTCTCCAAAACAGTTCACCTTTCCCCAAAGCCGTCGAAATGTGTCTGAAAGGAATGTGTTTCTATATCAGAGATGCAACGTTCGAGGTGGGTTTTATTCACTCGGTAGTCAGATTTTATATTTACCGTATTTTCCGGACTTTTAGCCGCTCCCCTATATAAGCCGCATTTGCTCTATTTAAAAAAAAAACGATAATAAAACAATACATAGGCCGCACCTTTTGTATAGGCCGCAGAACTCTTCTTTCCTTGACTTTTGGCATCGCATGAGCTCTCCCCGCTGTCCCCTCCGTCCCCTCCAGCGTCTCACCGTACATTCATTGATGTTAAGCTTGCGTGCAGCCGCGCGGTTTCCTAGCAAGATCGATGGCCTTCAGCTTAAAACTTGCTTCATACGAACTTCTTCGTTTGGGTTCCATAATGATGGGGCAAGAATTTGAAAATAATTTATAGTTGGTAATTTGTCGTCCGTGTTCTATTTGCTAGCTGAATAAAAAAGCAACATCTGCTTCTTTGCTTAACTTTTCTGTAGTTTTGATTCTAATTCCGGTTAGTTCGCCCCTAGCGGTGAAAGAAAAAAACCACAGAAAAGCCGCAGCCTCTAAATAAGCCGCATGGCTCAAAACATCTGACAAAAGTAGCGGCTAATGGTCCGCAAAATACGGTAACTTTCAACTTGCATACTTATATGAAGGGGCAATGTCAAAAAAATTAGATAAAGACAACCAAGTATCAATGTTCACATGCAACATTAATAACAAAAAAACAGGCTTGGAAAGGACCTGACCAATATGAATCTTTGACATATTATGCAACATTTACTTTTATGAGCTCTTAACCATATTAAAATAATTTGATCTCATCATTAGCTTAATCAAAGTTGAATTTTGTGTCATGAATAATCCTTCAATTGAGTCTTCAGTGGTCCAACAATATGTATATATATATTTGTTTTCACTTACATCCTATTCCGCCCGCATCTCTGTTCTTAGTCATGATTATTTGACAAATTCAGACCTTAAATCATACACTTAGGAATTAAAAAAATATTGCGTAGCCCTTCTTCAAGTACAAAAACTCACGAATGAAAAAAACCCTCCCTGCTACGGTTAAATGACCATACAGAGGCGGGTCCTGTCAATCAGTTTTGAAAAAGAATTCAATCGAATGTTTTTCTATCATTAAGCCACTTCAGATCAATTTTGGTTTACAAAATGTAAAATGATGATCTACACATGCTATGTTTAAAACTAAATGCATTATATATCTTCTTTGAGTATAAACAACAATAAACAACAAATTAGTTCACAGACAAGAACAACACTTTTATGTCTTTATAAAGCTTTGGTATTCTGGAAAGTCAAAGCTTCAAAGGATTTATTACTTGTCCAGTTTGAACAGCAGCCTTATCAACAACAAATATATCTCTCCTATTAATCATGCTTGAAAATAATGAGCAAATAAGTTAATATTAAGCCTTACTTATTTCTCTTTCGCATTTTGTTAACCATTCTGTGCTCTTCCAGTACAAACCTCAGAATTGGCCGTTCATCAATGAAGTGAGGGACGCCTGTCGCCTGCTGCGGTCGACCGGAGCTCAGTGGATCAATGAGAGGAAAACTGCCTTGCAAAACGGGGAGGACGTCCCCAAAGACATTCTGACTCAAATCATCAAATCAGCGGGACAAGGTGACTGCAGCTTAGGCCCGGGCTACTGCTGTTACTACGATGCTTGTGTGGTTGGAGAATTACTTTTTTTTTTTACTTTTGTTCTCGTTTACTTCATTTTCTAGAGGAAAACATGACCAAAGAGGATGAAGAGTTTATGTTGGACAACTTTGTGACCTTCTTTATCGCAGGTGAGATCCTTTGCTTTGCCGCTTCATTTTGCAGATGACTTTGTTTGTCTTCTTCACAGGCCAAGAGACCACTGCCAATCAACTCGCCTTTTGTATCATGGAACTGGGAAGACACCCGGATATATTAAAGAAGTAAGGACGTTATAAAGTTCACTAAATGACGCGTTAATGCAAAGTTTATAAATTGTACAAGTTATGTCCTATTGAAAATACTTTGTGTATGAAGCTCTCTTATTACTCCCCAGAGTGAGAAAAGAGGTTGATGATGTCATTGGGGTGAAAAGAGAAATCAGCTTCGACGACCTGGGAAACCTGACTTATCTCTCACAGGTACAACACATGTGCCGGTCTTGGCTCTCAAAGCAGAGGTGATGAGTGTTCAGTTAAAGCAGCGTCGTTTTTTGACATCACAGCTTTAGTTTTTACATCTCTGACTATAATCATGGTATTGTAGCTTTATCCATGGTCCGAATCATGTATTGAAATACCATCGTATCAAAACAGGGACTTAACTGGGACTAAACCTGGACTAAAGGTTAACCTGGGACTACACTAGGACTAGAAGATGTCCAAACTCGGTCTCCACCATGATTGAACTGGGGGCCAAACCATGATCAATGTGAACGCAGTCTTACTGTATGTGTAACGTTCATTTAGGTGCTGAAAGAGACGCTCAGGCTTTACCCGACTGTTATTGGGACGTCCCGTGATCTGGTTGAGGACATGGTGATTGACGGCATCCGTATACCTGGAGGAGTGACCTGTATGGTGAGGAAAAGTATCAGATATTTTTGTGTTAATTCGCTGTATTCACCTACTCCAGTTACTGTCAAAGATCACGCTTTCATTGATCATGACAATAAAATATGACATTGTTCATACAAAAATGATCTGAGAGAAAAGGTTCAGGAGACGCTTATGCCTAATCGATACTTTTGCTTCCGGATTGGTGTTTCATTCAGTGGTTAATGGTGGAAGGAATTATCACATAAAAAAAGAAAAGAAAAAAGACTTCAGCAAAACCTTTAAAATGTATTTTTAGAGTAAAAAAAGGAAAATGATGTAGGACTAAAGCTACTTTTTTTAAATTTGTATTTTATTTATTTATTTTACTGTTGTTTTTATTTGTATATTTGGTTTTTCATTAACCTAAACTAGGAGCGGGCCAAAAATAACATCTTTGTAAAATGTAGTGCAGTAGAAAGTACAGATACTCTCAAATGTAGTGATGTAAAAGTAAAAACTTGTATACCTTGTTTAAACTGCAAGTAACCAATTTCTATTTAGAATGTGTCAATTTATTTGTGACACATTTATATATATAAAAATGACCCTTTTTAATCGTTGTTTCAGTTCAGCACCTACATCGCCTGTCGTTTGGAGAAATTCTTCAAGGATCCAATGGTGTTTGACCCTGACCGGTTTCACCCTGATGCTCCAAAGTAAATACATTATTTTACAGACAACAATCAATGTCCTGGTGCTGTGTATTTTTCTTTGGCCATACGTAAACAATATTGTACTTTTTTCCAGGCCTTACTACTGCTACTATCCCTTTTCACTCGGCCCTCGCTCATGTCTCGGACAGAACTTTGCCCAGGTAAGTTTCTAGTGACTAAATATTAGGAAATGTCTACAGAACTGTCCGACAATTCTGAATTCTCACTGCTATTCTACCGTTGTGTGTTTGCCATAAATAAAACACGACAATTGAGGAAAAGATAGAGTGTTATTTTAAATTGAATTACATAATGCTAATCTAAAACAACAGCCCTTGTTTGGACATGGTTTAGTGCTATTAATGATGCTAAAAATGCTAAGTTTATTTTTCAAACTGGTTAAGATTAGGTTTAGGGACAGGGTTTGTTTAAGCTCCAGTACACAACTTGTCTCATAATGAGTCAATTCTGTTACCAACCCAGAAAGCATGTTGTAAAAGCAGAACACTTAAAACAATCAGACCTCCACATGCTGTGTGTGTGTGTGTGTGTGTGTGTGTGTTTTTTTTACAATTGAATATTCAAACACAATCAAACTGAACAAAAAACAATAAAAAACAAACAACAGCAAAAGCTGCATCTCAAAGAAAACTCCACCAAGTAGAATGTTGGTCTGACACATCCTGTATCTGTCCCAGTGTCTTGTGAATTTGTCCATGTTCAAGTTCAGTGTGAAAACCAGTTTTTCCATTTGTAAATGTCCAACGTTGTCTCAGTCCAGTCCTTGACAGTCACTTGTCTTTTTTGCTGCAGCCAAAGGTGCACTCCACAGGGCTCTCGTATTCTTATTATTAAACATTTATCTTCAAATCTTTTAAGAAAGAGCAGCGTCTCTATAGTCTCTATATGAAGCTTTGGTCACTTTGGGGTGAGAGCCGATTGGCTGTTCAGGGGATTTGCTGAATCTGCTTCACTTTTGGGTCTGAAAAAGCTGATCTAAAGCTGTAAGATGTCAACACTGGTGATGTGCCAAAGGATTTGTGAGAGCTAAGAATAAGTTAGAAAGGTTTAAATACGGACAATGGAGGAAAAAAAATCACATATGGACTCAAGATACGGTTATGGTTATGGTTTGGGTTAGGAACATGCTAGGTTATGGTGGGTTAGGGGGTTGCTAGGTTATGGTTATAGTTTGCGTTAGGAACATGCAAGGTTATGGTTTTTGTTAGGAACATGCAAGGTTATGGTGGGTTAGGGGGTTGCTAGGTTATGGTTATAGTTTGGGTTAGGAACATGCAAGGTTATGGTTTTTGTTAGGAACATGCAAGGTTATGGTGGGTTAGGGGGTTGCTAGGTTATGGTTATAGTTTGTGTTAGGAACATGCAAGGTTATGGTTATGGTTTGGGTTAGGAACATGCTAGGTTATGTTATGGTTAAGTTTAGGAGCATGCTAGGTTATGGTTTAGGTTAGGAACATGCTAGGTTATGTTTATAGTTATGGTTTGGGTTAAATAAACGTTTTAGGTTAATTGACATGCTGGAAGTAAGAAAACTTAACTAAAACAAGAGCAAAAAGAAAGGCTTCGGTCAGTTTTACAGCTACAAAAGTTGCTTCAATATTGTACATTTCACTTGTTTTACCATGACAACCAGAGCGGGGACGGCAACATTGAAAAGAGGGTTTGTTGCCACCGTAAAACAGTTCCACAAACACTGCCTAAAAATTAATACGTCGTAAGTGTTCTTGAACGGTTCTGTGTTTGTCGCGCGCAGATGGAAGCCAAAGTGGTGATGGCCAAACTGCTCCAGAGGTTCGACTTCAGCCTCGTCCCGGGACAGAGTTTTGATGTCAGGGACTCTGGGACGCTCAGGCCAAAGAGTGGAGTCCTCTGCACCGTCAAACACAGAAACTTCCAGTAAATCACTTTTGTATAATGTAATTTACACAAAGAAGACTACCTCTAAACAAACCCACGCACTGTACTCGCAACGCCGATGGCTGTGAATATTACTTTGGTTAGGCTACGGTTTTTTGAAAGTCGTTTTTATTTCTTTTATTCTGCACTGTTCTTATCACACAGGTGCAAAAGCTACAAGTTGTTTCCATTTTATACTTGAACTTCTTTTCACATTTTAATGAAGCATTGTAAAAATAATAGTTATGTTTGTAGTAAGATGACATTTGCAATTTGTGACGTTAACAATTAATGCAATTAATCCAGTCAAAATTGTTTTTAAAATAAATATGGTTATAGTATTTCCAAATGTTCACACTTTATTTCCTACATTGCCGTTATGAAAAAGTATTACAAAAATGTGTTTAAATAGGGACGTAACAATAACTGGAATATTCTGGTAAAGTATCGCAAACAGCATTAACAGTGTTATTAACAGAATTATTAACAGTATTATAAAGGGCCTTTCTATGAGGAGTTTGCTTGTTCTTCCCGTGTCTGCGTAGGTTTCATGTGTATGAGTGAGAGTGTTGTGAGAGTGAATGCGGGACAACGGATGAATCCGTCGTGTTTACATCATGTGCCTTCATTAACATGCACTGACCTGACCAAATAAAAATGTAAAGAATATATATAAACATTATTTTACACATATATTATGAACAGTATTATCATAAGCATTATTAACAGCATTATAAACAATATTATTAATAGCATTATCAACAGTATTATTAACAGTGTTATAAGCATCATTATCAACAGTATTATTAATAGTGTTATGAACAATATTATTAACAGCATTATCAACAGTATTATTTACAACGGCGTTATAAACAATATTATTAACAGTATTATTAACAGTTATAAACAGCATTATTAACAGTATTATAAACAGCATTTTTAACAGTATTATTAACAGCGTTATTAACAGTGTTATAAACAGCATTATTAACAGTAATATAAACAGCATTTTTAACAGTATTATTAACAGCATTATCAAGAGTATTAACAGTATTATAAACAGTGTTATAGACAGCATTATAAACAGCATTATTAACAGTATTATAAACAGCATTTTTAACAGTATTATTAACAGCATTATTAACAGTATTATTAACAGATTTTTAACAGTATTATTAACAGCATTATTAACAGTATTATTAACAGTGTTATAAACAGCATTATTAACAGTAGTATTAACAGTATTATAAACGTAATTATTAACAGTATTATAAACAGTATTATAAACAGTAGTATTAACAGGATTATAAACAGCATTATTAAAAGCATTAAATATGCCACATTATAAGCCTCTTTACTTAAATACATAGTTTTATTGTAGCAAAAGCTGAAGGACAGAGGGAATTACATAGACCATGTTTCAACATGAAGCAATAACTGATTTTAAGCACTTTTATATTTAAATTCTTTGGACTATGGCAGTAATAATGTGCACCAGAGGCTTGTCAAGGCCTTTTAAAAGTGAAAAGTCTCCAAATATCACTGTAACTATTGTGCAGTGAAGTGAATATCGTAATATTATTGTACCATGAGATGTGGATATCGTTACATCCCTATGTTTAAATAAAACTACTCCATCTCAAATTGAAGGCTAACAATGAGACACAAATCATTATTGAAGTAAGATTTATCTTTATTCACTCTTACTTTACAACTATAGAGGTCATGTGTATAAGCTACGAAACATCCTCAAAATAACCACTAGAGGGTAGTAGTGTCTCACTTTTGACCTTTCCATTTACACATAGTTTTGTAGTTCCTAAAGGGCGACAAATAACAACTTTTTTTTGTTTTTTTTTACTTTTTCCACTACCCTTAAAGGAAAACATTTTTTTGGTTAGCCTTATTTCCTGTCTTTCTCTTAATATCTAATTGCGTAGTGGTCTGTTAGCATGTTGCTGCTAAATGCCTGCAAATACAGTCTGAATTGTGCCTGCAAATGTATGGCATATAAAGTTGTAATTGAGCGTTCATGTTAACTTACTTATTATTAATAGCGCTCTCCCTTCAATTCCAACAAATGCATTTTACTAATTGCGCAATCACAAATGACTTTCCCATTTATTTGTCTAATTTAAAGTCTTTCCCCGGAGCTGCACAATGAGCCTATATGCTCAGACTAACTACTTAATTAACAAACATGCACACTAGCATACAATAAAAATCAAAGAGGTAGTTTTGCTTGGAATATAGGACTTTAAATTGGCAATGAACACGGCCCAGAATCAACGCCGGTTTCTTTGTTGCCCTACATGTAACAACAGTAGGAGGATTTGTGGCATTGTCTTATATTCTGCCCTAGTTAAAGGTCTTTTCTTGTTTGCAATCCCAATCCGGAGCGAATTTCCCAAGATGCAACTTGTAAGAGCATGTATGTTGTTGCTAAGGAACCCGCGTGTGGCCCCAATAGGCGGTCTTTTTATGAATATCATTACATATGCCAATTCAGGGAAGCCTATTCCTCACAGGCCATTACAATTCTCAAAACTAAAATTTGTGGAGGATTTTTATGCTAATGTGTTTCCTGACTCAGATCTTTAGACATTTACTGATAAACGCAGTTGTGAGACAAAAGTAATTGCTGACATAAAGTGATTTTGTGCAGTCTGAAGTAGTAAGTATGTTTTGGATACATTTGAGGGATTTATCATTTTCATTTGTTCATAGAATAACTGTGCAAGCGTTTTTACGAACTATTAGATTTATGAGAATAATTGCTGTCGCTCATTTGCATTAAGCATATCTGGATTAGGTTAAGGTAGAATGGAGCAAAGTATTTTTGAAAAGATCATTTTGCAATCCGTGCGTCGATGGCTAAATGAGTTGGTGTAAACTAGAAACTATTGATTTGCTCTATTTTCGTCTTGGGACTGCAACAAAATGATAGAATAAACTGAATAAAGGCAGAGTGAGAAGTGATACACGACTTTTGAAGCAAATGATCTGACTTCTCTTATAAAACGCCATAAAACGTGTCTTTCAAGGCTTTATTTAGGTGTGTTTTTAGTGTTGCAATTTTTGAGAGAAGAAAGCTTACAAACAATTATTCACAATTATTGACATCATGACCAAAGTTAAATCTTAATTTGATTTCATTTCCGTTGTGTCATAGATCACCAGCCCATAGATCACCAGTTTTATGAAATCAAACTTTCTGAATGGTAAAGTAAAATTAAACTAAATGAATATGACACAAACAGGGCCATAAAAAGGCACTTGATTATTACTTGTACTTCTTCGGAGTAAAAGATTGAACTGAAATGACTGTATTAGGGTCTTCAAAAATGTCATGATTATTTTAGCTTTATTTCTGTATATTTTAAGGTCGACTGAATAACCACGATTATCAATTAACCTAATAATCTTGATGCATTTCTAAGAGTTTTAAACTGATGCAATTTTTAACAAAAAAAACAATGTACTGTTTGTGCCATATTTTATCATCTAAAACAATTGCAGAGTTAAATCAGTTGTTGGTGTTGTTGTTGTTGTTGGTGACTAAAACTTTATTCATGCCAAAAGTTCCTGTCATTTTCCTCATCAAAACACCGTCATTTTCTGCCCACAGTTGTGTTGTTGTTGTTGTTGTGGTGACAAAGCTCAGTCCCATAGTTACATTTGCCCCTCATTAATCACTGGCAGCATTAGGACTTGATCCAGAGGTTTATCCACAGGAGGTCCAGTGCTGGTTTGGGGGGCTCCCCTGTAGTACTGGCCCCACTTAGTCCCGCCGTGTGGCCTCTGTGTGGGGCAGCGGCTCAGGGCAGACCCCCTTCATGTCGTCCTGCTGGGGCTCCGTCTGCCGAGAGGTGCTTAGGTCTGTGGATTAATGCGGGGCCAATAGCTTCATGACATGTGACGCAGTGAGTGACACGGGGGCCGGTCCCGGTTGGGGCCCCTCACCAACGTTGGCAGCCGGCACCGGGCCAAGGCTAATGGAGGAGCGATGCCCCTGTGGCGGGATGGGACTGGGAGTTTTCAGCTGTTTGATAATTCGGGGTAAAGATTGGAACCTTGCTGCCTTTGGTGCTGCTTTGTTTGATGTCAATCTGAGACGACTGTAATATTACAGGATTCACAAACTCGTGGAACGTGACTTTTTAGTATAAGTGACAGCCAAATCTATGTAGGATTTATTGCTTTAAAACGATGTCTAGTTTATTTATGTTTTGGGTTTAAGATAATTTAATGAACTGGTTTAGTCCTGCGGTTAGGCCTGTCACAGTAGCACCACCACAATGTTACTATTGCTATATTATGATAAACGATAATATCGAAACTACTTAACCTTAGTAAACCCTTTTCTAAACATTATCACATGTACAATATCATTGAAAAGCATGAGCTGCAATTATTACATAGAAGGTACTGATAAGTTATTAAATAGATAAATAAATAAATAAATGAATTACCTCACTATTGAAAAGAAAATGCACACACAATCAATATTTTATCACATAGTATTGGGCTGTTGAGATCAGACATTTGGGACCTGGGGCAATAAACTCCCAATTACACACCTGGTTTAGACACCTGGTTTAGAGCCACAACTGAAATGAAGATGATTTTCCATGACTTTTAATAATTATAATTATTATTTGTTTAACTATAGATTCATAAGAAACCGATAATTTGGTTCAAAATTAAAAGAAAATACTTGAATCTCGGGCAGTGTGATGAATTGAATTGATTTGGTCATTTCTAATCATCAGTGATCAGCTTGGGTCTGTTTAATCGAGAGGTGAGTTCAGTAAAAGCACGTGGAGGAAGAAATGTGGCAAATTCCAATGATTAAACAAATGTATTGTTTATGTTCAGGAAATTATATTGAAAGAAATAAGTAATTTTACCATGACAGAAACAATTAAACAGAAAATCAAGATTACTCAATAAGATGAAAATAATTTTGATTATTTTGTTTTAAACACCCCTCAGCCCTATCTTTGAGTCTTTGTCCATGTTGTCTTTGTTGGCTCCGTTTCCTGTGGTTGCTGTTCCTTGTCCCGGCAGTGAAATCTGGAGCCCCTTTCACCTTGAAGTTAATGGTGACAGCTGCTCGTCAACGTGTGATGGTCGAGCAAATGCGTTGTGGGCGGGGCTAATGTGCTGGGGGAGGGGCTAATGTCCATTCATTAAATTACTGTGGAAAATAGAATGCCGTCATTTGTGTCCAGGTCGACGGCATAACTTATCATTATGTAGACGGAAATATAAAGCCTGTTTGTGTGATTTAGGGTTTAGTTGGATGAATTTCAATGTGTGTTTTAAAGGTGCATTATGGAACTTTTTTTTGTTTCTGGTGGAGAGTGTGCCATCTGCTTGTCTCTGTTAATGTGTTTCATGCTTTGTTCTGCCTGGTGGCATGATTTCAGTGTATTTTTGTGCGGTAAAAGAACTGTGATTGGATACATGCAAAATAGTTTAATGCTGTGGAACATTTAAGGCAACGCAGTCACATCTACCTGGAAAAAGTGGCAAACCATAAAAAAAAGAAGTAAAATGATGGGAGTTGAAAATGTTAGCACAGACTTGAAGAGGAAATCTATCCTGTTAACAATGTGCTTAATTATTGTAATATTTTGTTCATAATTTAGTTTGATTTTGACATGTAAACTAAGGCTAAATACATTTTTTGTATGAAAAATATAATTTTTTGTCATAGTTTGGTCTTTGTATTCCCTTGAAATTCTTATTTTACATTTAAGGGTCAAACGAGAGGTGGGCTAATTAATTATCATCACATTTTTGATTATATTGTTAATGTTGTTTTGAAGATATGGACATAATATCAGAAATGTGTGGTAAAAACAAAAAAAACCTGCTGCAAATAGAATAATTGTTCTGCTTTTGTCTGGGTAATATTACAGCGCTTTCTTATTTGTCTGATACTTAAACTAATACATTTTTAGACAAACTGTCACAGTTTATTTTATCTTCTGATTATTGTTGTCAGAACACTCCAAAAAAAAAAAAAAAAGATGTAATTTTTTCAACATTAGCCACTAGTTCAGTTTAATTTACTAACAAAGAGATAAGTAACAAACTCGATGCCTAAAAATAACAGCTCACATACTGTATACTGCGTTCAGTTGATTACATAATTCATAATACTTTGCCGTAGCCGGTCGCTTCTGTCGCAGCGATTTGAGGTTCACCTTTCAACCATGATTAACCTCACAATTGCTCGTCACTGTAATTGTCCTATACATTTGCTGTGGGCGGGGCTAATAGTCCACTCATTACCTCACTGCAGAAGATGTCATTTCGAGTTCAAAGTTCAACTGCTGGCAAATTAGGTGGAAATATGGATGGCATTTAATACAGTGTCCTCTGAAATACAATGCAATTATGCAAATGGCCATCGGGTTAATATCAAATAATTGCAGTGAAGTGACATTGGACGGTATTTCCTGCATGTGGAGCATTAGGGCTAACATAGATGACCATGAGAAGCCATGGCATAAGCCTTTAACGTCTTGTTTTAGTCCAGTGGGAAACAATGCTAAAGAAAAAATATATTTCTTATCATTTGTCACTGTTTTTTTCTTTTTGTTACTGTCCTCTTTGTGTATTATTGATGAAAGGTTGAGGGTTATTCGATACAATTATACTTTTATAGCACTAAAATAGATTTGGCTTTTATAAACACTGCTGTACAAAGGGTAAATAGAAAATGTTAGGGTTCTATTTTTCGGTGGCTAGCTTGAACTAATTGATCAGGTGGTAAAGTAAGTAAATGGCAAAACGAGTGTACATTTTTAGCCCAATTGATGCTGCCAAAGTTGTTGTACAGTTGGTGCGCAGTTGGAATGCTTCTGTTTAAGACTTTATTATTGTAACAGTGGAGGAATTTACATGTCAAAGTAAAAGAAACCTCACGTATGTAACAAAAGGCAAAGCTAATTATATACTTCTTAACAGTTCACTATGTAAATTGTGGACGTTCTGCCAAGTTATTTCTTTTCTTTGGAATGCTCCATAGTATGGCTTTAAACTTATCATCAGGCCAAGTTACAAGTCTAGTGTCTCATTTATGTAATTGGAATCGTGGAATTTTTACTAAAAGTGTAGGTATGGACCAAACACAAACGTTTACAAACTTCTCAAACTCACTCACTTCTCTTCTTCCTAGACACACAAAACGTTCACAAACGTAATATTGAAAGTCACGTACAAAGCTTTTTCAAATGTATTTTTTAATGTATGTAAGCACGCTTTATATATGTCAGACTCCAGATCTGTGGAGAAGTGACCTCGCTCATAGTAAGAGTTAAAGTGTTTTCAGCAATCAAAATACATGTAAATGAGTAAATGCCAGACAGATCAGTTTAATGCTATACTATGGAAACATATAAGCTTATACAACTTGCACAATAGTATTTATTATTTTATTGTTATTAGTAACCTTTAATTTTTTGCCTGGGGTTTAACTGACAAATGTATTGTATTTCATTCTTACTGTGCTGCAGATATTTAACTTGAGTGTCTTGAGGACGATTTGCTGCATGTCCTTTCCTCTCTCTCATCTTTCACGCTGCACTGTCCAGCCTTCCAAAGTATATGGGCCAAAAATCATTTAAAAAGGTACATTTTCATAAAAAAAGCATATTTTTATGAAATGAAAAAGACGTGTTCAGTTCACACTTCCCTTTTGCACTGTGAAGTATAAAACCTGGTGTAATGGGAACAGCCTCATCTGTTTAGTCCTGACTTGCACAAAGCCCTTTACCACCAGCGATCTGCTCCATCTATTTAAAGCCTCACAAACTGCCTCATGATTCTCCTCCGTTTGACCCAGCGGTCTGTCGCTCTCCCACCTGCCAACCACTCTTCCTCTTTCTACTTTGGTGGGTCCAAGTTAAAAAGGAATCTTCATCTCCCACTCCTCTCCCGCACTTGCCCAAAACAGGATGATAAAAGCGGCGCGTTGCACATCTGAGCCGCTGCAACAATGCTACTGTACCTTCAAAGGGGCAGACGCCATGTTGCCAGATGACAGGCCATTGATATGAAAGAGTTGACTCCACGCTGCCGGAGATCACAGGAAGAAAGCTGGATGCGCTCTGTTGTGAGTGGTCTGACCAGCGCGACCAAGGCTGCGAAAACCCAAGTCAAACTTATCAAATACTTTTGGAATGTGTAATTATGTGCCTCATGTGTTTTAGAAGGCCTGTATTATGGTAAACCTTTTTTAAAATCATGTTTTAATGATCAAAAACATACCTGGAGTTTGTCTTTTCTATTATTTTGTTTCAGTAAGCCTGGGTGCATCTACTTTAGCCATTTTGACTAGAGATACATTGGTTATAGCTTCAACTAAATGACTTCGCTTTTTAATGTACCAGAAATTTAGTTATCTTAGCGCCCTCTACTGGCTCATTGTTTTTACAAATAACACATCTTTTTTATATATATAAATTATACTATAAAGTTATTGTATAGGCATTCTCTTGCATCTAAAGCAATACAATTAGGTGCTCAAAAGTTTTATTTTCCCTTCTTTTTTTTCCAGAAAAAAAGATAACTAGCCCCTGCTTCAAGGACGATGCGCTTCAATTCTTTCGCTTAATGAAGGTAAGTTTTGTTATCTTAAGTTTGTGAGTAGGATGACACCTCGTCCTTGGCAGTGAAACTTAATTTAGTCTTTACATGCATTGGAAATAATAAATCATTAACAATGCATATTTTGTGCTGAAATGATCACCTTGAAATGTAGAATAGACTGTCAAACTGTAATGATCCCTGTCCATCGCTTGTACCATAGATTGTGTCTTTATTACAGAAGGTTATAATGGTTACTGGTTCAGCAAGTTTTAAGAATATGGCTTTTGTACTTTTAGGCATGTTTACACAAAGTATTTCAAAGTGCTTCACAAAACAAGAAAAGATGCTTTAAAATTACAAAAACAAACAAACAAAAACAAGATAATTATTATACAATGTATTTTAAAAGTGAAGAGTGTCCTTTCAGTCACATGCACAGCTAAACAGAACTATTTTGAGCTTAGATTTGAACAGAATAGAGGCCAGACTCACATCTTCAGGAAGTCTGTTCCATCCATCTTTTATCTAATAGATTGACTTCAAACAGACAGAACACCGACTTAAGTTCATCAAATGATCACATTTTAATATCATCAAGGCCCTGGCACATCTTTTTATTACTGTGGTCGGCCCACGTTTAGAATAAATCCCCCAATCTGATTAGCATAAAAGGTGGGAGTCCAAGCCCACCTCTGAAGCCGGCAAAGTGCCCTGGTTTAAATGGACCTAAAGGATGTAATTGAGGTCTACGGACAGCATACGCCCGACATGACGAGCACCTGTTCAAGATGGCAGCCTGCCACTGCTCCTGCTGGCTGCTGCCCACGCCAGAGATCCACTGATGGGGAATTACAGGTCATTAAGGAACACAAACAGTGGTTTGACCCAGGCCAAAATGTCTTCATAGGCGAATGTAGAGAGGTCAACACTAGTGGACAGGTCAGAGAAACCTCTGGAGGAATATTAAAAATAAAAAAAAGGTTTGAAAGGAGAAAAGAATAAACCACAAACTGAAACTCTGGAGACTTTTCCTCAATTGTGGTGGGTTGTACTCCTGCATTTACTCAGTAACATTTACTTGAGTACTTTCACTTCTACTTAAGTAATTTTAAAGAATCAGAATCAGTTTTATTGCCATTGCCTTTGTCAGTGAACAATTCACAAATTAGGAACTTGGTTCTGTGTTAAGGTGCAACATAAAACAGCGTATTATAATAATAATAATAGTAAAAAGTATAGACTATGCTAAAATAAGAATAAATAGGGCATGCAAAATAAAATGTATGGAATAAAAGTGATTTAAATAAGATATAAATACAACAAGATCCGAACTATTCAAAACTGGCAGTGCAAAACAGTGATATAGGAGGTATAGATCAAGTATTATTTACATGGATTAGCAGGAAGTACACTCTGCTGGGCCTTCTTGATAAGGGAGCTGATGGAGGGCTCCCACTTGAGGTCCTGGGTGATGGTGGTGCCAGGAAGCGGAAAGGAGTCCACGGTGGTGATGGGGGAGTCTGTCATAATGAGGGGGGGCTGTGACTTTACTGAAGTCCACGATCATCTCCACTGTCTTCTGGGCGTTGAACTGTTACTGCTGCACCAGGACTCCAGCCGGTCCACCTCCATCCTGTAGACAGACTCATCCCCGTCCGAGATGAGCCCCATGAGGGTGGTGTCGTCCGCAAACTGTTACTCAGTACTCAAATACTGACTTGATTAATTTCTTGGGTTACTAATATTTACTTGAGTGATATTATTTCAAAGTAACATTGCTCTTACTTAAATGTAGCTTATACTTTTTTTTTAAAATCTCGAAAGATTTTTTACATTGCTGATCTGCGATTGCAAATATTGTTACTTAAGTAAATGAGAGCATCAAAGTATTTTAGTTTACACATTTCCAAAGCTAAACCCGCCCAATCCAGGCAGTTCACTACTTGCACAGATTGAGTGTGTGGCTCTTTCCTTGTGCCATCTGTCACACTGGCCACAGCTCCTGCAGCCTCATTAAACCTTCAGATGAAGTCACTAATGAACTTCATAAAAAGTTACCTCTACATCTGCTGCAGAGGTTCACCCCAGGGCCAAAAAGCTGCATTGTCAGGTCAAGAAGCATGTCATATTATTTAAAAGTCTTTCCACTTGATGGCAAGAAAAAATACTGGTGGCATTAAACTAAAACTTCAACAACTTGTCAACTTTTCATCTTCACACAACAAAGCAAATTCAAGATTCACGACATGAGGTACACTGCCCCTCTAACATGAATGAGTCAGAGGGCATTTCCTCCAGGAACGATAAAATATTATTTAACTTTACCCTTGTATTATATGCGCAGCCAAAGTCTATGCAACTTTTAAGATAGCTCAAAATTGAACAGGATTTAATAAAGTGAAAGAATGGTTAGGAAACACGATAGTCCTATGAGTGGGTTGGGGGCTGGGCGATATGACACAATTTTCTCCTAATATTGATTGCTTTTTGGCTATATTTTATTTTACCTTATTAAAAACAAGTTAACAAAAAAGAGTAAATGTCTTGTTTAAAGGCCCACTGTGTCTTTTTAGCTAAAAACTGGACTAAAATAAAATAATATTGTGGGTTTGATTGTTTTTATTGCACTTCAAATGTATAAAAACATGTGTCCATATTGTGAGCAGGCTTGCATCTCCACAAAACTGACTCTTATTTGCTTTAGAGGAGCCTCCTCTAGCTTGCCTACATGGAAATGTTCCATGACATCTATCGTGGTGAATGTACCAAAGTATGGTTTTCTCATGCAGGTTATTTTCCACATCCAGAAAGTTTCTGTGTCACTTAAACATGAAAATGTGTCAAATATCTTTCACCAAAGTCTTGACTCTATTCCAAACCACCAGCATCAGACTCAGAAAAAGGTTTATTGCCATCATTGAACAAAATTCACAAGCTTGGAACTTGCTTCGGCGGTAAGGTGCAACATACAACAATGAATAATAATGATAATTGCAAAATATATCAAATAAGTCATGCATAAAATTAAAAATTTACGAATGAATTAAAATAGACTTGATCTGAGTATATACATGAAATGTACCTCTTGATTAAAAAGTCTCAAGCATATTTACAATTAGACATCTACGTCTGAATCTCAAGCTTGATCAAAATTCGTTTATTTGCCTAGCGTGGCAAACTGAGCCAAGAGTTCCCAATATACTGCAGACAGAGGCTATTGTAATCAAGTCATAGTAAACCTGGCTTAACATATTCTGAATATCAGACATTCTCCATGAAGCTGTAAATGTAGAAATGATTTAAGAAGCCTTAGCAGAGCTGGTCCACTGTCTCTAAATTAGGAAATGGCAGTGTGATTTTACATCTAAATGAGTTTTATTTGACTCTAGGCCCTGAGCAGAGGATCATAAAGTGTCTGCAGGTCTGTGCTGGACTTTTGCTTCTTAAATTATTCAAGACATGGCAGCTCGCTGTTAAAATACATTTTGGTCATGTATCTCTGGTGTTAGGCTCAAGGGCACAACACACAAAAATACTTAGAGAAATGTAACTGAAACTTGTCTCACTTTTGACACTTTTTTCACTTGAATTATTGCATCGTAAATAGAAAAACACCACTTTTTTGTCCCTGTTTATTTGAGATGGACATTAGATTGAGAACAGGTGAAACTGAGGATAGAGAAACAGAGTCACTTAAGTAGATAATTCAAGATAAGATAACCTTTATTTGTCCTCGATGGTGAAAATACAGTGTTGCATTTCGTTCACGGACAGCAGGAGAATAGTTGCCTGGCGTCCAGAATACACACTTCTTCAATACTTTACTTACAGTGAGTTTACAGGCCACCGTTCCCATTGCTGTGCCTTGAGCCACACTCAAATGGTACCGTGCAATCAGGTCATTTTTGTTGTTGTAATGCATATGAAATAAGGTAACTCATTGGTCATCTACCGTACGTATCATTTTGAACTTCTCTCACCTCAGATTAAACATTTTTTGTGCTTCGCTCATTGATTACCCATTAATCTACGAATCTGTACCTGTCAATAACGGCCATCTGAATTAGTGGAGATGAAACCGGTGACCAGTCTGATGTCGATCTGCATAACAAATACACCGAGATATCAATCCGGACTTTGGATTTAAGGAGAATAGAGACATGCAATGAAAAATTACGATAATGATTATTAAAGAATGTCAGGTTCGACTTCACATTTGACAATTTTGACAATTTCGTTGACGTTTATAATGTTTCCTCCTGGTTGAACGCTAGCAGCTGATGTGACATAGGTAGAAGTAAATTCCTGTTACCTATCAGGGCCAAAATCCATATAAATTACACAATAGTTATGATTTGACCAATAATAATTCCTGATAACACCTTTATTATGTTGCATTAATGTTTAAACTGTCAGAAAAAATTGACTGTGTGTTTGGTTCTATCCCACCAAACCTGAGAATCTGTCAGTTGCACTTTGCACTGTGTGAGTAGAGCAAAAATACAAGGCTGTGAGACTATAATGCACAATAAGTGGCTCTGACTATTGTTAGTAGTGCAGAATATGGACAAAAGCAATGACATTAGTAACTTATACCAGTGTTTGTTCAGACTTCAGACCACGCTCCTGGCTATGGTTGCAAACACTGCCCCCGTGGAAAAACCTGCTGCAAAAAAAACCTCACATCATGCACATGCAATCTCATCATAACCTCCATATCTTTTACACATAACTTCGGGATCCACTATACTTTCAGCCCTGTAACCTCTTCAGTCACTGACACCGAAGCCGCATTCACTGCACACTCAATTACCCATCTACTTTCGATGGAGAGTATAGGAGAGTTCATCCGTGCATTCACCCCCAGCATCAGACAACCATGAGGTGACACCATATGCTCGAGGATATTTTTTTTTTGTTCTATGGCGAAGAATAAAGGTTAATAACAGTGCTTTCCCGTGTCATATTTGACATGACCAGTCATCGCCGTAATTACAATCATTACACTCCAAAGGATGTCTAGTTATCCCTCTTAAACACGGCCCGCACAAAGGAAATCAATTATTCAATCAGAGCACTCCTATTCATCCCTGGCTGAGTTCACTTAATTTTGGGCCTGGGTGAATCTGCCGCAAATAAACCCCGACGACCGCGCAGAAGAAAAGACGTTACAGGGCCCCTAATTTGTACCCTTTTCAAGCGGTCAATCACTTTCAAAGGAATGCAAGTTTATTCTGACAATCAGCCCGACGTGAATGGGTTTCATCTGCTTTGCTCCACATAAGTTATCTCGGCTGATAAAGAGGGCACGGGGTGTGTGATGGCGAATGGGTGAGTCGGAGAAGGGGGGTGTCATCGCGGGGCCAAACTAGACATCTTCTCGCCCCGTGCCCACCAGGATTGGCAGCATGTAATTTAAGAGCACGAGCACAAAGACCAAATGCCAAGCCCATAATGGGGAAGGGGGGAGCGCGATGTGTTGGTTGGGGATGTTAAATGGGCTTCAGAGCTCGCCGACCAGGGCCTGTAATTAAGATCAACGGGACAAAGGGGGAGAAGACAGTTGCACAAAGCAGTCGGGACCTGGAGGAAGACGACAAGGCAAGAGGAGAGGAAATATTCACATCACCCAAAAATTGAAGTGATGGAGGGTATAATGGACACTCCAAAGCTGTAGTAGTTCCGGAGCAGAGCAAACAGGAGAGGAAGAGAAAGAGCAAAAAGGACATTGTCAGGTTTATGATGTTGAACATAAGTGGTGAAAAATGAAGACCACAGAGCATTGTTTAATAAATCAGTATATTTGTTGTTTCATTGTTGGGGGAATTCTGACATAATGATCTCATAATGATGAATGATCTCGATAACAATATTCAGACGATATTTTAACAATGCATCAGGAATCTGCTAAAATGTGTCTGTAAATGTCTTGGTATAGTTTCAAGTATCGCACAAAAATGTGAATGGAACGTAAAAATTTACCACAAAAGTGCAGAAATATCACTTACAGCTCATTCCAGGCCATTTTTATAGTTTTAATTCTAGACGATTTACTCTATTTTCTAATTGTGCACATCTCCAGAACAACAATTACAATATTATAATTTTTTTAAATATATAAACATCTCCCACCTGACACCTGTCCTATATGCGGATAAAGGAGGATCTGATGTCGAAATAATATTTTTTATTCGTTGAGGCATCAAAACCTTAACAACAGACTATAACCAAACTGAAATAATGACCAAATAACCCAAGCCAACTAAAATAGACAGATCGAATGATAATGTTGTGGTGGTGTGGTCACTAACTGTACATTTTACTGTTTTTTTCAAGGTATTTTAAAGACATTTCAATATATCAGCAATATGTGATGCAGGATTAGACTCATTCATTCATTAGTGTTCCACATTTAGTGTAGTCACAACCTAATAAGTAAACTTGTATGTGATATAACATAAAAGTCGTTTCTTTGATTACTTCTGGACACACACCTAACTTGAGGCAGATGAGTGGTTTGCCGGCTCAGCGTTCCTGTAGTCGTGTGATGGGGCTGAATGATGTAGAGACGAAGAGAAGGTCCTTCAGATGCTGTCAGAGCCACGCGCCTCGTCCTCCATCAGCGCCGCCATCGCTCTCCCCGAGGTGTTTTTGTTCCCGAGGACACTCTGGCTCCTACTGCTCTGGGTGGCTGTGTGTTCAGACCTTTTTCCGTTTAATTAGATTTGTTAAAACAATTTTTGGAGTGCTTTATTCGGTAAAAGCTCTCAGGGGTTAATATCCGCAGAACACTTCTGTTCAGCTTCTTTTCACCAATGGAGCATAAATTATTTAAATTATTCAGAATTGTGCGACCTTTTATCTCACCCCCTTTGAAGGCAGCAAATTAAAAATGCAAATGGGCTAACTAATTAATATGCAAATGCATTCATTCCCAGTTAACAATTAGCAATTAAACCTGCAGTGTCTAGAAAGAGCACTGACAAAATTAGCAACTTATTTTTTCATCTGAAAAATAGTCCGTCCGAAAAAAAAATAAAAAAATTGATTGACGAAATGACTTTTCCTGACAACCACCTGCCTGGATGTAAACAAAATTAATGGGATGTCATGTAGGAGACAACGCAGCCGTGTCACAAACAACATAAATGTATGTCGTTCTGTCACGCTTTGGCTCTACTCCTGTATATTTCATAACTCAATCAGACTAATTGAAATGTGAGGTCTGGAAGGGATTCTTTGTCTTTGCTGCTTCTTTAAACGACTGTACAGTAGGTGTGTGAAGGAGGACGCTTTGCTTAACATCTATGGCTTTTAACTCTATCAATGCTAAACTAATGTCATGATTTTATTGATTTGATCCTACTATATCACGGATCAATTGACTCATTTAAATCTGAAGTATGTATTGCATTTGAG
Source organism: Chaenogobius annularis (assembly GCA_015082035.1). Taxonomy (NCBI): domain Eukaryota; kingdom Metazoa; phylum Chordata; class Actinopteri; order Gobiiformes; family Gobiidae; genus Chaenogobius; species Chaenogobius annularis. Next base: position 322,755 of record BJKM01000301.1, on the reverse strand, counting down.
TGAGTTAGTTATCGATGGGGGTTAAAGTAACCGCAGGCTTAGATCAACTGCCCCTACTCTCGACAGTCGAACTCAGGGCAAATGTGGCTAAAGAACCTTATGTATGGAGTGAATGAATAATGCAATGTAAAGCCACTCATATAGCCATTTAAACTAACTCAGACTCATTACAGAACTTCAAAACACTGCTAAAAACGTATCTGTTCAAACTAACCTTCTTTAATACTGTTGTGTAACATGATTTTTTTATTTTCTAAGATATGAAGTGTATTTGAGTGTCCTAAAAGGTGCTTCATAAGTTTGATGAATGATTATTGCTGTTAAGACCTTTTTTTTGCTCAGTAGCCCATGTACAAGCATGTTTTGAGTATCCACTGTCACTAGTTTTGGCTACGAAGGGTTGAAGTGAATGTAATTTCAGGTTTTGCCTAGGAAATGAAAAGGTCCAAGCGGCCTGGCTAGTAACCACATTACATTACACCCCTTGTAGCACTGATATGTCAGATTTCCGAGTCAGAATCAAAACACTGGTACATATAAAACCCACGAGCTGTCAGACACATCCCCATTTCCATCTCCGCCCTCAAATGCAATCTTACACTTCACGCTATCTCCTATATTACACCTTATGATACCTAATGTTAGCTGCTCCACATCAATCATGCACGGCAGCCCCGGATGGTCGCAGCGTTCGGGGGCTCTGAGCGCAGCCCCGATCGGCAGAGGAGATAGTGGGTCCCGGAGGCGTGAACTGCACCTCCCCGTAAAGGTTATCTTCTGTACACACGCCCGGGGGCAGGGGCTCATGCCGAGATCGTGCACGTTGACAAAAACATAGGAGGAAGATGTATGTGCTTCGATCACTGTCAGCCATGCAGGCATGACAATAGAGGTCAGTCCATCAGAAAGAGGAGGGCTTGTAGTATCTATTATAATAACATCTTGGATATATTTGCATTTTACTTGATCCATGCTTTTGTCCTCTCATCTCTCAACGCCTGTGATCGATTCCTAAATTGTGTACGTGTTCTTTTCTTTTGGCCTTCTCTTCACTTTAACTAATTAAACTCCCCTGTAGATTTTTTTTTTTTTTTTTTTTTTTAGGACTTTGTGACACCATCTGCTTGTCTTCATGGGAATGTTATGGCTTTACCTGGTTTTATATTAACATATACATATACCTGCAATTTATTTAGCGTCACTAATCCTGTTTACGGGGTCCTATAACCTCAAAAACCCTCCGTTTCAAAGTTCTCAGATTTGTGATGTCACAGATACAAATCCGAAGGTCTCTTGTGCTGTTAGTCCAAATCATTGCCAGAATTGAAATCACGTCATTACAAATGCGTGCCTACATTAGCTTGTCGGTTGAAAGCTAGGTTTTGTTTTTCTACCCAATATAATTCCCTCTGCTGCTGGTGGGTGGCATGCTAACAACAATCCTGATGAGTGAACGCCTTTTAAGTAGAAAGTAAAAGCAGTCAAGAGCATGTTTTAAGGCCAAAAACAAAACAAATGATGCACAATATGTGTCCTTTATGTCATCTTTCTTTCCAATGATGATCAGATATTCAAATTCTTGATAAAGCCTAGATGGCTTCTCTCAGGAGTTAGCCAACTTTAATTCTAGCAACCATTGTTTTTTCTTGGTTTACACTGCTTCACTCTTTGTGCACCAGCTGGAGTCCTTGCGTATGTAAATACATGAGGTCACAGATAAATTAACCATTGAATATCTATTGTATGAGCTCAGATCACTGTCAGACGCACAGCCCTGACAATAGAGGTCAGTCCATCAGAAGGAGGACTTGTATTACACATTATATTAACATCTTCACTCACATACAGCACTAATAGCATTTGACTTGATCCCTTGTCAGCTTTTGCCACAGGGCCTCAGCGATAAGCGTTCATCACCTCTCCACTGATCTTTGGAAAATTCTTGTGTTTCATTAACTTGCATTAAGTGCCCATGTCCCCTGACGCCTCAGCTGCTATAAGCTTCATATTTTATTTATCACAGTTTAATATTGTTTTGGAATATTTGCGCTGCCTTTAGGCCCGGCTCACAGTCACGTTGTGCTCTTTAATTTCTCCTCGGAATTGATTTCCAATCGGTACCAGTGACGCTTGATTAAAGCCAGCTTTTTGCATAAAAATGTAAACGAACGTGAAGTAATTGTGCATATTGCTGTAGTTGCAATAACATCCATACATTAACTCACACTTTAAAGAGACATTGCCTGAGATGGGTAAGAAAAACAGCAAAAATGACCAGAATCCAAATTCTCGAACCCAACCCAATACAGTGGCATATCGGGACACAGCAAAACAGTCCCAAGCTTGACCATGTGGGGCCTTTGTTTGTGGCATTTGCATGTTCTTCCTGTGTCTGTCGGTTTTCTCCGTTTACCTCTGTTTTCTTAAACGAGCCATTGTGTTGTTTATCATTGTATGCTTATTGCTGAACTGTTTTTCATTTTCCAAGAGTTCAAGTACCCCATTAGGCGCCGCACGGCAGCCCGGGTGGCTGACGCTTTTTATGCATGTCTCATGTCGCATCTGTCATCAAGTCAAGTTCCTATGTTGTGAATTCTGTTCGTTGACAATGGCAATAAATATATCCTGATTCCTAATTTATGATATTATGCAAAATGTACTTTTAAGCTTTTAACCATGAAATAAATGTTTTACATTCCCATTTACCCACACAAAGTAGTATTTAGAGTGATTCATGCATGTTTGAGTAATCTTTATACCTCTGCAATCAAGATGCGATTGCTCAGAAAATCCCTGTTTCCCCTACAGTCCACACACGCCCACTAGTAAAGTTTATACGTTTATTCAGCGCTTTTCTACTGTCAAGGCACTCACAGCACTTTACATCAAGGAAGAATTCACATATCAGTGCTCGCAGACACTGGCGTCAGGCGTGTGACATCTCTTGTCACATGAGGCAGCTGCGATCGAACCACCAACTTGTGGGTCAATTGAAACTGACCGCTCTAGAAGGATGTTCATGTCAGAAGCGGGATTCAAACTGCCAACCTTTGAGTCAGAGGACGAGCGGCACACTGAACTACCGTCACACAACTGCTCTGCGCTTAGTTCTTTCTCACATTTTCCTTGACGGTGATACATGTGATATACTGAATGATGACATACTGTGGCAGTTTTCAACCCAGAAGTCAGCTGAATTGTTTATCATTATGAAGTTTGTTTTGATCAATCTCAATTAAATGTCAAAAATAAACAATCAGATGACCATGATTATTCATTCATTCTTTCTTTCTTCTTTCTTTGCAGTGCTTTCCATGCGCTGCACATGCCCAGGTATTCAAATCCTTAATAAAACCAATGACTTCTCAAGGCCCTTTCCCACACCCGCTATGTAGTCATTAAACAGTTTTCCTCAAATACAACAGAAACACCTTGCACTTAATTGAATTGTTTTACACAATTGGACCACAAACTGCTCACCTCACTGACCATTTACTCCACCGCCGCCCCGCTGTTACAATCCATTTGCTGCCTTTCATATACCCATAATATACTAGCCTCCACATAATTACTGTACTCGACTCAAGACGCCCGGCATGCATCTCTTTATACCGGAATAAATAGAAACTAAAACAGGAGAAACCGCTGCAAAGAGCCTCTTTCAAGTAAATAGGCTGGGGGTGGGGTAGATAATTAATTCTGAGATTAATGTACTGTAGCAGTGGTGTGTTATTAAAACGCTATTTTTAAATTACAGCTCAGAAAGCACCCCCTTGGGATTAAGAGTGTTAGCCACAGATCTCTACTTAAGTTATGGATGGAAGGAGCAAAGAGGAGGGAGCGAGCCAAGGAGAGGGGAGGCCGTTTTACAAGCTCCAGTCCAATCTTATGGCTCATGCTGTGGGTTTGACACTGAGAATGGCTTTCCCTGTGTTCGCTCGCATCACTGAACTGCTGAAAAGCCCTCAGTCCCTTCTTTATCAGGCGAGTTGGGGGCTTGCGCTTTTCGCTAACTATTTAGAACGTGTCTGATAGGCCGCTGCTGGCTTACAAGTGGCGTTTGATTAATGGAGCTGGCTGCGCGGATTGTAAAACACTTGTTTGCGCAGTGCAGGAATGTTGGGAGGTGGTGGCGCTAAGATACATGACAGATCTGGTGCCACTTAAAAGGTGTGTAATTTATAGAGAGACCTGCTAGGCTTCGATATGATGGCTTTATTGAACATGCTACATGGAAGATTTAATAACAATGTACACCTATTAGCCGTTTTATTGGCTGTATCTGTAATTGGGTTGTAAAAGGGCCTCTTTAATCTGTGTGATGTGACATATAGTGAGGGCGCGTCTCCATTAATCGATGGTTTCAAATCCATAATTGCAGCAAGGTGCAAAGCTACAAATGTTAGCTTAGCAAACCATGCAGAAGGAGGCATTTAGCAGCCCCTATGTCTGCAACACAAGTTAACAAAAAACAAAAACAAAAAAGACAGATACACATACCAAACAGAAGCTATTTCCCCCTTATATTATATATATATATTTTTAGCACATGCAATATGGATTTTGTGGATTAGATCCGATTTTATTGTCTGGTGACCTGGTGCATATTTTTGGTTGATGTGGGAAATCAGAGCACATGGAAACCAATCCTGACTCATGGAGAAGCATGCAAACTCCACACAGAAATGTGCTGGAGTCAAGTCTGCGACCTTCTTGCTGTGAGGCGAGAGTGCTAGTCACTCAGCCACCTTGCTTTAAAAAATGTGAACCGAATCTAGTTTGGCAAATGTAAATTTTGACCCCAAATTAAAGTGCATAATAAACCAAAAAGTCCTTAAAGATCATTGGGAAGGTCTCCATGGGGATTTGATTGCTTTGGCTTGATTGTCCCACAGTATGGCATTAAACTTATCCATCTCCATGGAGAAAAGCACCTGATGCTACCAGGTCAAGCTAAAAGTTGACCCTGGCGATCCTGCTCACACTATGAATGTATTTTCAAGGTATTTTAGCAATAAAACACCTGTAATTGAGTCAATGCAAGATGGATGTGCATTACGCCATACTGTGGAAAATTCAGGCAATGCAAAAATATCTCTTGGGACCAAGCAAGTGGTAAACTCACAAGAAAAGTTACATGGTGCCCCTTTAACAACACTGCAATTTAAGCTCAATGGCTACTTCAAAGTGAAACTAAAAAGTACTTTTTACTGACAACACTTCACTCCCTCGCTTGAACAACCGTAACAAAATGGAGATTAGCGTGAGTTGACCACTGCCTTTCTGCCTGTGTGTCCTGAGCTCCTGATTGGTCGCTCATGCAGAGTAAAGTGTCCTTGGCGTGGAGAGAAGCTGTGTGCACCTGTGGCTGCTGGCAGACCATCCGGTGTGCCGCGGCTCCGGAGGGACCTGGGAGCCCGGTGCAGTGGGAGATACGAGTCTGTCCTGCTAGCCGTAATTAGCACAGGCCTGTTGATTCACTGATAATGAGTGAGAGTTCATTAGCACCGCACTAATTGCCTCCTACTTCGCCACCAAAAAACGCCATGCCAGTCCATCCCCCACAACCCCAGACCCCCCGCAATCTACAAAGTTTACTGTCAAATCAGATATGCTAAGTATGAAATCTTTAGAAGTGGGTCCAGATGTGAAAGAGGAGCTTTTGGTGGAGGATTCTGAAATGTGGTGTGGATGGGCAGATGGATGGAGCCACTTCTGTCCAAGGACATAATGGAAGTTCAAAAGCTAATTGCAGGAACAAGGAAAACAAAGGCTGCTGCTGATTCAGCAGAGGAACAACCTGCACCTGACAATGTGCTCTCCAGTCCACGGCTACACAAATGCAACTAGAAGTGCCCTATGTTTCAGCCAACGTGACTTGAACAATCCTATAGTCTCAAACTTATTCAAAATCCACATGCAAATTCAAACTGGATTTGTATTCATGTTTTCATAGCTCTACAAAACAAGTAGAAAAACACATGCAAATCTCAACCATATCCGCCTGAACACATATTTTTTTCTTTGTTCTTGTGATCAAATCCAAATTAATTATTTCGCAAAACAGATTCAGCAGCAACTACACCAAAAGTTATTATCCACTCTGAGATGAGACTCAACTGTTAGCTTTTATTAGTGAAAGGCAATAAACTTTTGTACATTTGAGACCAAAAACCAAGGCTGATATGTGAACTTGTTTTGCTGTATATTTACGGCAAATCCAACAAATAGCCAAAGCTTCATGTAACACTAGCATGGGCCTATTGATCTAGTCCAAACTTTTATACCAAGAACCATCCAAGATCATAATTGGATTTCTATATAGCATCAAATCTGAATCAGGACTATGTTAGCACTAAAGTAGGGCAAAACATGGCTCAAAATGAGACTAACCCAGGTCTTACATGGGACTAAACCGTGAATAAACTAGTTCTAAAAAATGATAAACCCAAAGGAAGACTAATAAACAAAAACATTGCAAGATTTTTCTCAATAAAACAAATATCAGCACTCAAAATGTAGAGGGCCACAGTAGACAGTCATCATAAATAAATGCATTGGTTTAGGGTTAGTAAATTAAACTTAAATTAAACTGTCTTAAAGAGTACCAATTACCAAATTATACATAATTTACATTTGTATTGGTGCTTTTATTATGTATTGATAAAAAGATAATGAGATAAACTACTTGTTGGGTTAATTCCCCCTCATAAAGTTATTCCAGGAAAAGAAAAACATTGAAACATTTATTCAAAAGCCTTTATTACCACATGGCAGTTTGACCCTTTGGCCTTCATCAGGGCGAAACGTTATTGAAAAAACAAATCTCATGTATTTTAATTGATGCAAATCTTTGGTCCCTCATTTGCCGCTTCCCCTCCCTCGCGACCACTTCACGTTTAACCTGCTGTAACACTGAGCTGTGGATGCATTCAGACAAGACCGGAGATGACTAACTGGTCCAAAAGTGAGGCGGTGATATCCGACTGCTTTGTGTATTTCTCTATGACAAGTGTCCATCCAGCGATTCAATCTGGACTCAAGAGAGCAATCCGGAGCTGGTTTCCCCTTGCGCTAAGAGGCTGTGGCTTTATCTGCACGACCGTAAGTAATTCTCAACAGACACCCACTCGCTACAAGGCCCCGAACGAGTATGCATTTAAATGAAGCTTCCTCTTTCCCATGCAGGCGTTCCACATAAGGCCTTCTAAACTTGCGCTTGTCAAGCACCACATCAAACACAACAACAACATCACTGTCCGTCCATTCAAACTCTTTTCATCCGGCATATTTTCTCCTTTGGTCCGCCAGCTTTTTATCTCCTTACAATGGACTGATCTACATCTTTTAAAAGCGTTTGTTGCTTCTCACAATCAAAGTGACATGGAGCTTCGTCCTTAGCAGAAGCGGATGGTGAGGCGCGAGCGGCATCAAAGCTACAGCAGTCCGCCCTCAGGCTCCCGCAGCATTACCAAGGTGAATTACACCAGTAAACTAAACATCCATATCCTACCTGGACAGAGCAGAAGGATGTCAGACAATGGTTGATCTCAAGGCGCAAGTTGTAGCACTCACTTTATGCTATTTAAGTGTTGTATGGTTTTAAATAATGTAAAGGAGATGGTGTGTTCTTGAAATGCCATCATTAGCTTTGACTTTATTCAATGACATATTACGTAAAATTGACTTTTATGAGCTTTTCATCATGTTATAACAGTGTTCCCTCATCATTAACTTACTCAAATTTGACTCATGTACGTCTGAGTAACCTTTTGGACCCCTTAAAATGCTATATGTCATCAGAGTTTTCAATAATCCGGAAGGGAGGCGACTGGAGGCAAAATGAAGTGGACGATAACAAATTTTCAGTGAATAACGAACATAAGATCTTGATAGTAATGGGGTAAGTCTCGATAATAAAAAATAAGCAACAATTTTGAGTTTCTCGTGTAGAAATCTTATTTTGCTTCTCTATTACAAAGGATGGACAATATAACATTATTGAGCCTCAACATTGTCTGTTTTCTTTAGACAAAACCACCTGGATTTATTTTTTGTGATACTCCGAATTCACTTTTCCCTCCATTCCAGAATTTAGAATGTTTTTGTTTACAAATGATTAAAGGGTCTGTAATGTCCTGCATTAGAGATGATTCTGCCAAAAATGTATTTTCGCCTACATCACATTTCCACCCACAGCTCTATATTCACTTGGGATTATTTAAAAAAGAATTGAGTCCAGATCATATATAGAGATGTATAAAATATTGCCTATCAATTTTTAAACAATAACAATTCGTAAAGGAAAACTTGCTGCTCGTAACAGTGCTTCTTGTTACTAAGGCAGGACTTCGTAGTTCGGCCGTTTTGAACAGTCAGTTTGTATTAGTTGGCCATCTTAGATCAAAATTGTGGTTTACAATGACTAAAATGTAAAATACCTGTTAAAAGGCATAATCTTCACTAAGCATTTCATTTGTCCAGTTGCAATGGTGAGCATGTAAATTAAAGTTTTCCTCAGATTAATATGATCTTACATTTCAAACCAATATGTTGTAAACACAGGCAGACGTTTGCAAATACATACCCCCAAAAAATAAAGGACATAAATTACAATACAAGGTCTAAAAATACAGATGACGTATAATTAACTGAGATTCCCTGGCTCTTTTTTACCAAATAAACCTGAGCCAATTTCGTAAAAACTATTATTATAACTACTTCTGTCTTTGCAAACTAGTATAACTACCTTCATCTTGTGTGAAAACAATGGCGTCACACGACTTCGGATACTCCTCATTTAGAACCACTACTAAACCTATTGTTTGGTGGGGAGAAAAGTTCTTGAAAAAACTGTGCTGTAATTATTCATAATCCTAAGCATTTGAGTGCAGCTACCTAATTTGGCTGTGTAATTTTCAGCTTTTGCTCAAATTTCCTTGCATACATTTGCACATTAATGCCTTCGGTGTTTTCCTGTGTGCCTCCTCACGCTGTGGTGCGGCCCAGTCGGAGGCGCGGCCAGCTGAGACTCACAGATTGGTTTTGTTCCTTTAGCCGAGGAGCACTTTAACACATTCAGCGTTATTGTGGAGCCCGTAAACAAACACCTCAATGGGAGTGTGCTGTCGCTCGTGTGTGATACTGCCCAAAAGTTGCAAACAAGACTTTCATCAGTAATTATCTCAAAGTAAAGTAAACACAGAAATGAGTCACTAACTTGCTGAGGGACTATGCTGAGCCACACACTCACATTGCCTACTCTGTACAGGACTTTAACCTGCCAAATCACCATGCAACTGGTTGCCCGGATCAAATTGATTAATTTGGGAGATATTCTCCATTGCAGTAAATATTCATCTTCCTTCCAGCCTCTTGGATAATGTCATTTTCACATGCATGTCGGGCAGTTTGGATAGGAAATGGATCCCCGGGTGCTGTGTTGTGGCACTCACTGCTCCTGACAGGTTGCTCCAGCGGTATTGAAGGATGGGTCAAATGCCGAGGACACATTTCCCTATGAGAACAATAAAGTGAACCTTTATTTCTCTGAGGGCAGTGCTCATTCAACCGATCTGCATCCCACTCTGTATCTGTCAGTGACTATTTCAGAAGTTCCTATCAATAGTTCTCCTAAAGCCCACACTAAAGGATTTTTTGCCTGATTTTAAACCCGGTTTGCCTCTCCACAAGTTTGGGGAGCACAGCCTGCTCAGCGATTTTTGTCATCGATTACTTATTGTGGCTCTCCTCATGTCTGTGGAGTCAATGTGATTCTGATAAGGCAATTTGTCGGGTCACAGCGTTCACTGCTCAGACAGTGTTTACAATTTATCCAACCCCACATGAAAGCGTTATAGAGGCAATCGTTTTCATCTCAAAATCTAGTCCAGATGACTTTTTTGTAAACATGTGTAACTACAGAAGTCAGTTGGTTCTTAAACTTGAGGAGATTCGGTACTAAACCTTTTGGCCATCCTCACCCTCGTGTAATACAATATGTCCTAAACTACCAACAGATCTCTTTTTGTCTTTGCGTTGCCAGGCCTGCAAAACTGTGGGACCAGTCTGTGCAGAAATATTTGTAAACTTCATTCAACTTGTTATACACAAAATTTAACTTTTACTTTGTTATTGATCACATCCAACATATCACGAGAGTATCATTACCTCATTTTGAACTATTGGGGCGTTATCTACAAAATCTTGTTGTTTGGTGGACACATCTTGCCACCGTGCATGTTTCCCGTTAGATCTTTACACCCCGTCTTCATTTTTTCTCACCTTGTCCACATTTTTCATGTTTTTTTTTTATTTTATTTTTTTGCAGGTCGCAGCGAGATAGGACCACAGCGCCGGTGTCTGTGGCCGGCTCTGTGTTGTGCTATGCGGTGGCTGTCTCCCTCAGATTTGCATAAATAAGCTTGCGGTCCCAGCATGCCCACGCTGTTGCCCAGGTGCGAGGACATTTGCATATAGAGCTGTGATAGGGCTCCCCTGGGTCCCTTCGGCAACTGCGGAGCGGGTAGGGGGCCGCTGGCGCCACAAATGAGTTCTCAATATGAACCCCGACGCTGGCCTCCATTTTATGCATGTGGAGGCACGGAGCAAGGCGCGCAATGACCAGAGAGGATGAGATAGAGGAGATTGGGAGCATATGGAAAGCACAAATAACAGCAAGACTATTAGATTGGAGAAAGCAGTGTTTGGTGTGTAACTTTGCAGCTTTTTTATTGTGGAGGGATCAGTCATTTTGCTGGATCATACAAGTTACATTGGGGGGCGTTTGATGCAGTGTCAGGTCAGTGTAATGTGGCATGGTTTGAAGCTGTAAATGATTTTGTATGATTATGTATGAACACATCTCAGAGACAAATGAGTGATGTGTAAAGAATAGTGGATCGGACTGAAAGTAAATATGGGGATTATGTTTTAGAAAAGCACAAGTTCGTTATTGTTCTTGATTTTCATTGTCTTAAAAATGTGAAAAGCAAAACTGGTTTGCAGCCGTCCAAACATATTCCTCACTTTCCTAATGCATTCCAAGAATCCCCATTTTTAATGACTAAGAGTGCTTTTCACTTCTTCTAGAGGCTAAAGCGGTGTTTTGAAGCATCCACAATTCTATGGCTTTCGTTGATACAATTTTTCGAAAGGTCATTGGAGGCATTTTGAAAAGCCCGACATGATTTGGACTGTGTAGCAAAACGCAACACAACAGCAGAGCGACAAACCGGACCGAAAATGACTTCACCTGTAGGAGGAGCGTCCGTAAGGTCGTTTTCAAACGTTATCCATGGGGAGAGGGAATTACACCTATGGCCATGTACATTGTCAAATTGGTTTACTTCAAGCCTGGTCAGTTGTTGCTGTTGATTTTACTGAGCCAGGGAAGATGAGTTATGGCAGTACAAACTTACCTACACTGACATCACATGTGCAAAACTGATGAAATCGCTATTTATTGTGTAACTTTCTCCATTTAAAATTAGGGGGAAGAATCAATCAATTGTTTAGCTTAATCACAAAAACAAATCCCTTAATGGCTCTCCACATCTCGAGTGAGGAATTACGACATATTGTGTTGGACGCCACCCAAGCCAATATGAGCGCAGATATGTCTTGACTTTGTGAGACGGCCCCTTGGAGCGCCACATTACAGTCAGTCTCTGTCGCCTTTTGAATCACCAGAATATGTTAAGGGAGCGAGGGGCCGTAGACCGATTCTGATTAGTTGCACGGAGCTCTTCTTATGATATTCTGGCCATCTGAGCACCTTCGAGACACGGGGGCTTTGGAGAGGCGCGTTCAGCTGGGACAGGGGCCAGAGGAGTCTAGTGGGACTGTCGACGAGGAAGATCTGCAGAAGAACAGATGGAGGGGATCAGACATAAACAATATTCAAGCATGTAATGAGCAATGATATGGCTGAGGAAATGTGTTTGTATATGAGGTGCTGTGGTTTGAATTTCAGAGTCATTGTCAAAATGTATATGTAAAAATGTCAGAATATGGTAATGGCTCAAAGAAACTAGTGACACACTTTTTGATTTTAATCCATAAAAGGTCAAATGTGTGTAAATAAGTCTGTTTGTTAATACATACGCACTTAAATGTACAATCTGGTGTAAATTGGTATCAAAGTATATACAAACTCCAACAACAAATGTAGCTAATAGGTTACCTGGGGTTTGTGAGCAGAACCACACCTCCATCACCGTCTCCGGACCACACCTCTATAAGCATTCTTCTTATACCAGCCTGAGTCACAGGTTGACGCTGTTCTCTCGACCATCTCACATCAATAAATAATTGTTATTTGCACATCTTTGTTGTGGCGTGGTCCTTGCTAATGAAGATATCAGTAAAGATACAAATGATCAATGTGAAATTATCGTTTATATTAGTACAATATAGCCCACAGTGTAATACAGTGTAATAATAACCATGACTGAAAAACACATTACATACAGATACATACGTTACATAAGATAAAACAAAATAACAATACACCATTTAGAACTCCGAAAATATCTGTCTTAATTTGTCCATTTGTCCATTGGCGGTGATTATCAAACCAGTGAGAGTTACAAGTAAGACCAAGCTTGTAACCTGCACCTTTAATAAGAGCTTTCTCAAATCCCAATATGATGTAATTATGTGCTATTAAATGGTAAATGGTCACAGTTATATAGCGTTTTTCTACCTTTATATCAAGGAACTACTCACCTATTCACACACCAGTGTACGCAGACACTGGGGGTAAAGCAGATTAAGTGTCTTGCCAAAGGACACAATGGCAGTATTCACTTGATCACACCTATTACACTTTGTTTCACAGCGCACGGTAGCGCAACGTTTAGCGCTCTCGCTTCACTGAAAGAAGGTTCAACTCCCGAGCGGTGTTGGGCCTTTCTGTGTGGAGTTTGCATGTTCTCCTGTTGTCTGTGTATGGTGCTCCGGTTTCCCCTACCACTAAAAACATGTGCAATAGTATGCTGGTGTATGAATGAAAGTGTGTGAGAGTGTATGCAGGACAATGAATGTAAAGCAGCCCATGGTTATAGTTGTTGTGTTTACAGTGTGTGTATCATGTATGTTCAATAACATGCACTGTCCCGACCTAAATAAATAGGCAAGCAATCATGCTTAAAGGTGCGCTATAACCTTTTATGTGGAGAATCTACCAAGAAGTTGCGTGGAATATTCCATACTATGGCATTAAACATATCTATCTCCAAGTAGACAAGCAGGTGATGCCAACTGTAACTGAATAAATGTAAACTGGGAAATGTTCCAAATAAATCAATGTAAAATTTTTGGGGATTTTGTGCTAAATTTAACCGCTTTGACAAGACCTTTTCAGTCAAAAAAGTACCAAGGAATATGTTGCACATTTATCTCCCTTTAACGATTAAACATTTAATGTGTAACTGCACTGTATCACACACATTAAAATAGTGGAGAAATTGAAAGATTGCAATATGTTCTGTTCTCTCACTCTGTAGATGTGTGACACAGCGAGGTGTGGGTGAGAGGTGACAAAGACTTTATTTAGCACATGATTTTAAAAAATATTATTTATTTTTGTGCAATTTTCCTTACAATTACTGTTCTTATGGTTATACATCGTGGCCACCATTCTAACAAAAAATACGAGTGTTTTGCTGCCGTTGGTTGAACTTGTGCCATATGCATACAAAAGTAATAAATGTCAGTGAAATGCTCAGATTTGCTTCTCTGTTTTGGAAAGCGATTAGGTGTAAGGTCAAAGCTATTCAGGCTGAACACCTGTGATTGGAATAGAAATGCTTGGGTAGTACTTTCCACTTGTAGTCATAAAGGCTATTATTGTGCAGGGGTCAGCTCTTAGCAGACAATAGGAATATCAACATGAAATCAGTGCTTTGAGCAGTGTCTACCATTGCGGGGACATTTTGACCTCAATTAGCGCCGAATGTCTAAACAGCAGAGGGAAAAATCCAAGGCCAAACAATAGGGTGGGGCTCTTGTCAAGTCATCCCAGGTCCTCATTAACTGCTCCTTTATTCCACGTTGCAAATGTTGTACGAACAAAAATGAGCTTTGAGATAAATGACCCCACAAATTAATCTTGGGCTGGGGGTCGTGTAAACATGCAAGCAAGGTCAAGTGGTGGGGAAAAAAAAAAAAAATCTCTTTAGAGAATTTGGATTTTTTAAAAACACAGGCAAAAGCAAATTGACAAAAATAATTAAATACACATGTTGGATATAGTTGCCCTCTTGTAAAGATTATTTTAGGGGTAATAAAACTTGACCCATTGAGGTTATCAGTTTAAAAGTCCTGTTACCATCTTAAAAAAGTGAAAAACAGATTTTAAATGGTTTACAGCAGTCCAATTTGTTTTTAATTTCTTATTTCTTACGTTCCGCTTTTCCCAGTGCATTTCCTGATTCACAGAGAATAACACACTTTATAATTCATTGCAGACAGCACACAGAGGTGTCATGTTGTACCCATAAGATATGTTTTTACAATAAATCTGTTACAGGTATAGCCAATTTGAGTCTTGCTTTAAACAAACGTGTTGGTTGTGTACAAAATCATCAATCATTAATCTAGCAGATTTCTTATTAAATGCATTTATACTCGTAGTTTATTTGTAAAAGATTTTCTCAGCATTTGACCTAACAAAAGAGGAATGGGGTTGCTGACTCTCTCATTTCCCAATGCGGAACAAACCTAAACCAGTCCAATTACGAGCCGTCCGGCAGAAATCGGGGCGGCTGGCAACTCTACTGAGGAACATATCAGTGGGCGACCCTGTATGTGCAGCCCCAGGGAGCCCATCTTCATTCAGAGCCAGGATTGGTCAGAATTACCTACAGTAGCTGCAGGATTAGCCATGGTCATAGTTGCAGAATTGCCTTGAAGATATGCAACAAGAAAGCAGTCCAATTAATCCAAATGCTAACACATGTGATAGAGACAATTGCTTGCTTTATGACATGACAGCTCTGAGATGATCCAACTAAGGCCAGTTCATAAGAGGAGTGAAATTTTAGGGTCAAGGGTAATCGCAGTCACCCAAATGTGAAATGAAATGCTTTTCCAGACTTGCATGGATGTGGAAACAGCATTGTTACAAGGCTAAAACCTTGAAACCGATCACAAAATGGACATCTAAATAGGTTTATGCCCCTATTCATGCAAAACCATTCAAGCCACGGCTGCTGCATTTTATTGGACCAGCTACACGGATTCAACATCCAGCCCTCAGTTTTATGATTATTCTGTTTAACGCTCCTGATTGCTACAGTATGTTTTGTCTTGTTCAGTTTTGCCCCGGTGCCAACGGGCTCAGAACCACCAGGACACGGCTCTATTGAAGTGACAGTGGGGCTGGCATGACCTCCACTCCAAGCCCATTCAGCTGCTTTTGTTAGCGCCTTTGTTTGGCCCGGGCGCTAATGGCAATCAAGGGGGACACGCTGGTCGTTCTCAGTCCTCAGCTCTAATGACATTGGCAGCCAAGCAGACAGACAGTTTGCATCCAATCCGCTGGCCTCCCAACACGGTCCCAACGACAAGCTTCTTATTTTTTTGCCTTCCAGTCTCTTCGGAGAGCTCCCATTTAGCCATTCTGTGTGATTCCCCTCTTAGGAAACAACCAAATCATTTTCTCATAGACACGCTCATTAGCTGACAGCGTGGCGACTGCCAGTTTCAACACGCCGAATATTCCCGCGTGGACCTCGGCAAACATCGGAGGTCTAGTCGTTTTCCGAAACCGAGCCAGAGCCCGCGTGCCAGTAACACACTCCAAGGAAAACGATCTGATGCCAAAGCAATAAGCTGCGACAGGAAGTAAATAAATAAATAAAAATAATGGCTGAAATGTTGTGATTGTGAATGACACGATAAGGATGTGTCAGGAAGTAATTAGACGGTTGGTGGTGGATCAAAGAGTGGCAGAATATGGGTTAGGCAACAAGATGGGTTATTTGTTTGGGGGTCGATTGCTTCAATTCTGACCCCAGGTTTGAGATAAACTGATTATTATTTTTCTTTTTAGGAGGATACGATTGTTTATTATTTCAAGAGAGCAATATTGGATGTTTTTAAAATGGTGGATGTTCACAAACTATCCTGACGTCAAAGGTTCTTTAACTAATCATCATTAACTAATGGATACAACTGTGCAGTCGAGGGTCGAAAACATGAGCTATTTCCTTGATTCGATCTTGTATTACAGAAGTTCAAGTTACAAGAAGCCTATTAAATGTATTTAAAACAAATCTGGAGAATCTTTGTGTTTTCTCCTGACGTTTGGCGAAATGTGTTGAAGATGCAGAACATCATAGTCCTTTTCATGATCTTCTTCCGCATGTTCTTTTAGATATTTACAAAAGGCTCTGAGGATGTGCAACACAGATTTGTAATAAGATTGTAATGTTGAAATGAGTCATGTTGAATTTGTAAATAAAACATACTTGCTGGGGTGTGTTAGTTTAAGTTGTGTTGATCAGTACCATTTTTCCCAAAGAACACCATGATTTCCACATGTGAAGTGTCTAATTTCTTATCTTAAGGACTGTTTGTTGTACCTGAGTCAATTCAGTCATATTTGACCAAAAATGCTCTGTGTAAACTGCACCAATGTTTATACCATTTTTGGACCTGAAACCTTATGATGCGTCCTTCTCCAACTCAGCAAGCTGGAGTCTGATTTCTATTTCCCTAATATGTTCTGCACTAAATCTGCATTGTCTGTGGCTATTGAAATACAGAGAAAGAGAGATCAATATAATAGGTTTGGCACTTGGCCAAAATCATGCCTGACAATGTGCGAGGCAGGCATTTGAAATCATCGGTGCATATCCGCGTGTTTGGGGGATAAAAATAATTCCTCGCCTCTTTGCCAGGGAGCGGGAGGCACAATGCCCAGGTCTGAAGGGAAGGGTGCCACATGGGTCTGCAAATTGGCTCAGGCGATCACACACGGGCATCTCATTTTGTAGAAGAGAGGAGGAAGAGGACGGGGGAGATGAAGATAGGAGGGTGTGTTGGGATGGGTGGGGCGGGGGTAAACAATCCCAGTGATTTCCCCAAACCTGGCATCGTCCAAGATGTGGATGGCTGCACTGCAGAGGAATTGCTACGGGTTTATTTGGCTTTTTGTTTGTTTCTTTATTGGGAGGCGGGAGTGGGAGAGTCGAGAGAGGAAAGAGGGAGAGAGAGAGGTGTCTTTCTTGTCAGCTGCCGGAGCAAGCATCGATGAGGGGAGCATGTTCACAACAGATTATTTCATTCACTCGCAGAAAAATGGGTTGTTATGGGATACATTTGCAAACATATGTAGAGCCAAATCAGTCTCTGCATCAGGTAACATTACTATGAAACAGCTACAATTTGACAGAGGAGTATTGACTTGTGAGTGAATTCATATCGCTTTAGGAAATGTAAAAAGGAGGACAGAGAAATTTGATTTGGAAATTGCCTGTTTGACTCTGTATGTACCAAGATATGGTAAACTATATTTTAAAATCAAACTGGTTATGTTTACTTGCGCACCAAAATCTGGTTTCTAGACCTTAGTTTAAATGACATGCAAACTGCAAAAAATGTATGAGGAGGACCATAATCAGAAAGAAATCTGACGTTTTTTGCTGTTTGTTTATCATTTGCATTTTATTTATCTTACAACTCCAAAAATGTGACAATTATAAGCTTTTGAGTGCGCATGAAACCGCAGCCAATTTTAGAAATGATCAACCTTGCCATATCCAACATATAATTTCTAATTCCTAACGCTATTCTGGTTTATCGGGTTTTATTATTATACATGAGGATGAACAGGCTGGAAAAATAATTTTGCTAGCAGTGTTACAGATAATGTAGACTCTTGGATGAGAGTCGAAATGTCTAAAAACAGTGTCCAGATGACTACAACAGAATCTTTTTCTACAGTACATTCGTCTCTAAATCAATGCGGTTGTTCTGGCCCCGCCTCCTTTTGCACATGTCATTTTGAGTGTCTGTGTTTGGCCTGCTGCATTGACCATCACTTTTTGTACCCATGCTTTTACAGTTATGTCACAATACTAACATTCCAAAGGCTCGATACTGATTTTGATGGTAGAATGATAAAGAAAACATACTTAGCAAATATAAACAATAGACTTTAATTTCCATCACAAAATAAATGCTCTTTATTTCTTTCCACGTGGTCTTATACTCATTTTGATAAAGCTCAAAAATAGTCCAAAATGGCTCGAGAAAGCAAACTTTTGTCCTATTTATGCAATTTTTTTGTATCAACACCTGTTCAAATGAGTATCTAGTTTTATTATCAATTAGTGTCTGATTGTCAATACTTGACAACCCTAATATTTTAAATTGATCTATAAACGATCATCTGAAGACATTTAGTTTTTTGTTCCGGAGAATGTTAAGACAGAAAAAAAAAAGAATTATATGTTGTATTATACTGTATATTTTTAATTAACAATAATGAACTAACTACACTCCATAGACAATTAAAGTTTAATTTACTTGTACAGGCGGATTGACAGCATTAACCTCCAGCGTCACAATCAATCTTATGTCACTCTCTTAAACGAGTGTCAGTCACGTCCTATAGTTGATTAAAACACTTAATAAAATGATGGCTTCATATACACAGACAAACCCAGCCAACACAACACAGCACAACACAACAGTTTTAACCACATGTAGCCCTTTAATGTGCATGCACTGACACATGCGCTTTCTCTCACGCACAGAGGAAGAAAAAAGAGAGTGAAAGAAAGAAGAAAAAAAAAAACACACCAAAATACACACACCTACCTCTGGCACCCTACAGTCGGCCGCTGCATGGCGAAGAAGCCTCAGCGGGGGCGCTAGATTAAAAATGACAATCACTCGGGGTGTGCGGCAAACTCCACGGGAATCGCAGGTGCCTTTGTTAAGAGACACCCGGCGCTCTAAAGGGCCTAATTATCTGCTGTTATTTTGGCAGTTATCAGACGCAGAATAACTCCCCCCGCTCCGACTCCAACTCACACAGCAAAAAATTACTCACTCGCTCACAGTCAGATGTTTCGTGGCGCCACTGACAAGGTATTATGTTGGAATTTCACTCACATTTTTCCACCATAATAGACTCGACAAAAAAGTGGAGTTATTAGCAAACGCACCCCCTTAAAAAATATAATCACTTTCAATTGTGCGCGATATGTTTTGCCAGACAACAATGCGCTCACAGGTGTAAGATATGGAAATTTGTTTGCAAAAGTTTCAGGTGTTAAATGGGGAGTAATAACGAAACAATGTTGAATATATTATGAATGATACATGTAGGCATTGGCTCGGCTCTCTGGGGCTATAGGTGGCAGTGTTGGGCATGCTTTCACACATTTGCAGGCAGAGCAGAGAAGCCCCTGAGCTCATGAACATATAATTGGACAGTTTTATAGAGGATATGAACTCTGAAGGGGAACTTAAGCCATCTAATCACTGGCATTCAGCGTATGCTATTCATATGCATAAATACAAATAAAACACATTCTCGAGCTGGCACAAAAGCAGTCGGTTCTGAAAGGGGAAGTCACACTACAAAACAGCCGCATTCGTCTGAAATTGAACCAAAGATTATACCAAGAAAATAAAGGAAAAACTCAGGTAGATAAACCTTAGAAATAGCATTTTTATTCTGCAAAGCACTGGAAAGATTAATAAGGTTTTTAAGGCAACGCTTCTCCATTTATTTTTTGGACTTTAACAATGGGAGTGCAACAATGCTGTGGTGAAGTGTGTGTGCGTACAGTATGTGTGTGTGTGTTTTTGCTTTGTTGAAGGTTTGATACTGTATTCTGCAAAGACAGTAACCGGGCATTTACGTTGTATTTAGTACTTTAACCATTTATACTGTATTAATGTCAAAATGTTAATATGGGCTTTACCATTAAAATGTTCTGCACAAGTATTGAACATTTTAAAAATAGGACAAAAATAACAAGAAATTGATTTGGCTGTCTGTAAATGTTCCGATTTGAATAAAATACAGCTTCATTAGCAGAGTTTTACCAAGGCCTTGACCAGGAAGTTATGTGATTTCAAGTGACTTTACCATCATCATAACACAAAGAGTGATTTGAGTTTATGGTCTATTTGGACTGGTAATGACAACAAATACCTGACATAAACATTTGCATTAACTTATGTATTTATTTATTTTTTGTCTCTTAATTTAACAAGTAGAGATTCAAGTGAGACCAGGCCAATAGCAGCCAACACAATCAAAACAGTACGTAAAGTCACAAAATAGCAAACAGAATTGTAACTTTCCACCTAAATGTCATAACCGTGTCAGGCCGGGGTTGGGACTGTTAAAACGCCAAAGGGAGATAAAGACCTCATGTCACCTGACTTTGCAAAACATCCATTTGCTTTGATGACTTTTGTTTTCACACCAAAGCATTTTGATACCTTAAAGCACGTCTGTCAAACCCAAAATAAAATAAACGCATAACTACTTGACTGTACATCTACATTGAGGTATATAACTCTAGCTCTATTTGCATTTTCCATATAGTTTGAATTCTATTATATACACACACAAAACATTTAAAACCATATTATACCAAAATATGTTTTACAACTGTATCTTTTCATAATTTCTTGTCACTTTAGGCAATTTCCAAGTCTTATACACTCTATTTTTTTACTGCTCAAATGAATAGTTCTCTGTAGTCCCTTCGTATCAAATAGAACTATTATTACTAAAATAATGTTGAGGGCCAGAACCTAGTGCTGTAGATAAACTAAATCAAGTTTGATCCAAAATTAGAGTACAGTAAGTTGAGAATATAAAATAAGAGACATTTGGGGCAAAATTGTAGTTACAACATATTCATGTATCATTAAAGAATAAGATCTATTCATTGTGTTGATTGATCAAAAATGCTCTTCTCTTCGAAGTGCTGGGGTTGTAAGTGCGTATTCCATATGTATCTGTTCTGTACTGTGAAACTAAGATGCAATTGGGAACAATTTCAATTTCGAATTTTTTTTTCACTATTATCATATATGTTCCATTAAAAAATGCTGTGCTTTGAAAAAGAAGGAGACGTAGAAGAACAGAAAGCAGACAACAGAAGAGACACATAAACTATAATAAGGTTATTTACACAGTGTCAGGAAGTGCCTGGCAAACACGTCCTTTTTTAAGTTCATAAGGACAGAACGATTTTTTCGTGAACCTACGTTGTTACATGTGCCCTGTCCACAATGGGTGGTTCGTTCCTTGTCATCAATTTTTCTAAGATGGCCTTTTTTTTCTTGTCGCCAAGAGTAAATTCCGAAGAAATCCAGTGTTTTCACTGCAGGAGTTTGCAGTCCAAGATTCATAGATTCAAAATCCAGTTGAATATTGATGTTGAAGATGATTTGCAATGCTCTACCAACCTCAGTACAACATTGTTGAATGTTTTCACAGATCAAAAAACAAACAGGATAGTGATGTGCAACCTTGTAGCCAAAAGTACCTCCCTATGAAAAGTGCACGTGCACTGACATGCCCTTATGAAATACTTTGATACATTTTTCCCAAAGCTTTCTTTCCAAATATGAAATTTTGCACTTTTCCACTGACATGTGTTCCCCTTCTTCACCCGTTAAACAAAAGTATATATTTAGTATATACTCCTGAGTTAGTTAATTAAATGGGCCTTGAGATTCTCAAGCTTCTTCTTGTTGGTTCCAAACACTTGCATTACTGTCCAAACATCGATGTTGTATGTTTGCAGCATAATTTCCTGTAATAACCAGTGTTATAAATACACATTGCGAGTGTTTCTTTATGCAAGTTTAACATGAGCTGCTCCTGTGCCCTGCCTCGCCTCTCGTCTCTAATGCACCGGGCCTATCTAATATGCAGATAATGGCTGCGTCTTCTCCCTTGTGTTGGGCCCTCGCTGCATTACCGCGGATCACACGACACGGCCTTGCCCTAAAGGAATACACGGCCCTTGTAATTGAAATGAAGAACACGCCTTTGGAGAGACAGAGAGAGCAAACCTTTCCTCTTGCATTCCCCTCTTTCGTCAGGATATTCTGCCGGGACGCCAATGCATGGGGCCCTTTAGCTCGGGACATGCACACGCGGTTTCTCTGTAGCGGCTGATCGGAAGTGGCGCGGTCGGCCCGAATACAGGGGTTTAGCATGGGGAAAAGGAATGAGGACAGTCCCCTACGGTCTAAGGTTCTCTCTCATCCATCCGCCTCCTCCTGCCTGGCTGCCTCTCCAGCGTGAATATCGTTAAGATCTTTAAGTCGTCTTTTCCCTGGCTATGATCTGCCTCTTCTCCGCTCTCTTCTTTCCTGTCACCTTCCCTCATGGCCCTCTTCCTCTCCTTCATCTTGGTCCCTCTTTTTTTGTGTGCCTTTTGAGTTTTCAGATTCCTGTAGTGGGTATTGCAGCACCTGTTCAACTTTGTAAAGAGAAAAAAAAAATAGTCTTACTCACATCTTGGACACATATGCACTCGCTTGCCTTTTATTCTCAACTTTGTGCAAAAGTTTCAAATACGCAGTGTACTTGCTCACCTTGACTGTTCGTGTTGCAAAAGCAGGCAACAGTCCTTCAAAATAAGTACGATATCTGGTGTTATTGCACAGTGTGAATGTTGATTTATTAATATGTGGGTTTGAGCAGTCGATGACAAGCAGAAGAAAGCATCGAGCAGGAGCGGCCTAAGTATCTCCAAGTTGTGGACTTTATATTGCTGGAAAAGGTAAAGGTTTTCATTGGCTTCAAGTAACACCATAACATTATAATCATTTAATTCAGTTCATATATAAGTTTATCATCATATATATAATCATAACAGAAAAGTGTCTCAAACTAAGATGTC
The DNA here is from genome assembly GCA_015082035.1 of Chaenogobius annularis. Classification (NCBI taxonomy): domain Eukaryota; kingdom Metazoa; phylum Chordata; class Actinopteri; order Gobiiformes; family Gobiidae; genus Chaenogobius; species Chaenogobius annularis. Next base: position 299,857 of record BJKM01000301.1, on the reverse strand, counting down.
AATTTGAAACTTTTTGTGTAGTTGACTTACCTAAAAGTACAAGAGAAAAGTGTATACATGTATAAAATGGCCAAAATTGCAAAACCTTGAATAGCGCAAGATTTAATCTTGAAATATAAGACAACAACATCAACAAAATTAGAGATAAAGTTTTGAATAGCTTCTTTATTGTTTGTGTAAATAGATCTGAAAATGTGCCTTCATGTTCACATTTTGCGTTGAGTCAAACTAAATCAAACTTAGAATTAGATATCAACAAATCCAAACAATTTGTCCACATTTATTTTGTAAAGAGTGATCTTTATGTCTATGTGAGAAAATAGCATTTTGAGCAAACAACCTTTGAAATGATGTCCTTTAAAATCTATAAATTGATCTGCAAATTAGACAGTTTTGTGGATTCTAGGTGAACGTTTTTATGTTGAGAATGCAAACTGACCAAAAATAAAAAAGTAAAATTGTTTTTTCTGAAAGCACACATAAGTTCGTTAAAAAACTAAAAGATGATTATATATTATAATCACAATGTTAAGACAAAATTTCAATAAATACCTCACCTGTTTCCTTGGTGTAATTATCAGCATCACTAAACTATTTTTTCATATTTTCTCCACAACACTTAATTGATGTTTTATGTGCACATATTGAAAATAAAGTTGAGTCAAAGGAAGTTATATCGACGGTTTAATGTCTGGGTTTTGTTTCAAATATAACCAATAGTTACACATATTTTTAGGAATCTTACACGGCTGTTAAACTGTGTTAAATCTACACAGGGTTTATGAAATGTTACATAACTATATTTGTTTTTGTGAACTGGGTTAAACCATGTTACCCACATCCTGAGCCCCGTTCGCGCTCTTCCCTATCTCTAAGTTGAACCACTTTCTTCAACACTTGCACCATTTTTCCACCTTGACTGTTCTAGTTGCTAATGTCTTTGTATGTTTGTAGACAGGATGCACCTACAGTAGTTCATCTGGCACACATGCAGACGTACTTCCCACTCCCCAGCCGCCGCCTCCTGCCTCCTCACAATTCACCCATCTGCGGGGGCAATTACGTTCCCCCCTCCCGGCCCCGGTCCTATCCCAGCCCAGCCACACGCACTCAGCAAAACCACATTCATCCCTGAGTGCACCTGCATCCCTCACACTCCTCCTCACAGTCCCACAATGCCCTCCTCCTCCTCTGTCTCGGGCCCCCACGTCCCGGCTTCCTGTGAGACCCCTTCGTTGTCATCTTTCTTCGCCTCTCGTACTTTGGTGACACGCACATTATTTATTTTATGACTGAGTACTCAATGCAAATCCCCTTTCTCCATCAGTCACACACCGCACAACGGCTTTCTCCTTATCTGCTGGAGTGTCCTTTTTACAACACATCAGGGTGCTGTAACATACCAGTAAATTGTGCTCTGTCTTACCTGAGCTTTGAATCGAGCAGGAAGTGGTGAAAAGATGATTACAGTTTGTGGATGTGATGGTTGTAAACAGAAGCTCCTCCCTAAAATTCTGTCTGAGTTTGTGTTGTGGCAGGAGCAGATAAACAAGCTGCTTGTGTTTCTTGTTATTCACGTGGTAACTTTGCAGAGGACAAATGTGTACACAAGTCAGGGTGACATTGCTGACCATGTCCAGCGGCCCAATTACCTCTCTCCAAATATGGCTACAAAGCCGGGCCTGTACATCTGTACACATGGTGTATGTTACTCCCCAATTATTCCTGCATAAGCAGATTGTGTGCAACATCAAACTGGGATGTGATGGCTCGTGTGCGGGCTGCCTCCAGCAGAGTGCTCTTTCTTTCCTATCATTTGATCTCGTATTGTAATCCCAGGTGCTTTGAATAATTTATAGGATACAGCTTCTCGTTAAACAATAATTTATATGTGTCTATGAGAATTGATTCCACCGGAATGCACATCTAAATAATGAGCCAAACGGCTGCATTTCATCTATAAGGAGGCGCAGATAATAATAGCAACGCACTGGTGCATTCCAACAACAAACAATAGCACAACATTACTGCCCTATAATAATCATAATCATAATCATAACATAATAATCATACAATAAATATACTACTACAACTTCTGCTAATACTACTACTACTAATAATAATAATAGTAATAATGATAATATAAAGTTGAAAGGACCATTTGTAAATGTTCATGTTAAAAACATGTGTGGTTTGGGAATAAACAGCAAACAAAGCAAAAGCAAAAGGACACTAATTCCAGATGAAGCTCAAAGATAAAGTTCAGAGCAATGACTATTAGGTTTGACATTTTGGAGCCCAGTTCCCAAGTTAAAGTTGAAAAAGAATGCAAGATAAACAACGCATTATTATATTATTGACCACATTTGGACTTCAAAGGTTCAAAGTGTCATTCCTCTCCTCAAGAGGCACTGCAGCGCACCACATTTTCCTATTCATATCCACTTATCAATTCACAGGAGAGGCCACACTCATGCATGATGAATCTAATGTTAATGCAAAAGCCTTGTAGCGCCCAGTGCTGCTGCCCACGAGAAATGATGCAACTGATTCTTCTGAGGCGGAACAATCAACATGTTCATCAGACGGAGAAATAGTGTGTGGAAGAATATGTGTGTGTGCAAGAGAGAGAGCGAGAGAGAGAGCTCGTGGTCCGGAGTTGGTAAAACCATGGCCAATTAAAACCTCTTCACACTTTGTTTTAGAGGTAATTTAAAGATGTTATTGTTAGTTTTGAAGGCTTTGAATGGACTGGCCCCACATTTCAGACCTCATTTAATTCATCCACTCTGAGCACCAGCTCTAGCTCGTGATTTCTAAGACGAGACTTTAAACTATTGGGGGACCGGACCTTTGCCGTGGAACACTCTGCTCCTCCACGTCCAAACGGCCCCCTGAGTGGAATGTTAGTCTAAGTGTTTGTTAAAACTCTTAACAGGGGTCCTCTGTGGTTTTTTTTATTCATTTAAATGTACTCCTCGTTCGTTCTCTGCGCCTCACAAAACAGTTTTTTTTGCAGGTTTTAGTGACATCATAGGTAGATATCTGGATACATCATGTTTTCCATAAATCATCACCAGCATTTCTTCCTCTTTGCTAGGTTGTGTTTATTCCCCCCCATAGCAAGTCTCTCTTCTGCCAGTAGATGGAGGGCTAAATCCAATCTTGGCGAGGCAATACCTGACAGACAGAAAGTCATGCTTTTCAATACAAACGGATACCAAAGCAGAAGTACTCAAGCGCATGAAAGACCAATAACAATACAACTAATGCAGAACATGTGTCCCTCAAACAGAGCTTTATTGTATTTATTGTATTTTTTTTCTGTCTCATGTGTATTGTGCATCACTTTGGAAACTGTTTTTGTGAAATGTTCTAGATAAGGGATTGGATTAGCGGTGGAAACTTTAATTCTAGTTTTGTTAGTTTTCTGACTCCACATTCTAGACCTTTTCTTCAGTTCCTCATCATCATTAGCAGCTTACTCGTTATAGATAGCACGCGGTGTTATTGGTGTGTTACATTATAACTAAGCAAACTTGCACTTCACTTATTTACCGACTACCTTTACTCGTACTTCCTCCACCTCTGCTTTCTGAATACATTACCATCGGATGCAACCGCTCTTCTCACGTCGTGTTGAGTTGAGTGACTTCCTGTGCCAGGTATGCTATAGCTTAACTAGCTGCAAATGGAGGCGCACGGAGCCAATGAATATGAAAATGTGTTGGTTAAGGTGCCACGCTGTGAAGAAAGTTTTGGTGGGACCTCTTCTTAAAGGGAGGAAGTTTGCTCTCTTAACTGTCAGAGACCAATTATCCCGAAGTGTGACACTGTCAGAAGTCTCCAGGTTTTGTCAAGTCTTCTGACACCCTGCCAGTGTTGTTCGCTGGGAAAAGGAGGATTTTCTCCCCCCCCCCCCCCCCCCCCCCCCCCCCCCCCCCCCCCACTCCCTCTCCTCTCCTCTCCACTCTTGCGTCCTCCATGGAAATAAAGACCACATTTGCAACAAGCCTGAGGGTGCAGTATTTAACTTCTGCCCGATACATTTTAATTATCATTTTCTGTGTGATTTCAGTAGCTTTAAATTAGCAAAATTATCTATGGATTTCAATGACAAAGGTTGTATGGTACTGTGTAGTAATAGTAGCTACTGACATTACTCATCAAAATAATTAATGGAAATAAAGACTGCATTTTCCATCCAAGTTGAGGATTGTTTAATACATTGTTGTGATTATTTCATAGTGACATTTCTTTGCAAAGCCGCCACGTTTAATAAAACACTGTCGAATTTAGTGACGGTGGTAGCAGTACTAATGCCATAATTCCATGTTTTGGTGAACAATATATTCTTTGCCTTTTGACTATGACTGCAACTAAAACATATCTTAACAGTCGACGAGTTAAAGGATTCTTTCTATTGTAAATTGAGACTTTTCAAATACCAACCAAATTAAAGTTGAAATATGATGATTGAAGGCTTCTAGCAAGATAATGTTTACGAATTATGCCCCAGCCTGGTCAGTGAAGTCAGAAAACCATGTGTCCAGATTCAGATTAAGAACTCGAGGAGCTTGGGCCTTTGCTGGGCCTTTACCTCGGTATATCAGAGCCAGAGCTGCTCCATCACTAGAGTCTTTAACACACGCTAGCTGTATTTTTATGTTGTTTGTAAGTATATTTGTACTTATCTGCATTGTGCATGTGAAGAACTTTGGGCAGCTGGTGTTGTTGTAAATATGCTGTAGAAATAAAGATGACTTTGACATTGACATTGAATAAAGTTTATTATTGAAAATCAGATTCTATTTTTGACAATTTGATTAAATGATGCTGCTGTTTCTGTCATAAAAGGTATTTTTGTATGTGTTTAGAGTCTGAATAGTTCAAGTTAACAATTAAAATGATCAAAATACAACACTTATTTTAGTCAATTCGTCTTTGTCAACAGTAGTGGTTACCGTAATAGAGCTTAAATAATTATTATGTAATTGCATGTTAAAATCATGCTATATTTAACTTTTCTAGAATAGGGTCCACCACCATCTATCTTGCATTTATTTGGGGCAGAAACAAGGTATTCAATTAATTGTAACACATCAATTATTGAGATTATTGTCAACTAGTTTTTCAATAATTGTTATGGACTATTACCAGTTTGAAAAGAGGTTTATGGCACAAATTTGACACAGGGAAAATGCACCTGCAAGTGTACTCAACACATCCCTATTACTTTATCTAAAGTGTGGTAAATATATTCAAATAAAATAAAATTCTCCTTACACAGGTCTTACGTTGTTGAAACAACTAATTGTACAATCAAAGGAATAATTGCTATAATGTAAGATTGTTTCCTATTCCCCTGCAGCGTCTCGTCTTAAACAAATAGGAAAAGAATCATTTGTTGCTACTTCATTCAATTACAGGTGTTTTTGGTGCTCAAAAATACCCTGAAAAACAGACATTATTACTGTTTCGGATCTGGCGACGTCACCGGCTTGTCTCCATGGAGATAGATAAATGCCACACTGTGATACATTCCACCAGAAAATGACATAGTGCGCTTTTATGGCGGTAAATTGAAGCAATAGCAGTCGTTACTATTTCAATTAGTGCTAGTGTCAGTGGTGAAAGTAAAACAATTATGAAACTGTGGTCAGCAATAATTATTAAGTGATAATAAAATCATTTACTTTTAGTGGTTAAGGACTTAACTTCTGCCCGATCCATTTTTAATTACCATTTTCGCTGCATTTTGTGATAAGCGTTTTGCATTGCGTCTACTTCAGGAATTTTACAGTCCCTTAAATGAAAATAAGCAAAAAACAAAATGGTATAAACGTCCCTCATTAGTGACAAGATTGGAGATGTCGTCGCTATCACACTGAAATCAGAAAAATACCATGATAAAACGTAGATTAGCATTTGAGAACTGCCCGCATCCAGCACATCATTCTGCTTCAAAGAGGAAAAAGATAAATGATGATGCCATTAAAAGTGAACTAATTAAGGAATGCTTCTTTTAAAAACTCATTACTGGAGCCTAATTTACATAATGATGCATATTAATTAAGTTTTAATGAATCTGAGCCTCCATCAAGTCTCCTCTCCTTGGCAGTGGAGCCATCTCTACAAATGAATAAACACTTCTCTTAAGTATATTTCTCTCGCCGCAAATGGGAAATGGATTTTAAACAATAGCAACAAACAAACACAAGCTTTCAAATCCGAGGCTTGGAAACGCAGAAGATTCAAGGTCAAACTCTGGCATAAAAACCAACATACAGCTTCCAATGGTTAAAACGTACCTATATTTACCTAATAAAATAGCAATCTTTGTTTTACAGCTTGCAATATTTATGAATAGACACTTGGTGAGAGCGTTTTTTGGCAGGAAAAGAAATAATTAATTCCACTGTACTGTCTTTAGATAGCGGATGGTGACAGGTTACGGTGGCTCATAATGAGATGCATTTTAAATTAGCGAGCACCTCTCCGCACTGCCAGCTGGTGCGGCTCAGGTGCCGCCGTGAATGACGGAATGTGCGCGGACGAGACGCGCGCACGAGCCTCAAACCTCCGATTTACCTTTAAGTTGAATTGTCAAATGGCTCAATGGCGTGTGAAGTGGAGAGAGCGGGGGTTTCCTTAAGTATGACTAAAACTGGAGCGGCGGAGTGCGCGATTATTTTTGACGTTGTTCTAGTATACGTTCTCATATCTTCGGTGTATAGGTTGCGTTCACGTTTTAGAATTTGATGAGAATATCAGATGGTGTAACTTTGTGGGAGATTCACAGATTTTGAGAGGAAATTATAGGAAATTGTTGAACCTTCTCATCATTTATTTAGGATTGACTCCACAAACAAACAAAAATCATAATAATCTTATGTCTTAATTAGAGTATTTTCACCTGACGACAATTGCGTCTTTGGGGTTGGATGATGGCAAAACTTTCTGAGACTATTGTGAAAATGTTTTATTCGGACAGAGAAGGCGTTGAACTTTGTGCCCGTTTTTGTTTCATGTGGATAGCTCCAGTAATAAGAATCAGAATCAGAAAGCCATTGTCAATGAACAAAAGTCACAAACATAGGAACTTGTCTCGGCATTAAGGCGCTACATAAAACACTGATCAATAATAAAAACAACATATATTCAATCCAAAGGGCATGCATTAAGAAACAATTTAAAATTAAAGTATAAAATAAAAATAGAAAAAAAGGTCAAGAGTCAACAAACAGCAAGTTCTACCTGCTCCAGCTTAAATTTGTACTATAAGCAGTCTATAATATTATTGTGTCAATATTATGTCATTAATAGGTAATTATAATTGATTGATAACTGACTATTTAGTTTTGACTTGTTGAAGAAATGTAACTGTTTAGCTCTGTCCTGGATGTTATTTTCGTTTCTTCGTCTCAAGGAATTTTTCATCAATGAATTCAGAATTAACAAGTGTTTGATTCATTAAAGGTGTGCCATGTAACTTTTCACGCCATGTTTGTCTCCGTGAAGATGTTATTGCGTTGCCTGGAATGTTCCACGTATACATATAATCCATTTTGCATTCATTCATTTATTATGGGTGTTTCTTTGGTTCAGAAACACCTTAAAAAACATGCATTCTTACAGTGAACTGGGTAAACTCTCCACAGATCTGACCTGTAACTCCGCCTGGTTGTGTCACCTGCTCTCCTCCAAGGAGATAAAGCCGCTTAATGCCATACTGTGGAACATTCCCGTTAAATCTATATAATAGAGCAGACAAGTTACACAGTTCACCATCTCAAAAACCTCTCCAAACCTTTTTTTTCCAACTCAACATTATGCACTAACTTTAAATGATGGGTTTAACGTGAAATTACAGCCGTTCAGATTTACACCTGGCCTGATTTGGTGCAATATTTATCTATTTGCAACACTTCTGTTTTAAAACTTATCCCATTAGCTCAGTCTTCTCTGCTCTGATAGACCGTTTAACATCAGAAAGAAAAAGCCACGATAACCACTCAGAAATCAAAGTTCAATTTTTGAGCCTAAATTGTGAAATAATTACTTTGAAAATGGGCAAATTGCTCAGAAGGCTGGCGCTGAATACCAACGATCCCATCTTAATCTTTTCTGTTTGTTTGTGCTCTTTCTCAGCAGGTAAACGGACGCAGACAAAAACGGTGACGCGTGAGACTCTAGAGTGGACATTCTTTCTACTGTGTCCTCATTGACTATGTTTAGACTGTAGGTTCACACATTTAAACCTTCAGGCGGCTCAATGTTTTTCATTATATACCTATAGAATTATTTTCTAGGCTCCATGTTCATTTATAACCACTTGAAGTGTTCATTTGCAAAACCAGATACGAGTCATTAAAGAAAAATGTTGAAGGCTCATAATTTACTTTTTTTCTAGCAGTGTTTTCAAAAGCAGAATCTTTGTGCAATAAAAATAGAATTCAATCCCTCCTTGAGCAAATCACCCGAACTATACTTTTATTCATGTGCAGTAAACTTTGTAACATATGAATCTTTAAATTGAATACAACTTGAATAATATTTGTTGTTTATTAAAACTAATAATAATAATAAAAACATATATATATATATATATATATATATATAGACATACAATACATATATATATATATATATATTATACTTATATATATATAATATATATATATACTTATAGATATATTATAGATATAGATTTCTTTTCCAGAAATAAATACAATTAAAGGCACAGTACATAGCTGTTTCGCCAAGAAATAGACAAAAACAATACATATACTGTATATAAAAACCGTGTCCTTCCTGTGACGAAAACAGAAAATCCACAAAACTGACGTACTGTTTCCGTGAAATGTTGTGCTTTTACCTACGATAGTCCGCAGTATGGTATAAATCGATGGAAAATGCGTGGTTTTAACATTGGAACATTATGTAACATACGTGCCTTTAATATCTGAATTACTGACTTTTATTCTCTCAAACTTCAGCCCTGGTTGGCCTGTTCGTTATTTATTTAGAATAAGCCTTTCTGCCCAAAGATGGTTGTTGCATTACCTTGGCAGCAGTTATACATCCACTCTAGAGTACTCTAATCAGTACAAAGGTCAAAGGTCGTAGTGATCACATGATTGGCATGACAACAGAAAAAGCGTGTATCCGTCGAAGGGGGTAAAAAAAAAAAAAAATTGAACGAAGGGGAAGCAGATGCCCGTTAATTAGGGGAAATGTGACCGGACACGATTTTGATCAGCGAGGGTGAGGGGTACGGAGCACGGCAGCTGTTGTGAAGGGGGGGTGGGCGAAGGGGGGGTGCCAGGGGGGTTTGTGAGCGCGCTCCATCCCCACAGGGCAGCGCCACACTTCACAGACCTGCCAGGAACCTTCCGCAGGCCAGCGCTGTGCCCTACGGAGACAAACAAGACTATTTACGGCGCAGCGCAGCCCAACTCATTACACTCAGATTAAGTCGTATTTGTCAGGCTTGGCGGGGGGACGTGATTTGTTATCTGACACTTTTTGTGCTAAAACTTTTTGGAAGGGAAATAGTTTAAGACTTAAAGTGACTCGAAACACCCCACTGGGGCTAATTTTCTGGATTGAACTTCTGATTTTGGTTGTCTTCTCTGGAACTGAATTTATACATACGGAACATCTTTGAAAAAGGTTTTTGTTGGTTTATTCCAGGACTTTGTTTCGGTCTTGAGATGAGGTGTTAAGGGGAGCGCAATTGAAGGTGCACCAAGTTGGAGATGTGTTGTCGCACAGTCTGGCAAATAAACCTCTACGATTTATTTCATTATAGGTGTTTTTATTGGTCAGAAATACCTCCATCAGACCTGTAACTAGCCATGGAAGCGTCACCTCCTTGTCGCCACGTATATGTTGTATATGTATATGTATATGTATATAGTCTAATGGGATACGCGATAACAGCTCCATGGAGAAAAGGTGGCAAACCAGCCTCCAGAAGAGTTACATATTCACATTTGAGTGAGGTGATTTAAAATCATGCCAAAGCCTGTTCCAAAAGCATTTCTTTCTGTATACCTGAATTTGACATAAATGAGTAAACAACTGTGTGATGTTCTCTCCGGTTTGTTCTAATACATATGTGCATATGCGAAATGCTAGTCGTTTGTTTTGTGAAATAATAACTGTACACATATATCACAATTTTGCTTCAATCAAATGGTAGTTAATAAAAAGTTGGGGGTGGATTAGATGAAATAGTTTTGAAAATAAAAATAAAATATTGGTCAAATAATTAGTTTAAATTGGAAGAGAGTTTTGGCCCGTATTTACAGTATGGTTGCTAGGTAAACCAGGAAGTAAGAAGATGAACTTCATCAACATTGCTAAACTAGGATTAACCTGGACAAGCAAAATCTTAAATACATTGATATTGATTTTAATATGGAATCCGTCTCAAAACGTGACTATTTTTTTTTTACATGTTTTAGTTTGATAGAAAACAGAGAACCAGGAGGAAACCCAAACATGCCATACTCAGACAAGGAATCATATATATTTGCAAGTTTACATAACTGTAAAGATGTTGAAGTTTTGGTCAGCACTAATTTGATTAACTCGAAAACTATGAGTTGTGTTTTTGTGCTAATGGGGCAACATTCTTGTAAAAAAAACAACACAGACTTTTGAGAGTGCACTGCAACCTAGCTCATTACCCTCAGATTAAGTCGTATTTGTCAGAGTTGGCGGGGGAACTCAACTTGTTATTTGACACTTTTGTTCACAGAGTTTAGTGAGGGGGAATATTTTGAGCAACAGAAAAACAACCTGCTGGGACTAATTTTCTACATTCAACTTTCCACTTGCATCGCGTTCCACGAACTCTCGCTCGGCGGAGAAATTATGTGTGCGTCTGTTTACATATAAAAATATTCCTGCCGTTCTCAGACACCAGCCAGCTAACTCAATCTACTCTCTGATAAGTTTGTCACACCTGCCAACGTATAGAAAAACAAGCTAAAAATAATCTAGCAACGTCGTTTCTTTTGCAAAGCTAGCATCGGGCTTTGATAACCGATTGACCGAGACGTTTTGCCGACAGCGTTTTTCCCTGGCACCTTTTTGAGTCTATTTTGGAAAGTTGTCCCACGCAAATATCTGTCAGCGCGGCCCCTTTTAGCAGCCGAGGCAGTGGAGTTGGAAGTTCTCATCCCGTGTCTGTCTTGCTGTCACTAGACTCAGGGCATGTACGCGCTCTGGTGTACCGTGTCTCCCGCAATGGGCCGCTTTTGTAACACTATTGTAATTAGCATGCAGCGAGGCGGAGACTGACGGGGGGGTTTGACAAAGTTGACATAACTTATCCACGCATGCACCGGGAATAATAAGGAGGAAAAAAAGACCCAAAAAAAAGGCTCAAATTGTTTCCAATCAAACAGGGAAAATCAGAAATAGCTGATTGTTTAGTAAAGCTATTCCTTTTGTATACAGAAGGTGGTTTGAGGAAATGCAAAGTCACAGAAAAGGTAATAAATCATGAAAAATATCAACATTTCAAGACGAAGCGCTTTATCTGACTGACATCAGACAAATGTTTGGAAATGTATACATTTGGATTGACTCTGGACCAAATGGACATTTATTTTAATTTAATTGTGCAGCAATTTGGTTTGTATTTATGTTTAGTTGATGTCTACTTGTGTTTTTCTTTTGATTTGTACACTCTAGTCATTTTGTCTTTTGTTCTATTTGTTTGTTTATTAAAAAAAAATAAAAGCATAATCAAAGACTTAATTCAAAATGAACACACATGATTTACAGTTTATTAGAAACAAGTCATTGTTGAACATGAATTACGTCTTTGTTCATGCTTTATTAAGACGAATCAAAGTGTATTTTTTATAAAGTATAACCCATCGAAACAGTTTAAAAAACACAAACTCTATATATAATTATCCATTAACTTGCTTTGTTCCACAATATGGCGTTGATTTATGTAATTCAATGAAAAAGAAAAAAAAAGTTGATGCCACCAGGCCAAGATACAGGTCAGGTCTGTGGACAGGCGACACCGTTCACGGTAAGAATGCTTTACTTTTCAAGATGTTGTTTAAATACGCCTGTAACTTTAATGCCATGCTATGGAACATTCTTGGCAAAGCAATAACATCTCTACGGAGAAAAGTAGCTGACATACTGTACCCTCCACCAGAAAAGTGACATTGTACAGCTTTAATACATGGAACTTGGCTGGTTAAGCTTTTTACACAAACTCAGCTCTATTTTCTTGGAGTTAGAGATTAGCTCTTGATTTTGGATCAACCTATTATGAAGTTTTTTTTTGTATATTTTTTGTTGGTGAACTATTCTAATAGTTAATTTTTCAATAAAGTGGAAAAGGAAGCCCCATGTAGCTGCGATCCTGCCGGTTTCACTGACTGTAAAACTAAATCTAAAAAGGCTTATTAGTGACACAAAGAAGATTGCTTTGCTTCACAGTATTTGAATAAAAGTCCCACTTGTTTGTACAACTTTGAAACAGCCGTCATTAACTTCAATATATATCAGCTGGTTTTGATGTGGTTTGCATGTGTTTAAGTTAAATTTATCACTTGATTGTTCCAAGCAAAGAGTTATGGCATGTGTAAAAACAGTGTCTTTGGTGAAGAAGAGCCGGCCCCTCCCCTTTCCCTCAAACACCCACATTACCAGCAGCAGCGGCACCTATTAAAACTTATCTTTCTTTAATCAATTGTTAAATGTCATAGACAATCATCATTTAGCGACGTCTTCCTGCGTGATTCTTTTTAATCTGGCTGTAAATAGGGCAGCCCTGTCTATCACTTCAGCTTGTACCGTACACCAGAGACTTAAGGTGTTTCAACAATAGCTTGTGAGCAAAAAAACAAAGAAGACGTTTTTTTCCCCATCCTTATTCCTCTTCTCCTCCTCATCTCAAATCCCCGCAGAGAACACCAAAGGTATGAAAAGTGAAGAAATAAAAAACTGGAAAAAAAAATGCAGGCAATGATGAATAATTTGAATGTAGAAATGAAGCTGTTTCAGGAGTGAGGGGAAGCAGCCATGGGGAGCGTACAATTAGGTCACCCAAAATAAAACGCTATCCTCCAGAAAGTCTTTCTTGGAGTTGTCAAATTCAATATGTCTCACTGCCAACAGAATTCCTGATTTGGCTGCACAGTGAAGGAAGTTCTATTTGAAAGCATTGGATGCAGCCGTTAGACCACGTAGTTCATAATTTATGTAAACCAGGATCCAAGGCTCAAAGAAGGACAGCATCTTGAGCCATTTGGAGATGTGAATTTCATATTGAATAAAAACACAAAAGGGGCGCGCTGTTGGAAAGAGGTTGGGACGCACAGTGACAAAACTTTGGGGAAAAGTTTCCTGAGCATTAAAAATGTGGCGTGTTCTGATATGGGCTGGCGAGGCTTCTCCACAGAGCAAGGTGTACCACAATGAAAGCATTAAAATGATGTAAACACTGGCCACTGTCAGCATACAACCAAAGTTTAGTAAAAAGTTTACAAAGCATCAAAGTCCTGATCAAACAAAACGAAAGTGAACAAAAAATGCGTCCATGCCCGGACAGTCAGCCTTTCCTGGCTACCAACGTCGACCACAGCAGATAATTGGAAGACGAATCAGTTTCATAATTTATGTACATAATTAAATCCAAACAGTGAAATCAGAAATCAGCTTGAGCCGTTCGGAGACATGTGGATATGTGTAATAAAAATCACAAGAGGAAGGAGCTGTTGGGAATATTGTCGCAATATGTCATGGCACATAGCAACAAAACTTTAGGGAAAAGTTTACAAAGCATCAAAAATGCAGTGACAAAAGTCAACAAACAGGCGAGGAAGCCATCCCCTTCCTCTTTTCTCTCCATCAACCGCTCTCTGTGCCCCCCAAACGGGACAGCAAGGCTTCTCCGGAGAGCAAGGTATAGCGCCGGAATGCTCGTCTCCAGGTGACAGATATGTCACCGCACCTAAAACCCCCTGGCACAATTACGCCTCTGTCGCTCTGACGGAGAGGGGGGGGGTGATGGAGGGGCGAGAAGAGTGGTAGAAGAAGAGAGTGGTGGGAGGGAGGGGGTGCGCTGGATCCTTTACTCGCGGCTTATTCAAAGAGACAGCCCAAGGGATGCCTCCCGCTCTTCTAACAAAGCACTTCCACTTCTATTTTTTATATTTTTGCCTTTTTTCCAGGCTGGGTGCGCTCCAGTCAAATCCTGCGGGCCCCATGCTAGTCCCCCCTTCACTCTCTTTCACTCTCAGCCATTTGCCTCAGAAAAACTTTTCCCGCAGACACTCGGGCCCATTTCGGTGCTGATGTTTCAAATGAATTATCCAATAGGGCTGTGGCCAAGCGGAGGGTTAGTTAGAAGTGAGGATAAAAAGATCGCATAGTGGTTTAATGTTGCACTCACAGCTGAGGGAGTGTCACTTTACAGGCGATAGTGGATTTTAAAGTTAAACTAACCTGAGTCTTACCCTTTGCCCTAACCCTCCACAAGCTCTAACCCTAACACGAGCCCTGTTTCCCTTTGAAGTAATAATGATTGTGGTGGGCTGAATGGTTATAATTAGCACACAGTTACTATTAGCTTCTTGCGACATGTGACATCTTTGGAGTGCCAATTGGAGGCCCACAACTTTAACAATGCATGAACAAGGGAACGAACGTAGGGACGCGCTTGCTCTCCAACTAGGTCAAACTGTCGAAGGAACAAAACAGAACAGACCTCAAGTTTGCGCAAATCATTACTGCAAAAAACAAACTTGTCACTCGCTTGACACTCGTGACTGTTTTGCTTTCCGAAGCAGAGGAAACAGATAATAATAATAAAAAAGGGAAAAAAAATCTCCATTGCAAATTAGGCGTGGATGGTTTGTGAAGTTCTTCCCTGTTTGAAATGCATATCAAAAAGCCAGGCGAAGCCACAACTTACCTTGTCGTTGACATCGGGGGACAGACAGAAGAAACGCGCCTTTTCTCTTTGCAGAGCTGGTTTCCGATTGTATACACAAGCCCCACAAAGGAAGATAAACCAGAGGCGCACATTCATAAAATATACATTTGCTGCTTTGTCTTTCGTTAAGATCTTCAACAAATAGTGCTGATGCAAGAAGGACAAAAAGAGAGAAGGTTATGGGGTTTGTTTGAAAAATGGAACTGCAGCGGCATGACTTAACCTCTATCTCACTGTACTTGGGCGGCGTGATGATATGAAATACTGTTGATCATGAAAAGAGATTAATTTATGCTCCGCTCGGATTTAAAGGTTTTTCAGGCACTATCGGCTGCACTGGGCTGCCTGGAAAGCACTAACTCAACGGAACCGAGTGTCAGATACTAAACGCTCGCACTTGTGGTTGTCTATGGAGTTGTCTCTGCTGCTGGAGTTTCACCAAGAGCAGGTTTAAAGCTACAGTTGGATGTTGTGGCATGTTCTTTATATTTTAACAACCTGGACTTTAACTGTTAATCTATAGTGGTTTAAATGTATTTAAGGTGCTGAGACTGAAGTATCTTGTGTAGTCTTCTTGGTCGGTTTAGGACAAAGGACAAGGTTATTATATTACTGACACCTCCAAATTGAGAGTGACTATGAAAAGGATTAGTTTGATAAACAATTATTACACCTCCCTAGTACGTTCCTTAATTGACAAGACAGAGCAATATTGTCCCTGCACCATCTCCTAGATCTATTTTAGGAGACAAGAGAGAGATAAGGAACCTGTCCAGGAATACATCCACGAGATTCTTGTCTGCAGATTCTGAATGAACTTACTTGATTTGACTCTTCTTTTTGATTGTTTTACTGCTACACTGTAACACTGGGATTTTCACATTGTGGGACTAATAAAGGTTCTCTTATCTTACCTTATTTCACTGTGTGAATCAGTTCCCAGTTCAGTTTCCACAGCACAATTAACAATCCCTGAAGGCGTACTAGTGTTCTATGACTCACTGGTAAAAATCAGTGCTCTACGCTGACATTTAACATTTGACAGCATTACACTGTGTCAGAACTTTGTGCTCCTGTTAACATTGTGCACTTGGACATCTTGTTTAACTCGCTTATTGGGACATATCTCAACTTTATCAACTTTCTTTGTCGTCTTTTCCCGTTGAGTCGTTGGCGTGGACCTCACCCCCAG
This sequence comes from Chaenogobius annularis, assembly GCA_015082035.1. NCBI lineage: Eukaryota > Metazoa > Chordata > Actinopteri > Gobiiformes > Gobiidae > Chaenogobius > Chaenogobius annularis. The sequence continues at coordinate 283,685 of BJKM01000301.1, read as the reverse complement.
CCCGAACTCCTTTGTTCATTGCTGCCTGACTGCTCCTACATGTGCTTGTAAACCACTGTGATTGGTACAGGAGGCAGAAAGGCAGGAGTGACAGTGCCCCTCCCCAAGGTTATGTCCAAGGAGAGCCCAGCCAATTACTATGCAGATCAGAGCTGATGGCGTTTAAGGGGATTGCTCCGATGCAATCACATTAGGCCGGCCAGAGAGGAGTCTCCAGGATGACCCCAATCACAGAGGCTGCAGCGCCAGGTCAGGCCGCACGGAGGACTGCCGCTGATGTTTTCTTTTCACAAAACACTTTTTCCTTATCTGGAGCTGGCACGTGATTATCAAGCCAAACAAGCCTCCCCCCTCACGGCCCCTCCACCCAGGTCTTCCACATGCATGCACTTGCATACATTTGTTTAGGAATGCATGTGGACTGCTGCGTGGGCAGCACAGGAATGGAGGGAGCCCTATGGGACACAGTAATGGCAACGATTATTATCTGGATATATGCAGGTGGTTTGAAAATTGTCACAGTAATAGCAGTCTGGGTAGATTTCTTCTTTTCCACCCAGTATTTACAGTTTGAATAGTTTTTGGGAGAAAACCCAATGGATGTATTGTAAGGCCCAACTTCTTTTATAGCTCTTGTTCAATGTCCTTTTCTCGTTGTTAAAGGTGCACTGTCTAACTTTTCTCCCTGGAATTGTTATTGTTTGGGCCAGAAATCCATTAACGTATCAATGTCCATCCATGGAGAAAAGCATGTGATACCACCTGGCTGTTACAGGTCAGGTCTGTGGAGAGGTGAACACACTTATCGTATGGATGCATGTTTATTTATTTTTTTGGCCCGTAAGGCTTTATTAGACAGACAGATGAGTGAGAAATGGGGGATGAGAGAGAACGGGTGGTCATGCAGTAACTTGTCGGAGTCAGGACTCGAACTCACTACCCTGCGGCCGGCTGCACCTGGAGCCTGGCATAAAGCTGTGCCTTCACCACTCGACCACCAGCATGTATGTTTTTAATTAATTTGAGCAATAAAAACACCTCTAATTGAATTAATGCTATATGGAATACTGAGCAATATTAGCGAATTGATGGAGACAAACAGGTGTTGGACCCCACACAAGAAAAGTTACATAGTGTTACTTTAAATTACTTTCTTGTTGGTCTTCCTCTAGGCTTTAGCTTTTCCAACTTTTGTCTTGTCACATCTAAAAGGAACATCATCATCTTCATCAGCACTTCCTCCTGTCTTTCCCTCAGTGCAACATGATTCCTCTGCATCCATTTGAAATCATTCTGGTTGTTATTATTCAGTAACTCACTTTGCATTGCACTCAGGCCTGGCGTCTCACAGCTGACCACAGTTATCTAAATCTAGCCGGACGGACAGATGGACACATTTGCACATTTCCATTCTCGCTCTCGTCTTCAGGTGCGCTCTGGCTCTGATCTGCAGCGGTCTTGGAGGGCAGATTGCAATTTACTCCCCCCCAATTGTTTACTCCCCCCCACACCTCCCCAGCGGGTGAGGCGTGTGTCCAGGTTGTAAATATCCTCTCCTCCTCCTTCTTCTGCTGCTCTATGTGGGACTGATCGGCTGGTGCCCGTGTGGCCAGATATGAGAGCGGCTCTGATCAGGTCGCCGCGCTGTTCCTGGAAAGATCTCACTTGAGCCACTGGCCCGTAATGGAATCTGCATCTAATGCATACATAAATCACACCTCTTTCAGGACATTTTCATATGCATAATGTCTTTCAGCCCCCCTGCTTTCCCATTCCTCTTTCTGCCTCTTTCTGCCCAATGAGCTTTGTATGAAGATGGGGAGAGGCGGGGGGCAGAGCGCAGAAATGGCATGAGAAAAGAAGAAAGAGGTGATGAGTCCTACCTTTTGTGGCTTTTTAAAAGGGAAGATAGAGACCTGTGTGTAATTCAGTTCTGTTCATTGTGCTGAGTGCTGAGAAGATGCTGCGGTCAGGGCAGCTCTGCTTTAGGTGGCATCTGTTCACGCCGCATCCATCCCGTCTGACAGAGGAGAATAATGACAGGAAGCGAAAGGATTTAAGTAAGTATGCATTAAGTATTTAATGCATATCCATACTTGGAAATACAAGGTTGCATAACGCGAAGATTATAGTGAGATTTGGGGAGAGCGTCTGTCAAAAAACTTAGGCACAGATATATAAAATATGCTTCCCTACACACCATTCCTCACAAGCACAAGTGTTAGGTCATATTCTGTGATAAATATGTTAGTAAGTAATTGTAAGTTAGAAACAAGTTTTTTGTGGTTCGTATCTTAAACACTTCTTCTGCCACTTCTAGATACAGAGCATCCATTATTTTTTCACTCAACTCAAATTTGGCATCAGAAAGAAGGACATTATTTTGAAATAGACACGATTCTTCACCACAACGTAATTATTTGCATGTCACTATAAAAATCAATGAAGAAATTAGATCACAAAATTGATGCCTGTGCTTCTGGTCAATTACAGTGGCAAGAGAGTAAACCAGGACTACAGGACGAGACGTGACCTTAAAATATAAACCCCTATCGCAGTGGTACTCGTGATGGAACGACTGACTGTAAAGAAAGGTCTTTTTAAAAACCCACATAGAGATCAGGGTCATCCAAGCCTCTCTTTTGTGTTGACAAGCCAGACTTCCATCCAGCGTGAACGTGCCGGAGTCGTGAAAGAAGATATTAACATGAATCTGTAATAAAAGCTACAAAAACTCCACATGTTTTTTTCTTTTTCTTTTTGTCAATTCTTGGACATTTGCGAGGAGGGGACAGTAGCTGCGGCCTAGCTCGATCTCTCTCTTCCCTATCCGCGCCGCTTTGTTATGCTAATGCGGGACGGATGTGGCAGATTCGCAGTGATTTTTCATCCGGCGGTGAGCGGAGATAAAAGGCAAGTGACGAGGTGTCGCTATCGAGGCTCACTGTTCGCCTCTCAGTCACTAACAAGCTCCTGCATTGTACCCTACCACACTTTTTCCCCCCTCGTTTTCTTATATATATTTTTTTATCGCTCAACCATTTGCATCCGCGAGCCTTCACTTCTTCCTCCTTCCAAGCTCGCCCCTCCTAAAACTTTATGCCTTCTCGTTAGGGGCCCCACGTATGTCGAGATTAAAATGTTGGGTTATACTTTCATGGCTCCTGTGTGTAAATCTCCCCTACTGTATGTGCATGTTAAAACAAAATTACCATACAGCGACCATGCCTCAGAACGCTTATTTATTTATTTGAGTACCTGCTTAGTACGCGGCACTTTCCCCCCCTCCTTTAGGTGAATCTTTGGGATGATACAAGCTGCCATATCAGCACGGGCTAACCCATTCTTAATCACATTTGCATTTTTATTTTGAGATATTCCTCAAACGTTTGCATTATTGAGGATTTATGACGAGCTCTTCGGCTGATCCTCCATCAACTTCACTCATAAAGAGGATTCTCCATAACTCAGAGCCGACTGGAATATGCTGTCGCCCCCCTTGAAGTAATTAGATAGCAGAATTCTGATATGGAAAGTTTGAATAAATCACTTTGTTTATTACTACTGAGGCCTTGAGAACAGGAGGAGCTATATTTGAACTGTGGAAGTATAAAAAAAACAGGTTTGTATGCACAGTGTAGACTTTGGTAGTAATACTCAATATTTGGGCGTGTATTTTTACATATGTGTGGACCCTCAGAAAATGGTCTTTCTTAACAAAAAGTGACGGCATTTTATTTTCATTTTTTGGCCCCTTCAGGCTTTATTGGACAGTGGAGGTGAGAGCGCAAAGGGCATCCAGCAAATTATGTGAGCAGGAAACAAACTTGGAGCTTGGCATAATCCACTCGGCATTATTTATTTTATTTGTTATTAATTATATATATTTTGAATGTTTAGGGCATGTTGAGGCTTTATTGATGAGACAATTGTTACTGTAAAGAAGACAAGACTCGTCAGACAAGTGTTATGTTCACTATTGTCATGTCATTTGATGCAGTTGTTTGTTGTCCACTGTTTGTCTGTGGACAACAAACAACAAGAGAGTGAAGTTTTATACTTTGCAACATTTTAAAAATAATTTAGTTTTTTTGTAAATGAACAGTCAACCAGGAGCTTTCACCTTAAGAGAAATCTGCCATGAGTCGACTGCTAATGCAGCATCTCAGAATATGTTTGTTGTCAGCAATGTTTAAGACAGACAAGTTATATACTTTTCAAAAGACTTATTATTAATTCACAGCGTATATAGTAAATGTGCAACAAATCCTGTCCTTCAAGGGATTAATAAAGTTTTCTGATCCTGATTCTAAAGTCATCACGGAGCTTTAACATTTAAGAGAAAACTGAAATGAATCCCTTTACAAGTTTTAAAATTTGTTCACGTTGGCCTTTGACACGGTTTGCGTAATACACTAATAATAATCATTTCCTGGCTTTATTTGACAGGACAGTTGAAGAGTGAATTGGGGGGAGAGAGGGTAGAGACAATCAGCAAATATTCAAGGGCCTGTATCGAACCCACAACGTCACGATGATAACAACCACACATGTGCAACGCCCTTAACCACGGCAAGAGTTGCACTACAGATTTTTTATTTTATTCATTATTGGTTTAGAATTTTAACTGAAGATGTTAAAGTATTTTAGCATTGTAGCGCTTTGTTTAACCTGGTTGTTTTGAAAGTGTGTATAAATAAAGTTGCAGTACTACAACATCTTTCAGAACATGTTTGCAGAGGTGTTAACCACCAACTACATGTAACTGCAGCCTTTGCAATTTGCCAAATGCGACCATTCAGATGCGATTAATCTATATTTGGACCTCCACGTTTTACTAATGCATTTAGCAACATGAGGTCAAACAATAAGTATAATATCGGCCGATCCTCCGCACCATCCGTCGCGCAATAAAACGTAACTTAATAAAGGCCCGTTGGCTCTGTCTCCCTCTCACCTGTGCGAAAGATGAATGTTACGTCTGCGCTTAAATATTGAACGTACTAACTTTAGTTCAACCGCCTTAAACCTGCAAAAGCTACTGTTTCATTTCCTCCTCCTCCTGCTGCTAAAAATTAAAACCACGTTGGCTCCAGTGCGAGACGAGCGTTTTCGGCAAATCTACGGGAAAATGGATCAAGCCGAGTTTTATTAAAAAGGATTTGAATATTCAGATGAACGCTTGACTGATCTTTTGTTTAAGCTCTCCTCCCTGTCGCCAGTTATTAGCTCGAGAGGGTGAAAAGTTTCTTGGTATTTTTTGGCGAATTTCACATTGGATTTACACTGGAGGGAGATTTGATTAAACCATTATTTACATTGTCTCATTTCCATTTTGGCTGCCTACAGAAAGTTGGAGCTTGACATTTTTCGAACAAACTTGGGTGTGTGTTTTTTTTTTTGGTGATTATTATTAGCCCTTTTTATTATTATAGATTCCCGATGATGCCTTTGCAAAAACAGACGTTTCATTCTGTGTTTACCGAGCTGTAATTGGCTACCGAGAGGTATTTGGGTGGGAGCGTGAACTTTTGGAATCTAACACAAATGACTGTCTCTTTTTCTTTCCTCCGGCCCACGAATAGAAACGTGATAATTATTGCACTCTCCGTCTCTCTGTAAAAGTGTGAAGACATTGTACGGCAGGGATCAAAATACCGACACATGAATTCATGAGAGGAACGGATTCAAAACCTAGAGATTGTTTTTAGTTTTTTGCGTGCATGGCAGTTCACTGGTGTCGAACAAGTAAAATTCGGTCGTGCGCACAGACACACACACAGACACACACACACACACACACAAAAGGACAAGTTGCCCTCTGCTAAACAAACCGAGTAATAGTGTCAGACTTCCCATTAATTAAGCTTGAAAGATTTAGTTCCATTCCTCCATTTGTTGACGGGGAATCGCATACTTCACAGCCTCTGCTCCTTTGATAGTTTTGGGACCAGTAAATTGATTGATGGATCGCTATTTGCATGTTTCTTAAGATTTTTCCCCCGCAGTTATAATAGGATGGAGTGTAGGCGAGCTTGATATGAGTCTCAAATGTACTTTTTCAGCAGAATGAATGCATATTACAGTGACATTCAGCGGAGCACACACACGCGCACACACACAACACACACACACACACACAAACTAACAAATCTCACTCCGTTTGGACTGATTGTGTTATTCCGACTGGCTGTGTCCTATTGGAGCGTGCACAACAGCTTACACTCCCATTTATTTATTCAAATGGTCCATAATCATACTGCATCAAAAAGGTGTACGATATGCGCGTCATCTTGGGGCGTTTTGAAGCAAAGTTGTCAGAAATGGCAGCTCTGTTACTTAAATGTTGGCCTCATCTAGAAGAATCCCGTTTTAGATTTACTAAATTATTACACATTTTCTTTTATCTAATATGTTTTTTCATCATATTTTACATGGTTTGTTATTTTCAATCATAAATACTCACAAAATAAATGTTTGGCACCAATGTTTGTGTTAGGTTACAAAATGCATTACTAGTTTGAATTTAGAATCCTGGCAATAAAGCTTTTCTTTTTTAAATTTTATTATTTTTTATAATAAATTTAAAAAAATTAATTAATAATAATAATAATTAATAATAATAATAATAATAATAATAATAATAATAATAATATCATCATAATTATCAATCACGCAATCAAACTTTATTTGTATAACGCTTTACAACAGCAACAACTGAACCAAAATGCTTTCCGGAAGTGCATTAAAACCTGTAAGGACAAGTTCAAATTCTATACAAAACAATTGCAAATACTATAACACTGTAATGCAATAAAGCCAATGTTGAAAAATAAATCTTTGACTTAGTTCTTGGTGCATTCTTGGTTTGGTCCTAATATACAAACGGTCTGATTGATCTGCATTAACTCTAGCAAATCTTATGCATTTAAGTAATTGAGGTTTTTCTGAGGTCATTTAAATTAGTGGATTCTGGATTCACAAGGATCAAATGCATAAATGTAAATAAAATGTAAATAAACCACAGCACATTCATAAAGAGAACTATTTTGTGAGTGAAGTTCAGACGCCTGTGAGCAAACAATAAACATTAAGCTGAATATGTGTAGTATTTTCTGGTAAATTGATTGTGATGTTCAATTGTATTTTCTTACTCTTCATACTTACTGCTGTAATACGTAATTATCCTGGGTCTTCATTTTAAATTCACGGTAAATGCAACCTCTACACATTGACATTAGTGTTTCACAAACCTCTCCAAGATATTTCAAGATCAAAACATCATATTCAACACTTCTCGCATGTCATATCTGACTACTTTCAAAACCTATTGTGTTGCCTGAACAAAAGCGTGGCTCAATTACATACTGGCCTTGTGTCTGGAAAACTAAATCCTGGCAATCTCACCTTAAGGAAATGACTTTTATTTCCATATTTCATTATTGATGAGGCAAAGTGAATTGGCAGTGGTGCCCGCGTGTCCAAAGACCCACATTAAGTGCAATATTCAAATGGTCCCCCTTTCAGTGTGAGCGGTGACCTTCGCATGCCACCAAAGCGCACCCTTATAACCGAGCCAGTTAGTTTGCCTAAGGCGCCTGAGGTATAAGCATATGTATATTGATATATTGAAGTAGTTGGTCCCTGGGCTATGCAATGAAGCATGATATATATATTTATATGAGGGTGTCCGGTGGATGCAGCGCGCCTCCTGTCCGCTGATGAGAATGGGTATCGGGAGTCATGTGGCTGAATTTACTCGTGCCAGTAGTATATGCAGGCGTTTCAATCTCCCAGCAAACCATTTGAATATGGGCCCCTGATTTATTACCTTATTTGGTCTGTCTTCTGTATGCAAATGCACTGGCAGGGGGGCGGTTAGAGGTAGGGGTTGCGCGGGTGGCAGCGTGGATGTAAATGGGGGAGTTGGGGGGGCACTTTGCTTGTATGCATAATGAGATTCCCAGGGTCATCCCTCCAGTGTGTCATGGGCCCCGCAGTGAAGCGAGCCTCCCGGGGACAGAGAGAGAGAGAGAGTGTGTGTGTGTGTGTGAGGAGGGTGAGGGGTGGCACTGTCCCATAGGTGCCCCCCCCACCCACAAGTATAGCCCTGCATCAGACTGCAGACAGTGTCCGATGGCTAATTCACAAACAATTCAATGCAGGGACTAGATTTCAGCTGGGTAAAAAAGAACTAGACTGAACTGATTCAAAAAGAACTGTAACTTATTGATGTTACTTGATGTTACTTGAGTAGAAAATTGTTCCATTTCAAAAGAAATCAAAATAGACCCATTGTTAAAGTTATCTCTACATTCATGTACACTGAATTCAGTTTGTTTTGTTATTTACTTGTATTTGAAATGATCTGTCAGTGATTTCAACAGGCCAAACTCTTATTTTGTATTTTGTTTTATTGTTTCATTTAATTATAATTTCAAATTTCTGAAAACGTCTACATCTACAAACTCCAAACATTACAATCTTGTATTTACATTTGTTTTTTGATTGATCATACAGAATGATATGTTCATCTAATTCCAAGCCCGATTTATTAAAGAAATCTTAAACTTTATTCATTTTTTTAACACCACTTATCCGTAAGATTTTGTTTCCTCAAAATAAGATATCTGAAACCTCCCCATTTAAAAAAAAATATTTCTATGCAATATATGTCAACAACATGACGCAAATTTAATCCAGGATCTATCCATTTCGCAGATTTAAATGTCGCAAATAGGTGCAACTTTTGTATCTCTTAATTTATATAAAAACTAAACTACAGAATAAGTTTAAAATCAATCCATAAACTTAAGACTTTTTTCCCTCTTCACTGGAAACACTGACCAAACAAAGAAATGTTTTCCAATCTCATTTAACAATAAAACACAACTTACACCAAGACAAATGCACACCAAAGACACACAGCAGTAAACTACGAATGCCTTTCCAATGTTCTGACTAGGAATTTCAATACAGCAACCTGGCCTGTTGGGACTCAAAACAAGACTAGAAGAAATGGGAGTATATTGGGGGGGTTGCGATGATGAGATGGGCCCCCCAGCTAAACCCGGTCCCAAAGGTGCCCCTCGTCCTCACCCCGTTTTTCCACAGATCTCCTGGCATCTCCGTCAGCCAATCCTCTCATGGCTCCATTGGAAGTACATTACCCCCTTATGACAACGAAGCCCCCTCCTTGCCAATTATGGATCTGATCTGTGTGTCTAATAATTGCCCTCTTCAGACGCATTCAATTGTGTCCAAATGGGAGTGGAATTGATTTTTTTTGTAGGATATTAGCCGATTACTTTGAGTGCCTCCCTAATTTGAATCGATTTGAATAATGGTTATGCATGTGATCTTTGCCTTCGCTACTGTGCGGCTAAACGGCACGCCCTCAAGGTGCCGTGCCGCTGCTGTGATAAGTGTACGCTGTGCAGCCCAGTGTCAGCACGCACGCAGAGAACCACCGCCACTGCTTTATATGTGGAGAAAATGTGTTATTATTAAACAAAGAGGAGTTAACCAGAGAGTTGTATCTTTGAGTGGAAAAAGTGCAGGCAAAAAACAACTTGGAGAGTTTTTCCACTTGTATATTTAATGGCTACAACATACGAGCTTATGTGGGGCCAAAAGTTGTGTTCCAAATGTTCCGCTTGGGTATTAATTTGATCCTGGTTTGTTTGGTTCTGTTCTGGTCCTGGCTTTAGTTGCATTCTGGTCCTTTTTTTATTGAGGCCAATGTGAGCACAGCTAAAAAAAAAAAAGTTTTTTATTGTTGTGGTGGTCCAATGCGTTCATTACGGTATTGTTTTGTAATACTTTCGAAGGCAATGAACATCTTAAAAGTGATATGCTATGTAAAATGTACTTATAAACTTAGAATAATTAATTCCCTCCCTTTTGTTCCCTCATCACTAACTTACTCAGAGTTGTAATTTTGTGTGATTCATGCATGTAATCTTGTTGTCCTGCATTTGACGCATGAGTGCTCCCAAACTGTTCACCAATGTCCCTTTTCAATAATGAAAACAAGTGAATTGAATTCTGCTAAAATCTTAGTACAGTGACATGATTCCCAGAAAAGCAAAAGCAAAAAGAAGTCAATGAACCGGTTTCTTCTTCTTCTTCTTCTTCTTCTTTTTTTTAAGGTCTTTAGGCCCATAGGCTTTATTTGGCAGGATAGTACAGCGTGAAATGAGGATGAGACTGGGGAGGACATTGTTGAGAGCTGGATTCAAAGCCACAACTCTGCAGCCGGCCTCACACAGCAGGTACGTGTCCTATCCACTCCACCATGAGCGGCATGAACCTATTTCTGTTATTAAGCCATTATTGATCGATATCAATATGACGATGAACATAAAGTAAAACAATGAACAGTGTTTTGGTTTAATAAATACCAATAAAAGCATAATAAGTCGTATTTAATGTATCCTTTTGTCACATTATAAAGTGACATTCAAAAACACACATGCAAGGTCAACCATTTTGTGTGTTGTGTGTCAATTTAAAAATATTCTTTACACTAGTTTTTATTTTTGTGCTATACGAGACACTTTACTATATCACTTGCAAAGTTCTTTAAGTATATGATCTATTTAAACCCTTCATGTTTGGTAATAAAACCATTACACAGGAAAACATTCTCTTAAAACATGGCAAAAGAAAATACAGTTACAGCGCAAAAGGGCCAATACCAGGTTCTTATGTTTTATCAGTTACGATGGATGCATCAATGTTTTCCAAAAAGTAATTACGGTATAACATTGTTTGAGCAAATTTCAACTGTATTAACATTTGCTTACTATGAAAAAAATATTGAATTGAATAACTCATAATCTTTTGGCATTCACCATGTTGTCTTTTTTTTACCTGCTCCCTATCTTATTTCTCCAGTGCCATGCATGTTGAAAGCCGCTCCACTTAATAAATATATGCCTTTCATTTACTTGCATGCGCATAAAGCCGCTTGATCAGAATGAAAATGTATGATAAGATGTCCTTTGTCGCGCATATATGCAAAGTGCAGACCTGGGTGCTGTCATGCGTGGCTGAGTGAATGCTGCCTGGCCATCAGAAGAAGAGCCGGGGACAAAGACGCTGATTTACCCCTGCACTCCCCCTTCGCGCATACAATAGATAGACAATAGGCCGGTCTGACACTTAAAATATTAAAGAGTGGAATATGCACCGCGACGTTGATCTTCACTATCAATATTTAACGTCCTCTTATGCATGTATGCCGAGTTGTCCAATTTCATTAAGGCCATTTGTCATCCTGGAGGGCACTGGTCCTCAGCCCGAAGAGCCTCGGGACAAACGGAAGGGGGCGTGTGTTGTCACGGGGAGCCCAGGGCCAAATTCAGGCTTTTTTATGAAAAGAAACAATTGAAAGGTTGGGCAGTTTGGATCTTAACTTCAAGCTTAACGGTAGGAAACTACAGCGTCAGTGGCTTAGAGTGGGAAAACATTTGATTCTTGGACCAAGTAGACAGGCTAAATAACTAAATCAACACTAAATAACACTAAATAACCCACCCTCTTCATGTAGCCAAAGAAAAGAAAAGTACAATCGAATAATGAAGATATAGCAGAAGGTATGCAACACCTTTGCTTTTTGCAGCGTCAGCATTTTCAGGTAGATTCTCATCTTTGAAAATATGCAGAATGTCTCTCCCCACCAAAACTAAATCTGTACCCAAGTGTGATGTGTGTGTAGTGAATGGTCTGGTGTGTAACTGGGTCGCAACAGTTTTATTAATGTCTGGTCCAAAAGTGACAGTGCTATTGTCTTCATGTATCGATCTGCTATTAGATTCTGTTCATTGTAGATCAACCTGCCCAGGGAGAAGGTGCAAATCAAATCTTCTGCTCTAACCTGGTGCAACTCGTCTTTGATTTGGTAAACTGTCTGTATAAAAATAAAAAAACATACCATAATGTGCGCAGAGCCAACTATGTGCTTTTCAAATCATGACCCTCACAAACCTTGAGCAGGTGAGTTGATTCGTTATTCATATTCATTATCATAGTTATTCATAAAAAAAAAAAAAATCCTTGACAAAATCAATAGACACGTATCTTATGTCCAGCAAATCTTGTCATTTGTACTATTCTGTGTATGAAGCTAAAACAGTGTGTTTGATTTACTGGTTACATAATCTAAAAAAACAACTACAGTTCCCTATTGTAAACTGCGGTGCACCACTAGAGGGAAGTGCAGACAGCTCAGACAGGAGTGGTTTACACACAGGAAGTAGATGGAGCACGTCCAAAGGAAAAAAACCGAAACAAATAAAAACATGGTACTCCTGCGTCTCTACTCACAGTACAAATGTGTTACAAAAGCCTGTCAACTCTTCTCGTGAATCAACATTTGGTTTTCATTTACACAGAATTACGTTGAGCATGCCACAGTGTGGGTACACGCTCCTTTTTGCTATCATTACAAAGCAAACGTACGAGTATGTAAGAGTAAGGTGCAGGAAGGGAAGTACATAACCACAATTGTGCATTCATCAGTTTGCGTCTTTTCCGTGGGCGTCGCTTGTGGCGCGGCGGCTAAGACAACGCTCCAAAACACGCGTCTCTATTTGCCCGCTCCACGTTCCACTGGTGTTTATAACATTTCCTCTAACAATACATCTCGATTCCTAAAGGCAGCGAATCTCCAACGTGACATTTTAACAACCCTTATTCCTTTTCACGCCTCACCATTCGCTTTTGCACTTTAGTGTCATTTTCATTCCAAACCTGAATTACCAATTTGTCTTTGTGGCACGGGCAATTTACATGCATCCGTTTCAGTTTTTTATATGCAAAATGTACTAAAGTGTAGCATTTTTCCCATCACAAGGATATTTTCGCGGGTCTAATTTCATGGTTTTGATGGTGAGTGAGTCTGTCTCGGAGGAACTGTACCTCTTGTTCTCATAGCTCCTGGGTGACGTCTTGATGACAAGTGTCTTTAATATGCATGGAGAATGGCAGCTCCCACATTTTGTCCCACAGTTTTGCATGTTGAGGGGAAATTGCCCGGCGCTGGGCTGTGGTTACTGCAGGAGACGAATGTCAGTTACCATTCAGAGAGAGAGCCCGGCTTTTTATGATTATTGCCTCTGTGTACCGCCATTAAAAACCCAGAGTAGGGGGAATTGTCCGTGCTGAATATTTTTGGCTTCGCTGCCGATAAGTTCCAGTAGAAGAATGGTGCAGATATTTTGCTGTTTACACAAAGAAAGAGTTCTATTGTTGTGGGGCTCATTTGAGGCCTGTTTCCTCTTAGATTTTACTGTTTCCCCTGTCTACGTATAAGGGATTATTAGTCAAAAATCAAGTGTACAGTACATGGTGAATGAAAGTCACAGGATCTTACAAATTGCATATTGCATTTTATTTCTGTGAGAGACGTACTAATCATTGCATATAACTTTTAAATATGTATGCGTCTGTCTTTTTGATACATACATATACATAAATACATACAGTATAAATAAGTAATTGGTCAAAAAAGGAAACTGGTGAATATATTTCCCACTGTTTATACCTTTTATTGGAATGTTTTGATTCATACACTCAAATAGACGTTTTGCTTTTGAAAATTGTGAGACACCCGTTGCTTCATCCAACAGTGACAAGTTGGAGAGGGATTATTTTGAATTAAACCTTCCGCTCGTACAAACACGATTATTCAGGAGTGTTGGTGAAAGGAAAAAAAAACAAAACAAACGTTAAAGATTTTTTAAGCACAATATTAATTCCCAGCTTTAACCATTTGTATTTGAATGTCTCACTCAGCTCGTCACCCTCACTGTCCAATCAAGTCCATGGGCTGAAACATAACAGGATAACGTAAAATAAAACATTATAAAAACAATACAAAAACACAAAACAAAACAAAACAAAACAACCACACAGGCTTGCATGCTTCTGTAGCGTGATCAGGTTTTCAAATTGGAGGATGAGGGTAATGATAACATTTGTAAAAAGTGCAAGTAATTAAGTGCATTTTTATGCACTTAGTGAGTCAGTATATAATCTAATATAGGAGACTTTTCTGGTTATTCTAAAGACAGATTTTCTCTATTTTGGCTAAAGAAACACTAATACTATCCCCCTCTTTACTGTTGGCATGTCTCAAAGTGAAAGAAAAAAAAAATAATCTTTTTTTTGGATACTGCTGCTAGGACATGGGACACAGGGCTCCAAAATGGGACTGTCCCGGGTAAATAGGACCGGTTGTTCACCCTATTCTATTCTGGGGAACAACGCACTGACTTACATTCATTTCTTGGAGACCAATCCTAACCTTAACCTTACTAAATGCCTAACCTTAACTAGAACTTATTTTAATTTATGTCATGGGGACCTGCTTTTTGTCCCTGTAGATTTGACATGGATACAGATTTTAGTCTCACATTGTGATGAATACACAGCCACACAACAAAGTGTCTGTCACCCACTGGCTCTCTTATCCTTGTTACTTATTACTGCCATGTTTGGTGTGATGTTTGCATGTCGGGGCCAGTTTCAGCTTCACTTTTGTACATGTGTAAAAACAGTTTATTCTTATCACAGTGAACAGTGAAATGACACTGCCACTGTTACCGCTAAAGATACACCATGTAAAATGATCAGCTGCTATTTTCTATTACGGTACATAGTTGTCACAGTGATGCTTCGTCTGGTGGTAAACTTACATTGGCTCGTAATAGGATTGTTAAGTGATGACGTAACACACAAAGCATATTTCCCGCTTCCGGGTCCAAGACGCATCCGTTCAACTGGTTGTAAAGCTTTTTCTCAGGCATTGAAGTAAAATCTGTTTTGTCCCAGTACAGATATATTGTAAAAGCAGCACTGCAAGAACGCTGTGTGTCGTACGTGTCTAATTAACAGTGTTGGGTAAAGTTACTTCGTTAGTGCCCTGGGAAACTACTGTGTTATAAAAGTAACGCTTTAGAGTACTCTTGCGTTACCAATAATTTGCATTATTGTAATACCTATATCTGACAATTCCTTTGCGTTGCTGAGCACAGTAATTTAATCATTAAAATATCAAGCAAATAAGCAAAGTAAATGTGTTTGACTGAGCTTTATTTATCTTTTATGTTGACAGATTACCGCAATACAATGCCATACAATAAGCACATGTAGGCCTATCCTCAAGCAATGACAAACATCACTAAAACAGAACGAGTGGATTGACAAGGGCACCGACGCACAGCAGAACGCGCTAGTTTTAGCACTGTACTTGATTCAACTCAAACTCACCACATCACTTCTACCCTACATGAACTCCTCTGACACAAAGCAGAGGGTATAACAACAGAGAAGGAGTTTTTCAAAACGTGCATCTGAAAATGTATTTCTCTTTGGCGTGAGGACAAGACTCCCAGACACTAGTTGCACAATGCACATGCTCACAACACGGCAAGACAAGTCTGTTCTCTCTTCTGGGGCTGGGTAACAAACCTGGCTCTGGGGTGAGGAGATGAGACCTAACCAAAACGAACGCGTTACAGATTTGAAAAAGTCACTAAATTACATGGGTGGACAAAACTAACGCGTTACGTTCCTCATTACCCCCAACTCTGCTAATTAAAGAGTTCTCTGTGAAACTGGAAGTGTGTCGTTAGCATGCTAGTTGTAGATTTACTGTGACGGTCAATTCTGCTCTGAAAGTTGTGAAAAACCAATTAGGTTGCTCGAAAAGAACACGGTAAGTGAGCAATAACTTTAGATCACTGCAAACAGTTACAGTCATCAGCTTAACTATTGATTTTGTATAAGAGTACCTATAACTACAACGTTTCTTTATCCAGGCCTTTGTTTCAAAAGTAAAACAAATGTTTAACGTTTACGCGGAATTACGTATCGTGCCAAAAACGAAACATAGTCAGCTGTTTTATTGCGCTGCTTGGACCCGAAAGTAATTCAAATAAATTAAATGTATTGAAAAAGGTAACGCCACACTTATCACACCACACTAATCCCATACACCAGGGCAATTCAACATAAGGCCTGGGGACCAAATCAGGCCCTCCCAGCGATTTAATCTGGCCCACGATCCATCTTCCAAACATTGAAAAAATAAAACACAATTCTTGTTTACTGGTTTAATTGTGGGTTAGCACTAGTTTAGACCTTGTTTAATTCTGCTTTAGACCTGTTTTGATCCAGGGTTGGTCCTGGGTCAGACCTGTTGGTCAGTTTAATTCCGGTTCAGTTCTGGATGGGCAATTTTGCAAAGCAATGTTTGTAAAGCATTTTGTGTGTTATTTCTCACAAAATAATCTATTAGTAGTCATTTTATTGTATTATTCAATTTATAGAAACAGTGTTGGGATATTTTGTGCGACCCAAAATTTTGTTACAGTGGCGCATTGTTCACCTCCGGCCCAGAGGCCTTGGCCCTCCAAAAAATCTGGCCCTACGGAAAAAAAAGTCGATTGTTTTGATCGTACAGAGAACATTTTGTATTCTACTTTGGCCATCAAAATATTAACAACAAGGCTGCATTTGATCCTCTGTGACACAAGCCTTGGGTGAAAAGTACACGAGCCTGTGAACTCTTGAGTCGAGTAGTCAGTGTAAATGTTTTATGTTACATTGCAACTTGAAAGCACGCGCTCTCTCGCCTATACGAAGGTCCTGTGGCTGTTAGCTGGGTCATGTGGAGTTGTATGAAAGCCTGTGTTTAGACACACATCACCCCCTAAAAATACATGCACTGTTGAATAATCCTTCAGCTAAACACCGCTGCTCAAGATCTTGGTTCAGATCTGGAAGTAGACCCAAACAATTACGGGTGGGAGAAGGATTTGGTTTAAAGTTGCACAGTGAAACTTTTCTAGAGGGGGCTATCTTCATGGACATTTTTACTTCTTTGCCTGGAATATTACACAGCATGAAATTATCTTCCTTGTATCATGTTTTTAATGTAAACTGTTACAGCCCATAATATTATATCACATTATTAGGGGACAGTGACAAACTAAATGGCAGTTTTAAGAGCTCTTTTGATTGTTTTACAAACATTATTTAATCTCACTGTGTTCATGTTAATTCAAATACTTATTAAAATGGTGACATTTTATTGTGTATTTTACTGAGCTAATGTTGTATCTAAAGTTGTAATTGTAATGCAATGTGTACTTTTTACTTACCTTGCCTTACCAGCTCAGGGACTGAGGATGGAAAGTAGCAGCAGCTAAATCTGGTGAGGATCATCTTTTCTTTTGTAAGATTAATGAATTGGAACATGGTTCCTGACAAATAAAGATTAAACTAAATAACTAATCTCACTCCCTCTCCCTTGGGTGCTCTCTGGAACACCCAGGCCAACACTGTTAATAAGAATGTATTCTTAATGTTTTGCCTGGTAAAAATCTGCCTGGTAAAAATCTCAGTTTAAATGTGTCTCGTTGTCTCCTCACCTCTTGCTTTTCCATCTCCTACCTCATCACATTCCTCACCTGAACGACGCTCTGCACGGGCCGTCCTTCCTCTGGCACAAATGATCTTTCACATGTCAGCACAGCCACTCCTCTGGAACCGCCTCAGCTCTCTCCTGTTTTACACAGGCGCTGAGCTCTGGTCGCCACATCCGCCACACTTCTTACTGGCGCTAATCAATCTTACAATACATTCATCATCAGCTCCCCACCGCAGGCTGCCGTCCCGCTGAGTGAAATCTCATTTAGCCCTCTTTGGATGTTGCGCTGCGGAAATATGCAATTACATGACGGACACGGAGGGACCAGGAGCAACGGGGAGCAGCCACTGACAATTAAACAGCAAACAGACCAGGTGTGAACCCTCGCACTCCGGCCTTCGAGGAGCAACACACAACACACACAACAAGACAACTCAGTATCTGTGTTATTCATATAATTAGTTCAGACAGAGAGATTATATGAAGGCTTTTGAGGGATTCTGCAGGTGAAGGGAATGGAAACTGACAATATGGGGGCTTGTCGGGAAAATGGTATTAAAAATAATACTTTTTGAAAAATGTTTCTTTTCTTTTTACCAATGTTTTCCTCTGCTTTCTCCTGCCTGTGACTTAAAGGCGCTGTGCCAGTCTTGAACAAAATACATTTGAAAAACAGAACTACTTCATTTTGCAACTATTTGTAGCAGTCCAAACTTATTCCTCCCCATCTCACGCATTCTGAGCATATTCATTATTCACCGCAATGAGTTTATAAGCAATTTTAACAACTTTCTAAGGCCAGAGGGAGTGTTGCCGTCAAATATCTAGCATGCTAGCAGTGCTCTTCCTGGTTTACGGGGACTAAAACGCTCTTTAATTAAATGCAAACAGCACACGACAGACTCATTTTGATCCTAATAGCTGCTTTTACAAACAGATCTGTACTAGAGCAAAACAAATGGTTATGATTCTGCATCTTCTTTAAAGTTAACCCAACTTTATTCTTGAACATTTGTAGTCAGTCACAATAAGGTTGCACTGGTGACATTGTTTCTTCCACATTTTAATTCTAAAGTCACTGGGCGTGTCAAATACCCTGCATAGCCCTGCACTCTTTAGCAGACTCTCATTCACAGAGCAATTATTCAGACGCTCAGCACTCGCTATTTCCTCCTCTGCAGATCACGTCACTCTGGCATCCGGGAGAAAACACTGAGGTAAAATCCTCCAGCTCTGGTGGTCCTGACAGAGCCTAGGTTCTGGAGATGGGTCCCCAGACTGTTCCTCACAGTTTCCTCAGCGGAATTGAAGGATGGGTCAAACGCAGATGACCTATGGGGACAATAAAGTGTACCTTAACCTTATTCCTAGAGCCTGTGGTTACTTTCCTTGTGGAGTTTTCATGTTCTGTGCATGTTTGGGCGGGCTTATTTTCCTACATTCACCTGAATTGTCTCAATGGTGTTTTCTCATGTGATTCATGAGCCTGTTTTCCCTTTTGATTACAAAGTATGAATCTTTTTTTTTGTATGTATGTATTTATTTGAAAAGAGACATTGCAAATTAATCAACATCAAACAATGTAAATCCGAGTTAGCTGATTAGAGCTAATTTGCATCGGTAGTCCTTTTAGCATTCTTTTCGTAAGGAACGAGGCCGACTCTCAAATGGCTTCAGCCTCAGTGTTCCACTGTTGGGAAGCTCTGACGGAGAAGAACCTGACCAAAGACAACTCTTCTGCGAGGAATGATGCAGTCTTCCCTTATTGCTCCTCTGGTCACTCTGGTCACTCTAGATCTGAAGTTCACAAAGTCGTTCAGTGAAGGAAAAGCAGAGCCATGTTTGATCCGATTCCTACGACAGCTGTCTTTGAATTTAATAAGATTGTCCCATTTTATCAACTTATATTTAATATGACAGTGTTTTTGTCCAGTGTTTTTAGAGCTTTTTTATAGAGTGGTAAACCCAGAGAGTGGTCTCGGGCTTTTATTGTTGTGGATGAGGTGTTGGACCATCTGACTGTAATATGTGAGTGGATCATGGCAAATAAGTATGTTTTTGCTGCTTCAGTTGGTAAACAGTCTCTGATGTATCTGAAGTTTGATACACTGGATTTTATTTAATTGGTAACAACCTGTGCTCTCTGTTCTGCTATTGAGATATAAGAAGATAAGAAAAACACACAAAAGTTAATTTACAAATGTTATTGGACCTGAGAACTCGCTAATATTCTGTATTTTCTGCATTTTGACAACACTTCCCCATTTGTATCACATATTACTTTTACCTATGCTGCAATGGATTAATGTAACCCTCCAGTTTTTTGACCAAGAGTTTGGCTCAAGTTCCTGAGCTGGGTCTTCAGGCGATGTTCCGTCCACTGCAACATTCATCGCTTTCATTTAATTATACATTTTACCCCATAAGCATGCATATTTTAACAAGCACAATTTCCTGTATAAATAGTAAACTTACTCACATGGAATTAAACAAAAGAGTAATTAGTGAATCAGAGGTGACGCACGGTGAGGCACAGAGCACAGCTAGAGGGAATCAAACACATATGTTCACCCATTAATTAGCACTTCCCCATAAGCAGGCTCATTATAGTTCAATATTATAGATAGCGTTGGTTAGAAAGGTGTCAAAATGTCAGCTGTGGCGGTGGTGCGTTCACTCACGACAATAGTGTCCTTGTCCGCACAGTGACGGAGCGATGTCTCTGTCCCCCATAGTCAGTGATGGGAAGATTACTGATACAGGAGCAGGTGAATAAATAAAAATAGACTTGAGCAAAAGTAGCAAAGTACCAAGGTTCAGTTGTTTTGATATTTGTGAAAAATACAGGGTGTTTTTTTGTCAACAGAATCAGTTTTGAAATTGTTTTAAACCTGTTTTTGCTTTAGGATGGCAGGATTATTTTATTAACCTTTATTTATACAGGGGAAACATGTTGAGAGTCGTGCTCTCTTCTACAATGGCGCCCTGTCCACACAAGGAGTACATTTTAATATTTTTGTTTTACAATTTTGAATAATTACAATAAAACACAAAAACACATAAAACAAGTCAGTCAAATAATGGACATTTCACAATTCATGCATCTTTTACAAGACATTTAAAATTGCAAACAGAAGGAAGTTGGCAAAGTTTCATGAGCTTATTAAAACCTGACTCTCAACCAGCAAAAGTACAAATAACTCAAATGTAGTAAAGTAAAAGCATCCAATGCAAAATGGCGTAAAGTAAAGTAAAAAATACCTAACATTTTAAAATATATATGGGCTAGCACTTTATACTTTGTTATTTTCCTCCACTGCCAATAGCACGTGGCCAAGGAGGAAATGCACAAATGACAAGTTACAGCAAAAAAATTAAGTCATATTATACTTGATTTCAGTACTTGTGGAACGCGGGTACTGAAAACATATTTTGTGAATAGGCTCACTTGAATGCCATTAGTTATGTTCTTGAGTTACAACATAATAATTGGTGGAGATGTCAACATTCAGTTTGAGCGTAAGCTGACAATTAGTTCTATAATATAAACTCAAAAATAGGCCACAACAACTAAACCTGAACGCTGCCTGAAAACTACATTGTTGTCGGTATGATTGAGAAAATGCTTTTGTATTGATCATTTTATTAATGTACATGCAACTACTTATCATATTTTTGTTGTGTGGTGTACAATTAAATTTAGTTGGACTTTTCTTAAACAAGTGAGGTTAAATGGTACTCTTTTGAATAGGTTGTGAGTAGGGATGTGACAATAACCAGCATATTGTGATATCGTATATCACGAGTCTCACAATAATATCGTCAAATTACAAGCTTCTTTGGTTAAATACATTGTTCTGTTGAAGCAAAAGCTAAAAAAAAAAAAAAACATGGGGAACTACATAGACCATGATCCTTTGCTACATTTCAGTGCAGAAAACATGAAGACAAAACTGTTTTGAAGCACTTTTATACTGTATCTTAATTCCTTGGATTATGACAGCAATGATTCACACCAAAGGCTTGTCAAGACATTTTAACAGGAGAAAGTGTAATGTAATACAATTCTGTTCACATCTCCATAATATCATAATGAATATTGTACTGTGAGATTTGAATATTGTTCCATACTTAATTGTGAGACTGTATTATAGTCACACCGGAGATATATACAGTAAGTATCTCTTGCACATTAGAACTTGGTCAGTGATAGAAATCCAGATCTGAAGACAATGACCATATTCTACCTGGATGTACTGCATGTCCATTGAACTATTCTCCAAGACAATACAAGTTGTGAAGAAAGGAGTCGAAATGTCAAAAGTGACAGAGGTGGACGATCGGCGTCACCATCAGCAGTGTCCTTGGCCCGCGCTGCCGCCGAGTGACAAAGAGTGTCTATATGTGGTATAGGCTGCCGTATGCAAATGTTCCACATATGATTGTGAATAACATGCAGAGAAGACACGTCGGCGCGGAGCAGGTGTGTGCGTGTCGGGTTCACAGGCCCCGGCTTTGACATTCACGCTACACCACCTACGCACTGGGGTCCCATCTCGGGGTCATTTACATATCTTTGAAAGACAGATTGAAAAGAAAAGGGAAAGGCAGCCAAAGGAGGGGTAAGGTCTTGAGGAAGTAAGAGATAGATAGAGAGAAAAAAAAAAGAAGAAGAAAAAAGGCAGATTACATCCCCCCATCTAGAAAATGAGGGGCGCGGCACGGTGCGTAGGGGCCTACTGGGAGGATCCTTATTCATATTTGTGTGTGAATTGTTTATCACGGTGACAGAAGCGTGCCGGGGCTGAGATAAAGGCAGCGCTCCATCACGGGGGCTCTGACAGCGGGAGGACACGATGGCGCGCACTCACCCAAGCAAGCCCCAGAAATATTATTAATAGATGCTGACTTGATTTGCCACGATTGCAACGTCTTGGCACCGCTTGATTGTGGCCTGTGAAGTTCCGTCCAAAGGGGAAGCTATTTTTCATGAACTGACAGAAGTCTTTGCGATTTCTTACCGCTGCCGCCACCGACCCCCCTTCCCTCTTCCTCCCTCCTCATCTTCCTTCTTTTTTGCCTTGAGTTGCATCTCTTTCCAGATATGCAAGGCTGCTTATTACAAAGTCAGGTTTAGAGAGTGGAGAAAGCTGTGAATGACACCAGGAGTTGCCGTGGCCTTCACACGATAGCCCGGTGGTTGATGTGTCCGTGCGCGCGACTGAACATGCATAAACTTCGCTGGTTTCGTTCAATCTCACAGCTTTAAGAATATTGGAAACAAAGTCATCGCAGTGGCACATACATACATTCATAAAGTCACACAAAGCTGATAAACACATGACAAGGGGAAGAGCATCTTGAACACAGAGGAAGCAGGATTCCTTTTCAACACGTAATACTTCCACTCAGCCGTGTCCATCTTTTGTATTATTATTTTTTTGGGTAACATAGACTTGTGTTGTGCAGAGAATAGCATTGACTTTCGTGCTTCTGATCTGGCAGCAGAGGAGTGCTCTTAAGCAGCCATGAGAGGGCATCGCAGTCCCAGATGTGCACAAACTTGAGTCGGCAAAGTTCAGCCCATACACACAGCCTCTGACAGTGTTAATACAGAAGGTACTTTCCAGAAATACAGTTTTAGGCATATTTCGTAAATGAAGCCGTGTGAAAAAGGGAAAAGTCTTGAACAAAACAACAATTCAATTATAGAACCGTGGCTACATTTACATGGCAATACAAATCAAATCGAGCCATCAGATAATCAAATAATGACATGTTATTAGCGTGCACAAAAGAAAAAAAAACACAGGTGAGTTGTGTCTTTAATTAATGGATTTTTAGAGTAACATAAGTTGGGAAAACACTTTCAATCTTTTTAATTTTGTCCTTAATGTCTTTGCTTAGTTACATTAGTTTCCCTTTTTGTCTTTATTTTTGCTATATTTTCGTTATTAGCACAAGGAGAGGCACCAATTATCAGAAATAAATCTGATGAATCTCATCAGATGTCTTATTTGACAATCCGACAACTCCAGAAATCAGATAACGATCAGTTTTTTGATGTGCCTAAACAAGACCAGCGATTCTATTTTGAATGTTTCTATAGACCGTGTCTAAAATGTACCAACACATGCACAACCTGACCATACTAGTCACAACCAGAAAGCTGTATTGATATTATTGAAAAAGTAGTGCTTGGTGGTCTTCCCAATTCTATATTTAGCACAAAATCACAATATTGAAAGTGATTTATTATAAAATTCACCACATCGGCCTTTTAGGCTGCTTGACTGGAGTTGACAAGTTCATGCCTCTGCGGATTCAGCTTCCTTTTCGTTTGAAAACAGTAAAGCAAACCAGGTCTCTACAGTATGACTTGCAAGTCAAGAGGCTAATGTGTCAGTTTAATGTAATGTTACTCATTTTACTCTATAATATTGTGCAAGAGACTACAACTATTTACAACCTGTCCAGAAAAATAATAATTAGTAATTTTCCCATTGGTGAATGGTTTAAATCAAATTGCCAATCGAAGGAGAAACTAAGGAAAGATTAGATCCACATATTTTTAGTGCTTTGAATATCTTTGCATTGCAAGTGAATACAACTTACACACAGTACAATTGCTCAAAATGACTTTCAGCCACTTTCAAAGCCCTCCTCTTGAGCGCACCAAAGTCTTGTTGTGAGGACATCAGACACAAACCCCGTCGAAATAGAAAGTTTCACCTCGCACACTGTCGTCTTTGTAACCGCAGACGGTGAAGATCACAGTGTGTGCGGCCGTGCGACATAACAACATCGAGTTAGCCTCCCAAAACAGGCCTCCTCCAAAACCCCAGCTCTCTCACTCTCTCTCCCTCCTCCTCTAATCAAAACGGCCATGAGATCAGCGAGCGCCGGAGTTTCACACACCTGCACCTGGAGGCTGTGGTTTTGTCCCCCGTTGGTGTGGATACAAAAGACATTACATTTTTTGACGAGTAAACGGCGACAAGTGAAGCATGTGCAGAGCAGTGAGGCCCTGACCAAAACAGGAAGTCTGCACGGCTTGGTACACAGGCCTTATCTCTTCTGTGCGACGCTGGTAAAGCTACTACTGCAGTTGGTTGTGGTATTGCCAGGTTCTTGTGCTACATGTAGTGACACCTGGAAGAGAGAGAGGGGGGGGAGTGGAGTGGGGGAGGGGGAGGGTTAAACTCACTAAGTCTATTTATTAATTACATGTTATTACAGCAAATGAAGACATCTGTAATGGAATTGTTTCTGATAATTTGAGTGAGATTTATGTGTACGTGTCATATGGTGCATGCCGCACAATTTATTATTTTAAATTAGACACATCTGTTCATCATATACAAAGAAAAGAATAAAGATGTGTAAATTAAGTTAATGATACTTAAAGTCTTCAATATTATTAGAGGCATTCATTTTGGCAGTGGTGGAAACAGTACTGAAAATATGTATTATCCTTTTATTTTTGAATAAAAGGGCAAGTACTGCCACCAACTTAAAACAATGAATTTTTTTTTTTAATGAAAAATACCCCTCAAAATACCAGTTACAAGTTACATTTTAATAAAATGTTGTTGCATGTTAGCTTTTTATTACAACATTGGCTGGATTAAGTTGTTGTAATCTAAATGTAGCTAATTACAATTACTAGAGACTTGATTTTTTTCTCAGTTACAAGTACACTTTCAAAATTAGACTCAATCTACTTTAAAAAGTACAATTTCCCAGAAAATCTACTCAGTTACAGTACCTGGCGTATTTGTAATTAGTTAATTTCCACGTTTGAACACAACTCTAGGTGTTTGTCAGCTCAGTGATCTTCTGTGGTTGTAAATATACATTTGCTGATAACTCTTCTGCTGTTAATTTCCTGTCTCGACATCTAAGGGCTTGACGACTGACAGAAATCCTGCTATAACTCCTTCTTGACTAGTACACAGTTGTACAGATGGAACTTGATCATTGCAATAATCAAACAACTCTTTTTTTTGTCAAATCAAAAACCAAAGCAAATCCATTATACGCCAACATTATTCCACTCATTATGTCATTAATTAAGAGAGTTAGGACTTCTTTGGCTAAAATGAGATCATGTCATCAATTATTCACCAAATTGAATTATAAGCCGTGGTGACGGTAATAGACAATTTTCCACCACAATATCTACTAAGTAATATTACATGAACGTATGATTTGTGGTAGATTTAAAACGCTAATTGAAGATTTTTCTTGTGCCGCACTCATTTAAAGGTGCACTGTATGGTATGATTGCTGAAGAGGAAAAATCACTCACAGTAAGGTGTTTTTCCAGCACGTGCAAGGTTAAAGGTTTAAATATAGTTCATTTGAATGTCTCATCTCCATAACGACAAGCAGGTGGCGGACCCTCTACGGGAATATTTGCTTAGTGCGCATTTAACTGTATGCAATGTAACGATTAAGCTGATCTGCAGCTCTTTTAAATTATATTTGACAAGTATAGACTCTTTGCTCACATTTAGTACGAAAACTATTACTTCAAAAGATTTTCGCAGTTTTTTATCTGCAACATATAGCTTAACTGACTGAACTATTTAAACTATATATACATTAACTGAGAGTAGGTGTGATGTTGTGTGTTGCACCGAATCACCGAAGCAAGTTCCTAGCCTGTGAATTTTGTTCACTGACAATGGCAATAAACCTTTTCTGATTCTGATTCTGAGATGTTGTGGAGTCAATTCAGTGTCCAGCATCTTCTGCCTTGCACAGTGAGTAGGGATCGGCGATATCGACCAAAGTTAACATCCTAATATATTTTGGCCTTGTCCTGAAAACGATATCTTCCATTATATTTTAACAATGCACCGGGAATGCGCTAAAATGTGCCTGTAAATGTCTTGCTCAAGGTTCAAGTGCCAAAACATGAATGGACCAAATAATTAACCACAAAAGTTCAGAAATAACACATACAATAGCACAATAACAAATATTTATTTCTCTATTTTAGATTGTTTTTAATAGTTTTAAATATAGACGATAAACAACGCACCTACATCAGAGGAAAAAAACACAGCATATGTCTTCACAACTCTGAAACAGACAATTTGAACTACGGTATATATACTATAGATAGTAATAAGGAAGATATAATTACTGATATTATAGGATGTTATTGTTGTTTAAATTCTGTCATTTTCAAGAATCAATTCACGGAAAAGAACACACTTTCACTTTAAGAAATAGCATCAACATTTCGTGCCAGGAAGTCCGTTTTCTTGTGCTCGCTGTAGGTAAAATGAAAGTGGAAGTCATTTTAGTAGATCACCACCAGGAAAGCCCAGCTCCCTCTCGTGTCGGGCGGCTCATAATTTATCCCAAAATGTGTCCGCACTTCTCATAAAGGAGCATTCAGAGGCCTTATCCCGCTCATAAATTACTGCGATAGAGCACGGATACCTCCAGTCTCCTGACAAATAGACCGTGTTGGCTATCGGCTGACAAATTAATTCCAATAATATTCAAATCCAGCGCAGTGCGGCGGCGGCAGGTCATCTTTATTCAGCATTATGCTTTCTGCACCAACATTGTTTATTCAATCTGCAGCGCGCCGTCTGCTTTAGAGTGTTCTGTTTTTCAAGCAATCTATTTCTGATATTGCTCTATTTTCCCGAGACATAGTGATATTTTCACACTGCCCTGGTAATATTACACCAGGCCTAATGGAATCACAGTGGCGCCACCCTGCCCCCCGCCATTTGAATAAACGCACTCAATTAAATCAAACCTGGAATAGTGTAGCTTTTAATTGAAAGAGAATTATCCTCTATATGATTTCAGGAACGATCTCTGGGGAGGTGCAGGAGCTTTTCAACAACTCACCAATTAGACACTTGTCTCTTAAATGGAAACTACCTCCAAAGAAAATGCCCCACATTAGGCTTAATGATTTGGGCACTTACCAATTACACCAGCAATGAATTTCACTCTCGTTAAAACAAGACATCATTTTATGGATTCATAAAGGAGGCGTGGGCCATACTGAGGAGTCGGCATGGTATTAGCCCTTACATCCATAGACTCATTTGAATAACATTATGCTGCCATGAGGAGGCCAGGGGAAGTTATAACCTTGTATTCAGGCCTATTACTTTTGTCTGAACTGAGCAATCCAAACCCTCATGTATATACTGTATATATATATATATATTTTTTTTTTTCATTTTAAAAGTATTGTCTCTTGTCGTAAACATAGTCTCTCCACTTAATAAATCCATCAAAAACACACACAGGAGGCTTCTGTTTGAATGAAAACTATTGGGTTGACAAAGCCTGGAGAAGACATTTTGTAAAGAGAATGAGCGATTCTTGTGAAGGACGTTTCTCCTCTGCAAAATAAAAACCTAAAATGTTGAATGGATTCCACGTTTATTGTGTATCCAGCACACTAGTTTACTGTGTATCCAGCACACTAGATTGTTTTTCCGCTGTGTATCTGAATTATTATCCTTACATGTTAGAAAAGGCTACAATATGCACCCCTAGTGGTCTGGATTTCTGGTCATTCAATAGTGCATTGACGATGAAATGATTTGTATAGTATCTCTCCTTTTATAACAGTACAATGTTTACAATCTGTCAGATGTTATTTGTGGGATGTTTCTTCGTCAATGAAACCAAACATGCCAACCAAACCTAAAAGTGACTTGGAGCGTTCAGTGTGAAATAAATATTGCTTTTCTATGATTGACACTAAAGGTTGGTCCTGGTTTGATCCCGGTTTAGCCCTGATGTTGACTTGGTTTGGTCATGTTTCATTATGGGTCTAGTGCAGGTTTAGCTCCAGTTTTGATGAGAAACACGGGTGATGTGGAGCGGGTCAGAAAGTGAACTGTACCAGACAGTTTGAAGGGTTACCAAGTGATCAACCGTTGTATTTGCAGCGATAACTTCATTTGTTGAGCCGACAGACTTAGCAAAACAACGCCAGCACATGTTAGCAATAGCTGATTTTCTTGTTTATCGATGCACAGCACTTATGATTAAAAAGTGTAATTCAGGATTCAGATTTTATTATTCTAAAAAAACATTTGTTACGTTTGGGTGGCCCTTGGACCCAGAGCATGGAAATAGCCGTGCCCAGAGCCTGTCAACACCTGCCTATACGCATGATTATCCCTGTGTATAGGCTATGTAACTTTTCTGGTGGAAGATCTGCCACATGCTTGTCTCCATGAAGATTTTATTGCTTTGCTTGTAATGTTTCGTAGTAGCACATTAAACATATCTAGCATTTATTTCAGTATGGGTGTTTACATTGCTCGCAAATACTGAAAAACATACAGTCTTAGTCTTACATAGATACCTCTTACACCTGCGACTTTGCCTATCGGAGCCACCTTTTTATCTTCTCTGTAACATCCAGGCAAAGCCATAACATCTCTGTGGAGACGTATGGTGTATGGTGTAAAAGTATGATGGCAGACGCTCCAACAAGAGCATAGTGCATCTTTAAAACCTTTTAAACATCTTCGTATCAATTTAAGTAAAACAGAATGCACAAGTTAAATGTCACTTGATCTTTTAGCCTGCACTGGATTCAAAGCAGGTTTCTCAGTCTGGTCCAAACCTCCAGTTCACTCCCAGCACTGCTCCTGTGCTCTCCATTTAGTGCAGTCATAATATTGACAAAAGAGGGCAGCAGGCTGCTACTGATTGACCAGCCTCTCCTCTCTGCCTCCCTCCCTCCTCCCACCAGCGCCGCTCCTCACTGGCCTGAGACACATGCTCCGCTCCGAGCTGCCTGTCTGCGTGAGTGACTGCCAGATTGGTTTATTTTAGTTCATCATCCCCCTCATCAATCTTTTACATGGGACTGGGTCAGCAAAGATGACAAAAAAGTGAACGTTCTCCAAAGTTTCTGGGTAAACACGAAAAGTCTCTTCTCCGAGCGTCCTTTTCTCACTGTGATATATGAAGGCAATGGCTTTGTGAACTAGGTGCCAGACCACATCACAGAGGCTGAGCTGAAGGAGCAGATTGCACCATGACGTCTCCGCTCTCTCCTCTCTCAAACACTTATAAAATACAAAAAAGACATTGACCACCAGCCGACACGCTCTTTCAGCTCTAACGTTCATTAAGTGCTATGTGCTGTTAAATAAACTTTTACAGGCTCAAACACATGTCCAGCATTCCCACTCATGTCTCCTGGTCACCTCTGAAGTGTCACTTTGTAGTACGCATTAGTTTCTTAAGTGACGTCAAGGGATTACATTTTAAAGTCACAGTAGAGTTTATAGATTAGGCTAGTCTTTATACCTTTGAATATTAGACAGGGAGAAGACAGTTGTTTGTAGCAGAGTCGTTTATGTTCTCTTAGGAAGTGACAATAATACTATAGATCATGAGTGGACAGAGTCTATGTTGTGTGATGTACTTTTATAAATAAGAAGTACACCATTGAGTGTGTGAAGTGGTGAATAAATGGGAAGAACAAAACTGAGACGGAAGCTGCCAGGAAACAGGAGACCGTAAACATATCTTGCATTTGCACAAAAACTTCATGAGAAAAACATGTCTTCTTTTACCTCTTCACAGATTCAGCTTGTCTCTATAAAGATAGAATAAATGTTGTACTTTTTTCTTTTTTGTTTTGCCTGTATGGCTTTATTAGACAGGATAGTACAGAATGAAAGGGGACAATAGTGGGAAGGACATGCATCTGTGCCGGATTCGAACTCACACCGCTGCTCACATACGTTCCATCTACTCCACCACCAAGCGGTGGTTATACATTTTTAAATCAATTTTATGTCTGTTTTGTAGTATGCCTTAGCAAACGAGAGTAATAAAAAATATGATTTGACAAGCTCTCGAGGTTATACGCATTTTGTCACATGGTTGGCACCGCATTCCACTTCAACCGGTCCTTGGGGGGAAAAAAAAGCTGCTTAGAATTGGTCCTTATGAGAAAAAAGATTGGGGATGCTGCACTAAAAAAAAGTTACCTTTGTGCACCTTTAAAGTTTGTCTGTACTTTGTAAACAGCTAAACTCACTTTTGAATTTTTGAAAAGGTTGGCCCAGGCACAGTGCAATTGTGTGGACTAATTCCAGCAGCAATACACGATATTCATTTACTTATAATCCATGTGGCCCCTAATTAATTACCACAGTTTATTAGACTGGGACAGTGCAATTAATATAAAAGCGAGTTTTAGTGTCTCAAGGCTGTTTGTCCACAATGGTGGCAATTAAAAGTTTTCTTTGTTCGCGTTACCTTTTCAAATTTGGGCGGATGCCAAAACTAAAAGTAAAAATGAGCTGGAGAATTGAGAGACAGTGTGAGATTCATCCGACAGACATTTTCCAATCCTTCAAATAAATGAAAAATGCTCAAAGCCCACTCCTACTTGTTGTCATGCATGAGAAATATTATTGTTATTTATATTTGTAGTGTTTTTCCTCCCGCTTTTGGACACATTACATCAAGGAACCACCTCACTACCAAAATTTTACACCAAACAGTTTACTTTTCTTATAATACTATTCACAAAAACAATGCTGACAAACTTCCCATTGTTTCAAGGATCCAAAGTTAATTTATAGTTTTTGTTTTATTGGCACTATAAAAGGGTTCATGTTAGCAGAAAAACGTCTCAACCTACCAACATATGACATCATTTAAATTTTGACAAAGTACTTAAAAAAAATCTGTTTATATATATATTTTTTATCGGGGATCTTCTGTCATTCTGGCCGGCTACTGTTTTCCTCCGCACATACCTCGGCGTGATGATGGCCCAGCGACAATCAGGAATAGGTCGCAGACAGGGTGAAAAAAAAATAATACGTCAAAAAAGAAAGCGAGGATAGAGCAGCATGGAAAAAGCAGTTGGCCTTTTGAATTCAAACACATGTCAGATGTTGTAAAGACTTGTCAAAGCGCGAAAGGGGAAACTCCGGCACAGGAATGAAATGCTGGTTAGTGAGTGTTATTAGTGAAGCCAGAGCCATCTTACTCCAGGTCTGTATGAAATTACTGCAAATGGAAAGCACGTTCAGAACCTCCCGCTGCACTATCTATCCAGCAGAAAGAGACCGCAAACTAAATGTGAAGGCCTTTTTTGGACAGTAAAGATCTATGAGGTAAAGATGTAGGTTTCTATCTTGGATTTAAACAGGTACAAAATGTAATGTTTGGAACAACTTTGTGTGTCAGGATTCTTCAATGCCATAATCAGCCTAGAATGAATGTTTTTATGTTGTCATTTCAGGACTCCAAAGACCTCGATGTTTCTTAGCTTATATATTTTGTTATTTTTTAGTTTATTTGTTTGTTTTTTTTCTTTGCTACACAACAAAACACAGCTTGGGTTTGTGATTACAGCAGTATAACATATATTTCTATAAGTATATATGTTTGGAAGGCATACAAACCGCAAAAACCTCACCACTTATATTTTAAATAGAGATACTACACTACTATATTTATTTTCCTCAAAATGTTTTACTGCGAATTATATTGATTTGTGAAAGTTAATCCTCAATAACGTTTACATTGTTTGATGCTGAGGCAGCAAAAACTCTCAGAACACTATACTCCTCGATGTAACTATGATAAGGGCTTGACTTTTGTTTCGAATGTTAAAATCATGAGCTCAACACATTTTTGCTCATTGTAAAGGCTAAAAATACAGGTGGGAGATTATTTTTCTCTAGAGATTGAAAATATCTCAATTGCCGTTCTGGAAATATGCAAGATTAGAATATCATCTAAAAGTAAACAGCAAAAAGAGCTGATTTAAATGACACTGAACAGAAACATCTAATATAATCTTTCAAACAGGGGTATATAAATACATTTCTACACTTTGTTAACACATTTTTGTTACACAGTTAAATTACTGTTTTAATATTGTTATTGAGATAATGCAAACACATATTGATACATTCATTTTTGTCCTTATTGCCCACCTCTAGCAAGAAATAGAAATCTGACAGAAAGAACTATTTTATTGCCTAGTTGTCATGTACCCGATTTCATTACTTGGAAACAAGTCGGTGTAATCCCTCATTCAACCAGGAGTGATCCATCGTAGAAAATGTTTCAAAGGTAGTCATCTGGACAATGTCTGACAATGTTTCAGAATAAAAATGACTTTCGGATGAAAGTCGAGACATCTTTACTTTTACATTTAATTAAAAGCAATTCATTATATTCCATCTCAAATGCATACAACGGGTATCTGACTATACAGTAGTTTCATGAGAAGTAAATAAGGTTAATAAAGCCCCTATTGTAGAATAAATACAATTTTAAAAAATAATAGCACTTTCAGTCCAAGCCTAAAATGAAAAGTGTGGAGGCTCAACTTAAAAAGAGGTTGGTTTGCCTCTGTAAAGAGTTCCTGTCACTTACTTAGCATACTAGGTGTTCTTCATGAGTCGAGGGAGAATGGACATGAGATTGACAGACAGATTGGTGCTTCATCTGCAATAATACACTTGATGCTTGAGTGAGAGGTAACAGCCGAAACAGCTGAGCTCTCTCTTTTCATCGGTCAGTACAAGCTTCCATCTGCTGTGGTCATTAGCTCTGAATGAACCCGACAGAGTAAACTTCAAGAAGATATGGCTCAGAAATGTATTCCTAGAGAACATTTACTCTGTGACAGTCTTTGCACAAATAGAGGGTATCCTCATAGGCGCACTATCTGTAACTTTTACCAGAGGGTCTGCCACCTGCTTGTGTCCATGGAAATGTTATTGCTTTGCCCAGAATATTTCAAGATAAGGCATTAAACATACTATTTAGCTTTTTGAATTTTTTAATTGCAGGTGTTATTCTTGCTCAAAAACCCCTTGAAAAACATGCATTCCTAGTTGCTTCTGCGCAAGTGCACTTTGGTTGCTTTCTCCGGCAACACATACGAGCACTTATGACAATGTATTTTTTACTCTTTGAACATATATATTTAAATATGAGCCCAATTTTCATGGAAACACATGTTTTAGTTGCTAATAAACATGAGCTAACAGATCAGTGCAGAGAAACATCCAGGTCTACTGACTTACAGTAAGTGTAACATTTAATGTGTTTGGTGATTATGTCAAATTCTTACCGTCTCTGGCTAAAAGTGAAAATAATTAAGCATGACTGGTGCAAATTGGAGAACGACAAGCTAACCTCCCTGTGACTTGGCCTATTGGCAGCACCTGTTTGTCTCGGTGGAGGTGGGAGATTGAAGTTTAATGGTATACAGTGGAACATTCCAGGAAAAAGCATTAACATTCATTAACATTCATAACCAACTGCCAGAATCTCTGCCAAAAAGTTACATATTGCACCTTTAAGTGTATTATTATGTGTCTTGTTTTTGTGGCGCAAAGCCAAAATGTTGTATGCACACTTTCTTATTCCATGCATGTGGAGTTACGAGCTGCCGTTTCCCGATCTGTAAGTTTAGTATTGTCTTGATTGATGATTTTATATTCAGGCCCAAGAAAGGGCATGGACGACCTGCAAAGTCTATGTGGCTCTGCTGTTAGGAAATACAGCACCTTGCCTTGGAAAGCTGTTAGTTAAACCAGTTCATGAAATTTTCCCCTCCACCTTATTAACTCTAAAATTCTCACTGAATGTCATCTGGACCCAGACCACCACAGAAATGCAATGTCCTTTTGACTCCAAGCTCGCACACAACCAAACAAGAACCCACGGCCTTTGGAAAGAACAACTCTGTAGCATTGGCCAAACTGTGAAAACACACCACCATCTTCACCGCCATCCTCTTCACAGGAACATGTGACTCACCAAACAAACGTTTTTGCCGCGAACGTGATGTGCTCCGTTCCAATGGCGGGCCCTTTCCCTGGTTCAATAACGCACGCAGCACACACAGAACACGGGTGCAGGGTCGGGCCGGCGCACATGAGAGACGCTTTGAAAAATAAGCCCTCATTTGGGGAGAGTGGATTCAGATGGCTTGGCTGCAGCTCAAAGCCACGCAGCTCTCCGGGTCAGCCTGTTTTTTTCACTGTCGGATGCTGGGCGCTGATGTGTTCAAGTGTGGTGTGCTTCAATCAAGGGACCTGGCAACTCGGCACCAAGGGTCAAAATGCCGCATTGTCATCTATACCACATCCAAAGATTGTACTGTTGAGGTCTTTTTCTCTTGGACTGTCAAACCTTGATTCTAGCCTTGAAAAAGCAACCGAAATTGAAATCGGCTGTAGCAAGGGAATCCCAGGTCTGAAGCAGAAACGCTTGAAAGAAAAAAAAGGTTATGAGCCAAGTTTGGAGGTATAGAGAAAAGACAGATGTTTAATTTCCTTCGCGGGAAAAGAAAGTTGTGTGGTGCAAAGTGTGGATTAGCGATGTTTGTTGAATGCAGTATATTTTTGACTTCCTCAAATTTAGAAAGGCGGTAATTAACATAAGCAGTACCCACCCCCTCCCCCCCAAACAAAAACAAACAATGAAGTCATGAGTCACTGAAGTATGGCGCTAATCTGCTGTTGTTTTGTCTCTATCTGAAATGTGGGTCTCGGGTGATTCCCTGTCCATGTGTAATCAATGTGTTTGTGTATCAAGAAAACAATTATTGTTTGCTCACTGACTCAAAAGTTAGCGGTTATATTCTCTGCTCTTCGCCGCATGCTGTTGTTCTGTTAATGGGCAAAACACTTGACCAGTCTTACCTTCAATGTTTGCATTTGTTTGACCGTGGCTCAGTGGTTAGAGCACGCTCGGACCATTGCATGCTGTTGTTGTGTCCTTGGAAAAACTCACCCCGAAAACTTGAGGTGGCGGAGGGTGGCTTCTCCCAAATTATGTGTAAATTGGGTGTTTATGTGAGTGGTAGGTGGTCGGCTGAGGGCTTAGATTTGCAGAATATCCGTCAGTCTACCTCAGGGCAGCTATAAACAGATTGATAAATCATTTTAACTTTCACTCTGCTTCCAAGTCGCCTTTGTATCTCAGTCAAAGGTCACAGTGCTGCTCAATAAGAAGATTCTTCAGGTAGGCTTAGCACAGTGGTCCCCAAACTACGGCCCGGGGGCCGGATACGGCCCGCCTCCACATTTGACCCGGCCCCCTGAACAATTCAAGAGACGCATTATTCATGCTCATATGAGTCATAGATTCTGCTCTGGACAAACTGAAGCTGAACTTTTACCCAAGACTGTGCACGGCACAACACAAACTTTCTGTGAAGAACCCAGAGAGGGTTATTTGATTTTTATTGATTTCATGAATAATGTTATTATATATTTCCTGAATTATTTTTTTCTGTGAAGAACCCAGAGAGGGTTATTTGATCTCGGAAAGGGTTATTCATATCTTTGGTGGTTATATGTGGCTTTCTGGAAAACAATACATGTTTACATTTAGGCCCCCCTGCGATCGTCACACTTTTTTCTGGTTCAAACTGACCCTGGCCCCCCATCAGAGAAGGGAAAAGTTATGTAGCCCTTACAGGAAAAAGTTTGGGGACCCCTGGCTTAGCAGATTGTGTGTCAGGGCTGTTTGAGGAGAAAAATAGCTCTCAGGACAAAAACACTTCTGTGGCCAGCATCACGGACATCACAGTTTCCAAGTGGAGCCGGGCGAACTCTGGAGACCCAACCCGGAAACCAATCTTCTAAGCGTCACTCTGCTCTGCTGTTTCAGTTGGTAAGTGTTTCCTCATGAATGTCTTCTGCTGCATTTGGTGTAAAAAGTCTGTACCATTTATGGATGAAATGGAAAATTGTCGATGACCGTGTTTGTTAGTGTTTGAAAATATGTGGGCGTCCTGACAGATAAAACAAAGCATTTCACTTACACACTCACAGTCAATCAGCATGAAGCAGGTTGGTTAGGTTGATTAAAGGATTGTTTACTTGTGTTGTGCTTTGAGTGTGCCTTTTATCCAGACATAGGATATCAGTGGTTCCAAACTTTTTCATTACCTCCTTAACATTTTCTCACACTGACTCGAGTACTAGGCAAATTAGTCTGTTTACTAAAGTGTCAATTCTCACTATTTTATGTTCTTATTGAATTATATAATTGTCCAAAATGCTCCAAAACGTTCTTAAGGATATACTAATTAGTCCAAGGAAAATGTCTTTATTCACCTACTATTCCAACTACATCCTGATAAGTGCTTGCATCCCTGTGCCCCTGGTTGGGAAGTACTGCTCTACATACTGCTAGCACTGATCTACTTTGGGGAATAAGTTGTAAAGTAAGTATCTCTGTGACCGCTCTTTAAATAACTAGTGGATTATGTTTTTAATTGACTCACAACTGACCACCCCAGAGCACTCACTCGTACAAAATGAGAAAACGCACATGGGGCTAACACTAATAAACAGTTAGCACAACAGAGTGTAACAGCATTATGACAAAATGGGGCTATCATGTGCGCTTGACCGCCCGAGGCCTCTTCGGCTGGTCAAACGCAGCCTAGCGAGAAGGTTAACTGGACGATATCTGTTGTTATTTTAGCATTGGCATCTGTTCCATTGCTTACATTAGCAGTTATGGAGAGCACTGATATTAGTCATGGGCCCGGAGTTGTGTAATTCAGACTTACTAAAGCATTGACTCCACAGCATGGTCTGTTTCCTCCTACAGCCAGGCCCTGATAGGGTAATGTGGGGTGTAATGACGGCCAATTACAAGGGATCACCAAACAGGACACACAAACACTGCAGCGGACAATGGGTTAGTTTTGTTCTTCTTGGCAAGCGTTAAAAAACATATTATTTTATGCAGTGTCAAATTTTAGTGTTGCAATAAAGTTATGGTTAAGGTAAACTTTATTGCCTTCAGAGGGAAATTTGTCCTCAGCACTTGACCCATCTTTCAATGTCGCTGGGGAATCCTGTCAGTTGGTAGAGCGGTCATATCCATTGGCCCATATGTTGGCGGTTCAGTCTCAGCTCCCACAGGAGAATACTGCGTCTGTGTACACTGGTGTATGAATGTATGTGTGAATGGGTGAGTGGTTCCTTGATGTAAAGCGCTTTGAGTGCTTTGAAGGTAGAAAAACACGGACCAATTACTGTCAACAATTAAAATTACTGTAATTGTATTATGATAATTGTTATCTGGACTGAACATATATTTTTAAATGTTCTCTGTCTAGAAGTCTTCAGTCAACATATTTTTACATTTAATGTACAACAGAAATAATTGTTTGACATATTGGGGAAAAAAAATAAAAAATAGGAGGATTGGGCGAAACAGTGCAGTCTCCAGATCTTGAACTCGGCTGGGACAGGGCATTAGCTGGAGGATTTTACTTATTGTGAATGTTTTTGGGGTTGATGGGGGAAACCAGAGTACCCAGAGGAAACCCACCTAGACACAGGGAGAAACACTGGACAAAAAGGCTTGGGTGGCCAGATGTAACAGGCAAAAGTTTACCCCCCACTTGGATTATAGTTAGGGTTAAAAAGGCTCTGTCATACTCCAGGTATATTTAGGCCAATGCTATGTTATCCTTAGGTATTTTTATGGTCTAGGCCAATTTATACCCCCTCAGGCCAGATTGCACCCCAGAATATCAGTAGAGTTCATCTTTGTCAGTTAAATTAACGTTAAAGGTACTTGGATTGGAAAGTGTGACTTCACTGTTGTTTAGGTCCAAATGCACAAAGTTTCAGTAACAAATATCACAAACAGGGACTTTATCTGAACCTCTTGATGAATTAAAAGCATCAATAGTCGTAATAAATAAAATGCATTGTTTCAGTATATTCGTTTTTTTTTATTCTTGGCTCAGATTGTAATGGAAAAAACAATTTGATAATGTATGTCAAAAATAGCTCTAGAAGATTCTCTTCTCTACCATAGACTTTGATATAGACTCTCTCCTGACAATTTAAAGGTGAAACATTTCCAGTGGAGGGTCAGCTACCTGCTTGCTTCCATGGAGAAAGTTTCACGGTATTTATTTAAGTTATCCATCTCCATGAAGGTTGATTCCACCAGGACAAAAATTACCGGTCCGATCCATGGAGAAGCAAGTCTGCTCACAGTAACAATGTATTTTTGAGGAATATTATTTTGAGGAAGCTGTTATTGAATAAATGCAAGGTAAATCACTTTAGTGCCATACTGTGGACCATTACAGACAAAGCAAAAACAAGCAGATAGCGGGGTATCATTAAATAGGAAATAAGCTGTTTTATCTTGTGTAACTTGTATGTGGGGGATTGTTTGTGGATGGGCCACTGGAATAAAATCAGCCAAATCACAAACCACTGTTCGAAAATGGGTGCCTGCAAAAAAAAGAAAAAAAACAAGCAACATATTGATACACTTGCTAATGTTTCTCAGAAACACTAAGCTGGTTAATAACACCAGAGATTGCTCCATCGATGTGTGTGAAAATGTGAGAATGATCCCACTTCTCACCTGGTCTTACGGTGCACCTTTGTCCTCTTCAGCGCTGGCCAGTATCAGACCATGGACCACCCAAACCTGCTCCATATAAGGGGCTGTTAGCGAGGCTGTTAGCGAGCCGTGCAGCCTGATCCGTAGCAGCGCTGGTGGGGTGTGAGCGAGCGTGGTATGTGGCGAGCGCAGATAACCTCCAGCGCAATGCTCCAATAATTGGCCCTGATGAATTGAGCAGCCGGAGAGATTTGCTTGGTGCAAATTGAATAACAGTTTCTTTCCTTTAGTAGATGTGGTAGATAATGATAGCACACAGTGACCCAAGC
Organism: Chaenogobius annularis; assembly: GCA_015082035.1. Taxonomy (NCBI): domain Eukaryota; kingdom Metazoa; phylum Chordata; class Actinopteri; order Gobiiformes; family Gobiidae; genus Chaenogobius; species Chaenogobius annularis. Next base: position 244,523 of record BJKM01000301.1, on the reverse strand, counting down.
ACGCACAGCACTGGTCTGTTCTGTGTACAAGTGAACTCGGGCAGTGATGTTTTACAGCAGGCTTGTGTTGTGTTGGGCCAAGACTTACTTCTATATCGGAAAAAGTGAAACTGTAGCAAAGTTCAAAGAGTTATTTCTTAGTAGTTTTCCTCAAAGGTGCGCTATGTAATTTTTCTGAAGTCTGTCACCTGCTTGAGTTCATAGAGATGCTATTGCTTTGACGGTGATTTATTAAAGTTATAATATCTCCATTTAAATTCTCTGTGAAGACAAGCAGGTGGCAAAACCCTCACCTGAAAAGTTTATCTTTTATATATAGAATTGCATAGTGAGAGACAGCCATGAGAGCTGATAAATCTTTCACATTAAGGTTCCACGTTTGATTCCTTGATCATATTTTGTGAGGTGTTTTGTTGTATCTAAGTGGGATTCCTCTGATTACAGCAGTTTTTCTCATTAACACAAAACATAATGGCTCTGAGCTGGAGTAGAATCCAAAGGCCAAAGGATTAGTTACCTTAATATACCATGAATCTTGTTCACAAGTAGACTGGTGAGGTCCTGTTCTAGTCCTTATCCGGTCTCATTAAGATATTGTTTCTTGTTTTGTCCCGTGTTTTGATATGTTGTGTGCGAACCAGATTGGTGAAGAATGCTATAAATTCTACAACGCAAAAAATAACCCAAAAACCAGTTACACTTAGAGCTGACACACTTTGCACCTGTAACTGACAAAACTGTCCAGGAGATCATCACCAGTCTGATCTACATGCTGCCTCAATGTGTTACCCACCAGATTTCTAAAGTCTGTGCTGAATAGTTTGTCGCTTCAATCTGGAACAAACCCAATGTATTTGAAAACTGCGGTCATAAAGCCTCTCCTAAAGACGAGCAGTCTTGATGCCGCAGTACTGAGTAATTCTTGGACCATCTCTAATCTGCCATTTTGGGGCAAAGTCCTTGAAAAGGTTGTTTACCAACAGCTCACTGATTTCCTCTTAATAAAAAACAAATTTAATGTTTTCCAGTCAGGTTTTAGACTGGACTGGAAAACATTTAGCACTGAGACTGCTCTTGTCAAGGTGACAAATGACATCCACCTGAACACTGACGTGGGTAAAGCCTCAGTCTTAATTCTGTTAGATCTGAGTGCTGCTTTTGACACTGTCGATCATGGGATCCTCTTACAGAGACTAGAGGACTTGGTGGGCATCACTGGCACTGCTCTAAACTGGTTAAAGTCCTATCTGGAAGACAGGAAGGTCTTTGTCGAAATTGCTAACTGTGCTGATATTCAGCAGGGGAACCTGCGTTTCAGTTTTATGCAGCTTAAATCTGGAACAGTCTTCCAGAAATGTGAGACAGGCCTCTACTCTGCCAATGTTCAAATCTAAGCTAAAAACTGTCTTGTTTGGCTGTGCATATGACTGAAATGCTTTTCTTTGCACTATTTGACGGATAACTTGAAAATGGCACCTTTAAATTTCTTTAAATTAAAATGTCTTTCTTTAGAGAAATTCTTTACAATTCAAAAACTACTATTTAGACACAATTACATCTGAACATGTAAAAAATTCCGCTCGACACAATAGCCCTTTGTGCCGGTGTCCAAGTGCGGCTGCATAGCAGTTGCCTGGGGAGAGGGTTAGAACACACGCTGGTAAAATTGTCAGTCGGCACTAAGGCCACAGCAAAGTCCAGGAAGAGCCTGGCGCACCTACCCACTGATCAAGAGCGAGTTTTAACACTAAAAGCTTTGCTCGAGTTTTGTCTGTGACAATTAGTTTAGCAAAAGCTAAATCTAGGGAGGGGGCAGACGAGACCGGGTCCGTCGTTGAAGATACAAAATTGCCACAAATTGTCATTGTGTCCTTGGGCAAGACACGTAACCCACCTGGCCCCAGTCTCTGCGTACACATGTGTGCAAATGTGTGTGTGAATGAGTGACGATTCCTTGATGTTAAGCCTTGAGTGTTTTAAACTATTCACTACTGTTTGACAATTGTTATGTGGACTATTCAGACTCTACAATACATGCACACATTTTCAGAATTTTATTTTCTCTATCTAGAATATTCCCTACAGTATTTCAACCTTTAATGTACAATAGAAATAATTGCTTGACTAATTAACAGCTATGTATAATGAAAAATTATACTTTTTCCTTTACTAATGTGTCTTAAAATAATTATATTGATGGCTAAGTTATATCCACTGAATCACTATATTTCTATATTTTGCACACACCCATTTTCACCCAATGATATTCTCATGATGATACTGTAGCCTGTGTATCCAAACATGGTTGACTCTCTCCCAAAACATTGGACCTCACATCCCAATATCCCAGCATGCTAATTTGTCATGTTTATGACAGAAATTATCTGTAAACAAGTGAAAAATATTCCTCTTTCTCTTCGGTCATAAAGAAAGTTTTAAATCTGTCTACTGTTAACAGGCTCAGCCACAACAGAGAGCCGCTGCCCTGAGAACTGTCTACCCTTCGTCAACACTTCATCTGCACTCAAGACTTCTCTGGCGTCACGACGGTCTATGGCCTTTTTTGTAGCTGGGAGATTAACTCATTCAAATTCAACGCACATCATTGCAACCCATAAACAGAAACATATGAAGAAGTTACAGGGGGATTTAGCTGTTAATGCCTCAAAATCTGACTCAAATTTGTTGGAACACAAGATGGGATAGATAGACAAAAGCCTCAGATGTTTTAACAAGCAGTTTTACCATTTGACTTCATATACAGTAGTAGTGGTGTTGAGGGGCCACTCGCTAACATGTGGGCAACTGGATCCGGGTTGGAAAATGTGTAAAAGGAGATGAGAGGAGCGTGTGACGACATTACTGCAGATTACACCGGGATCACATGTGGATCACCCAGCATGGCCACAGGAGTCAGAATGGTTCACAGCTCAAATAAATGATCTGTTGCCAAAACACACTTATTTTTCAACTTTTGAATTGTATTATTTCAACTACAATACTTTGATGATTGAAATATTTGTATTTAAAATTGTATGCACAGAGATTTGTACTTTCTACTCTGCTCTTCTCCTTGTACACAAACTGCTGCACCTCCAGCCACAGCTCCATAAAACTGATCAAGTGCAAACCTCATCTGGCGCCTCTTGGACGACAGAGTCTGCTACAGGAGAGAAGTGGACCAGGTGGTATCCTGATGCAGGGGCAACAACCGGGAGTTCAACGCCCTGAGGACAGTGGAGATGACCACTCAGGCCCTCACTGAGATTGAGCTGACCGCTTCAAGAAGGCCCACCGTCTGCTGACGAAAGCCAAGCTGCCAGCGCAAATGATCGTACAGTTCTACACGGTCAACATCGAGTCCATCCTCACCTCCTTCAACACTGTGTGGTACGCTGGAGCCACAGCCAGGGACAAATACAAACTGCAGCCTTCCATTTCTCCAGGTCAGATCACAGCTGACCCTTCTCGCCCTGGACATGGACTGTTTGGGCCACTCCCCTCACGCAAAAGGTTATGAACTTCTCACCACAAGAACAGTTTCTTCCCCATCTGCTGTTAAACTCACAACACCTGACTCTTTAAATGACTCACATCCACAATACTTCATATATTTGCACTGATGTTCTTCTGTTTGTATATTGTATAATTGGTATTTATATTGTTATTATTGTTGTACTGTATTGACAATATATTTTCACCTAAAGAAATAAATCCTAAAACAAATTTGGATTACCTTCAGATATAAACATGCATACTCTTCACTACCGGCTTGACCTTTGTTGTGAGATCGTCCAGCGTCAGCACATTATCTGCTTGAGTTTTATGTTCAACATCTGCCAAAGCTCTTTGTCAATTCCTCTACTGGAGCTGCTTCAATTAGCTCCCATGTATCCATAAATCCTGCTCCTGCTAACACAGCTGATGCGCTCCTGACACCTTCTGGTTTCAACTTCAGTGACCCCCGGTGCAGCCTGTGAAGAGGGCGCAGAGCTGGGCCCGGCAAGTATGTGCGGTCAGCTTCACAAAGAGGAAGGAGAGTACAGCGAGAGAGAGAGAGAAAGAGGGAGAGAGGGAGAAAGAGAGAGAGAGGGGAAAGAAACTTGCTTTTAATAAACAAGATAATAGCTGCCATACGCCCTCCTCACACCACCACCGCGGCCTCTGCATTACTCGATGGGTAATGCTGCTCTTGGTTCTATAAAATCTAGACTCATTGTTGAAGAATGGGGCTGAATGAGAGTGTGAGAAAAAGAGCAGCAGAAGGATCTTCAAACTAACAATTATGTGGCGTCAGGATTTTTATGGGCATGATTTAGTCGGAGCGGACAGGCCATAACTGGGCCTTATGGTGGCCCTGGTTTAATACGGTCATGTTGGAGCGAGACTAAAGGTTTTGTTGTGCAGTGTTTTCCTTAATGGCTTGAAAAGGAAAGGTTTTATATTAATAGTGATGGTTGAATTTGGCTAGTCAACTTTTTATGAGACAAAAGCCTTATTTTAGAAGCCGACCATATCCTGGCATTTCAAAACAGAAGTGTGATGTAATCTAAAGTAAGTAAAGGGAAGGGAAGGGAAGGAAAAGAAAAGAAAAAGCACAAATGCACATGAACACTAATGTGAAGACAATGAAAAATTTACCTTGGAAGTTTGATCATGAAAATCAACCTAATTCATTTTATTTTGATCATTTTCATTCATGGACTATATTCATTTATCGCGATGTAAAAGTGAAAACAATCAAATGCTAATCAATACTAAAACTGGTATTGAAACTAGATACTAATTTGAAACAAGTATCATACTAATTTCCTGAACAGTTTTATAATAAATTGCAGTAGGAAAGTGTCTAAAAAAGAGTGTTTGTTGTTGTTCTTGTTGTTGTTGTTGTTGTCATTGTCATATCAGTATCGAGTATCCAAATCCAGTTTCAAATTTTTGTATCACGACAAAACTATTCATTTATGGATTAAATTGTGTCCAATTAATGAAATTGCCAGGCAAAACATTAAAAACAAATTACTTACTTACAATGTTGACAGTTAAATTGACTATGTTTTGCATTGTCGTCGCCCCTGTACAAACTGATATTTTAGTCAAAGTGGTTCTCATTTGGGGCCCTTGTGGCACACACAGTAGATGGCTCAGCTCCTTTAGACCTCAGACAGACAGTTGTGGTTATACACGAGGCCTGGCACACTTCACAGTATATCTGCATGTGTTTGTGTGCACGCGCCTTGATACCCCAAAGATAATGTGGATCCAACGAGGTGCAGCAAACCAGAAAGTCTCACAACACTGGCCTGATTCGAATTAGCAAAGAATTTCTTCATCTCCAGAGCGAAGGGTGTGGAGACCAATGCAATCCCCGTCATACTCTACAATACAAAACACTTTATTTTGTGATTTATTGCTGAATAGGTTATGACCCATACAAGAGAATGTCTTTGCTGCAATCATAGTGTCTGTTATTAGCCATTCAAATGTTTTTGTTTTTTCCCCAAATGCCGTGACCTTTGCCGGAGACCTTACAGAATGAAGATGTACAAATTTAACTTTTTTTTTTTTTTCAAAAAGACAGATTGCAAGAGATGACTTTTCGTTTGAAGCACAAATGAATGGCCTTGTTATTTTTTGTCAACAGGGTCGTCTTCTTTTCAATTCTAGCTTTTGTTTCTCTCCATGCTTTCAAATAATGACCTTAGAACTGTAAAATTTGCAACAACAACACAAACATCTTAAATTGTATGATGTTTGTGCTAGTCTAATATTAGCTGGACATAAAAGAATTGTATGTTGTCAATTACTAGAAACAAAACTTACAATTGTGCTGTTTTTACCCATTTTTTGCTTCTTGCTCCCCTGGAATGTACCACAGTATGGTATTCAGCGTATCCATCTTGAATGTATTTAATTTTGGATGTATTTGGCTCAAAAGTAGCTTGAAAAATATGCCTTCTTACTGTAAACTGTGAGCGCAGTCAGGTGGCATCACCTGTTTGTCTCTATGGAGATAAGTTTAATGCCGTACAGTGGAAGTTACATAGTGCAGCTGACACAGACAATTAAGCAAGGCGATGAATCCTGTTTGGAATGGACAGACTTTGTTGCTTGGACCCTGACACATTGGTGGCGGTGAAGGCAAAGGCTGGAGAAAGTTGAGAGCTGATTGGTTGAGAGGAAACAAAGCTGTCTGTGATTTGCTGACAGAGACAGCCCTCGCTAGCTTGATGATTTAGCTAAGAGGAGGATGGATTGATCTTTTAAAACACATGCACAAGAACATAGGGCTTTGTTTTATACATATACTCAACACAAAGAGATTAATATGGTCAAAGTGACATCTTAATTTTAAAGGACAAAAATAAACAAAAGACAACGATAAACGACTTATAATTCTTTTAGTCAGACTTGTACTTTTGTGCCATATACTGTTTGGATTGGCTAGAGCGAAGACCAAATGAACCTAATCGGACTAATAATGTTGAATATCAAGCAACTATGTTATTCTGTTTTCAGTATGTTACAATTTCCCTTATTGTTTTTTTCTCATAACCAGATGTTGGTTTACTGTAATAAGAAAGTGCCCTATGCTGTCACACTGCACACATTGCAATACATTACCGTTTTATTTGCTCACATTAACGGCACAATGACCACCAAACCCAGAATTCCCTCAGCTCTTAAGACTCTACATGCTCACTCCATCTTTTAGGCTTTATTTGGGACATTTGCCATCGCTGCGTTTCGAGTGAAAAACCTCCCGGATCACTTTTTTGGACAGTGCTCGTGTCACAGCTCATGATTCTAGTGGAACACGTCATTTACATCCCAGGCAGCAGAGTGGTTTTTCCCCACAAAGTCATAGCTGCAAAACCGCTGCTAACCAGTTCATGTGGATCCCATGTTCCTTGTGAAATATATTATCCCACTCAACCTCCATCTTGGCCCCGCTGCTCTGGGGCCCCTTATATTTTTTATTAGCATGTCCTTTTCATTCGTCTCCTCTCTCTATTGTCTTCCGCTGCTCTGTTCCTGCTCTCACAGGGGCTGCTGCTGTTGAAGCCCAGGGAGACTACCGCTGTGGTGTTGGGCCAAGTATTTTTGGCTCTGCTGCTTACATGCAAAATGCAAATTATGCTGAAATCCGTCGCAGAGCTCGATCTAATTTGCTGCTAAAACCACGTTTTATGGCGATATCTTTTCCGTCACCTTCGCCGGTTGTAAGATTTGCGCCGACACGTTAGTTATAGTGGCTCACATTACTGGTAACGCCGCATCTGTTCTATTCAATTATATCACTTGACTTGGAATTGACATTTGGTAATGGATACGGTGAAGATATTAAAACGCAGAGACCCGTCCGAGCAGATCTGCATTGCATCCTTTTATGTGACTTGTGGAATCTATTACAGATAATGGCATGATGAGCACAGGCAGGACTTCCCAGGTAGATCCCCTTGCATGCACTGTAAAGTCTTATTTACAGGGAATTATGGTCGTTGCGCCAACACAAAAAAAACACTGTATTTGGCATCAATTTGCAGTCACAATCTTTGGAGTTCTATTTTAAAAACAGAAAAAAACAATACATCACACATTTCCCTAAGTTTTATACATTAAAAGAGCATTTTTAGTTTTCCGTTAGGTTTCTAAACACACAGGCTAAGCTTTAACCAAAACAAAACGGTCCAAGCTGCACCTAAAGATGTTTTTCTATTTCACTGAATCAACTACATGTCTTTCAAAAAACGTTTTTTTAAAAATGCATTTTTCTCACATATAGGGTCAAAAAGATCAGCCCTTAAAGTAGCACCTACACAAAGCAAACTTTACGATCTTGAAAAATTGTACAGAAGAATTTGTTGATGTCTAATACAAAATCTGATTTATTAAAGATAAATCTTAAATTAGGTGAAATTTGATGATTCAAATACTAAATAAGATATGCCTTTGCAATTTAGTTTGTATCTCTATGATTTATTCATTCATTTCAGATTTGTATGTTCCAAATATGTGATGTATTTATTCATGAAAACATTACATGATGAAAACGTCCAATACATTTTTTCCCTTTCATTTATGTACGTAAACTACAGAAAACGTTGTGTTTAAATTTAAGAGTATTTCCTCTTCACCTGCAGTGTCTATATATAGTTAGTGAGCTTTATTACGACTACACAAGTTGTAATAAAGCTGATGGTAATAATTTTGCTTGAACATTCAGGTTTTATTAAGATCCTGCCACTTTTTTACAGTACGTTGACACATGTCTATTGTGTTGGACCTACACGCATGCTGGGATTCCCCTCTTCGTGTTTATGTGGTATTACTGAGCCCTTTGGCCAGACACTTGGCCGGCCCTCCTGTGTCTGGCACACTGTAACACCGGGCGTGCCAGGACACGCCGGAGAGCCAGGCTGCAGCAGCTCTGCTACAGGAATGTGTCAGTCATTGCTGCCATCCATCGCAGCTGATAATTCAAAATGACAATATAATGAAAGTGGCGAGCTCAAAGTGGTCTGATACTGCAATGTGCTACTTTCACCTTCTCCCTCATTGGAGAGGTGGGAGGAGAAGTAAAAGACACATAAAGGAGACAGTGAATGGAGATGAGTAAGCAGCCCGGCCAAATGGCTTGTTGATCAGGATGCTTTTGGGCCTTTAACGTTTTGGCCACGTTTACTCTGACTATCATCTGCTCTGCTCCACAAGGAGAAGAAAAGCTGCTCTTTTGGACCATTAGATGAAATGTTTTGTTTCCATTTTTGAAAGATGGTTACCCAGAAAATGACATCAGACTTCAACAGCAAGACAAGGCACAAACAGGGAATCAGTCTTCCTTTGAGAAACAAACTCCTCACATTTCCCCATTAAGCAGAGAAATATTAAAGAAGATGGATTGTTGTGCGCAGTGGTGGCTGCACTGGGACATTAGCATACCCAAAGCCCTTTCAGCGCGCCCATTATTCCATCTTTGAGATTCCACCTTGTGGCTTGTGTCAAGCAGAGAATACCTCTGATGGAGGTGTCCTAGTGCGTCTGCTGTGGCTGCGGTGCCAGACAGATGTTGGCATTTGAGTGGGAACCCTTAAGGGAGCGGCCTGTTCCTCAGGGGTGAAGGGGAGAGCAAATTATATTGACAAACATGCATGAGATTCATCCTCTGTCAGACAACCTTTTCAGCAGAGGAAACTTTGACTGATGCAGGCACCACATGAATATTCTTTGTAATTATTTTTCCACTCTTTTGGCTGACTGACAGATACAAAAAATAGTTTTCAAAAACAAAACATCTTGCCCCAAAATTCTGAAGCTGTTCACACGGACGCAGCTTCACACACTATCTCAGTATCACATATTCCGGTGAGATTGCCCAGTCTAATGTGGGGATAAGTATGGCCACACTCCTGCGTACTGTGAAGCCTCCCGCGGGACGTCCTGGCTCGGCCGTCAGCGCAGGATTAATTAGGAGCTACGTCGTCCCCACAGACAAATTAGAGGCTGAGCGGCGGTCAAACAGCAGTCGCATTAGGCAGCCGCAACACAGACTAATGCCACGCTCCACACACCCTCCCCACACACAGGCAGGTAGTGTAATTAATAACACCTCTGAGCTTCAGCATCACCAGTTATTATTTAGCACCTCTGACCCAAAGACATTTCCTCCCGACTGTTGTGAGAAAAGCGCCTTTTCACTCATCACCGAGGGACCCAACAGCTTATACAACCTCAAAACACTTAATATATTTTTTCTTGAGCCGTTTCTTCCACACAGACAACACGCAGAGGTTGGCTGTGCACTGAATGGAGAAGAGGGGGAGTTGGAGGTGGTCGTTGTTTCTGGTTTATCTTTCTTTTCACCAAGTGTTTGCACAGAAACAGGTAAAGTAGCATTTCAATATTCTGCTCCCTCAAACTGGAATGAGTTTCAAAAGATCTGGAAACTAAAAAAACACATTCCAATTGGTCAGTTTAAATTATCGCTGAAAGGTTTTGAAATGGGCTCTGTGGTATCACTGATCCGTACCGCTGTCCTAGCCAGTGATTAGTGATCCTAATGAGGCTTTCTTATAAAGGGTAAATAAACAAATCATAATGAAATAGTAGATTGTAAAAGCATTGGATTAATGGGTTGAAGCAGGCTCTGATTGGTTGACAGACTCAGATGATATGAAATAACAACAGCATTTAAAAAAAGTTTTGTGGTTAAGATTACGTTTGAATTTTGCTCATCTATTTCATCCAAAATATAAAAATGTTGATTCCAGTTCCTGTTTTTGTTTTTCAGTTACATTAATGCATTTGTTGTTCATTGTTGTTCATTTTGTATCACTGATTCTTTCATAAAAATTGTGGTTTCAATGTAAATCAGGCATGTCCAAACTACGGCCCGGAGGCTAAATGCGGCCCTTCCTGCTAAATTGGTCCAAACAACAAAAAGTATTACTTTTTACTGTAAGATAGGATAAAAATCAAGCATTTTGGTCTTATACTAACCTAATATTAATGTTCCAAGTTTTATTAAAGGTGTGGAGGCTCATCGAAACTATGTCAAATGCAAAATTTCGAATGAGCCACTTCATTGTCAGGTTGTCCCATTGGCCCTCTGCTCCGTATGTTTCAAAATGCGGCCCTCGGTGAAAAAAGTTTGGACACCCCTGATGTAAATACAAACAAATTCATATATTAAATAGCTGCATGTTGTTGAATTTCAAATGCACTCTACTCCTTCAATCCATCAAATCAATCAAAAATGTATTTGTAGAAAACTATTCATACAAAAAGACATTTAATGTGCTTTACAACCATACAAATACAGTAAAATCACAATAAAATATACAATCACAGTGCAAAAAACAAAACAAATACAAAACAAGAAATCCAAAAGCTAAGCTAAACTGAACTAAAATCATGTTAAAATGTATTTTAAAAGAGTAGTGCAATCTTTACCCTGGCTTTTTACACTGGCTTCTGTTTTGGAGAAATGCGGCTGACTTGAGCCCATAAACTGCCCGTGTCCTGCTCCACAGAGCGGCTGGAGAAGTCATGGATCCCAGGGGAAACTCGGCTCTCCTCCTCACACTCAGATTAACTGGACTGTGCACCTCTAATGCGGCTCTGAGGAGCGGCTGTAATCTGGTCATAGAGTCCAGCGACTGTAGACATATAATGGACTCAGGCGGCACATCACCAAACTGCTCAGAGACTGTTTCTTCAGCCCTAAATGGACATTATTTACCCACCTCTTTCCCTGTGGTCATTTTCCCTGGAACTTCCATGAGTTGCTGTTCGCAGGTGATTCTTAAACACTTACCAGACATTTTTTTCCAGGAGGGTCTAAAGTGCTTCCATGGGGGTGATCAAGTCAAGTCAAGTTAAATTCAATTGATTTTTTTGTAGCGCACCTTTCATGCACACAGACAACTCAAGGTGCTTTACATAGAAGTATACAGTTCACATCATTTACACATTTCCAATAAATACAAAGAATATACGATTATGACAAAAAAACAACAACAAACAAAAAAAGCACTTTAAATAAATCGCACCCTTTGATTTTTTTCTTTTTGTATTCCTTTTTTGTCCAGCATCAGAAAAAAGGAAACTATACCAAGCTTCTGGGCATGGTCAATATAAAAATAAAGCTCTTATTTACCGCAATAAAACAAAATATTCAAAAATTCAATACAAATAAATAAGCCTGAACTTTTTCAGTGTATGCCACTAAATGTCTTTTGTTTTTGAGTGTTTAATGAGGAATTGTCAAATGCCCAAACTAGTGTCAATTAGACTGTCCTCCAGACACCAGGTTTACTCCTCCTTGTATTCACCAAGAAAATCCAGGTGGGATTTGAGATTCTTCTGCAGAACTTTTCCACTTATAATTGGAGTAAATCTGGAGTCTCAGCTTCACAAAGAGTCCAGCCATTTATTTGCACTCCAAAGGGTTCAGGAACAGCTTTGGTTTGAAATGGGGCTCACTTTTGTCAGGCGTTGTAGGAAACTAGGCCCTAATAGGTCATGATCAATATTAAAAAGAGTCTTTAATTTATATTTAAACATGTTTCCTTGTTTAAAGGAAATAAGTTATAGTTGGGAAGCGTAGAAAGAAAAAAAGGCTTCGCCATGTTTGGAAACAAGCACCAGCTGATAGGAGGGGCCGACAGGACATGATCACACCACAACGCAGTATTCAGAGGTTTAAATGTAGTTAGCACAAGAGTGATTTGAAAACCCTATTGTGGAATTCCTTTATTAATTTCATTTTGAACATTATGAAATTACTGTTTAATTATTATTATTTTTTTTAGATTGTATGCCTGAGGGAACAGATCTTTGAGGGTGTTGATGTTAGAGAAAAGCTATATCTTATTACATTTATGTTGAATACAAATAGTATCAATGTAATTCTGAAATCTGAAATCAAGATGCATAAAATTGTATAAGTAATATGTTTCGGATTTTTGGGAAAAAGCGGCATTCTTTAAAATGCGGTTTATTAAATTAACATTGAATAAGCATGTCTCTGGTTTACAATTTATTTCTGAAATCTGAAATATAAAGTTATGCATTTGTATGTATAACTATTTGGTCATAAGTTGTAAATTTTTTCAACACAACGGCGACTTCTTCATCAAAATCAGACATATTAACTTCAGTCATGCAAAAAGTGATCAACCATTTTGACATAATGCCTTTGACAAAAATATATATATACAGTTTTAAGTAAGTTGAAGAACAATTGATGTAAGAAACCAGGTCATTTTCTATAGTGTTGATAATCTTAATCAAAGGCACTCAAAGAACACACAATGGAACACGATTGACATTGTTTGGCACAATAAGTTTTGTTTTGAGTTGTGAAAGAACTGCGTCTCCGAGCAGTGGGAGACCTGTGATTGTATAAAAACATTCCACACAATGATAATGAATAAGCAGTGATTAGATCCTCAGAGAGATGCCTAAAAAGAGGTGTTTTCAAGAGAAATGCCTAAGCAGCGGAATAATAATTTTAGCATATGTTTTAATAAATCAACAGAGATTAGCGTTAGTATTTTTATAAGAACAAAAAGATGTCTATTTTTGCAACATGTACATATATTTACATTTATATTTGCACAAATTAGTTCTCTTTCTAGAGTTGTGTGCATTGAAAAAATGAGGCAAATCTTAAGAAAAAATTAGACAAATTGGATGGTAATTAAAATGTATAGGAACTGGGAATTAACCACTAACCATTGGGTTGGGGGGCAAAAGCATTCACCACCGAATCACTACCACCCCGTAGTTGCAATTGAAGTTAACAAAATGTATTGATCCAAAAAAGGAAATTAAAAGGACACAGTATTTAACAAATTACCAAATAATTCTACGAGTGAATAATAAATAAATAGGACAAAAATAATGATACAGCAATTCGCAGAAAGAGCTAATAATGTGTCAAAGATTGTTTGAGAAAGATTGTATAATTACCACACCTTAATAAGCCTTAATAAACCTTATTAAAGCATGAATAAAGACATAATTCATGAAGAGTTTATTAAGAATGATTCAGGCTTATTTAATTAGTTAGCATGTTAATTAAGTAGTAAAAAACCTGAATCATATAAACTATTTGTTCATTATAATAAGTTTTTGTTCATGCTTTATTAAGGCTATCAAAAGTGTAGTTAAGGCTCTTAAAAGTGTAATTATTATATAGTGTTTGATATAATATGCTTACACTCTCTTACAGCTTGTCCTTCAAAAGTTGGATTTATTCATTTGTATTCATGTATTCTTACAAATGCTGATAACAAAAGATAAAAAAAAGTGACGGCTCAAGTGTTTCTTTATTGGTCCAGTCCATTTTTCGTCCAGCTGTCCGAAGTGTGGGCCGGTCCGCTGAGTCTTGTGAATAAACATGCTCTGAAGGGGGATCAGGGCAGCCCGCATCACCTGGGCTTTGGTGAAATGTCAGAGCCGAGACGAGCCGAGGTAGACGCCCGGCTTGTCCTGCTTGATCACTCAGTCACTCCGCGTCTACTGAAGGTTAGGAGATTTGGGTAAAGGAGGTGTCTGTGCTCGCAACTCGAGTCTATTCACAAGCACATTCAGGGCGGATCATCTCTCATCCCGCCTCTCCCACTACAAGCAGACTAAAGGACACACAGACCTGCCTGTACTGGGTTACAGGGCCTGACCAGGGCCTTTGAGGGAGTCCATAAGAATACATAAGGCTACGCACAAGCTTTGGAATAAATCCTTGCAATATTAATGTCCAAAATGTCATTGGAAAGCTGCAGTATCATGCAAAAGGCTACGAGCCGAGTGAGCGTTGTGGGGTGAAACAAAGCCACACAGAGGCTGTCCCGGTATAATGAACCCACCAGCAGGATGTGACTTCAATCCTGCTGGACTTGGCTCAGACAGAAGAGGGCTACAAGATGTTGTTGGGAATAAATGCACATGTTAAATAAGTTTTGAACAGTTGCCCATATCAAACACCAAATCAGAGAGCAGAACAATCCCCGTTACCAAATGTAAACAACCGGACAAGGTGGTGTGTACAGTATATATATTACATAATCTTTTCAAACACAACAGTGTGCAGTGACTCAAAAACAGGTTTCCAATGTGTGAATGTGGTGCATGAGTGAGTGATTGGTAGTGTTTGGAGGGGGCCTCACTTCTGTCAATCTGCAAAAATGTAAAGCACTTTGGGTGTTTTGAAAAGCGCTGTATAAATTCAATACATTATTTTATTTTTTCACAATCCCACATGCTTTTGCAGAACAATAGTTTGAATTCCTGCTTCAGAGTCAGGGTCATTGTTTCTTTACAATTGCTGATATATTAAAAAACATTGGCGTACGTCAGTATATATTGAATAAAATCAGTCTTAAAGTCTTCTCTACTTATTAGTCTTGCTTAGAAAAAGTGAAGTAGAAAAAGTTGTTTTTTTAATCTGAAAATGTTATATTTTATTTTTAGATATTTATCTAATTCAGTCCAACTCTATTTGTATTATGCTTTATAAACAACACAATTGGCAAGAGTGCAGTCCACAACTATCATTTTAAAACATAAAAAAAAATGCAAGCACAAAACTATAAAGCCAGCATTTGATTCAAAAGTGACTCAGGCTGTCTGAGGTGCAGGGCCGACGTGTGCAACAGCTTTGGCCCTGCGACAGAGAAGGTCCGACCTGAGCGTGCCGAGGCAGCAGATCGCTCCTCCATTGTCCACGACAGCACTAGTGTTGAAAATACCATATATACTCATTAACTTGTTGACGAGACTGCAAAAGTGTCCAGTTCAAACAGTGCGACTCTCCTCAACACCTTGATTTGTTGTTGTGCCGTGTCCCGTTTATTTTCTGATTGCTCCCGGATGAGAAATCTGTTTATCCACCTCAAATAAAACGCCAATTTGCCTTCCACTTCCTGATCAGCCCCCTTTGTAAATGAATCCAAACAGGGTCGTGTGTACTCTGATGAGCGTCAACACTTCTACTGTCTTTGGAGAGAGTGTAAGCCTCTTATATCAAAACGCCTTGTTTGTCCCCTCGTCACAAATCATTAACTGTTTTGCTTCATTTTTTTTTTCCCCTCCTTTCCCATCCGTTGCTCAGTGGGTTGTGCAAAAGCGTGCGTGGAGCCCCTATCCCTCCTGTGTACAGATTACGAGCGTGTGTTTGCGAGGGTCTGACTCTAATGGGCTAGTAATTATAGTTTGTTTATGAGTTTATCCATGCATACCGCTGTTGCTGCCATGCCTGCACGGGCTATGGGCGACGCGAGATAACAATCACACATTTTGTTTAGTCCCCGCCCCCTCCTCCTCCTCACTCACTCCCATATTGTGAAGTCCCGCTGAGATCATATTACCCGGCCCGATACTTCTGATCTAACGTGGGTTCAGGGATGATGGGGGAATTGTTCTTCTGATTCAAGGACACCTCCGGCTTGGTCCTCGTTGACATTTGTTTGTGAAATTGGTTTATCTAAACTATGTCATCTTTACAGAAAAATGGAAGCATGGCCGGTCTTGAACGTACAATGCCACCGTGTGTTGAGTGTTCATGTCTCCAGGTCCAACACTGATGGGGAAAGAACTAGGCCTGTCGCGATAATTACTAGATCGACTTTGTGATGTGAGGCCACGGCAGCCAAACGAACAAACTAACTCAAAGTAACACAAACAAACGTACCTGTTCCGTGGACGTCTTGCAGATGTGGGAGCGTGGGCAGAGACAGGGGGGTACGTGCATGTGTGTGTGACCAGAGTACAGTTTGTATGAGCAGTGTGGTAGAATGTGTTGTAGAATAAAGGAAAAGGAGTGAGGGACCTGGCCGCATCAAACCCACCTATGCACACAACAATCTCAATATCACAACTAGAGGTGTGCAAAAATATGGAAATCTGGATATATCGTGATACGAAATTTGGTGATTCAGTATGGATATCGTGGGCTAACATTTAGAGAAGGGTTTTCTGGGATTATCCTATATAGATATTGTGTTAGTGGCGTACAAGTGGCACTTAATGTTTACAGTGGTATTTTCTGTAGCGATATCACTTAAAACGTGTTATTGTGACAGGCCTAGAATAAAGGTCTCCAGCATTAGACATTCAGAGTCTCTTGCTTCTTGACAACATTTGGGTTATTCTGGATATTTCTATAACACGGGGCGAGTTAAGTTGATGGTATAACCTTCAGATGAGCATATTCACCCCTTCTGATGTTGACTAAGAACTGTGAAAAAGCCGCCACTTGTTATAGACTTGTCCAATTTACACCTCTGTTGTGTTTCTTCATCGCAGTTCATGTCAGGTGTTAGTTTGGGCTGTTTCAGGAACTTGTGAATGAATGGAAAAGAACTACGGTAGATGATGACCAGAAAGGTGAAACGGGGGGGAACAAGGCCTTTTTGGATGTTGTTGGATTGTTGACACTGATGAATATAGTAACACACAATATATACATTTAATGTAAATCTTTGTTTTACAAAATACTTGCACATTCTCCAGACTATTTGTAGGCATGGTAGAATTATTTATACTGACATAGTACTAATAAATGGTAATGTGAGGGATCACTTTTAGGTCAATTTATTCAGTTTTTTGTTTCAAAAAACCACCAGCAACATTTTGGACTGATTCACCCCTGTAAATCAGTTTGTCCTTTTTTAGTGCCTATTTGAAGTCCTCCTTTAAATAATAACATTGTTTAGGGCACTTTTTGTTCACCTTAATGTAATAAAACATTTTAATCAAATATGTAATACATATATATTAATACATATTATATATTTATTGGAATGTCTTCACCCATAAGATTAGGGACCATTATCGAGTATCAGTATTGGAGAACACATTATAAAGCCAAATAAAGCCAAAAGTATTCAGGATAGGATAAAAAAAAGAAAAGAAAAGTGTAATCATCCCATCAGTATAACGTATGCATGTCGTATTCAATTTGTGATGGCAGACAGTGCAAAGGAAAACAAAAGGTAAAATAGCTTTTTCTTTACGTTTTTGTGATTTGCCAGTACAGTAACATTTCTGGTGGAGGATCTGTCACCTGCTTGTTTCATGAAAATCTGGAATGTTCCACAGTATGGTATAAACTCGCTACTTGGATTCAACTAATCAAATACCGTATGTCTGAGACTCTTGCTGGATTACTGCTGCAGGTGATGATCTTTCAGCTGCAACCAAACTGATGCAGTGAGTGGCTTCTCACACACTGCAAGTCCCGCGGTCATGGAAAAGATGTCAGTGTGTTTGAGAAGGGTCAAATCATTGGCCACAAGCAGAGAAAACATCCAAGGAGAAGCTGAAACGAATCTACTACAGATCTGAACCCCAGTGAGTGTTTTTGGGATGAGCTGGAAAAGGCTTTGGGCAGTGGTCACTCTCTCACATCATCAATACAAGATCTGTGTGAAAAATAATGCAGTGGATGGAAATAAATCTTTTAATATTGTAGAAGCTTATTGAAACTATGCCACAGCAAATGTGTGCTAAAGGAGGTCCTACCGAATATTAGGCAAGGCAAGTTTATTTGTAGAGCACAATTCGTACACAAAGGCAATTCAAAGTGCTTCACGCAACAGGAAAAAACAGAGCGTGTGCCCCTTTTTTTTCTGTGACAGAAGCATTCATTTTCTTTTCTTTTTTACTTCAATACAAGTATGATTATCTATATTTCATTTATTTAATATAGGCATTTGCATTGTCCAAAAACCTTGATGGAGCAACCAGTTTGTCTCCATGAAAGGTGAAGCATGACACCCTAACTTGTACCAAGCAAGTCAGTCTATGAGAAAGGGCATCCAGGGTAATCAGGAAAAGCTAAATTATTCACTTACACTTTGTCTCCCCAGTCAGCAAAATACATACCCTGCCCTCCAGACCAGCTCTTTAACATGTTCTCCTTCCTTGTGTTTACACGGCTTCACGCGGCCGGCTGTTAGGTCAGGGCTCGCTGCTGTTTGTTGCTCCGCGGGCATTTTCCACACTTGTATTGTTGTCAGCATTGCAGAAACAGCAGGAGGCCTTCAGATCCTTTCGCCTCTGCGCTTTTTTCCCTGGCTCTCTCCGACCTGCTCTGGCATATGCTCTGGGAAGCCTCTCCGCGCCCCAAACCCATTCTCTTTCCATTTGTGATCGCGCGGTCAAATTTAATCAAGCTGGCATCTGTTGGTGTTTAATGTGAGTAATTGTCTTGCACTGTACTGCGCGCCGGCGGTGTGTGAACGATGGAGTTAGTATACACGGAGGAGCGGCATTTAGCTCGAATGTCATTTCTTTCCATTTTCACACGTTGCGGATAAGTCTTGGTACATAATTTGGCTCCATATGCTGTCGACACCTTAAACAGCACCTTGAAGAGTTTTCTTGGGCCGTGTTATGAATGTGATGGCAGTGGCTTTGCTAATAATTGTCGCGTGAGAATCTGGCTGGGACAGGCTGGCCGAGCAGAGTAAATTTCCTTCAGAACAGCTCTAATCTCATTTGTATCTTCTTACTGTGTTGGAGATATTTGGACATATGCGCTGCAGGTCATTACAATATGTTTTCACAGAAGTAATAAAGTCTGGGTGATAGCAGTGTTGTTCGTAATGGGTCTGTCCTGACCAGAGTTGGTGGTAACATTAGGAGTAAATTTAAACTAAACCCGGATTAAACCTGATGATGACTAAACCAAGTACATCACGACCTAATGGGCTCAAACCGGGAGTAATTGTCAACACTTGTGGCTGGTGGCAACACAGATGAAATCTGGTGTTTGAAAAATAGGCAGTTCCCCCCGGGCACTGGTTCAGGGTGGCAAAAACAAAGACGCCTGGTGTTCTGCGGTCCACAATCTCTGAAGATACGATATGATAAGAAATGAACATTAACATAGCTAACTGTAAGGTCAAGGACATCTTAAAATTGTGTCAAGTTGTTGAGATGTTTATATTGTTGAATAGCACTTACAGAGGTCACAAAATACATTCTTACTAAACATGGTCTAAGTAGTTTGGTCCAAGGAAAAACCTAAAGGAGAACATAAATGTGGATAGAATTGGCTAGAATATATCTGCATTACATCAGAAGGTTCTACCAAGTTTGAGAAAGCCTGGGGTAGACATTATCACCTCCCATAGGCCTAAATGCACATATATGAAGCATGTTTGCATAGATGGTGCTTGTTGGGGCAGGCTGTCTGTTTGCCTCTGTGTTTGTGTTTTTGTGACTGGTGGTAGGTGCCTGTGGTTTGGGGCCCTGGCCTGATGCGCCTCCCTAATGCGTCTGGGAGGTCCGGAGGAGTCGAGGGCTTTTGGAGAGGGCGTGGACGTGTCTGCGCTGGGGTAGATTTATAGGCTTCAGCCAGGATCACTCTCTTTCTCTGGTGCCAAGTTAAGCAGTAGCATAATTAAAACCCTAGAGGAATCCGTTTGAAGTCAACAATGGACTCTTAGGCAAACCTTAATTCGAGCGCGCACATACTGTACACATGCGCCGTAAAAATCATGCACACACTTGCACATTGTCTTTGGTCTTTTCGCTGGAGGAGATGCACAGAAGACGACCACACACGTCCACTATAGTGTCAGCCAGCTGTGGCTAAAAACGCATTTGCACTGAGGCCTAACTTAGATGGTCAACTTTTGGAGATATTTGCATGGTGTCCTATCATGTGCACTAGAAAGCAAAGGCAATTGATTCAGACACTCATGTGTTTTTCATCAATGGAAGGCGTAACACTTCAGGTCGTTGCAGGACAAAGTGTTTAAAGAGCGGAGACAACTGCTTGCATTTGCACCACAGTATACATCTAAAAGTATTTGTGTTGATCTTACAGCACTTTGGTGGACCCCCTTTTTACAATTTGGTTCCATTCTCTCGTCGAAGAAGTAATCGAGGAGGTAGTGTCTTGCTAAATGACACAATAATAATTGTGTCTGTTCTTTGTAAAACATCTTTTCCAACATCCTGCAACATCTTTTCCAACTAAGCCACTTAAGCCACATTTTGTTGCAGTAGATGCGTTAATTATTGTGCAAAGAGAAACGTCGCTTTAAATTGCAGAAACATCTATTGAGCTCACATTTTCAGAAAACTTGTTGAAAAAGTAATGGACTGGATGAATTGCTGTCATTAGTGTCCACACAGTAATTAATTATGCCAACAATAGATGAGATCAGTAGTGCTCAGGTCTTAAATCTTGCAGTTTTATTCACAGTAATGATGACCTAAATACATCTGGCGGTTTCTCTTAGTGACCAGCTCAATCTACACTTTTATCCTACTTATTTGACTTTCTATGATACAACCACCTTGAAGAAAGACAATTCTAAATGTTGCAACATTTCTCTGCTTCTATTTTGGACGGACAGTGCTTTTTACACCAACGAACCATTCATCCATTTAGGACCCCAGGAAGAGTGTCTTTTAGTTTGGTGACAGCGAATGGAGATAGAAGTAAAAAAACAACAAACAATAAACGCATTCACAAGTGGTGTAAATGCATGAAGACACAACAGCTGGACAAGAATTGAAACAGCACCATTTGGGTTGCTGGGAAATGCCCTACTCACTACTAAAGGTGCACTATGTAGCATTTCTAAGGGGGCCCACTACCGCTACTGCTTGGGCTAGAATGCTCCACCGTATGGCATGCAGTTTTTTCATTTATTCAATTAAACACAGTATATTTTGTACATTTGAATAGCACTATTGTTATAAAACAACTTAAGAAAAAAGTCAGCTGACATCTAACCTGAAAACTGCTGTTTCCTCCTGCCGTTTTATGGTTTATTTCACAGCAAATGTCAACACAAGAAAGTGAGGCAGATCACAATAAAGAGCATCTTATTTATTTATTTATTTATTTTTGTGTCCCAAAATTGCTACGCTATGTTACTATCACAGATTAAAACAAGGTAGGCGTGTATCAGGGATTAGTGAAAAAGAGGATCGTCGGACCAATGGCGTCTTGAATGCAGGAAAGGCATTAATCACTCTAAATACAAGTCGGAGAGGGTAATTGAGAAAAAAAGTTCAAATCTCTTAAAAGTTTGCATAATATGTTTCCTTTGATGTTTATTCAGTTATTGTCACTATTAATACTATTTTTGTTGTCTGCAGACTGTGTAAAAGTGTCTCCCACTGCACTTGACATATAGTTAATGTTCCTCGCCTATCCTCCCTCTCCTCCCTCCTCCGCATTACCCTGTGCTCCAAAACAAGTGGATGGCTGTTGGTAGCAGACAATCTTCAGATGACTTTACTTTCATGTGTGCGCCTTATTCTAAGCTAAAACAGACGAATACCTCACACTACTTACCTATTTTTTTCTTTTTTTGTTATTCACTCCACCTCCCTCATTAAAGACGGTGCATATTCTCCCAGGAGAGGGCTCCAACCCGACGCTACATCAGACCAGCACAGGTACAGCTCTCTGGGGCCCCTGCTCTCCTTTTTCTAATGCTGTTCCCTCTCCCTTTCTTTCATGTAGATCCCAATAACACCTACCACCACACACACATCCCCCCCTCCAGACGCTGCCTTAGATCCAGTCTCCCGCCTCCCGTACACCTTTACCTCTACCACTCGCCAATTCTAATGTTTTGGAAATGTCTGAGGCCCGGAATATGAATGTAGTGTGGATGTAAATACATGTGAAATCTTTTAACGGTCCTATTGAATGCTCAGCTGACTTTTTCTTTAGCTTTCTTGAGCTTTCTTGACCTCTTGATCTGAGGGAAATCGAGGAGTGCTCTTATATGTTTTTTAGAATCCACGTTCCTTCATTAGACTTGATTTAATCATTCAACACTCAAATTGTCTACAGTATGGAAGCTGACCAACTTCAGGTCAACCAGTTTTTGTTTTGTTTTTATTTTTCTTGTTGATTTATGATGATAAAAAACAGATTGTCTCAACAAGAGTCAAAACAAGATTCTTAAAAACCTCCGGCAAGACATATTAACCTCTTGCCCAGAGTAAACGTGTGAGTGCATGACTGGTTGAGCAACGAGGAAATACTGTACAATAACAACATGGTATTGTAAGAAAATATATAGAAGCAAGGTTTATTTTTAGAACTGTGATAGTGTGCTACAGACACTAGAGACTTGGAAACATTTCTCCATCATGTTTACGGCCCAAACCTCACACCTTAGCCATGCACCCTTCCCTTCTTTCCTCCCAATGTCCCACCTTGTTCCCTCTCACCTTCCATCTGCATGTGCCACTGCTTATTTTGAAGTCGTGGCCCACAACAGATATTCAATATTAATGAGCAGCCTCATGAATTTTTGAGCTCTAATTAGAGGACTCTCAGTTCGTTAAAGAGGCTGGTTCTGCGGGTGCTCCGTCGCTGAGATGGAGGCTGTGCAGGGACAGTCCCACCTCCATCTTCCCTTCTCTGCCATCAGGATCTGCCCCTGTGGCTGTACTCTTATGAATATGTGTATGTGTGGGATAATTGAGTCACCCTGTTTTACGTCTCAGTGTATTGTTAAATACTGAACATCTAAGTTAGCCATTTGAAAGGCTCTGAGATGTTGTTTATTTTCATTGAAAAATATGACTTTTTTAAATACTTCAGGATCATTCGGCTGTGTATTCCTGGTTCAACACCTGGAGGTGGTTCCCACGGCGGTGCACTGTTCTCCTGACAAGATAACCATTACCACTGGTCAATGGATGTGTCAAATACAGAGAGCAAATTTCTGACCATGAGGTTGAGGTTTAGGTACAGATTATTGTACCCATAGGGAAATCTGTCCTTCTCATTTGACCCATCCTTCAATGCAACCTGTCATGAGCAGTGGCAGAGCATGGAAACCCATTTCCAGATCTTGAGCCAGACTTGGTTAGAACTATGACAATTCATTTTCTCAACAAACAGACTCAGAAACATCTTGTTTAAGAAGAGAAAAGTAATTTCCTGAACTGTGTGAGATCTAAAAATCTGAGTCAATGATAAATGCAAGCGTAGCAGGGTTCCTGTTGTTTATCTGGTTTTCGACAACTGTTTTCTTGATTTTATTTAGTAGCTTACAAACTAAATATTAGACTTATTTTGGAAAGTTGTAGACTTTTTTGTCTCACATTCCTCACCATGCAGTTTTGTCATTCACTGTTAAAATTCCTAATGTTGTGGTGTCTTCAGTATAACTTCTGCAGCTGCCTGAATACTGTATGTTTAGCCTGTTTTCTCTCCCGCTCTCACCTCATCCCTGCATCCCATGTGTATGTCCTGTGTGTGTGTGTGTGTGTGTGTGTGTGTGTGTGTGTGTTTGTGTGTGGGTGTGTATGTATGTGGGGGAATCAGAGCGGCGATCACCAGGGCTCGTTATAGGACAGCTGGCCATTAGTTTGCAGCCCGGTGCATTGTATCGTCTCCGCGCTCTGCCTCCTGCTGGGAAATTATTTAGCTATTCTATTTCATCGTCACTTCAAATGATGCAACATGTTTCTCAGGCACACGGGCACACGGGCACAGAGCGAGTGAGAAGGTGACTCCTCCGCCCCCCAGTGACAGGAGAGCCACGGCTGTTCAAGAAAGGGTGACCAAAGGCACAAAAACAGAACATATGAAACAAATACAGTATAGTTTAATATTATTGATTTATTTTAGAACACAGATCACCGATACATGCACAAAAGGCTTTTTTCTAATTTTAGGCCCCCTGTCCTCTCTAAAAGTTTCAATTTATACAGAATATATGATTATCTTGGAGGTGCAGTGTCTTGCTAAAGTGATAGTGAAATGGAATGACCCCTTCACCTACGTATGTTCATTATTGATGTTACATTTCAGGGTAAAATGGAAATTTCATAAATACATAAATCAAGTTGACCTCCATTGAATCTTTCACTGAATATTAATTTAATTTCATTATTTTTTTCTTCTTTTTTTTACCAGCTGCTCAGCGTCACATACAATCATGATTAGTTGGCATTTATGGTCATTTAGTACAAAATGTTTCACAACAAAGGTGTCAGAAAAGGTTTTCTCTCATGGATAATGCAGTATTTGCTGCCCAGTGTGGTCAAAGCAGCAGCATGCCTGTACCTGTGTTTTGAGACCGAATCCTGGCTCCGACAAATTGCTGAAAGTCCTCTCAGCTTTCTCCCCTGTTTCATGATGTAATGCCTTATACCCAATACAGCCAATGGGCCTTCTGAGTACTTCTTTACACAGAATAAAACAGAAAAAAATACAGAGAAAGCAAAACAAAATACACACAAAAAAACTGAAATCTTACTCATTTCAGTTTTAAATAGTGTATAGTAAGAACCAACAAAGAGAGTGAGGTATCTTGCTCAAGGACACAACATACCAGTTTCAGGGATCGCATCAGCAACCATTGTCTTAACAAGTTCTATTGACAGAGCAACTGTTACCCCATTTATTTGCATAAAGCACAATCTTTCATTTGCATTTTTAATTTTAACACAGATGATTCCTGTCACCATCCTGCTCCCATCACAATGGCATGCCCCTTGACTCCGTATCACATTTCCTCCATTTTCCCCGGTGGCCTGTGACTCCCCAAGGTGTGTCAGCATTAGCAGATACCAGAGGCACCCTCACCCACCCATCCACCCGCTCCCGATCTCTTTCCCCTTCTGCTGCCTACGTGCAAATGCAGAGGAACAAGAAGCAAGCGAGGCATCTCCACTGTGGCAGAAGCAAAACATTGCACTACAAAAGAGAAACGCGCACCTCTGACAGCGATCATCAAGCGGCCCGTTGACAGAATAAGGCCGGGTGATCTGAAGGCGGCCCGGGATCGAGGGTGGATCGGGGAGCGGCCCTTCTCTCCTCTGTCTTATCCCCTGCACACTTTTTTTCCACTTCATTTTCTCAGGCTTCATCAAACCCCT
Organism: Chaenogobius annularis; assembly: GCA_015082035.1. NCBI lineage: Eukaryota > Metazoa > Chordata > Actinopteri > Gobiiformes > Gobiidae > Chaenogobius > Chaenogobius annularis. The sequence continues at coordinate 219,143 of BJKM01000301.1, read as the reverse complement.
CTTGACATGTTGCCTGACTGCCGTGTGGCGTTGATCTCCCTCGAGGGTGGGGTCCCCGTTCCTTTTCCGCACGCCGAACCTTTTCCTGTCGATTTACATTTCAAAACAGGCGATGAGGCGATCAAAGCCGGTCACTAACGATGGGGTCTTTTCATCACGGGGCCGGTGTGGTGCGTGGTGATAGTGGGTGCGCGTGGGTATGCATTGATCAGCAGCGGCAGATTGGCGTGCATTGTTTGGAATGGGACAGGGGGCTTGCCATGCGCCTGTCATTGTTTTATCCTAACTTTGTCTCCAGGGGCACCACGTCGCTGGCGGGGGATATGCCAGGGGGTCTCAGAGGAAAACGTCTCTGTCACGACGAGACTTTGCACCAGGTTGAATTCATTGTACACTGCGAGCAAACACAACAAAGAGGGAGACAGCTAAAAGTATAGTTTTGTAAGGTACTTTTAAACTTGTTTTGTTGTCACTTAGGAGCGGTAATTTGCAACTTTGGCGCAATTTGTACCACTTAGTAACTAAGAAGCAGGTTTAGAACAGCCGCAAAAAATTATATTTGATCTGAGTAGTTATAGCACTTGTATTATCTCATTTTCAGGAAAAAGTGAGGAAATTAAATCTAAAGATAAATGGGAATAGAATGCTTATTCAGGTAGTTTAGACCAAATGTCTAAACAAATGTGTTCTGAAAAGTATGGGATTCTTATTAGATAATTGTTTTGTAGATTATAGCATTATGAACTGAATACATAGTTCAAACCATACTGTCGATCATCAACCAAATCGTCAGAAAAAAAGAACGGGTTTTTATTTTTATCTTCAAAACCGTGTAACCTAATCCAGCTAAACCTGGAATAAAATTATATTAACCCCCACCTGAGCCATATAATTATGTTGCATACCCGATAACAAATAAAACACATTTAACGACTTTGCTTCACTTCACACTGAGTGCAAACCAGGTCTGAAACAGGACCAGCCTTTATTGCAGAACATTCACAAAACTGTGTTTTATCAAATTGAATACAAACTCAGCAGCAAGAGCATTGAGTACACAGTTTGTGAAACACTATAACAAAGATGCATTATGATGATTTAAGATTGAACATCCATTTACCTTAAGGTTTAACAACAATGTCATGTACTTTTGGCCAATCCGGATGAGAAACCAGGGAAACTTTCATTGACTTTGAAGATTTTGTAGGTTTAATCAAAATTATAACTTTTGAGCCACTCGAAGGGCTGCAAACTGCACTGAACACTGAGTCAGACCCTTAATCTTAGGATCATCCCCTCGGGGCGGGAGATTATATTAGCACAGCCATTCATCTCCAATAATTTAGTAATGTAGATAGTAGATTAGCTCTATTCCCTCTTGTCTGCCAACACCTGGGGCATAGCTCACATTCAATGCCTCCTTGTTCTCCGTTACTGTATATTCCGACTGTAGGTGGCCTGGTCGGCTCACTCCGCTCATTTGACTCTAAATTACTGAGCTCTCCAGAGACACAATTGCTGACCAGGACCCCCCTTTTCTCTGTCGCACACACACAGACACAAGCATGCGCCAGTCTCCTGCTCTTTCTCTCTTCGCAGTTTACACATGGAGGTGTAAAAGTCCCTGATTATGTACGTTAACGCCTCGTCACATGTCATCTTTATGTGGTGTGTAACCCCTGCTCCGCTTCCTGTAATTATAGCCACCAAACGGCACAGGAGCACATGCCATAATTGTTTTTGAGGGAATAATGGCCGAGGCGCAGATAGATTTCAGATGCCATATTTTTACACAGGAATTTCAGCATCCCCCCTTTGCTCTCTATCCAAAAAGGACCCTGTCGTTTCAGAGGCTGCCGCTCCCGGGGTACTATGCTTTTTATTATTTTTCCAATTAGAGTCAATTGACCTGACAGAATGGAGGGCAATTAGTGATATTTCCCCTCCTCGTGGGCCTGCGGGGTAATTTGCTGGAGGTTCTCGGCAGTGCTTTTGTGAACACATGCCCCGCCCTACCAAACCGTTTTGAGCATAATGGCTTATGATTTTGAGAATAGTGCATATCTCCTCTTACTTTATTCTCTCACTCAGTAAAGTACAATTACAGACTGTTGAAGGGTGTCATCTTTGAAACTGCCTATAATGGACCCATTTCTCTCCATCACTTAAAGAGAGCTACAGTGGCATTGCAGGGCTCTCAGTATTTATACAGCAAATAGAGATCTTTACAGATGTGCTTTGAGAGTGTTGGTTTGACTAAATATCCACGCAGGAAGAAGCATTATTGTAAGAATATGCAGAATGAACTTGAATGCCAGACTTATAGAGCAGCAGAAGAGGTGCTGGCTTGTTGGCGTAAATCCCACTTGCTTTTGATAAACTTGATGAATGCCATTTGTGTTGGAACCCTGGGTTATTGTCCCCTTCTTTACCTGCAATGCCAGAACACTGTGTTCCTGTTCTCATAAAAGCTCAATGGCTCGTCCGCATTGGCTTCCATCTGAATACCTGTATCAGTGCTTCTCTGAGCAGCCTTGCACACAAAGAGCTAAATAATCTTCTGAACTAAGCTTGTCTGGCATATCCAGTGCTGAGTCTATAAGAGCAGAGAAAATCTGCTCAAACTGATGAAATAAATAAGCTTAATTTACCCAATGCAAAAGCTGCACTGGGGACTGTAAAGGCCAGCGGATAAAGGAGCCATTGGTGGAGTTGTTTGGAGATCGAGAAACAAGACGGTGTGGGATAGTGAAGCATGCGATGCATATAGTCAAATGCAAATCCAATGAGTGGGGGAGAACCCAACAAAAACATGCTTGATACATTGGGTAAAATTTATTCCATGCATGCGAATGTGCCGCCCCAACCCGAGCACATCATTTGCTCAACATTCAGTACATCTGTTGTGTTAAGTGACTGTAATTTAGGTGACATTGGCACAAAGCCTCTTAATGTAGCCCCGGTGGACCCCCTGTAAGAGGGGCACACGGGACCAAACACAGGCATCTCGCAGCTGGAGCCGCGTCAAGGATCATTTCCCTCTTCACATGATTAATTACAGTTTGATCACTTGAATCTAAATCTGATTAATTTTGGTCACATGTCAGAGAGGCATCGTTGGTCTATAATGTATACTGTGCTAATCTGCTGCGGTTCTCCTTGAGAATCCTTTTATAAGGTTACAACATGTGAAACTAATGTGGCACATGTGTGAAGTGGCCCAGCCTCAGACCTGTGTCACTGCTGTGTGAATCTTCAGAATGATCATTTGGAAATTGCTGGAACTTTTGGAGCATTTTAAGAGGCTGCGCTGGCGCTGCATAACCTTAAATGGGCGGCACATTTATGACACGTGTGAATGACTTAAGCTGCACGTTTCTCTGTTCTAGTTTGCAGGAGGAGAAAAGAGTGCAGGTACATCTTTAACCCTCTCATGTATACAGAATTGTGGGTGTTTTGAGGAATCCACGTTCAAAACAACACGCCCTAAATCCTTGTCACTCATGGCTGTTTGCTTTCGCCCTGACCCTCAGCTCAAATACCTCATGCACAAACCCATCCGCCGTTTTCTGTCTTGACCCAAGGCGAGATTCCTATCCTAAGTGCTCTTTGTGGAGCTGTCTCTCACTATAATCCCTATGAGAGGTCAGGTCACATGTCAGCCCACACTGTATCCATTCATTCTTTTAGTTGTGTGCACTATTGAAGGTGCAGAGGGTGGACTTTTTGGAATTTGGTGAGTGATAAATGGAACTTGCTTCAACTTTTCATCAGTCTTAGACAAGTTTAAGTTAAAACTAATGCAAATTTCTGTTGCTCTTTGCATTTGGAGAATACAAAACCTTCAATTCTCCTCTAACATGCTTCTTCAACTAGTTTAAAAATCCACAACCTAAACTTTTGCAACAAATGCACCAAAAGCCACTCTCTTAACCTGGTCTACAAAGAGACCAACCACACCAAGAAACACAACAAAAACTCCTCGGCCACAAATGTGCGTTGGACGTCCAGCGCAGAGCAGACAAAAATGAGACCGCTGTGTGCTGTCTACATCTGCACTTGCGGTCCACCCCAGTTTCACTTCTTCATTTGAAAAAAGCTGTGCCCAAGCCCGAAAATGAATGCTTATATATTAATATTTACGATGTGCCAATGGGTTTGTGAGAGTTAGGGACAAGTTACATAGACGTACAAAGCTATTACAGAATTAAGTTTTTATGCATGCTTTATTAAGGCTAATTAAAGTGTAGTTATTATTAGATGGCACTTTCAGTTTGACATTACCATTTGTTTTCTTCGAAGGGCACAAACTGTAAAACCAGGGTCATCACGTACGAACTCACAAATATTGCAGGGATGCTTTAAGACAATAGTTCAGGGGAGAGATAATACAATGCAGACATAGGTCAGTCTAACTGTTTGCCAATAGGCCCTTCAAAACCTGTTGTGTGCGGAGGCAGTTCCACCAATAATTGCACCTCATCCGTCAAGAGTTTTAAGCCAAGCAGTAATTATATCAGAACAATAAACACACCAAAGCTAACACGTAAATGAACCTGGAAGTACTGTTTTATTATTTGTTTTGGTACAAGAATATCTGCATGTTGTGCATTTCCCCTTTGGGTCTGTTCGAACTGTCACACGATGTCTCACTCAAACACATCATTTTTCAATTCCCGTCGACAAAAGGTGACGGTGTCCTGAGTACCTCGTCAATGTCGCTCATTGTTTTGAATAATCGGGATCACCTTGACTGCGTTGTGGGCAAAACAGAGGAGGAACTGTAATTGTAGATATGCTTTAACATTGCGGGCTAAAGAAAAAGGGGGGCGCTGGCAACTTGCAGGGGGAGGCTTTGTGAAGTGAAGCTGAGGGAACTGTGATCCTCAAGGGCGAACCGGCGCAAAACAAAAGCACACAACAGTCGTGGCCTACATTCGTGTTGGAGTGCTTTCAACGCCAACAGAGCTTATTTTCATACGCCATTAATTGCTTGAATAGATTGCCTGTTGAATTCTTAATGCGCTATAAATTCCGTGTTTGTTTTTCCCCGAGTTGACAGCACGCAGGCTCACTGTGTCGGGCCCTGTCCTGTAATCAACGCCGGCCTTGGAAGAACTTCAGAAGAAAATAAATAAATAACTCTTCAGTCTTGACTGTTCGACTTCTCATTCTGTTATCACACGGGAGTCTTTATAGCTGGATATATTGTTTACATAAGAATATCAAAATAGTGAAATATGCTAAATTACAATAATAAATGTGCTATCCATTAAGAGAAAATCAGAAGCTGTAAACAGATATGATAAAGATAAAATGGGTTAATTTACTGTTCATTAACTGGTTTGTGTGTGTGTGAGTGAGTGAGTGTGAGTGTGTGTGTGTGTGTGTGTGTGTGTGTGATGCTGAATTTACTGTACAGGCCAATTTTCTGATAAATTGCAAAAATGTTATCTTAAATGTTTTATTTATTGTATATAGTAGCACATACATAGATTATTATTTAACATTTTGTTCATCCATCACCTCAATATTGATCGAAACGACTTAAAGGACAAATATTGTGTATTATTTGTATTCATATTGACATTTAAACCTTTTTTTTTGCTTTGGCAACTCAGTTTTAGAACTCAAAATAATGAAGATTTGGTGTTAACACTCCATCTACTGGCAACAGAAAGAATTACAAAGGGGAGATAAACAAACCTAGCTTGCCCCTGACATGTTAATTTTAGAACGCAGTTGTAGTGAATGCAATTTGCCTGCAGAAACGCTCAGAACAAGTCTGGTGATGATTTCAAAAAGAGCGCATAAGAGCTTGTAGCTCTACCTATGATGTCACAAAACTGGGAAATTTGTGTTTTTCTGAGGCTCAAAGGGGGCGGACTTACGAAACAGGATGGATCAAACAAGAATGAATGAAGCTAAATACAACTCCAGTATGTTTTTAATGTGGTTAAAAGCTCAAAAAAGTCAATTTACCATAATATGGGTCCTTTAAAAATTTAAATAACAGCTCAAGTAAAGGACAGTAGAGGATTATTCAAACACTCAAAATGCAATTTGGAGTACATTCGTGATTAGGGAAAACCTTTAAAACATTCTCCTACAGTTAATCTAACACGGTACATCTACTTCAAAAAAATGTGTAATATTAATTGTTGTCATAATCGCTCAGCCTAGTTACAATACACGAATGGCTTTGTACACTAAAGTGATTTCTTTGTTTCTTTTGAATGCTGTTGTGAGAGATGGAGAGGGTCACCGCGGAGAGCCAAGCGTTACCAAACAGATTATCCCGGCAGTTCTGGCACAATTTGGACCCCATTGAAGGGACATCTCCACGGCTTTTTGTTTCCCTCAAAGTGCAGATTCAGTCATCACTCGCAGGCTTTTACCTGTAGGAGTCGAACCCGTTTTCCCAATCCATTTTAATGCATAACCAGCAGGGCTTTCCTTTCCAGCTCAATTCAGACGCAGGGACTTTGCATGTTTTAAGCTCTATGCAAATATTATTGGATTTTCTGAGGATTTGGGCGGATTTCCTGCCATGGATTTTCCTTTACAAATGTCTTTAGAAAATAAAGTGAACCTATTTTATTTAAATTCGGTTTAAGAAGCCAAACAAATATTTAGAGGCGAAAAATATTGAGAGGGGATCTGCTCAAGAAGGGACTGAACTTTACTTTAAAATGCCCATACCAGCAATTACTTTTCCCCTAAGATTTGTGATCGGAAAAACAGGACTTTGTAACTGGATTTTTGTACAAAGGGAAGAAAAGTAACAACAACAATTTTGGAATTCCTTAATTAAATGTTAAAAAAAAAAAAAACTATTTTCAGTTAAGGCAGTGTGTCTAAGATTGTGAGAGGCAAAAAAGTGCACCGCTTTTTTACTTTTCTTTGACACTGTACAACATACTTTCAACACAGACTAATATTTATTTAAATTGTGTAAATTCCTGTTTAACAATTATCTTTAAAAGTATATAACGCCTTGACTTAAATTGTTCTTTTGAAATGTCTTATCATACAATTGTAATTAAAGAAAAACACTGAACAACTAAGCCAAATAATTCAACTGAAAGGTTAGACTGAGTGGGCTCCAAAGTGGGCTCAGGCTGTGAAGAATAGTAAGTGTGTAAATTGAGATGGTCTCACCTCGACTTGGACTTGAATAGCAGTGACTCAGGACTTAACCTGGACCTGGAGCCCGGTGACTTGAGACGACTGTAACTTATAATTTTCAAAAATATGAGCTGTATTCTGCAATTTTATATTATGACTTCTTACAGCTAAAACTGAAAGAACAGACAGGGCCTTTGACTTGGAACGTGACTTTGACTTGGGACTAAAGACCAAGACGTAAGACTTGGTCCCACCTCTGGACCAGCCTGCATCCTGATGTCTAGTGGACATTATTTTCCCTTAAATGATCTTGAAATCTATTTGTTTTTAAACACCACAATTCATTCCATGTTCATTTTTAACCAAAGTTGAATAGATTTACTTTAGTACTCTAGCGCCTTCAAATTCCACATACATTTACCAAAACAATAGGAATAAAGTACTTTAGAATCATAGTTTTGACACATTTTTTGATCTAATGGAATAAATATTGCGCCATCATTTATCTTAATAAATAATAATAATTGCTTTACACTTACTTGACATTATTTTCAAATATTTTATTCTCCATGTGGCTTGTGCAAACATTGTCCAAATGCAAAGGAACAGAGGGGATTATAGGCCTACATATCTGTGTAATGATCCTCACCATTGTTTTTCAGCGGCCTTGACAGAACGAACACGCACTCGGCCTTGGGATAGGCATCTCTGACGGCATCACATCCTTGAGCAAACCAAGAGGCCTGTCCGGAATAATAGGCTGCCGCTGCACTCGTGTCACTCTGCTCGGGCTGAGGCAGAGGGCTGTGTTTGGACATGACCATGGAGGCAACACCAACGCCTCCAGCCATGCAAGATGACACTCTGTCTGGAGAGAGAGAGCGAGAGAATCATATGTAGTCAACCTACAGCGAGCAAAGGGGCCAAGCTGCTCTGCAAAAAACAAACTTTCATGACAAAATTCACTAGAGTTGCGCGTTATTTTTAGGATTCAGTTTGTCTTCATGCAGTACCAGGGAATGAAAAGGGGCATACCTGGTGTTATATTGTATGGATCTTATCTTTGGTTACAAACGACAACAAGGCAGTGGCTCAAGTGGCTGAATGTTTGTTGATGCCTAGTTGCCTAGTTGCCTTGAAAGTCCAGAATAATATCTAGTTTTAAACAGATCGATTGCAGTCTGCTGGTCACCGGATTGATTGACAGGTGGATCAGCCAATCAGGGACTTGCATTGTCCGTCCACATCAAAACAAATATAGCTGCATACTAGGAAACAGAAAGACAAACAATATCATAGAGGATATAAATACATTGTAGATTTCTGTAGAATGAATGAGCGAAGCTGCTTGAGAAAAGTTAGACTTTCAGGCCTTCTGGTATTGCAAAATACTTCCATAACTTCATAATCTTCAAAGTTTAACACTTTTGCAGCTGTCTGTGGACACTGTTCTAATCAGGACTTTTCAGCTACTAACAAAATGCCCGACCAAGGCCTCAATCAGACAGGCTCATGTGGAATCTGAGGTGCATGTGGTTTTGATTTGCCTCTCTCCTTCTCCGCTGCCATGCCAATCCGTGCCAGGCCTTTTCGGGACTAATGTTTCCCCAAACAAACTGCACCAATGCCTATATTTAAAACACTACGCTTGTGTTCCCTCTGCACACAGGGCACACTTTATAATGACTATCTCTCGCACCCGCCTTCCTTCTGTCTGCGATCTTCATTTCTCTCATAGTTTAGTCTGTTGGTGGCTTTTTTCGGGCTTGGGAGGGGAGAGGGGGTTCTGCGCTGGCCACAAAGCTGGAGGCTTGATTACAGTCCTGGCAAGAGAACAGAAAGCTGAGGGCCAGGCGGGATGGAGGGACGGCGAAGGGGAGAAGACGGAGGAACCCTGGGTCTTTAGTGAAAGCAGCTGTGGATCTGCTTGCTCTTTAGGGGACAAACACACTGACCTGAGCAAGCCTGCACATGGATAGGCGCCGTGTTAGCTTACCTGGGACATGCACAACACGCTCTTAACATCATTACATGTTAGCTCTTGCATTGTGTTCAAATAAACTATACTTTTTGTAACCATTGCTGTCACTTTTTGTGTATCATCCTATTCAAGTTTGACACAGCTTCAATTTGTTGTGATCTTGAGCCAAGATCAGCGAAAAGGAGCAGAAGCCTTTTCTGTAAGTTTTAGGTTGACCCACATAATAACTACGTGCACTCCAGACTGAGACTTCACACTTTGAATTGCATTATTTATTTACTCATGACTTGAATTAAGCTACCGCCATAACTGCCCTGAGGCTGACTGACAGAGGCTTGGCTTCCATAACCAAGGACACAAAGGCAGTTTTAGCCCTGTCACTAATGTTTATTTTAATTATCAACTATCAGCAATATATATATATATTTTGTGATTAGCTGACTTGTCAAACAATTATTTCTAAAGTATGTTGAGACTTTTTAGACACATTATCAACTAAATAAAGGGGGAATAATGCTGACTGAAGGCTTCTAAATAAAGTACGTTTTTGAATAAAGTGTGTTATTAATGAAAATCAGAAATTGCTGTGTTATTTTTTTACATTTTGATGTAATAATGCCACTGTCTTTTCTGTAAATAGGTATTTGTGGTATGTTATTTAAAGCCTGTATAGTCCAGATAAAGAGTACAATGATCAAAATATGACTACACAATTATTTTTATAGTCAACTCGTCACAGTTAGTTGATTAATTGTAACAGCCTATAGTAAACACTGGTCGGAGATGGGATTGCGATTTCCCAAATTTATTCAAAACAGAATTCAATCTGCCCATATCCAAATGTTTATGCACAAATGGTCTTTTACTCCGACAACACATACAAACTATAATGCTAGTCATTTATTTGACTATTTAAACATGTGTCCAATGTTTGTGAAAATGTTGATACACAAACAGATCAGTGCTGAGAAACACTGAAGCCAGTTGACTTTAGTGATCTACTTAAACAGTTATTAGTAATAGTGTTTGGTCATTACGATAATCTATGCGTTTCGATCTAAAAAATAAACATTATGAACTCTATCTAACATTAATGACTGGCTAAGGCTACACCTGACATTTGTAAGGTTTCTGGCATTTCTGGGGGGTAAAATAATGAACATTTAGTCAAGATAACAACTACCACAATTGACACAAATTCAGTAAATGACTCAAAAGAGAACCAAAATATATATTGACCAAAAGCCACTGTCATGCTGTATAATCTTCATCTAATTGTTAACAATGAATTCACTTTTTTCAGCCGTACCAAACTTGTATTCATACATTATACCATGAAACCACTGACATGTGACAGTCGAGGCCACACAAGGACACAAAGCGCTGGGGTCATTTAGATCACAGGAGAGGGTGGTCTGGTCTGCGATACATATGGACACATTCTTACAGTAAATACATCCTGCGCCGCACTGACGCTCTGCTGAAACGAAATCCCCTGTGTAAGCAAAAGCACTGCTCAGCCCATTCTGCGAGTATTAAACACATCTGAAAGTGTTGATGGAGATTTACGACGCCAGTGTCAGAGAGATTGTGCACCCGGATGACCCTGCGCTGCTCTGAGTCAGGAGAATCGCCACACGTCGGAACATTTCAACAAGTGAGGGCTTTTCAAATCACCACATTCACTCATTGGGTGACAAAAAATGAATAACTCAAGAATTCTATTGGTAAGACAGAAAACAAAACCGAAAGCAGAAAGTTACATTGCAAGTTGCACAATAAACTACATTTGCTAAAGAGACAACAGAATCTTGCAGACATTAATCATCAAAAACAGCAGTTGAGCCTCCAAAAAGCTACTTTCCGTGACCTCTATTATTCATTTGTCACTATAGTTACCGCATAACCAAAAACAGTGTGCAGCAACATACAATAAAAATAGTTATGTTTAATTTGTAACCATATTCCAGAATTTTCCAGTTGTTTGTACATTTTGGGGCCTTGGACTATTTTTGCTGAAAATCTAAACCTTCATTGAGTGTGCTTTCGCAGTGGAAATTAACCAAACACCTCTCTATGGTGGTAGACCGAGAATGTTCCATTTACTTTTTTGGACAAGTTACTAACACGTGATGGCTTATAAAATGAGCACTTTGATCCTCAGTAAATCTGATGAAAAGTTTAGTCTTGATGTGTTTTATCCCCTTTCTCCTACTCTACGGCGACGTCACATGACTTTACAGAAGCTGGTGTCTCAAAGCAGACGACACACAAAGGGACAAAAACCTCAACAGAAAAACATGTTATTGAAATATTTTTGTTGTCGTTGGACTGGACTTCCTCACTAAAAGAAAACAAAAATTTAAATAGCTGGATGTTTTGATAACCACAATGTCAAAACTTCCACTTCTTTAGTCGTTTAAATGCGCTGATTTTAGTCTGTTAACTAGCCCCCACCACCACTCACTCACACACACATACTGCATGCATTCTAGGTGAAATAGCAGTACATACCAGAGCCACTGTCACCCCATTGTTGCTCCTGGTCTCCCATCTGAGTATTTACCAGACGCATTCTCAAGGTGGTGCAGCCATATTCAGTCTGCAATTATCTTTCTATCAATTCTATGTTCATTCAGCTTATTAACCAAATTACCTCAAACATTTTGGGTAAGAATTACATTTATCTTGTTTGAATTGCATGGTACTTTATAAAGCCAACAACATAAAATAAATAAGGAGCAACTTCACCTGAGAGTAAGGCTTTTACACTACAATTACAGACTAGAAGTGTTCCATTTTTTTTAGTTAGGTTTATTTGTACAAAGCACATTTGATTAAGTTCACAAATTAAACGCAATTTTCATCTTTGCTTTAGTATCAGACCATTGTCCATTGTTCACACACTTTAAGTTCCACCTTTGTTCTTTATACATTCCACCTACAGTATATCCATTGTTCATGCTACATTCAGTTCAACTCGAGCCCATTTTTCGATCCATGTTAAATCCAACATGCTTTATGCAAATTTACCTTTACGTGGCGGCAAAAGACAAAGTCGTCCCCACATGCCAGATATGCATCCAGCCGAGCAAGTACGTCACGCAGATAAAAGCAGTGGGACTTGCCAACTCTAACGTTATGCCTTTGTACATCTTCACTAACATACATAGCTGTATGTGCACCAGACAGCCAGGGGACACCGGGGCATCTGACTCCCAGAACAAACATCACGGGGCAAGAGCCTAACTGCATCATTTCAGGTTCAACATTGCAGAAGGTGAAAAAAAAAACCTGGAATTGCCTGAGGTCAGAGGGCGAGTAACATTACCAAAGTATTTTTACTGAGTAACAGACAGATTGAACAGTTTCATAAGTGGCGGAGCCCATCTGAGGTTATACTGCCACACTTATATAGAACACTTTAACCTTGTTGGGACTTCAAACTTCATATTTTACTCCCCTCAGCTTCCATCTCTTCCAAACAATAAAATAAACACTAAAGCAAAAAGAAAAATGATGATGAGCAAGACGTGGTGAGCCTGCCACAATAATGATATATTCAAAATAATAGCTGAGAGAGAACTCCCTAATGACCAGAAGAGTGTGTCTATCTAAAGGGATGAAGCAGAGTTTAAGGTGTGCTGGATATATGTGGCCTCAGACTCCCACTCTCCCCCTCGCGGTGTGAGGGAGGTGGGGGGCACGGTGTCTCCAATGTGCAAAAGATGTTCAATAATCGGCATGATGTCCTAGTATAGTTTTCACACACTCCCACTAACCGTCTGTCACACGCAACAATATCACAGGAGGAGAAAGCGCCCAGGACGAGCTAATTTTGTACATGCATAAAAATATAGGCTACAATCGCACCTTCTCCTCTCAATAGTTTTGGCACTCGTCGTGTGCTGTTTCCAATCAAATTACTTATTAAAGAGGTATTCTATAAAACCGAGTCTTGATTTTGATTGACAGGTTTAACCATGCGTAAAATCATCCAGGTTAAATGGGTTGTTTTAACAATTTCGAATTCATTAAATAATAAGGATTGAAAAGGCTTTGACCTGGTTTATGGTTGATATTTACGTAATTACTGTGTTTATCCACATAAAACAAAACTGACACTGACATCTTCTCTTGTCAATAACTAACAGCCATGAAAGAGGTGGGCAAAATGTCAAAATGCATGTCAACATTTTTTTTAGTTTTGTTATTATGTCAAATGATAACGATAATAATAATAATAATAATACATTTTATGTATAATGCACTTTACAATTGCAAACAAATGCAAATCTCAAAGTGCCGAGGGTAAAAACAACAGATCTGCCAAACAACATCAATGAAATAGATTAAAACTAGCAATGATATGTATTTTGAAATAAATACTGTCAATTCAAAAACTCAAATAAACAACAAAAACAAAACAAAAACTGCAAAACAGATCTGAACATAAATTAGATATAAACAAAGATTCAAACCATGGCATTCCTGTACTAGCAACCAACCATTTATTCATGACGGTAATTAGTTTGTACATCCTGCCAAATTATTTATCAAGTACAGTATATTGTCAATAATGAGAAAGGAGTGAAAAAGCTGCTAGATATCTGATAAAAATAGAAAATAAACTTTTAGGGGGGAAATGGTCAAATTCTGCACTTCCAACTTCCAAGCTTGATAAATGTCCATTGACTGGACGACAACATTACCATGACTTTTCAAACTGATAAACAAAAAGTAAAACATGTGTGGATTTTCTGATATTAGCACAATGCCGTCCACGTGAGGTTTCAAATTCTAACATTATCCGGTTCAAAGGGTCACTGATACATCGGAAAGCCACTCGTTTTACATGTCCTCGCTGGATTTCGGATCAAGCGCTTTTGTCTTGTCGAACAGCGGCTTTTAATGCACCGATAACATGTTGTTGTTGGGACGGTTGGAAACGCAATCTTAAGTATCCCTCTTGAATGTGATTCATCTCATTACCAGGCATTCTCACACTGAGATAATGTGGAGCATAATGCGTTTTATATCATGGCGGTACGAACGGGGCCGTCAGTGCACTGTGTAAAAATCCCCTTCTGTGGCATTATTTTGGTCGTCAACAGCATAAATTTGGATGCGCGAAACATCAAAGCCCCCCGTATAAACGCCTTTCTCTTCATGTTGTCATCCTATCTTTGAATCACTCCCCCTCCCCCCTAGGGCCATGGTTATTTACATTTTCAAATCTGCATTTTTCATATAGATCTGTCTGCCTCTGATTTTAATATCAGTGATGTTTCCCACGACACCTTTTGTTTTATTATGCATTATGAATTTCTTCCCCTCTCACTCCACCCGCTCCACCCTCTCCTTCCTCACCACTTCCCTCACTCTCGCCTCCATCTTTTTCTAATCCCTATCCCCCCACACTAGGCTTATGAGTCCCAGTGTTTTATCATGGGGAGAGAGATTTATCATTTCAATCTCATTTCAATAAATAAAATAATCTTTCTTCTCCTGTACGTGACAGCAGCTAATAGTATTTTGTTATCGTGGAGAGAAACTTTGCAGACTTAGTGTACTTGCCTCGCCCTGCCTGGTGTCGCATTGGCGGAATACAACAATGTCGCCTAACGGTGCGTAAGGACCGTTTAAAACCCTGCTTTATTAAAAGACGGGGATGTCGATGCATTTTATTTGTCGATTTAATGGGTGCAAGCAAGCCCACCGCCTTGTGTGTGTCGTTCCGAGGTTAAACGCAACATCATGCTTAGTAATTACATGAATAATGCACGTGTGCGATTTAGCAGGGTCCACGCAGAATACCACTTGTACAAATTTCTCTTTAAAAGCCACTGGGCTGCACCCGCTTTTATCTCTCAGCCAGGATGTGTTCTTAAAGCTCGCTCTGTCAGATGCACCGTGCCATGGAACGCGCCGCAGAACAAGAGCACCCATCAAGACGACACTTTTATTTTAATTGCTATCTCCCTTTCCTTCGCGGTCCTTCATTTTTTAAACCTCTTTTTTTTTTTACCCCTGGAGCAAATCAACAGAAAAAATGTAAAAGGACTGACAGGAAAACAATTGCGTTTCAAATTGAACTCCCTGCAGAGAGTGTTCACTTCCTTAACCTGACATCCCTCCCGCACATGGCAAGAAGAGAAGGGAGTGTGCGTGTGTAGAGGGAGGGGGCAGCAGAGACGAGAGAAGACCGTCCTTTTGAATATGTGTTTTCTGTTTATCATTAGCTGACTGGGTGCTTCATCATTCGGCGAAAATCCCTATCTGCTGAACATAAGGCCGAGAGACAGCGGGGAATCAATCTTTTGTGCTTGGGCAGATAAACACAGGACGCAATCAGGGGGAGACGGAGCGACGGAGCAGGCCGCGGGACTCACGCCGCTGGTGATGGATGGCGGAAGTGAAAGTGTCAGGATGGCATTATGCAAATGGGGGAGGCATCCGAGCATCGCCCCGGTGATTATGGGAGATGGGAGAGCAGCCTGTGGTCCCCCTGGCACCGAGGCAGCCATTTTGGGGGCTCGTTGTCTCTTCTCCCTTCTTCTTCCCGCGATGGGAGGAGGAAGAGGTGGCAGCGGTTTGGCTTGGAAGAAAGGAAGGAGGAGATGAAGGGAGGAGGGTGGGAAGAAAGGTGTCAGGGTGTCATTCTCTCACACGAGCAAAAACGAGAGGAGGAATAAGTCTATAAGCTGTGTCATTTACGGAAACAAATGACCGGGCGTCTCTACGAGGTGGGCGCCGAATAATAGACATCAGATGAAACGAGGGGAAAAAGTCATAAATAATGAAGGGGAAGTGGACGGGAATAAACGCTCGGCGCTGATTGTGTTTTGGCGTCAGAAATGGCTGCGCACGGAGGAGAAGAAGTGACCCCTGGGTGGGTACAGCGGACTCCATTCCCTCCACCGAACCGCGAGTCACTTTCACGAGCCTCTCCAGACCCGCCGCGTCCCCCCCCCCCTCCCCCCCCCCGTCTCAATGACAAGCAGCCAGGACACTCTCTCTTTCCGTGTAATGACCACGACTTGTATTCAAATGAGGGTTGAAGTGAGAGGAGGGCGAGATACTTCAGGGAGCACAGGGGCCCAGAGGGGAGATCTAGCCATAGTCCCCGCTGTACCATTACCGTTAGATTGGATGGAGGAAGATGGAGAAAATATGATGTGCGCGTGATGTTGACGGGGACGGTGCAAGGAGAGTCTGCAATCTGTGTGAAGGCCTATTGTGACTTTTGGTTGGAAATGGGCAGCTGTCATAATGTATCAATTAAAGTTACATTTTCGGTGTCTCAATTCTCCGTTCTCCTGCCCTGTCAGACTGTCTGGAAAATAAAGATGCTGTTTTTCTCAGCTATATCAATTTGCATTATCTTACATACACAATACATGAAATTGGTAATATACACGAGTTATATTCGAGGTCAGTAGGGTAGTAGAGTGTCAAGGTTTAACAGTAACACTAAGGGCTGGTGTAGAGCTCTAGCTCTTGATACAAGACATTAAAGAGCTAATTTGAAGCATGTGTCTAATTTGCAAAACTGTAGAATGTATGACAAATGCTAAATGGCATGTAGCATAAACATTTGCCTTTTCATGTTTGTGTCAATATGTCCAATTTTGAAGAACCGACGCATTGCAGAGGCAATGCGATGATGTGGATGACTTGAATGGTCTTTTACCGTAATTATGGTTGGAAGTGATCGTGGAACATACCAAAACACAACACAATAATGTTATTCTTTTATGAAATATATTTATTGCTTGTAAAGGGTTGTCAAAAGTATCGGAAATCTATGCTAAATCTAGTATTGAAACTATACTCATTTAAGTTTGTATCGTATATAAAAAAATCGTAAACAAGATCAAATGTGACCTTCTCTGAGCTGCTTTACAATGATCTTGAGCTTTATCAGAACAAGTATAAGACCATAATGTTTAAACAAAGAAAGAACCATTATTTGGTTTTGAAAATGTAAATTTATTGTCTAAAATCTTGACCTAAAAAAGATGATTTTTAAATTATCATTGTGGTATCCAAATTGGTCTTGAGACTGTTTTCAATTCAATTGAATTTATTGTTTTATAATAAATTAATTAATTTAATTTTATATTTTTGTATTGCCCGAAACCAACCAAAACCAACAGTGGTTGCCTAGAAACGTGACAGTAAGAACAGATTAAACAATAGGGACTTGGTGATGTCCCAGCATCCCGTGTCCTTAGACAAATGTCCCAAAGTCCCCTGTCCTTAGACCCTCCTTCTCTGCATGGAAAAACTACCAAACCACTTTGGGAAAAACCTGCAGAAGTTCCACAGCGAAGGACTCCTTCACGACTCCCTCGGACGGACAGGCGGATTCACTTCAATTTGCAGATAGACTGTGGAGCCGGAACCACTCAGGAGGAGAACCAGTTCTTTGAGACAGATGAAGAACCGTTCATCTGGAGTAGAGACCGTTTCTCCAGGCAGCCTGTTTCTACAGGCAGTTGAGGAGCATCTGGATCCACAGGTCATCGATGGGCCTGCTCCACTCTCCTCGTGAAAGACTGGTGTATATTCCCTGACATAGAAGCTTGACATCTTAGTACCATGACAACACTAACTGCTAACATCCCAATGACAGCAGAAAGTAAAGATGTAAGTCCAAAAGCATGAGCCTTCAACAACGTGTTTGTTTACTTGACCATTGACAAGTTATGGAAAATCCAGCCGCAACTTCAATAGTACATTTTCACCACACATAAAAAAGTGTAAAGGAACGATCCACAACTGAACTCTCCAGCTCTTGCAGACACTGGAGACAAAGTGGGTGAAGTGTCTTGCTCATAGGCACAACGGCAGAATCTAGATATGGTAGAGCCGATCATACTTCCAGCTACTGCTACTGCTGTTCCAAAAAGATTCCCTTCACACAGTGCTCAAGGCTTGCCCATTGACACAACGGCAATACATTGTCGGCAGTAAGAATCCTACAGCAAACTACAGTCAATACAAGTCTCCAACCATCATCATCATTCCATTTGTTTTCTTTCCATACAGTACAGTATCAGACAGTATGAAACCATCTAGGTCATCAAGGTCAAGTATCTACATTTAGACTCATTTTTCTAGATTGTAACGTCAACCTGACCAGAGTCTACAGGTGGAAAGTAGCATTTTACTCTAACCTGGCACAAGGACTCTTTCACAATGTCCCTGAACAAATAAAAGCATACCATAACATCAAAACATGTCACTTAAAGCCGTGATACATGACTTTCTTCTTGTAAAAGAGTACATTTATTTTTTCCCCCCAGAGTATATTGTAAAAGCAGCACTTTATGACAAAAACAGACCACTGCACACTGTCTATTAATAATGTATTTATCACTCGCAACCAAGATGAATTTATATGATATCTTTTTTATTTCAGACCTGCATACAATTCACTTGATAATTAGAGACACACATACAAACGCATGATTTGAAAAGCAGGTGGTTAAAGCGCTGTAAGCTTGGTCGTTTGCAGTCCACCTCTGCTTCGATCTGAAAGAAATCAAATAAACTGTTCTAAAGCTGTGCATGTGCCCGAAGATAGACCTACTTCCTTCTTTCGCGGTTTGAAAATTGTGAGATTTGTCAAACATTTCAATTGTATCAATTCAATTCAATTATTGTCCCCAAAGAGAAATTTGTCTTGGGCTCACAGTCCTCTAATTACAACTTTTGGGTTAAAATGAGTATGTATATCACATAAAACAACATTACTTTTCTCCATGTCCCCTTTCTCCTTTGAGCCAGTCCTGTCCTATACCAGGCCCCTGCTGTCCTCCACCTCTAACTTCAGCACTAGCCACAGACAATACCGCTCCGTTCCGCCTGATTGGATCCATTTGCATTGGACACCTCCTCTGCATATTGATTGATGGGTTTAATCAGCGAATCAGGGGGAGCGCTGGCACATCAATCTCTGTCAGGCACCTACCTTTTTTCCGTGGCTGTGATTCCCTGCTAGGACTCATCAAGGAAAGCAAGTTCAGATGGAAAGACAGAGAAACAGAGGGAGCGGGAGAGATGGAAAAGGAATGGCAGGAGGTTGTATTAGAAATGTGTCCGCGGTGGATTTGGACAGTAAAAGTAGATCAGGTGTAGCATAAAAGGGAAAGAGTGTGAAGCCATTTGCAGAAGGGACAAATCAAAGTATGACTTGATGGGGATAGCGTATGTAAAGTAATGAGAAATATGCCCGATGGATGATTATGTACTTATGCATCACAAGGACATAAACTATATCACAAGCTGGGTATAGGCCTGCTTGCACTGGTTGCTTTGGAGTGGATTAGTCTGAAAGCGTCTCCACTGATCTAAGTAATCTGCACTGGCCTTTATAAGCGATCCAAAGTGGACCCTGCCAGGTCTAGCTTCCAAAGGGGTCAGGCTCACTTTTGCCTCCCGGAAGACTTTAGCGTGAGACGAATGGATAAGAGGGAACACAGACTCAAGTAAGATGGCAAAAAGAAGACATAAAGAGAAAATAAATGTTTTTTCACCAAACGCTAACTTAATCCTGTGATAAACTGTTGTATTGTATGTAGCATATATGTTTATTTTGACAGACTTAGCAAAACAAAGCTAGCACACATTAGCAACAGCTATTTCTTGTTCATCGATGCACAGCACTCACATCAAAATATTATATTTCCTGTGCAGAATGCAAATAACATCAGCCAAACCCAATGCATTACACAGAGAGATGTTAAAATGTGGTGCAGAGGCACAGAGAATTGCAATAAATGCAGAAAAAGTAATAAATACGTAAGTATAATGTTCAGTTTTAGCCTCGTCTCACAGTGCCACAAACTTGGAATTATTCAATTTTATTATTATTTTATTAAGAAAACATTGGTTATGTTTGACTCATGTAGCAGACTCCTGCCCCTGATGCAGAGCCTTGCCTTTAGTCATGGAGACACACGCCGCTATTAAAAGAACCATTCTAAAGTTCTACTGGGCAAACCAATCTGAGGATCCAGGTCCAGTCAAAACTGGGGTTTAGTAATTACAGTATTCATCCCACCAACCCAAAAGTTAGAGTGCTCGTACGAATACATGCTGTTGTTGTGTTCTTGGATGAAATCAACGTTCCTGTTTGAATGTGAGTGCTGGTGGGCACAGATTGGCAGCCATGCTTCCATCAAGCTATCGTAGGCAACACAAGAGGTCAATCAGTGTGGTCAGCAAGTAAAAATTTGGAACGCCACGACTAAAATATGATTATTTTATTAACCTTTATTTACCCAGAAAAGTCCCACAGAGGTTTAGCATCTATTTTTCAGGGGAGTCCCAGAGAGGAGGAGCCTATTGTACAGGGTTTTAGTGGTAAGGTAAAGCATATGGAGGAAACCTATGCAGACACGAGCAGAAAGCCTACGCTACTCGGGAATTGACAAATGATTTTTTTTTTTTATTATTATAATTACTAAAACTAAATAAATGTATGATTACTAAAACTAAATTGATTGAAACTTTGAACGCTGCATTTCCATATTTAAATGCCTGCAAAGTAAACAAAAACGTCCCTCATCTTACAATCATAACTTCTTGATTGCTTATTTGATATCAAAACCACGGACTCGAAACCGAGACAGAAGTTGCATTTCTATAGACAACATTCTTTGACATGCAGCGAAATTAATGCCTCACACTTTTCTCAAATGACATTCGTTTTTTCATAAACTTTGCTAAAAACTAATTGGTATCAAGTGATTGGAGTCTTAAGAGTGTTCCTGTCTCATTTCACAGGTCCTCCCAACAGGTGCGGCTGTCAAAATAACAGGATCAATAGAGCGACTTCGCGACAAAAAGAAAAGGGAAAGCTTCTCTACCTGGTTTTGTGTGTGGGCACGAGCACGTGTAGTATGTATATATAGACGTGTTAATTGAGTTATGATTGTCATTGTGCGGCTCATCGGGGGACACACAGAGACCCCCTTCCAACCTTCCCATGTCAAACGTGCGAGTGTACCTGTGACTGAGAGACACGCGATAATTACTGTAACACAAACTCAATTAAAAGTAGCTGCAGAAGGCCGAGTTTGATTTAAATGTGAACAAAACAGTCTCACAAGTAAAGTATTCATTTTAAATAAACAATGTGTCTGTGGATTTGTACACTCTGGAATTTGTTTTGCAGCAACCAAGAATAATATATAATTAAATTTGCAAAGGTGGGATTGAAATATAGATTGTATATTTTTACTTGTTTTGTTTTTTTTTGAGTAGAGACTTTGTCAACGAGTAGACTTTGCAAAAATGCCAGTGGGTAACAATACCAATGATCTGAACTAACATTAAATTTCAACAATATTTTCACATTGGCAGGACGGTTGGTTAAAGACTACCTTCCATTTTAGCTGCATAGTTTCATTGAACAACTTTGATATTAGGTACAATGCATTCTTTGCTTTTACCTATAGCTTAAACCAAGTTACATTGAATTGAGACTTTTGAAACTTTAGACAGGAGAACTTCCAGACTTCCACCACCTCGTCTGTTAGTGCTGTTCTAAATCTATCGATATCGCGACAAGCTTCCTGGCGATCCATGTATCGATACAGAGATCTGTATATCGTGATACTTTTAAACAACATGAAGTCAGGAGCAGGATAGTTGTATTCTGATATTGAGGACATTGTGAACATGAAATGAGAATGTATGTTGTTATTCTACATGACACAACACTGATTTTAAGGGATAGCCATGTATCAGGACACGTATCTTATCAAGTTCCGAGTATTGGGATTCATATCGTATCGTGGACCCTGTATCGATATATACGTATTGTATCGTGAGGTACTAGGCAATATCCAGCCTTATTGTCCGCTGCATTTAAGGCCCACCTCTGTTGTTTATTTCAGGTCATCTATCATTTACGACAAAATCGAACTAACCTTAGATTAACGGTTCTTTGTTCTTCACTCATTGTTGTTCATTCCCCTGTGATCATTTTTTTTCCATTTCTTTCTTCCTCGTAAGCCTCGTAAGTTTGTTTTGATACCGACGGACCATGTGTGTCCCTGATTGGCTGTTCCACCTGTAAATCGCGCCCATTTGAACTCAAAGAGATGAAACCAGTGACCAGACACATCTTCGAAAAGTATTGCAGAAGTGTGTATTCTTGGCTGGCCAGGCATATCGACAACTGAAAATTGTAAAAAGTTTATGTTCTTACCCATCATTTCCTCAAACAATTGCATGTTCGTCAAACTCTAACAACCTACTGAGCACAGTCAAGCCCACCGTGTTTTTGAATAATATAGTAGTTAATAATGTTGTTATACAATAATACAACTGTTTATTTATACAGCTTTTTGTCTAGACAGCAGGTGCAAAACGTAGGGCGCGAGTTGACAAATTTCGAATTGCAACACTGACACCAAACGCTGCTCAAAACAACAAATGCACTCGCCAGGATAATAACTGTAGGTAAAGGATCTTATTACAAGACACTCATATGTACATGTATTTTTTTAATCACCTTAAACAACAACTTCCCCATAAGTTATTTACATTTCTTCCCCGCAAGTGACCCATTCTTCAATGTCATTAGGAAACCTGCCTTAGAGTATACCTTTACATAATGTTACTTCATGCGGTAGTGCGCCGGCTTTGGCTTGCAACTGTAGTGCAAAATCCTCCATTCTTCAGTTTGTAATAAAAATGAATGAATTTTAAGAGGCTTGCCTTTGTCACGAGGCTGCATTATGAGCCCAGTGCTGAGGTTGTGACCAAATTACCGCCAACAACATCACACGTAGCTAGTAAAACCACCAAATGAACTCTGCATCTCAACATTTGTACGGCCGAGGAGTCGTTTTTTTTATATTCCTTCCATTAAACTCAATTACTTCCTGTGTGAAGCTGGCCTTGACGGAAATAATTCAGTTTTTTGGCAATCGTTGGGGAGTTGGAGATGGAGAGAACACAGAAAAACATTGCAGCATTTTTGGGGAGGAAGAAAGTTTTAATACCCAGCACTCTTAATGACGGCGCTGCAATTAGAGTGGCTGCATTTTTCGCTCTTGCCGCGAGTCAAAGGAAAACAAATAAAGCAGCTCGATTTAGAAACCTTATTAGACTTTGAGTCCCTGAGCAATTAAAGTATTACAGCTCAAGTGCTCCTGTGAACCCGCCATGGAAAGCATTTAGGAGGTGGTCTGCGCTTTACTGGTGGTCCGCGATAGGGACGATTTTTGGGATATTTTTTGTTGTATTTTCCCTTCTAAGAACAGTTGTTTACAGCTCAGAGAAAGAAAAACGTTGAAAGACCCTTTGCCAAGCTCATGTTGAAATAACACTCCAGTTCTGTACTAATTGTATTATTGCAAACTAATAGAAGTTCTTTCCAAACCAGAAGTACTAAACAAGTTACAAGTACCAAACCTAAACCTGCACAATAGGAACAATTCTTCATCTGAAGTTAAGTCAAGCTGAAGGTCTGGACCTAGGTACCAGGGGCTGCATTGCTCCTGACAGGTTGCCCCAGGTCATGATGGGTCAAATGCAGAGAATTTATTTCTTTAAGGGGGATAATAAAGCATACATTAACCTCCGGCCATGCTGAGAATTTCACCTGTAAACATCATCACGACAAAGTTCTCGTGGACAGATTTAGTTTGCGGTAGCGAGCGATGGATTAGGCCAGGGTTTTTCAACATAAGGCCAAATCAGACCCTCCAAGTGATTGATCCGGCCCACAACCCATCTTCCAAATATTAATAATAATAATAATAATAAATCATGTTTGCTGGTTTTATTCTGAGTTAGCGCACGTTTAGACCTGGTTTGGTCTTGGTTTGGTCCTTGTTTATTTCTGGTTTAGATCTTTTTTGATTCTGGATTAGTTCAGTCCTGGTTTAATTCTGGTTTAGCCCTGGATGGGGAATTTTGCAAAGCAATGTTGGTAAAGCATTTTGGACGTAATTTCTCACAAAAATCGAATCTATCAGTAGTTATTTTATTGTATTATCTCCATTTTTTGAAACAGTGTTTCAACAGTGTACTTTGTGTGACCGCAAATGTTGTTATAGTAGTGCCCCTCCGGCCCAGAGGTCTTGCCCTCCAAAAAATCTGGCCCTCGGGAAAATGAAGTTAAAGAGCCCTGGATTAGGCCACAATGGGTTCACAATGCTGCTGATCCAATATCTGTCACTGTTAAAGAAAAAAATATATTTAAGAAATCAGGTAAAAAAATATGTAAAGAGCTGTGTATGAGGGTTAAGGGACAGAGATTTTCAAAGTAATGTCGTCTTGCGTGCGGGGGGATAAAGAAGACTCTAACATGCATGGATCACTTTAAATACATATTTTCAGTATAATTGTTTACCCCAACTTCGAGAGGGTAAAGGAGAAGAAAAGTCTCTTAAATGTCAGTTTTGCATTACATGTTTCATTATTTATTTATTGACCCAAATATTACTTCCAGCTTTACCCATAAAGTTGTTATCAGAAGAGATATATTCTATGTATTATATTTTTTCCAACAACGTACTCAGTTTTTTTTCTCATTAGAATACTTTTTTTTTTAAATTCAAGGGCACATGACTCTTTTTAGCCATTTAACCATTTAAGAATTTAAGCATTTACGGCATAAGTGTTGGATTTATTATATCCCAGAAATATATTGAATCATATTATTTTTACTCATTAAACTTACATTATTTTAATTTACATACGAGTGATGTTAAAAAAAATGTTTTAGTCAAAGGTAAGCATTCCTGATACCACAGTAAATTGG
Organism: Chaenogobius annularis; assembly: GCA_015082035.1. Lineage (NCBI taxonomy): Eukaryota > Metazoa > Chordata > Actinopteri > Gobiiformes > Gobiidae > Chaenogobius > Chaenogobius annularis. Next base: position 194,244 of record BJKM01000301.1, on the reverse strand, counting down.
TCGGACAGCTGCATTTACCTGCACTGGTCCTTTATCGCAATTACAAAGGTCCCTCTTCAGCTCTTTCAAAGGGTAAAAGTGCATGCTATTCTTCTGGGAAAAAAAGCAAAGTAAACCAGCAATGGAAAGCAATTAGAAGTTCATGTGCTTTATTTCACTTCTATTGTTTGGTCAGATTTCTTCTTATTTATTATCTATAGAATCTACCATGATTTAAATATTTACTTGTGAGCAATAGGGCGACATCATAAGCGCTCTTGGTCAAGGGGAAAAGTGCACGGCGCTCCATTCAGCCATTTGAATAAACACACATCATAAACCATACACAATATCATTAATTAAAATATCAAAAAAGCCAATGATTCAAATGCACTCATGCCTCTTTGTACTCTTTCATCTGCTATCGTTTGCATTTGCGCCGCGTCTAAATTGGCTCGCCTCTCGATGGTGCCCTTTTGCAATGCAATCTCTCCAATTTGATGCCTTATCAAATTACTAACCCAGAGGAAATTAATGGTATCATCCATGTCACGCCATTGATGTAGTTTCACTTAGCCTCCAACGCTATGGTCCTAATTGAATGATTAGATTCCTCTAGATTTTCTATCCATCTTTCTGTACTAATTACAATTGAAGAGGAGTGCCTTTTGTATCAATTTAACAAATAAAGCCAGGTAAGGGGAGGCATTAAATGGAGCTTTCCATCGTCAGATATGTAATAAAAGTTAATTGTAATTATGTGTAATGGAGAAGCAGGATTCTAGTTTCTTTGATACATTTTATTGTAATGACTTTTAGGGGAAAGATAGAGGACTGACTCTGTGTGTGCCACTAGGGGGGAGTGCTGATGCTTTTGGCTTTATGAGGAATGGCATTGCACACTCAAACTATAACTTCCGTCCACAGTGGTACAAGGGCAGATGGAAAAGAAAATGCATGAGCGTCAGTTCTTAGTGACATTTTTATATTGGCAAAAAAAAGGTAATTCATATGTACTAAAAGTGATTTATAATAAAATAATATGTTTTGAACTATAGCTCTTAGAACATGCATACAATATATAAAAAAATAGTAGAGAATGTCAGAGAAGAAAGAGGAGGAGTTGAAAAAATGTGTAGCATTTTTACTGGATTAGTTAGTTTATTAAAGACTGACATGCCAGAAGACAATATTACAATGCTAATCTCCTGAAATGTGTTAGTCACAACATTAGAAACATGATGAAACAGGAACTCTAATCAACCAAAAATATGCACAACAGGTTGAAGGATAGGTCACATGCAGAGGATAAATTTCCCCACGGAAACAATATAGTGTACCTTAAACTTAACCCTAATAAAGAAAATAGCATCATACATAATATCATAAATACATTTTTCCTAACTTGGAGATCAACTGTAAAACAATCAACATTTTCATATGCCTGTGCGTTTATTTTTTTTTACAGGATTTACAGCAGGATGAACAGAAAAGGACTGTTTGTACGAAATAAAATACACCATATCACCGAGGCCAGTTCCAAGTTTGTGAAATGTGTTAACTCTATGACTGTATGACAATGACTGTGCATACGTCACGATAATACATAAAACACAGAACAGACACACAACTTTAATTTAAAAAAAACACGCACACAATAAAAAACACACACAATCATGGCACAGTCAAAGCAAAAGAAAAAAATCAGTAAAATGTGTCAATTTCCAAATGTAAGTCTGAATGTCATTTTTTGCATTTGTCTGTTATGATGTTAGTCCAGTCCTTGATCGTTGTTGAGACTCTGATACTTCTCACCATGGAGTTATATTTCTTTATTCAAATTGTTAAGAGGCACAAGGCCTATAGGAAACAGTAGCTTGAGAAGGAGGAGGAGCGCAGAAAGAGCAGATGAGGAAGAGCGCAGCTGCAGGTGGAGGAGCTGTACATTCTTTCGCATAAGCTCACTGAACTGGACTTTAACTTTGCTCTTTCAGGTGTCACTGGATTTTTGGAAATAGTCCAAATTGTTCAGTGACTGATGAACAGTTTGCTTCTGACACGTGTACAGAAGGCCACAGGGAGATACTTGTGCAACCACTGTGTGTCAAAGAGATAAAATGTTAGCAGGTTGTTTACATCTTCGTCTTTTTTTGAAACTATTTCTGGTACAAAAATGACAGACTTTATTCTTTTAAATTACTTCAGGGGATGAAACTGTCTATATGTTCTCATGTGCCAAGGCAAACTATTTATGTTTTTGTCCAGGCTTGTTTTATAGACGGTACAGAAATTAAGTAGAATAATGGATTAGCCTGTCAGACGTCTTTAACACATCCATTTGTGTTGTTGCTGTACTCGATAGTGTATTTTGTTATGTGAACATCATCATAGACTTTATCACCGACCCCTGACGTATACTTCTGACCAATGTCTAAAACAAAACTCAAAACCCCCCTGGTCAAATGACTAAACTCGCTTCTATCTTTATGATTTGATTTATTGATTTAATTATTGTTTCTTGTTTCGCTCTTTTAGCCTTCGTAATGTGTCCGTGAGTGTCCAGAAAAGCATTTCAAACTAAAACTACGTATTTTTTGTATCATTGAGAACATCCATATCAAACATAACCCAGCCTGACCCCTCAAAGATCTCCTCACTTTGGCCCACCACACCCCTTTGATCACTTGACGACAGACCCCCTCCTCCCACACCGCTACTATAATTGACTAATGACCCCATATCAATATTTGGCTGTGGTCGTAGGCTTTCAGTACGGCTGTAATTTAAAGTGGATTAGTGTTCGCCTCAGCACGTTTCTTTTGGCAGGCGGCCAGTGGGACCAGTACTTTGATAACAGGTTGCTTCTTGCGCGAGAGAGTGCGTTTGCGCTGAAGATCGGACTGTTTGTGAGAACTACGAATGCTGCCCGTTGCCCTGCGGGGATGAAGACACTGAAGGAGGAGGAGACGTATGTACATAGGGTTTACTGTCTGAGCTTGTCACAATTAAAATGGTACAGACATTGTAACTTATTTCTCCGCTCAACTTTTGGTTAAGGATTTCACCTACTTTCATGTTAATCATAAAGTTTGTCAATAAAAGCATTGCAAATAATTATGCCCTCTTCACTCATTCCATTGTGGTAAGACTTGATTTTTTTTTTATAGCCACAGCTACCCTGGGGCAAAGCGATGAGCCATTGTGCCTAGGCTGATGTTAACTTCTATGTAATCTTTCTTTGTCTCAAATAAGGTGTCAACTATAAATGAGCTATAGTATATTGTTGATTTTTTCAAAAGAGAACCATTTGTTTTCGCTATTGCACTCTTCATATGTTCAAATTATCCATTATTATTGTTATCCATGGGTTTCAGTCACGTGACTTATATGTGTCGTCACCGCCATTTTGAACACGTCACCAAATGCTGTTGCCTCTCCGTTGTTAGAGAGTCAACAGAGCATAAAACTGAAAATGAATAGGGTTGATACTTCAAGAAGACAGAATTATGGGGTTTGATCCATATCTACAGCGGCAAATTGCTGACAACACATAAGCAGCGACAACTTGGCACAACGATCTTTTGTGGACATTTCCATCTGCTCTTCCTCGTCCGCAAGCCCTCAAAGCTTTCAGGAGCATGGACTTTGTGTCTGATCCTAAAATATAACACCTGGACAGTGGGAAATTAGGCTTGTTAAAACTGTCTGTAAATAGCCAAACGTTTAGCAGCATAGCCACACGGTAATATGTAAACTAAGTCTACTGGTCCCTCCTGACCACAGTAATACACAGAAGAGGAATCCTTTGTTTTGAGCCTTTTTGTTGAAACAGCCCACAATAAGCATTCCACTTTTGACCTCAAGATGGCAGTAGCAACGAATGTGTCACCTCACTTTGGACTAATGAACAGCTTATACTTGACCCTGCATTTTCTGGTGGAGGGTCTACAACCTGCTTGTCTTCCTTGAAATGATTTTGCTTTGCCTGGAAGGTTCCACAATGGGGCATTAATCAAGCAGGTGGCCAAGTTACAGCTCAGATCTATGGAGTTAGAATACATTTTAGCAATTAAAACACCTTTGATATAACAAAAATAGATGGGTTTAATGCTGCACTATGGAACATTCTATGCAAAGCAGTAACATCTCCATGGAGACAAGTAAATGTCAGACCTCCTAACAGAACAGTTACATAGCATTTGATGTGGCCAGATTCAAATGATCACCTTCAGTGTTTTGCATTGTTGTGGAGTCCAAACAGTAACCAGCTAAATCGCTAATTAAGGTGTTAGCATAATACCCCCACTTTCCATTCACCACGTTTTTTTCAGCGTGGATTTTCCTCTGTTCTTTTATGTTCTCACCTCCCCACACCGGTTCTGTCTGAACATGCCAGGCCTGTACTGTCTGTCTCTTTCACTTTGCTGAGTAAACTTGGGACTCCAGACAGACATTCAGAGAAAAAGTTCTCTTCTAGATATACTATACACCTGGGAATCTCACATGAAGATTTATTATCAATAGGCTTATATGGTCTTTGTACCTTTTAGCTGGCCTGACTTGACACAAATTCAGGAATAAAGGCATTACTAGCTTGTTGATTGGCTGGATATGCGGGTTTGCGACAATAATAGATGCAAGTGTGGTTTCTCGCGTCAACAAAAGAGAAAATGGCTGTGTTATTCTCCCCACGCAACTCAATTCACCACCGTACTACCAAACAACCTCAAGACGAGTTCCAGAAGTTTGCATTAATAAAAAATATCTGCCCTTGTGCCGACTGACAGAAACATGGCTGACAATTTGCAACGGCCTCTCCCCACATATCACGCCTTTACAGTACATTCATAATACTACTCAAGGAGAGCAAAGTGTCTGGCCCATGGACACAACAAAGTGCCCTGGTTGATTAAACTATTAAAAAAATCTGTGTATTTAAGACAACCACACTTGTACGCAATGTTGGCTGATATTGATGTTTTCTAACAGACCTGGCATTTTCTGTATTAATAAAACATGTATTGCATCTTTTTTATAACCATTTTAGAAGTAAACATGCATTTCTAATACATAAATCTGAATAAGGGTAGGTAAGGCTTAGGTAAAATGATTGGTTCATGTTAGTGATACTGGAGTTGAAACCTGAATAAATAAGGATATTAGTAAAGCCAATTGTATTTTGTTCTTTAATTGGAGATGTCAGGGTTTCCAATGTGAGAAAACACAAAAAAGAAAACAAAAACTATCTTTATATATAGTATATATATATATATATATATATATATATATATGGATAAAAACAATTCTGCTTGGATTGGAGAACTTCTTTAGGCAGCAAACCGACCTCAGAAAAGGTATATCAGATACATTTTCTGCTCGTTTCCATGGAGATGTCTGTATGGTGTATCTATCTTGCATTTGTTCAATAACAGGTGTTCAAAAACAAACATTCTTATAGTGAGTGGTCTCGCCTTTCCACAGATCAGACCTATAACTGGTGGTGTCAAATGCACGATTCAGGGCTAGATACGTTGAATGCCATACTGTGGGACATTTTAGCCAATGCGAAAACATTTCCATGGAGAAAAGCACCCTTTACCACCTTTAAATGGACAAAATTGCTCCCATTTTCGAATAGTTCGCGTTTTACACCATTCACTTCCCCCAACTCTGGCTGCAAACTTATAACACAATAATAGCAGACAGGAAAACTTCTGACCTTGCCCCATCTCACCTGCAAACCTGTTTATGTGCCGTGTTTGTGTAAGCCAACAGCTCCGCGATCCACTTGGAATCACAGCGGGATAATTAAAACATGTTGATCCCTTCAGTCACGGTAGAGGGCCAGATTTATTAATGATACACTTGCACTAGCCCCGTGGACCAAGCGAGTGCGAGAGCGAGGGGTGGGGAGCGGGCGTGTGCGGCAAAATGGTAATATTGCATGAAATCATTGCTTAGATTGTCATTTACCTGGAGGCCCGTGCAGTGTGTGAGTGGTCTTTCATGTAAATTTGTCGCGAGAAATGAGAGACAGAGGGGGGAGAGAGGATGGAATTAATAGCTGCAGGTCATGGGGATAATGATTTCTTCACGGACCCAGTCAGACTCAAATGGCCTGGGCTCCATTTTTTCTTTTCTTTTTTTAGTTTTTGAATAGGTGGTAATGAATACAAGGGTGAACATTACATTTATTGAATATGTAAACGCATTTATGATATGACAGGCAGGTCCTACACGGCAACATCGTTTCCAAATGACCCACTTTGTATTCACACAATGCAAATTTGCCACAGTGTCATTAGATTGTGTTGATTGAGTGGTGTACAGAGGGTAAAGAGGCATAGTTTAATACAGTAACCTAGACAGTTTAAAAATCCAGCAATAGAATCACAGTCACTCATAAACTCTTACTAATCCACAAGCGTATAAGTTAGAATGGGAAGATTCGTTTACAGTGTGCCCGTTCTGGCCTCTGATCAAAAACAGTTGACATATTTTGCATAATACATAAAAGTAATTGTTTCTTCTTGGGGCGACAAAACATTCCATCGTTGATATATCGCGCTGTCGAATTGAATTGATGTTTTGGTTACTGTTTAACGTAAGCTGATGCCTGAAACAACACAAAGGTAGGTAGCTACATTTACTCAGTTACATCTACGTGAGTAACTTATTGTATTGACGGTCTATCAGTCTGTCTTACTTGAGAAAAGCTTCAATTACTCATTCCAAGGGACTAAAATGTTTGTTGACAATATTACAAAATTTGAACATTTGTGTTTTCTTGCGCTGCACCTTCAGATAGGATGTTTAGGATTTTGTTTTCTTAATGTTTGTGGTGTGTCGTTTGAAAATGCCAGATTTTGTGCATTATTTAAGGTTTCGGTATTGAATTACTCGCATATTTGTAAAATGCATTATTTTCACCTACACCTTGAACACCTCTGACGACGGCGGTCCTACCAGCGAAACATCTATCTTATTTGAGTTGAATCAGTTTCAAATTAGAAATCAGATGTTACAGTTTCTCTTACAATTACTTGAGCAGTAGTTTCCCCAAATACCTTTGTACTCTTAGTTGAGTGATTTCATCGACTAGTACTCGATTACGTAATGTGACATTTACTTGAGTTCAAGGGTCGCTGCTCTACTCCTCTCTGCTGAAACATGGATTCTGTGAGTGCTACTGGCAGACAATCCGTTTGGTCTCCCTTGCAACATTATAAAGATACAAACCATATTTTTTGCATAATTTTCTGTAGGTGTATAGAGCCATACTGAACACATTGTTATTAAATTTTTCAAAGTCTATGGAACCTGACTATTTGAGACCATAAAGGGTGTGCAGAGCTGTTACTGTAGCAAATGCCTCCCCTTTGGTATACAACTTTGAACTCTTTGATGCACCATTGTTAGCTAATGCGACCCAGTCTGGTTGGCTATACCTGATTTTGGGCTTGAATCCAAAAATGCCCCTGTTATGTGCATGAAAAGCCCTCTAGCGTCGGCCATAAAGTGCCACACAAAAAAACTGCAGGTGTGTGTTTCTTCCCCTCGCTCAATGGGAGGTGTCCGCCGCGTCAAAGCTGCTGGTCAATGTCTTTGTTGCTCCCCCAGGCCCACCCTTTATTGGGATGTGCGTGTGTGTAAGGCGTGAGAGGGGGGTTGTCCAGGCCATGCGCAGCCCAATGGTGGGAACAGTGCCGAGGTGAAGCTGCCTTTTTGTTCGCCCTGGATAAAGGCAGCTTTTCAGATCGGCTGTGTGTGTTTTGTTCCGCGGAGGGCTATCCAAGCTGCAGGCCACGTTCGTCCCCGAGTTGTGATGTCGCGCCAGGGCAGGAGGGTGGTGCGTGCGGGGCGGGGAGTGCACAGCCATGGACACAGGCAGGGGACTAAGTTACTCGCTCCAGGGGGAAGAAAAATACGCTACTTGCAAGGGAAAAGAGGACAGCGTATCATCTGTCCAAAGTGTACAGGACAAGGCAATGACAGATGGGGGGGAGAGGAGTGGGCGTGAAGGTGTTTTATGGGGCCACTAACAGCTCATGTATCTATGAAAAAACACAGTCATTTCAGGTCAACCATTGTGCCAAGTGCAGCTGTACACTCTGGATTCCATTCACCAAAACAACTTGCTTTGATTCTCGCGATTTGCCAATTAGCTTTACCCAATCAGCTTCACAAAGAGGCCTTTGCGGAGGTGACGAGCGAACAGTCAAAAGATGAACTCTGCGTAATCCCTGACCCGTCTGACCTGGTTCACAGTTGAACTTCTACACACACACACACACACACACACACACTCATAGATGATTGATCAGCCTGCGGGACACCTTCACCCACCCGTCCCACGTCTCCGCTGACAGGGAACAGAAGTCACGCCAGGTTTAAAATGAAATTTCATCTTTGTGCATATAATCTGCACATGAAAAAGCATGACTGCACATTGTCACCTTTTTGAGAGGAGGTATTGGCTTGCGAGGTTGACACTTTGTGCTCTGCCTAGGGTTACATCACTTACTGTTCATTTTACCCCTTCAAATCAAGAGGCGGGAAAAGTAGCCCCAAACATTTTCTCAAGTAATAATAAATTTACTTCACAATAATATCACAAAGCAGAAACACAAAGAAGAGGTAGAATAAAATACTCAAGTAAGAGTTCAAAAGTAATTGGGTAACTGCAACTCAAGTAAGAGTAATTGTGGGTGCAACAAAAACATTTGAAAAGAAAGTCATGTTGTGGTTCAAGAAAGAAAAATTTTAAAATCTTAAGTCTTTGTCACTTAAGTCCTTTGCAAACATGCCCATTGAGACGGACCTCAACAAGCTCAGTTAGGAGCGCCAGCAAACAAAGCTTTTACTCAAGTAAGAGTGCAGTTGCACTGTAAAATATATCAAGTTGTAATAAAAGCAGTACTTGAATAAGCAAATTGAGTTTAACTGTGTAAAAACCGTACCAAAAATGGCCAGCACAACAAATGGAAAGGAACTATCTGGTCTATCTTCTCTCAACACATAGGGATATAATCATCTGTTATGATCACAATCTCTGATAAAAGCAGTTGTTAGCAAGTGGTATTGTTTTGATTTGTTTCTAGTTTCATTTGCACTGTTACACTGCACTGTACATAATCTACAGACAATGGGAAAAACCTTTCTAATCTGAATTTAAAAAAGGTCATGTTAAAAAGATTCTGATGAGTATGTGGCACACCACATACCCAGGACTGTGCAGACATTAAACATATTTGTAAGTTAGTACATATTGTGATTGCTAGAGCCTTATTAATTGTGCCACATCTGTTCAAACAATAATCACGGTAATAATTAAGAAAGCTTCCAACATATTGTGTAAAACTTGTGCTGACAAGAAAAGTGTCTCAAAATAAAGTTCACCACAAACAGCTGAATGAATTCTTGCATCAAGCGCCGTCAGAAACTCACCACGGTAAATCTAATTGTTTTACATGGCAATACAGCACATGCTGATATATTGTTACACGGCCAATTAGCGTCTCGTAATGCTCAGTCAACCAGAGAGCCAAAGGTCAAAGGTCATTCTCACACTTGTCTAGTGAATGAAACTGAATGAAACAGGGGGCCTCCACAAAGGGCTGGACAGCCATTATGATTTCTAATAACACTCTATGCAAATGGCGGATTGTTTCTCTAGCCAAATGTATGTGAGAATTATTTTCAATTCTAGTCTCAAAGCCACTCTACCTTCAGGTTCAGTCTTTGCAGATAAAGATGTTACTCAACAGAAAGTAGGCAGCTTCACAGTAATAATAGCCCCCCGTGCTAATTGTCATAATCTATAAATCAGCCTTTGAGATGTGTTCACTGTCAGGAGGAGTCACATGACCTGATAGAGCTTTGACAAAACATACTGTATCACACAATCATTCCTGACAGTTAAGGAATTAAAAAGTCAATTTGAATTAAGAGCCATCAATAAAAACACATTTTAGCAACAAAGAATATATTCAAACATTATAAACGATCTGTAGCTTCACCAATTTCGGTAAAAGTGTCAATAAAAAAACACACACTTGAGTGTGAAATAACTTGATTAAAGGTCCACTACGTAACTTTTCTGGTAGAGAAAACACCACTTGCTTGTCTCCATATGCATATGTACCTCTGGGCCTTAGGTGTTTCCTCAACAGGGTCATCTGAACTCACCCTCTTGTATTGACTGACTGCTCAATTGATCGCTATTGCTTTGTTCCACAGTCTGATATTAAGCTTATATAGCTTGCATTTATTCAATTTATTGTTCATATATTCAGATATTTGAAACATTTGCTTTCTTACTGTGAGTGAGTTCCCCTCTCCACAGATCTGACTTGTAACTTGGCCTGGTGGCTCAACCTGATTGTCTCCATAGTGATAGATATGTTTAATACTGCACTGTGGAACATTCCAAGCAAAGCAATAATATATCCGTGAAGAAAGCCCCTCCTCCAGAAAATAATGCTATTGCTTTGCCAGGACTAAACTTATCATCTTTGACTATTATTAGTTTGGCTATCATCAAAGGTGCATATAGTGCATAGTTAATGAGAGAGCAGAGATCACACTGTGTTTAACCCATAGAGTTCTATGCCTCAGACACAGGTGTGCTTTTGCACAGGCCTATGAGAAGAAACACATGTATAATCCATTATGATTTGCCTCCTCAATAAAAATGCTACATGATAATCACTGTCGCCCACTCTCTCGCATACGGTAGAAGAGCCTCCATTAGTTGCCCGGCGTGTTTACATTCCAGGGCTATGTTCGCAAATAATTTGAATGTATTTCAGTTCTGCTACTGTTATTTATCACGCACGAAATGGGCTGGGACACTGGGATGTTGGCTATCAGCGCTGACAATGATAACCGCGACAATAATTACACATAGGCCGTCTCATCCATCACTGCCACTTATCACTTAAACAATCAGGCGTTAAAGAGAAGGCTGGGCGGAGGGGCAAGATGGATCCTGGATTGTGGGTTTTTTGTTGCTTATAAGATATCAGTGTATCCAGTTTGGCCAGTCTATAAACTCATTGCAGTTACTTAAGGCAACGTACAGCCCCAAGGACACTGTAGATAAAGTCTGCTCAAACAATGATGCAGCTTTGAAGAACCGATGATGGATTCCTGAGAACATTATGTCATTCCCCAAGTGACAGAGTTCATTTGACAAAGGTGCTAAACTGTCAATCAAATATATAGTGTAATAACTGCTGTAAAATATATTCACTGCAGAGGTTAAATATGCATTATGGAACTTTTCAGGTGATTCACAGAGATGTCTTGCCTTATATATGTAGCATTTATTCAATTACAGGTATTTTTTTTTGTATGAGTTTGATTAGAAAGCATTAGTGTGAAATGGGGATGAGACAGAAGGAGGACATACATCAAAATGTCTGAGAAAGAACTTGAACTCACGACTCTGCGGCCGGCTGCACATGAAGCATGGCATATATGCCCTAACCACTCAGCCACTGCAACTCAACTGCATGTGTTTTTATTGCTAAAATATGCATTCTGACTGGTAACTTGGCCTGAACGTCACCTCCCTGTCTCCATGGAGATGGATTAGTTAAATGTTATATTGTGGAACATTCCTTGCAAAGTAATAACTTTGAGGTGGCGATCCCTCCACAAGAAAGGTATGGTTCTAAGTATTGTTTTAGGTAAACATATGACAGCTAGTTACTGTATGCGGGAATGCTTTTTAAAAGCCCTTTAAATTGCCCTGCAGGGACTAATAAGGTTATTTGATTGATTAATGTATGGATTGATTGATTGATTGATTGATTGAATTGATTGGGTAATTCCCTTTTACCCTTGATAGAGTCATCATCTTTAAGAGGCTTGACTTTCTCTACCTCTTGCAACTTGAAAGTCTACAGTAGGTCTAGTGGTAGAGACTCTTAGCTAGTTCAGCATTTCTATTCCTGCATTGTGCATTGTGTGTCTGAGCATGTGTTGTGTAACGTTTGATTGCCAATGACCGTAGATATTGTTGGAGCAGCCCCAGGGCGGTAACTAAAGGTTCTGCCTGGAGATTATGTAAATTAATAAGCAGTTACTGTACAACGGGTGAGCACCAACTGTGAGGCAGGCAGGTGCGGCGATGGTATTGAAATTAATTTGTGGCTCTGCGGACAAAATCTGTAACTCTCTCAAGATATGTGCCGAACAATGAATGTACAAGGTTAATACTATCAAGCCCCACAGACAATTCTTCAATCTAAAGACATAATGAATGTATTTCATTTGAATTCATCTAAATATGGCTAATATATTGAAACAACTGATTTTCTGAATGATCCCCCGTACCTTTCTATAGGGCATTGGGAAAAGCAACCCACAATATTTCCCCCTTTAAACCTGCACTGCCCTAAAGGCAAACAACTGTGACCATCAAAACCAAGCCATTTGCCTTTGACATTGCTGTGCCTGAACACGCCCGGGCCTCTGACAATGAACTTGACCCTGAGTCTTTGGCTCAGGTGGCGAGTGACGACCCACATGAAGGGGCCCCTCGACAGTAGCAGAGGTCAAAGGTTATATAAACACTGCCGAAAGCCTCCAGGTCGAGCCCATACACTGCAGAGTAATTAGAATGACACCTCCCGAGGCTCGTAACCCTTCAACTCTGACCCCTCAATGTGGCGACTTGTGGGAGGAGAAGAACTCGAGTGCCCAAGTATTACTGGAGCGATGAGATACAAGAGGAATTTAGCCTGTTGACCCAAGAGAAGAGAGATTACAGGGAATAATGCATCGATTGGAAATAAGATGTTTTCACCCATGCACATTTGGTATCAACACTTTTGTTTGACATTATGGAGTGATTTGACCACTAAAACTGTGACAACATAAAATTATGAAAGAAGCAATACATATGAAATCCAATAGCGTGTTATGAATTTAATGTAAATACAGCATGGCCGGTTTCTGAACAAGAGTAAACCATTAACAAAATGTTGTTTTTTTTATTTGTGAAAATCCCTACATTTATTCTGGGAAATAAATATTCTTTAAAAAATACAAAGAAGGCCGGATTAGCCTGGAGACTAAGTTTACAACTTCTATGTCTATATTTTTAAATGATAAAATATCTGTTGTTACAAATCATTGGCACAGAAAAAGGGTTAGGTTAGGGTTCAGAGGAGTGCATGGTAAAAGAAAATCTAAAAAAAAGTGCTTATCAAGAAAAGGCTCAACAGCTTGGAGCGAAGGGTCAATGTGACCATGCTTGAAATGCAAAAACCTACTTTGTCAAATGTAAAAATCAACCTAAAAGGTCCGAGGATTGGTGATAAAGTAAAAGTCTTGTATGCGTCTTTGTCAGAGCATATGATTAACTGTTATTATTTAGAATTACTAATTGTTAATTTTGGTGACTCAGATATTTTGTCATAGTTTTTGTTAATGTTATATTTTTGCTGACAATAACCAAATAAAAAGGCAAAAAATAAGTAGGACTAAAATGTGTGTTTACTGAAATATTTGAAAATCTACGAATAATATAAACTAATCATAAATAATTGAAATTTTTCAATCCCATTTTCAATCTTAACATTCCCAAAGAAGCAATGCAATGCAATGTTTTATAGCTAGAACAAAAAATACGGCTTTCTAGTTGACTCAACCTAAAATAGATCATTCAACGTTCACATTAAATACAACTAAAAATCATTTTGGCCTAAAGACAAAGAAAATTAAAATGTCATGGCAAAATGAACACTTATTATTTATGTTTTGGGACAGTGGAGGACTGTCAACCGAAAGACCGAGCCCTAAGTTTTCTTTTCCTCAACTTTACAGGTGAAGTCTACTACCCAAGATATCGTTAGGTGTTCCAAAAGGAAAAACAAGGCCATTGTGAGTAAAATTAGCATGATTCTAAGACAAACCCTCCAAAATTCAGTGCTCTGTTTGAGAAATGAGCAAAAGGAATTATGAAAAACGGTGAAGAGCAAACATCTGCTGCCTGCACACACCAAATGAAAGCACTTTACTCCAGTGTCTGGGTCCCTTGTTTATTACTGTGGGATTGTGAATACTCTTCCTTTGAACATGATGGATCATTAAAGTAATGGTGTACCGGGGTTTTGTTCTTTTCTCTGCTCAGATGTTTCTCCTTTTTAATACAAATTTCTATCTCTGTGTGGCGCTCTCCTGAGATCTGCCATTGCTCCACTTACCAGGAAATATGTTCTGGATATGCAAATGAGGGAAAGAGAACGAGTACGTGTTAACATAGCAGCGCTGAAAAGGAGCAAATGGAAGGATCTGGAAACATCAGCAAGTCGCAGCATATGAGTGATTTAATTTTGTATTGTGTGTCTTGTGAGTGAATACATTCTATAAGCGCGTCCTTTGTACACTGAAAACCGCAGCTCATTATGTTAATAGTTTGGTATGAACTGTCCAACTTGTTTCGCCCGATCTGTACGTGCCTTGAATGCCACGGTCAAATGTTGGTTGTTCAAACGGTATTCGCTGATTGAAGTGGTTTGAATCACAAATCAGCATTAACCTGTTGAGTTACAGTTGAACTACAGTCGTTCACCTTCGTTGCATCACTTAGATTTCGTTTTTTTTCGTTTACAAACTGACATTTTTAGGCAGAGTTTAAGATCAAATGCCTGGGTTCTATAATGAGTCACAAATAGGTTATGCAGAAAATGCTGTCGCATCATCAAAGTGGAAATTATGTCTAAGGGTTGTATAAAAAAACAATACATGGCCCCTAAAACTATAGTATCAAAACTATACTCGGCTGAGCAAGTACTGATACAGATGAAGAGGACAACATTGGAACTTTCCTTTTAGAAATGTATTGGTCTGCGGCATATCAGAACTAGTATTAGCAGTATTTTAAAGAAACTACTACTATTTTTGGTTGAAAGTTGTTCTATTGTCTAAAATATATTTTTCAATTATTGTGGTCAAATCTGTACTGACCATCGAGTCTTTTCTTTTGTATTGAAATCAATATGAGTTTGTTATGTCTATGTCCTTTCCTCTCTCATCCCTATTTCACATTACACTGCTGTGCCCAATAAAGCCTAAGGGCACCAATGAGACATTGTTGTATCTTTGTCTTCAGATTTACAGTGTAAAAGGTTTGTTCTAAAGAGTCAAAGAATACAAACACGTCTTTTCTAAAATACTTTTATTTCTCACTTTTTCTCCTTAAGAAAGATTATTCCAAACTTGAACTTTGCTAAACATATGTGTGCCCCTTTTAGCTAGAGGCTGGTCTTACCAGTGTGAAGTGATGCAGATTGATGTGTTACTGGACAGACTGTCACACTCACACCTGGCCTTAGGTCCATTTATCTTCACTGATATATCAGCAAAGAAACTAGTCCTCCATCTGTTTAAGATTAGCACCATGAAAAAGTGATGTGTTGATTTACATTTTCTGTTAAAAGATAGATATAAGATGATCTTGTTTTTATTATGTTTGTTTATGTTTGTTATCAAGTAATGAGGCTCTGATCTAGGAAGCTAAGTCGGGTTGGGCCTGGTATTAGAATGGGAGACCGCTGGGAAAACCAGGTGCCATAGTGGGGCAGCAGTGGCTCTACTGCAAATAGTTGTGTCCTTAGGTAAGATACAAACTGCCTTTGCATGAATGTGATGTGTAAGTGAGTGAGTGAGTGGTGCTCAAAAGGGCAAGTGGCCCAGGGTAGCTGTGGCTACAGAAGTACCACTTCTGACTAAAAGTGAATGAATATGCACAAAATTGACTTTGAGTGCTGATAAAAGACTGGGCGTTTTCACACCTTTTAGTCCACCTAACTTGTTGGGGAATAAAAGTTAAACATTGGTGAGGATCACGTTCATGTTTTGGCATCATACGCCAATGAACATAATCCATAGACCACAGCACTGCCATCTTGGCTTCATCTTCCAGATCTTATTATAGTTCCATGGACATAGACATGGATGAATGAACCACGGAGTTATGAAAACGTTATTCCCACTGTTCAAGTTAAATAGCCGCAGATCAAGGTAAGACATTGCACTTTGCTTTACGAGCCTCCACTGATTATGCGTTTGTCATATTATCTTTGTAAAGTACATTGCATTGCATCAATGTATGAAATGTGCGACCACCTTGTAGCCATTGAACTTTAGTTTTCTCGGTTCTAATCACAAAAACAGACAAATTAATTGTGGGACTAGATACAACAATTGTGTGATGAGTGTATATAAGAGGCTAATCACAGGTTAAATATCACCCTGAGCCTCCTCCTGTGGTGTGGCCTTAAGCAAATAGCACTAATTGACACACGTTTTATCCAGTGAATCGACCAGAGTGCGACTTATTTACAGATGAGGAAAACCCCTTCTCACATCCTTATGTGGCACTAACTCCACTGTCAGAGAGAATCAATACCAGTTCACTCCATCTTCTGTTCACCACTTAAAAAGCCAATCGCTTTGACAGTCATTACAGCTCTTGTAAATCAGAAAAGAACTGCTACAGCAGATGAAAAACGAGACACAAGACAGTGAACAGCAGGGCAAGAAAATACGTTTTTACAACGAGTCAATCTAAGTGGCAACTAAGCATATGTTAGGGAAAATTAGCTTGTAAAACATTTTGGTTTGTTTCTTATGGAATAGCAGTGAAGATGCGTGAATGGAGCTGTGGCCTTTCTGTGCTCATAAAGAAGATGTAAAACCCACACTGTGCAATCGTAAAGAACATCCAGAAGGAGATTTATGACTCTGCATGTCCAACGCAAACTGTCAACTTTGGAAAATGCTTGAGATTTTCAGTCATAGTAAGCAGAAAGAATGCCAAACAAAACTGACTTAGATCATTATTTTACATTATTGCTCATTGTAAACCACAATATTGATCTAAAACAGCTTAATAATTGAAACAGGTTCATTGATTTCCTGCGCAAAACTGTAGAACAGATAAGCCCCGCCTCTTCATACTGGCATTTCATCATAATTAACAGCAGATTTTCATGTATGTATTTGTAGTTTTGAGAAATGGCAATGGGACCATTTAAACCTACTTGTAATCCAAAGTCTGAAAGTACAGCAATGTGGGTGGAGATAGGGGGTAGGGGATAACCGGAAATGGACAATAAAGGTAAACTCAAATATGAATCAATCAATCAAAATAAAACAAAGTAAACAAATGATGGGCAAATATCATATATGAGTTGATTTGTATGTAATACTGTATGTCTCCTTTAAAGGTGCACTATACAACTTTTCAGTTTGAGGGGGGCTACCTACTTGTCTCCATGGAGATGTTATTTCATTAATTGTTTTTTATTGAGCGGTTTTAGATATATTGTGTTTTACAGCGAACAAAATGTAAAATAATAATCTTTGGATGTTATGGGGCAGCAAAGTGGCCTAGTGTCTGGCAGGTCACGGGTTCATCGCCCAGGCATTTCCGTGGAGAGTTTGTTTCTCCCTGTAGTCTGGGTGAGTTTCCTCCAGGCTGTTTTCTCCCATCAACTCTAGACATGCATGATAGGTAAAATAACACAACTGCGCTAGTTCTGATCAAGCCGAGCTCAGTATCTGGAGATGGGTGGCTATGTGGCACCCATGCTCCTGGAAGGTTGCCCCTGTGGTGTTGAATGAAGGGTCAAATATTTTGGAATATTAAATACTCCCCAAAAAAACCACAACATGTCTTAATTAATAAACAGTGTTCATGGGGCTTTATCTTATTACCAATAGTTGTATTTGTTTACTACGTCTACCTCACTGTCTACTTTTTAGCATAAAAATGAATGATGTATTTTCTACATAATAGTTGTGAGTATAGGTTACGGTTAAATCTGTAAATAGCTTGAGAACTTTAGCGCTTGATACAGTAATTATCCATTCAAGCACAAATTGATTGAACCCTAAATTGCTCGTACCTTTGAAGTGTACAAAAACAAGTGTACCTTAAGCTCCCCCAAAATTGAAAGGAAGAGTGTTTGAGCCAAGGCGCGAGTCCAATTCCCTTCCCTGCCAAAGGTGTCTCCTCTTCAGTAATGTGTCTTTAATGTAGCCCCTTGCACCCTCTGGAACGCAGATATCAAAACGTTTAAACGGACCGGCTCACTGGAGGCACGAGCGAGTCTTGTAAAATGAATTATTAATGCCACGCGAGGCTCCTCTTTGACTGCGAACAATGTAACTTACACTTGAAGAGCATTTCAGAATCAAGGTCTGCTGCACTTACTTTCATGTTGTGACAAGGGTTTTGGGCTCTCCCTCCCAGACAGCCACAGAGGTTACAACATCCAAGGAAAATTTACATGGAAATTCAATTATTGCCTCAGTTTAGTAAGAATTCAGTTGAAGAATGTAAGAATTTATTCGAAATATTCAATTTCTAACGCTTGTTCCCGTTAGGGGTCATGGGTGACTTGAGCCTTTCTTAGTGATTTTGGGCCTTAGGCAGGGTACACCCTGGACAGGGGCCAGCTCGTCGCAGGGCTAACACAGAGACATAAAAACACAACCATTCACTCCCACATTAATCCTCTAAGGGCAATTTACAGTTGTCCATTTAATTAACACATGCACGTCTGGACAGTGGGAGGAAGCCGGAGAACCCAGAGAGAACCCACGGTGACACAAGAAGGACATGCCGACTCCACAAAGAGCTAATGCTCTGTTGGTCTGGGCCAGGAATCCAAGCCATCTCCTTGTTGGGAGGCTGTAACCACTCTGCCACCGTGCACCCAGCAGAATTCATGAATCTGAACTCATCTTAAACAATGCAACATGTACAGTGCTATTTAATTATTGCTTTTGGGTTCTCCTTCCATTTACGATTCTGTCACAAAGTTCAAGTTATTGTTAAGATTAATAAATGTACTGTGCATTGTCTATTGATCATTCTTGTCACCAAGGAAGCTGATTTACAAATTGTAAAGTAAATAAAGGTACACTATGCAACTTTTCTGGAGAAGGGGGTCTTCTAATTCATGAAGATGTTAATGATGAAGATTGATTTGCCTGGAATGTTCCAGAGTATGGCATTAAACTGATCTATCTTGCATTAGGGCTGGGGTACCTCATTTTAAAACAGTGAAATAAGAAACTTGGTATTTAAACTTTTCAAACTTACCCCTTGCTCTCACAAATTCTTTGGCACATCAGTATTCATATGCAAACATTTCTTCAAAATCATCTTTTTCAGACACAACAGGGAAGCAGGGTGATAACTCTAAACAGCCAATCTGCTCTCATCCCAAAGTGTCGAAAACATGATATATAGTATCTCACAAGGCTTTTTATTAGTTTGAATAGATAAGATGTTTAATAATTAGAATACGACAGCGTATGGAGGTCTGATTTTTTTCACAATGTTCTGCTTTTACAACACACTTTCTGTGGTAGAAGCAGAGTTGACTGATTATGAGAAAAAAGTTGGGTACCCTTAATTCAATTAGGTGTTTTTATTGCTCCAAAATACATTGAAAAACATACATTTTAACTGTGAGGGGGGTCACCTCACCACAGATCTGTAACTCTGCTCACCTGCTTGTTTCCATAGGTTTAAAGCCGCCCCTTGGAGCATTCGAGGCAAAGCTATAACATCTTCATGGTGACAAGGTGGAAAACCCTCCACCAGAAATGTTACCCGGAGCATTTAAAGTTTGATACAATGGGCAATGTGATAAGTTTCGACTGCCATCCTATAGTCATTTTCAGTCAGAAGTAATGGCGCTGCTAATCGTCTTTGCAATTGTCCCACAGATCATCTGAAATGACGGCTGTCTTTGGCCTGTGAGGTCCAGTTATGAGGGTTTCACACACTTGTGTTGGGACAGAAGATGCTGGATACCTGCATAGTTGCATGATTGGTGTCAAATAAATACCGCATTGAGCCACAGCGCTAGAGGTCTTTTACCTGTAATTATGGCATGGCTAGCTTTCCACTGCGGGCCGGCTGCCAGCTTGCTTTGGCTTTTACGGGGCTTCTGGTCCTTTCTTGTGGTTGTCATGCAGCAATTAAAACTGTCTCCAATCGCTGGGTGGCAAAAGGCTCTGAGACAGACTCTTGTCTCGCTCACACACGGCACACACAAACAGGCACTGGCTGGAGGCGATGGGAAAGCGTATGATATAGGAAAAACATAGTTAATTACATTTGACAGGTATCTATTAAAGTGCATTCTTAGACCTTAGAGGCCTTCACACATCTAATGGAAATACACACTCAACTGCAACCCGTGAATAATAGGGCTTCCCAGGCAAATGCTTTGGCATTTCTTCCCCCTTATCTCACCAACATCAAGCATCTGTCAACGCACAGACAAATCACCACTAATCAAATCCTCAAAAGTATAAACCAAGGTCTCGCACTGGAATCCACATGCTTTTTAATTAGTTATTCAAAGATTCTTCTTTTCACTTTTAAGAGCAGGAGCACTTGAAGCCCTCCTCCACAGAAGCACTGGCTGGCCCGTTTATTTCAGACAATAGCAGGGTGATTGTAATCATTGCACTTTCCCCTCGCGGGAGGCTTAAGGATGAGATGTGTGCACCGCAGATGCACTTGAATCATGACCCGCAGGTGAGAAGTCCGGGTACATCTGTCCAATTAGTGCTGGATACTTCGTGAGTCTTATTTCTCTGTCAGTCCGACCATTCATCTTCTCCAACAACTTTCTTTCAGTTACTCTAAAGAAATAGCTGTCAAAATTGGGTCTATTGTTGCCCAGCCCAGCTAGATAAGCTACAAAATGAACTTTTAATGTGAGATTTTTGCAGTAGATATGTTTTCTTTATGTAGAACTGGCTTGCATCTTTTTTTTAAACAAATTACATAAATAAGAAGCTTGTCTACACATTATTCATCCAAAATATTACAATCCCCGAGACCAAGATGAGTGGACAAGATGACTAAAGATATTCTTGCTTCCACTGAAAGTATGAATATGATGATTTTGGTTATGTTATCTGTTTAGCTACAAACCACAACCTCAACATATTGGGCAATTTTCAAAATGTATAAATGAGAGACGAGAGCTGTGGAGAGTGAGGTTTGGAATGTACTTGAGCGTGACCAAAATCACGCTTAGTTCAGCTCCCAAAAGAGAAGTAAAGTGATTTATGCAGCCAAATTCTTAATTTATTGTGACATTTATTTAAAAATCGCTCACAACATTATAAGCATGGCATTTAAAAAAATAATTTGAGCTGCATAAATTATTCTGTTAGATTGAACAACATAGGCTATAGTCTTCCTTCCTCTGTGCGTTACTTCTTATTTTGGCGTTTAGACTTACCACTGAAGACCTGACTTGGACATTAAATTGGAGATTCTCCAATCCACTTAAAAAAGTTATCCAATGTATCTTTATTTAACTTGATCAAACAAGTTCAAACGTACAGGGTTATGTCCAACTCTCCTCTCTCTCCGTCAAAAACGCTCCATTCTGAATTTTTTATTGGTCTTGGTCTGACATGTCTCAGAGATCTTCTGCGCTGATTTTAAGTCCATAAATCAACGGCAGACTCATTCAAAGCATTTCTGCCATCAAATCACGAACATTGCAACTGCATGGCTACATTATCATGTCGATGGCAAGCTAGCATTTCATTCTCTCAGCTCTGACCTATTTTCTGAAAAAAAAAGCCAGCCAAATATTATTAGAACACAGGATTCGTAAATGCCTTGAATATTGTCACCGTTGCCAAGAATATGCACGTGCGGTGATGTTACCTGGGCAGCTGAAGCGCTTAGTTTATTGCTCTCGACAGCCTAAAATGCCATAGCTATATAATAAAGTTTGTCATAAATACTTTGAACATTTACAATAGACCCATTGCCTGTGAGATTTTGCCGGCTTCTTTTTGCGTCCTCCGCAGTCATCCTCCGACTCGCTGTCAGATTCGGCTGAGCTGCCCAAAACCCACGAGTCCTCGTCTGACTCTCCTTCACCCCCCGACTCAACCTCATCAATGTTTTGAAGCATTGCCCGGGCCTCTTGTACGGATAATCACTTCAAATCCATTTTACTTTTACCTTTGCTGTGAGAGACACTAAAGGTGACACAACGCTCGCGAGTCACTGTCGTCCGCAGGGGAAAATTACAATGTAATTAAAAGAGCAGTCAACTTGACGGGTGTGGGAGTTGAGGAAGGATTACTCAGAACTCGTTTTAACCTTTTTATTTCAGTTGAATTGCAATGTGGGATGATATACACAAAGGTAAAGAAAAAGTCAAGAGCCCAAGAATCTGAAAGAGCAACGCAACCAGAGTAATTAGACCTACAATTCTAAAAACCGTCAAAATGAAGGCCTTGGGAGTTCTAGTGTTAAGAGCATTTTTAAAGGTCAATAACAGTACAATTGCATTATATTTGTCTTTTAACACTTACCCGGAGTTATGTAATGTTCCTATTTCAACCCCCCCCAGATCCCTTACAGTTTGCCTACAGTGCCAACAGGTCTGTGGATGACTCATTAACCCGGCCCTCCACAGCAGCACCTGCCAGAATCCTGTTTGTGGACGTCAGCTCTGTGTTCAACACTGCTATTCTCAAGGACATTTTATATGTCGTATTTTTGGCTGTTTTATGTTGCACCATTACGAAATTTGTTCACTGTCAATGTCAACATTTTTCTGACCCCCCAAGAATTGCCAAGATGTGCAGCTTTTTAGCCCGAAAAAGTTGTTCTGACTTTCATTAAACCAGTACACTGGGGACAGTGCAGTGCTTGGAGGCTTGTCTCTAGATTTTAATGATAATAATAACACCTTACATTATGTACATTTGAGATACGGCACCATCTCTTATCGCTTTGACGACCACAAATCACTTACTCACACATCACATTCATACATTGGAAAGGGGGTGAAGTGTCTTGCTCAATAACGACAGCGTTTAAACTGCCGACCTGTGGGCCGGTGGGCGAGTGCTCATCTCATTGAGCCACAGCCACTGTCACAAGAATCTTGGTCAAACTGGAAAATGATCGTCCTGTACATGTTTTAGATTCATTCAAAGTTAAACTAGGAAAACTCACTCAGACACAAGGAGAACATGCAAACCCAACACAGAATGGCCTTGTAAATGCGTGGTCAGGTGTATCTAAAGTTCTCCTGTGCTGAAATCTGTCTGAGAGCATGTCTGTGTGCATTTCTTTTACATTTACAGTAAGTTTGAACTCAGTAGTCATGTGAATTTTGAAGATGACAATATCCGAATGGCATGTGTGAGAGCCTTCAGATACACAGCCTGTTTTAACTCCTAACTGACACTAAGTAATATACAGCAAACCCTTTCTCATTCAAATCTTGTCTTATTTTGTTTTGGGACTGTGTCCTCAGCTACAGATAAACAGACTTGTTTGTGACTGATTTAAAAAGGATTGAAGCTTTTATTAGGATTTGGAAAGTAATACAATAACTCCTAGTGTGCACACAGCGTTTCCCATATGAATCATAGCTTTTTTAATAGCTCCACTACTACTATCCTACTCCATCCACGCCTATGTAGAGTATTTTATCTCATGTCATTAGAAAGGCCAGAAGGTCCTGAAGAGATTAGTGTGATTCTTTGTAAGGCCAAACCCTTTGTCTGTATGTACATTCCTTTGAAAATGACAGCTACAATTATCATAAGGGCTTAAGCGTTGCATGTGTACTAGACCTCAGTTTTCTCACTCTTAAGCAATGGGAGTATTTATAGCTATTGCCATGTACAGTAGGTTTAAAAGCAGACTGGAATTTATAGTTTTAAAGGTAAGCATGAAGTTATTATTTTGAAAATGACAGCTACTCCGTTAGGACGTCGGTTGCAATATCCAGAATGGACGTTACAAAGGAAGAAGGGCACTTTTGTCCTAAGGGCTGTTCCCCACCTCAATCAAACCGGCTCTCTGAATCCTCCTTACTGATGCTGACCCTCCTCCCTGTTAACTTCTGCACAACTCAGTATGCTTAAATTGCCCCCAGAGGATGAATAAAGTTATTTGATTGATTGATTAACGTATTAATGCCTAAAGTATTTGGATATCCTTGATAAGCAGGTCATTTTTTTCACAGTTAAGTAATGGGATTCTTGCAATTGTCATGTACTGTAGGTCAAAAAGAAGAATGAACTTTGTAGATTTTTTTTAATAGTTTTTAAAAGGTAAACATAAAGTTATACATGCTTTTGAAAATGATGATAGCAACAATGATGTTTGCATTATTATTTGGACGCGTTCAATGCCTTGTTAAGCAGGTCAGTTTTATTTACTGTTAAGCAAAGGCAACTTTTACTACAATTGAGATGACAAAGGCAAAAAAAAATTGTTTCATTTAGTTCTAGTTATTATTTTCATGAAAGTATACTATAAAGTTGAATTGCAAAGTAATATTCTGAATAGATCAGAGCGAGAGGTTGTCCTAAGCCTCTACAACCCTGCTCCTTACCACTTTGGGCCAACCTGCAAGTTTCTGGAGGTGCAAAACCCGAGGACATGGGCGGAAATGTAGACAATGAGAACATGCAAAAACCCAACTAAATGTCCAGCCAGGGAATCGAACTCGATACCTTTTTTCTGTGAGGTGACAGCGCCATCTTAATTTATTTTTATGTTTTTGCCATATTGTATATTTTAAAGATTTGATATTGGATCCAAAAAAACTTTCATGTGATAAATGAGTATATTACAAAAATGAATACTAAATATAACGATGTCTTCTCATAAAGCGGGTTGGATGTGGATTGCTGCAATTACTGTCCATGACGAGATGTCTGACACACAGGCATCTTTTTTTCTTACCATGAAAAGTTGTTCCTGACTCAAGGCCTAAGTTATTTTTTCAGAGCAGCGGA
Source organism: Chaenogobius annularis (assembly GCA_015082035.1). NCBI lineage: Eukaryota > Metazoa > Chordata > Actinopteri > Gobiiformes > Gobiidae > Chaenogobius > Chaenogobius annularis. The sequence continues at coordinate 169,428 of BJKM01000301.1, read as the reverse complement.
CAGCCCAGCAGTCTGAATCACTCTAAGTATTACCACAGGTCAGGGGGAAAGGTATTTAAATACATGAAAGCAATTTGAGAGTGACATGAGTCTGGAAAGGCGCTAATAGCCTTCGCCGCGCTGATTCCATCCAAACCTGCTGCCAATGTGGGAATCCAGCTGAATTTGCTCTCCAAGATGTTCTTCTGAGGTGAAAGCCAGCAGTCAGTTGTAGCCCCGCTGGTCGCCGTTTCCGATGCTTTGGTAGCGGAGCATCAAAGTCACGGGGCGCGCATATATTCGGCGGGATTAGAGCCGGCGTAAAAGGACAGCCCCAGCCCATTCACTGTTGGCACGGCCGCCACAGCCTCGGCACAAGTGAGTTTTTTAATGCATTCCATTTAACTTTAATTACTCCAATCTCGGCGAGGGCACACAGGAAGAAAAGGCCCGGGCGTTTGTGCCGAGCAGATTACCCCACTGCCCTGCCAAGTCCGCGGCGCGCTGCATCCTAAGATAGAATTCAAATTCAAATGTGGGCTAAAGAAAGTGCAGCTGTCACCCCTCTGGCCTGCGCCGAAGCCCCAACCGGATCAAAGATGAGCCGTCCTCCTCCCCTGGCCGTGTCAAAATGAGCTGTCCTGCCCATGCCAGTGTCGCGTCCCCCTGGGGCACCTAATCCTCCTCTCCTGACTCCACACTGACAGTCTGAATAAAGGCATTAAACCCTGCAAAATAATTACCAATTAAAACGGATGGAGAAGTCATCAGGTAGTGGCTGAGGGGGAGAGACGAGCCAGGCAGAGGCGGCACACACATAGGGGATGGTAGCGTTAGCCTCTCTGCCAAGAACAACCTGTATTTTCTCCTTTACGGGTTATGCTTCCACGAGTTCTGGATGAGTGAGTGACCTTACAAAGTGGTATCAGAGCCGCAGCAGGCTTCTGAAAGAAAGTCTGTGTGACAACCAGGGCTGTGCAGACGCCAGGGATGTGTGCAGAAGTTTGGGGGGGATTAAAAGTAGTTGTTTTATCGAGATCACACGGTTTGGGCTGTACAACAGTGGTCTCATACCTCCTTCAAGACCAGATATTAAACTTGTATACAAACCTATCAATATACAAAGAAGTCTGACCAATGACAAGGAGACATTTTCTGTATTTGCTCTGTTTGGGCTTTTCCCCTTTTTGCAGGAGAACCAGTTGCACTTGTGTTTTGGCAAGTTTTAGATTTTCCTGTTGTAACAAGTTATACATTGACTACAGTGACTGAAGTAGTGTCAGTGAAGTGTCTTACCCAAGGACACAACGGCAAAATGCACTCAGGTGAGTTTCAAACAACACATTTTCATTCATCTTGTTTTGGTCATTTTTGTTTTTAAGTTTGAAATGTATTGAGCGTAAATGGTATAGGATTTTTGTTTAATGATATCACTTTAATGTTCTTCCTAAATGTGTAAATATATTAAAATATACATTATCTTAATCATTTGTGATGATGATTCATTAATGTTGATGAATACATTATAACAAAATATTTTACACAACGCGAAAATAATTTTATGTTTTGCTTCTCAATTCAATTATCCAATCAGAGAGACAAGATAAGAATAACCCACTTTCCAAAATAAGTTGGAAATGAATCTGAAAACTCTCTCTGATTTGAATGCTCACTGTAACGCACTTAGCACCTGCCGTCAGTGGGAGCATGATCATGAGTTCAGATACTTATAATAATCAGGAAGTAATTAGATCAGATTTGCGGTGTGATTTTTCACATCCAAGAGAAATCCGATCACCAAACACACCTGGTGACACGTGTGGGTTAATCAATGGATTTTTAGAGTAATTGTTGTGTTCAGAAGAAAAATACAGTGAATTTTAAAATAACGCTTTCTATTTTTACAATGTTTTATCTGCTTTTTGTCTTTCCCACATTCATTAGCACTTTTTAATTTATTTTTTTATAAATTTCGCGGTCAAAACCTGCACAAGTGTGAACAATCTGAAAGAAATAAGATAACCCATATCAGATGTTTAATAATCAGATTTTTTGGTTGCATGAAAACATAGTCATACATCATTGCTAGTGCAGAGAGAGTCTTGTCAATAGCCTGTCTAAATTTACTGAGAATGAGCAAAACTTTCTATTGTGTCCCTGAAATGCAGGTTAAGGCACCCCAGGTTCAGTTATGATTGAAGTACCTTTTCTTTCTTTTTTTTAAACCAATTGCAGTGCATTCTACATACTCTTCATTTAATCAAAGAATAACCCTGCCTGAGTGTTCTTACTGGCCACTGCAGTACACAGCAGCATGTCCACACTCGCTCGTACTGTACCTGCGCTGGCTCCAGTGTTATGGAGGAGCTGTACAGACTAGCGTGCCACCAGCCCCCGGGGCGCTAATCCACCAGCGCCACACTGCCGAATCCAGGTAAAGTGATCCTAAAGCCTGCTTACCTCCAGCCCTCCTCTGTTCTCCACACTCCCCCTCTAAAGCCTGCCTATTAGGAGAGGCAGAGATCAGACCCGAGAAGATCCACTCAAAAAGACCAGTCTGGACCCGGACCACATTCTGACAAGTTAATCCCATCCTTTGACGCAGCAGAGAAAAGGACTCAATTGCTAAGTGAGGTTCTGACTTGACCATGGTCTTTTGAAATGCCTGCCTTTGGTTTGGGAAGGCCTGGATCTCACTCATGTTAAATACCTGTGTAAACATTTGGTGAAACTACATTCAGACTCGGTTTACACAACAATAGGAAGTACAGTCAACAGGTATTTTACTGTTATGATGGACTTTAAGCTAACTTCATTTAAAAAGATGTGAACCTACAGTTTTAGGCCGGGTGACATTATGTTTGTGAACCCATACAAATACTTTACCGTTGTGGTTTTACAAAAATACACACAGTTTAAAGTCAAACGTTCACATGTAACTTTCTGGTGATGGGTCAGACATATGCCTACAATGTTCCACAGTATGGCTTTGATCTAAACTGTCTATCTCCATGGAGACGTGCATGTGATGCCCTCGGGCCAAGTTACAGTTCAGATCTATGGCAAGGCGACGCCACTCACCATTAGAATGGTTTTCAAAGTATTAAGCAATAATAAAAACACCTAGCCTGGCGAGTTATGCCTCCTACTTCCTGTTTGAATGCAGAAGAGTCTGGAACCAGAGCACTGACCACAGTAAACAACCGTCCAATCACAGCCTCTAATAGGTACACGTCTCCTATGTCATATCCTTGAATACCCTTATAACAAACAAAGTAAATGCTTTTACTTCAGATTTACAGATATCTTAGTTGTTTCTCAGTCCTCTCTGTTATATATATTTTTAACTCAAAAAAGCCACCATGTGAAAGCATGTGTTTGTAAAAGTCTTGGCTGGTCAGGCATATAATACATATACATATCATTGAGTAATGCAAAATGAAAATAAAAACCTTTGAAACATTCCAGCCAGAGCAATAACATCTCTATGGAGACAAGCAGGTAGTGGACCACCCAACATAAATGTTATATAATATTGTGCACCTGTGAAAAAATATATTTGAGTTTGTTAATGTTATGGTCAGATGAATGCCTAAACTTGAATGTCATTTGTGAAACTCGGCAGTAACTGTTGGTGAGCCAAACCCAATCACCTGATGAACAAGGTGGCCATTTGCTCTTTGGTGTGAGAGTATTTTCTTTACATCAAACGCCACCCCTCCACTTCCTCATAATCCCTTTTTAATCTCATTACAAACATGAAGAGTGGAAGTGAGCGGAGGACAGATGAGGACACAACATGAAATCCTTGTACAGCGCGAGTGTGTGTGCTGATCAGGGCATGTGGCATAAATCATACCTCGATTCAGGTGTTTGTTTCAAGTCTGACAAACTGCTCTGCTCTGTCTGTAACGGCTGGTATTTCACTGATGTCTTCTGACCCGCGGGACACTGTGCACACTGATGGGACTTGTCTTCATGGTTTTTGTAGCCATGCCAAGAACACCCAGGGCTAAGTACACTGGGCGTGTCCGGCTGTGGACGCTGCTCTCTGTGTGTGAGTGCTTTGGTGCGAACAGAACAAACATTTGAGTCTGTCTTCTAAGGCCTGTTATTAAATCATACCTCAGAGCAACAATCACCCTATATACTGTATGTACTGAGCTTATATATCTACGCACTGGTTTTACCTGTACCAGAGCTCTCTCACGTCTCTCTAAAGCCAGCTCGATTAGAATTAAGATTGTAAAAAGCCAATATTAGTACAGCTCAGAATTTTAAAGATCTATTATAAAAAAATGTACTTTAAAGTTATGTTGACAATTGTTTTCTCTCATCATTAACTCTCTCCGACTTGAATTTGGAGGATTGTCCTGTGAGATGCCATTGGTCTAAAAAAATCTAATGCTTGCTTCCATAAACTGTAGCTTTTATTTTTAAACTCACTCACGGACATTTTTGAAGGGTTGAGCTTCCTTTTTGTTTGATTGGAGATTATTATAGTGGATTTTGTTAATTATAATTTTGTCCAACATTTTTTTCAAAGATTAGCAGTGTTGGTAGCCAAGCAGCATTGTTTTACAGTTTGAGGGATTGCATTGCATAACCGTATACTGCAGAAATAGGCCATCAGTGTGGTCTGGGAACGGGGCGCTTTATTGTGACAATGACGTACTGTAGGTCATTTTAGATTTAAAACTAACCAAATTTTAAATAATAATCTATTGGGGAATACATTCATACATGTCAATTTGAAATTATGTATATTGACCTGCTTCACCTTTCTGAACTAGATCTTATGCTGACAGACAGGACGACACCTTAAGAAAATATTTCTGAAGGGGATCTTGGAGGTAAAGCATCAAATAAATACAGGCGCTTTCATACTTGCAAACGCTACATCTAAATTGGGACCAAAGTGGCACTAAACTCAGAACTAAACCTGGACTAGACCAGAACTAAACTGAAATTGCACTTCTGTACCAAGCACACATCCTGCTCAGTCCATGTTATCTGCCCAGTGTCATCAAAGAAATAATACGCCCTACAAGTGTAGGCATAGACAAACGTGAACGAACAATACAAAAATCTGTTGCTTGTTCATGTCTCCGGGTCTTGTATTGAGAGTAAATAAACTTCTCCTGTTTTAGACACCCAGCATCTCCTATCACCTTTAAACCCGCAGGTCATTTCAATTATTCAACAACATAATCCAGTACTACATCAGGACCAAACTGTGCTCAAATTAGAACTAACCCAGGACAAGCATGAACATACAATTTGGTAAACAGATACCATACCACCTTTAATTACAAAGCAATTTAAAACTTTGCCTCACAAAAGTGCTATACAGAAAACATAGAATTCATGGGTCCGAAGAAACGTCACACACTTGTTAATGCCATCGGCATAAGCCGCATGCTCACTGTGGCATGTTTCAACAAAAAAATTCAAAGCAAAGGATTCCTCTTTTGTGACATCCCCAAAGACCCCGTTAGTCACCAGAAACGTATTACTGTATTCAGGAGGGACAAGTGGACTTACAGAAATCCCTACAGACTGAGGCTGAGCTGTTTGTCTCAGGTAGTTAGCAGCTGGCTAATGCTAGTTTACACATTATTACGTGGCCATGCTAATAAATGGCCTAATTTCCAATTGTCCGGGTGTGATGTTTTAGGATCAGACACAAGTCTGTGCTCCTGAAAGCTTTGAGGGCTTGTCCGGTGCAGAGGGCTTGCGGACGAGGAAGAGGTGTAAATGTCCACAAAAGTTAGTTGTGGCAAGTTGTCGCCGCTTATAAGTGTTGTCAGTGACTCACCGCTGAAGATGAGGATCAAAGCCCATCACTTCTGTCTTCTTGAAGTATCAACCCTTTTCATTTTCATTTTAAATGCAATTATCGAAACATTGGCACAAGACATCAAAAAAACATCTAGCTCTGATTTAAAACCATGCAGTGAAAAAGGTGCATGTTTAAGAGTGATTTAAAGACAGGTAGAGACTCAGCCTGACTACTCTAACAGATGATGTTCTTCTCCTGAAACCATAAGTGTTAGAATTAAAAAGAGATTAATGCAACATCTTAAAGATTCAATACATTTTGGCTTGTGAAATTGGTCCTTATTGTTATTTATTTAACTATAGCTTCAGCAGGAAATGAGCAAACATTTTAACAACATATGTTTGTGTCCAATACTCCTGAACACAATGTACTTTTGGAACTGGTTGGATGGCACCCTTCGTTAAGTCCTTATAGCAAGAAATAAAGTCATGTCGGCAGGACCTGTCACTCAACATGTAAGGCAATGCATTCAAGCAGAGCAGTGCTTAAACAATGCAGACAGTGATGACACGCGATGACAGTTGAATGTGTTCTGGGTTTAGTCCAGTTGCAGATGTTGTACTCCTGGTTTAGTACTTGTCTAGTCCAAGTTTAGTTCTGGGTTTAGTTCCAATTTGATGTGGTGTGTTTGTAAGTGCCATCATCTAAGAGTATGTTCACACTTGTCCTAGTTGGTCCAGGGTTGGTAATGTTCTAGTCCTGGTTTAGTCCTGGTTCAGCCCTGGTTTAATAATTTTAGTCTATTTGTTGTCTTTTGAATATTACTAAGCCCAAAGTAATGTAGAAATAGTATTTTCACCACAGCAATCATCCAACAGTCGTATAATGAATTATAAAAAGCATGTGTTCCTTTCTATGTCACATGTTTATTGTACAACACAGTCAGTGCTAGTCATTAACATTAACCTGTTTGAAACAGCTACTCTCAGTCTTTACCTCCATTAAGAGTCCCCAATGAAAAAAAGTTGCGAGGTAAACAGCGTTCCGAATGCTTAAAAGTGGCTTTGATGAAAAGACGTGAAAACTTCGTGACACGCTGAGGTTAGGAGGACAATCCGTTAATTTAAGTAGGGCAAGGATGCTGCTTTCATGACGGTAGAAAGCACTCCATCTGAAAGAAAGAGAAAACCTTCGGGCCCTGGCAGCCATCTTCATTAGAACCTCGCTTTAGTCTTAATGCATTTCTCGTCATTAGCCGGGGCACAATATGTCACCATCCTCTTCACAGGAGCATGTACACAATGTTTCCGTAATTGCCCTACGAAGGACAGACAAGCAGCACGTAAAAAGACGGTATTATTCAGGTGCAGGAACTCTAGGCCTTTCTCTGGTGTGCCATTGTCAGAAGGTCACATGATGTCACGGCCTCGAATTATGAGGGAATAATTAACAAATTATAAACGTCATTTGCAAAAACATTTGCAAAAATGTTTAACTTGAACCGAACATTGTGTGTTCTTTATGAAAAGTTAATATGCATTTCAGATAAGTGTAAGTAGATACATAGTGCACAAACGTCATACAAACAAATAGTTTGAACAAATATGTTCAATTCAATGAACTTTATTCTTCTGTTGTTGGGTTTTGACAAATCTTTAAACAGTTGTATGCGTTTTTCTGCTTGTGTTTTGTGTTGCAAAACCGCTATGGTTCAAATCAAAAATAAGAAAAGATACCTCAACAAAAATCACTCAGATCAGTGAACCTCTTAAATTCAGGCCATAGAGCAGGGCAGTGTCACCACTGCTCAGCTCTATGTGCACATATGTGTGTATGCATTCAAACAAAGTAAAAATGTGTTACATTATCATTACCATCATCACATATATTGTCGTACATGTAGATATAGTCACCTTTTTAAAATAGCAATCATTATATACCACTACCCATTGTCATAGCATATCTCTATATATAATATATACACGATATATACATTTTTGATTCCAAGATGGCGCCGCAGACGGATGCCCTGGCCTTCCAGTGCTCTTTGTTTTGTCTGTTTTTGTTCGTAAATTGTGTGTCTGCGTGCTCTTACACCCGTGAAGAGCTCTTGTCCTTCTCTGACAACAACCCCGCCTCCGTGTGGAGGGGGCTCCGGCTTCTCACCAACCGCAAGCCCCGAGCCCCCCCTGCTGCAGACAATCGAAAACTGGCTGAGCAACTCAACACCTTCTACTCCAGGTTTGATGTGACCACCCCCTCCCCCACGGTGGCCACCTCCACCAACCCAAACCTGGTCCCCCCCACCTCCTCCCCCCACCTCTCAGTTCAGGAACAGGATGTTCACAGGCTATTTCGGAAATCCAACCCCCGAAAAGCTGCTGGACCAGTCGGCGTCTCTCCCGCTACATTAAGACATTGTGCAGGAGAGTTAACCCCCATCTTCACAGACATTTTTAACACCTCCCTGGGGTCATGCCATGTCCCAGCCTGCTTCAAGTCTGCCATCATTGTCCCTGTCCCCAAGAAGCCCCGGATCACTGGACTTAATGACTACAGGCCTGTGGCGCTGACGTCTGTAGTCATGAAGTCATTTGAACGCCTGGTCTTGCCCCACCTCAAGTCCATCACCTCCTCCCTGCTGGACCCCTGCAGTTTGCCTACAGAGCCAACAGGTCTGTAGACGACACAATCAACCTGGCACTCCACTTCATCCTGCAGCATCTGGACTCCCCGGGAACCTACGCCAGGATCCTGTTTGTGGACTTCAGCTCTGCTTTCAACACCATCCTCCCTGCTCTGCTCCAGGACAAGCTCCCAGCTCAACGTGCCCGACTCCACCTGCAGGTGGATCACTGACTTCCTGACGGATCGGAGGCAGTGCGTGCGGCTGGGAAGAATGTCTCAGACACTCGGACTATCAGCACAGGAGCTCCACAGGGCTGTGTACTTTCCCCTCTGCTCTTCTCCCTGTACACAAACTGCTGCACCTCCAGCCATGACTCCGTAAAACTCATCAAGTTTGCGGACGATACCACTCTCATCGGGCTCATCTCGGACGGGGATGAGTCTGTCTACAGGAGGGAGGTGGACCGGCTGGTGTCCTGGTGCAGCGGTAACAATCTGGAGTTCAACGCCCAGAAGACAGCGGAGATGATCGTGGACTTCAGGAAAGCCACAGCCCCCAGCCCCCCCCTCATCATGACAGACTCCCCCATCACCACCCTTCGACTCCTTCCGCTTCCTGGGCACCACCATCACCCAGGACCTCAAGTGGGAGCCCTCCATCTCAGCTCCCTCATCAAGAAGGCCCAGCAGAGGATGTACTTTCTGCGGCAGCTGAGGAAAGCCAAGCTGCCAGTGCAGATGATGGTGCAGTTTTACATGGCCATCATTGAGTCCATCCTCACCTCCTCCATCACCGTGTGGTACGCTGGAGCCACAGCCAGGGACAAACAGAGACTACAGAACATTGTGCGTTCTGCTGAGAAGGTGATCAGCTGCAGACTTCCATCTCTGCAGGACCTGTACGTCTCCAGGGCTCTGGGACGAGCAGGTCGAATCACAGCTGACCCTTCTCACCCTGGACATGGTCTATTTGAACCACTCCCCTCAGGCAGGAGGCTACGGTCCATCCGGACCAGAACTTTCCGCCACAAGAATAGTTTCTTTCCCTCTGCCGTTGGAATCATGAACACTTCAAACACCTGTCACTTTAACTGCAAATATTCAACCACTCACTGCATCTGTCACTTTCTGCACTCAAAACTGTAAATCTAACTGTAACTCTTGTGTACATAGAAATGCCTATTTTTATTTTATTTTATAGTAATTTTTAAATTGTTTCTTAATGCATGCCCTTTTTGATTGAATATATGTTATTTTATTATTGCTCAGTGTTTTATGTTGCACCCTAAGGCCGAGACAAGTTCCTATGTTTGTGAATTTTGTTCATTGACAATGGCAATAAACTCTTTCTGATTCCGATTTTGATTCTGATTCTGATATTATATATATACATTATATACAATATATATACATATACACATTATATCACATACATACATACATACATACAGATAGATAGATAACATATATACATATACATACAGTACACATGCGTGTGTCTGATAATCTCCCCCGCATCATTTCTGCCCCCTTTTTTTTTTTGTGTCATGTTATGTGATTGTTTATGACGGTAATGTTTTATTCTTGTGTCTGTGTCATGTGTTATATCTGTCTTGTATATCTTTTTCTGTCTAAAACAAATTTTCTTAGGGACAAAATTATCTTGACTATCTTGATTTTGAACAGTTCTCTGTAGACATTAAGTATTAGGCCCGTCACACCTTGTGTTTTCTGGACAGAAGGAATACCAGACTGACTTCAAACAAAGGCAGCTGAATGGCTATCAGGTTAAATTTGGATTTTTTGTGTTGATATGTCATGTTGCAATCTACTTCAGACATGTACAATTCTAACAGTTACAACAAAGCAACCCCAAAGAACATAAGATAATCACTTCATGTCAACATGGTTAGTTTTGAATTGGTATTAAACTATTAGGATTGACTACAACAAACACTGTTAGTCCTGAACGTGTCATTCAGCTTTTATAATCCTGTGCAATACTGTTATACTCCTGCAATACTATTATACTTCTGTGCAATACTGTGACATAATGTCAATCATTTCTGTGCAATATTTTCTGTCCATATGACAGCTGTAAATAAGAGTGTTATTATCATTATTTATTATTATTATTATTATTATTATTATTATTATTATTATTATTATTATTATTTATTATTATTATTATTATTATTTATTATTATATTATTATTATTATTATTATTATTAAGATTTTTCTTATGTAATAATAATAATAATAATAGGGATGGTCTGATTGACACTAGTTTTAGCATTTGTTGTGTTTTGACAATTCTCTTTTAAAAGCTGAAGGTAAATTCACTAAAAATGAGTTTTAGGGACTTGTAATAAAGGAAAAAATATCCAGGCAGAATCCATCTAAAAGTCATATTCATTTTTTGTATACGTGGGACGCCCTAAGCATAAAAGACACAGTGTCCTACCTTTGAAACCTTTACTAGCATGAACCACTCCCGGACAAATGCGGAATTACATCCACTTGTTTCCATTAATATTGACAAATGTTGAACCCGATCATTTCTAATAGTGACATTCTGCATACAGTAATACTCATTTTCTCTGCCCTCCATCTGTGTTAAATATTATGGGCCTATAGAATATTGCGATGTCATCTGAAACCCAGCAATAAAGCGTGTACAGTAGATGCTATCTCCTCATAATATGGTGTTCCAACACATCTTAGAAATGGCAGCGATTTAGTCCATTTGGAACGCACTGCTGAATGTAAACTTAATACCCACTGTCTGTGAGCCAAACAACAGAACTCAAGGGTAGCAGAGGACACGTGTTTGGCAGCCCTTCGTCAAAAGCATAAAGCGATGGCCACGAGGGGAGCAGTAAACAGATTAGAGAAGCTATTGACATTTCCCCGCAGCAACCAAGGGGTGTCGAACGATAAGGTGTAGAGGCATCCAGGCTCTCCTCTCATCTTTAATGTATCACAGCCAATCGGGAGGGAAATTCATCAATAACAATAGCCCCATCACTGCCCCCACCCGCCGCGCTCACCTACGCCAGCTCGGTGCCACCTTCCTCCCATCCTCCCGGAGACGCCGGTGCCCCTTGTTCGCCCACGTGGAGGTGAAGGATTTCTCGGTGGCGGGCGTGCTTGGAGGGACTCCATATGGCCGGGATCAAAGGTGTCGCTGGGTGCATGGTTCTGCTTGGTTGCCAGCCACCGCCGTTAATTAGAAAACAAGATCAGAGGCGGTATTAAAATCCAATTAAGCCCGTATGAACAGATTGCCAAGTGATGTTCACTAATGCATTACTGAGCACCATGCAAATTTTAGTGGCAGCATTTGGCTTTATGTTGTGTGCTTGTGTCATTAAGGGTGTGTGAGTGTGCCCGAGGAGCGTGCACGTGCGCCCGAGTGTTTGTGCCAGGGAGCTGTGACATTGCCTGATCCTTTCTCTTGATACACGCGATAATCTCATCTAAACAATCAGCGCTAGCTTTGCACAGCAACAACACCTATCCACACAATAAGATTGGATGATATTGCTTCTTACAATTAAAGCATAATTGAGAATACTGAATTATTGATCCGTCATAATTGAGTTCTCTTCATCGGATTTGTATGAGAAACTAATACGATGTGCAGAAAAGGCGGCAGATTTGGATAAATTGTCTGGGAGTAGTTAGGTGTTTTATGGATCTATACTTTTTAATTTAGTCTTGACCAGCCACTCAAATATGAATCACAACAGACTGAAGTTTAGATGCATTTTCAAGTACTTTAAAGACGGTTCCATTTAGTAACAAAGTTGTTCACATGCACAACAAAATCTGATTATTATCTGATTTCTGGACCTTTAAAGTGCAAATGAAAGTTTCTCATGTTTTTCTAATTATGGGTTTGGTGGGATGGTCCCTGTGGTAAATATTTATCATAGGTTTACATCAGTTAAGTTGCAGTTTCTCAAAAATAGTACAGAATTCCTCTGTCTATGTCATCAATAACTGACTTTCCATCAAAAATGCAGAGACAATTTAGACGTAACTATATCAGATATTATCATTTGTCAAATCATAACTATTGTGTCATTTACATGGATATTTGCCCTTGTTTAAAGCATGTTTGGGAAGCAACAGTCATGGAAATACCTCTACCCATGTCACATCTGCGGCACATGTCCAACGAGGAAGTAAAATTATAAATATTTAATATAATCATGTTCACTACCTTTTAGTGAAATGTGTTCCCAAAGAAATAAGATGCGTTTGCTGTTTACATATCATTTTAATGATCTATTATCTACCAAAAAAAAATCTAAAAATAATTTTAACCTGTGCAACCTGAGTTATTCCTCATGAATTTAAATAAGCCTGTCTAATGAGATGTGTATGTCTGATCTGCTATAAGAATTAATAAATAAATAAATAAAAACCAGATTGACTTTAATTTATGTATCTGTTAACCTAGTTTAGCCTTGGTTCGAGCCCAGTTCAGTCCTAACTTGTCTGGACTTGGTTTGGACTTGTTGTAGTACTGGTTTAGTCCAGGATTAATTTAGTCACAGATCAATCACAATTTTGATTTAGTGTGTGCAAGTGTAAACACATGCTTAAATCAAATACATTCCAGAGTATTACACAAATGTAAGATTTATTTTCTAATCAAAGTCGAAATTGTTGCACTTTTTACAAGGAAAAGGGATAATGTCAACATCAACGTTACTTGTTTTTGCTTTTCTGTTCCATTTTTTCATTTGTTCTCACTTACTTCTTAGTATGGCATTAAGATAACTGGACAGACAACCAAAATACATCTGCCTTCACTGTACCGTAAGTCATTCCAACTTCAGACAATACATAAACATACCATAGATATCCACAGATAAACTCAAGCGTAATAAATCAGATGAGACACATTTAATAGATCAACTTTAAAGTAATTTGGCACAATACGACACGATTGCCTGCGCTGCCACTGCAGACAGAGACAGGGCATCTGTAGCACTGGGTGACAAGTGGATGCAGCTGTTGGCCTATGCCCGGAGCTGAGCATTACACCGACGAGGGCTGTTAATGTGGGCCTCAATGCCGCTCCTTTAGAGAGACTAAATAGCATTCTGATTAGAAAGCCAGGAAACCACCATCTGCAGTGCCGGAAATCGTCACAATGAGGAACCAGGGCGCTTTTGGCACCGTGTCAAGCTGGATATACAAGAGAGCCGCTCAGGATCCAAATGAAGGGATGTGCACTTTGAATTTTGAATAAAGTGTCTGATAATTATTAAAGATGTGCTCGTCAGGTCAAAAGCAGCGTAAAGTTTGAGGGCAGAGTCTTGCAGTGGGTTTAACAGGTGGTGAGGATGTAAACAGGAGAATGGTGTAGGTGGGCTATTGTATCAGTGAAATTACACTTTTGCTTAATGACGAAACATAATAAAAGGTGTTCATATGAGGAGCTGCCTACACCGCCATCTGCCTCCACTGTGAAGGAACACGCAGCAATTATCAGAAGATACAGGAGAGACGCAGACAGCAACATCTGGGAGGCAGAGGATGGGAACAAAAACTTCACTTTTTGGAAGATTTTTTATTAAAAGAGAACAGTCTCACTTCTGTTCTCGGTCACATCGTGTTAAAAAGTTTTTCTGCTCCTTATAAATACAAAATATGCATAATTGGGCTGGAGCAGTCTTGCGAAGGCCTATAATAACAGAGCTGTTGTAGTGTTAGCGCAGAGTCAGGACTAAACAAGGTGAGGCTGCGTTCAAGATTTAGCCTCTTAAATCTTAAATAGTCTTTCTGATTAACAATGGTTGAAAAACGTACCTGTGCAAATGATGTCTTGGTGTGTTAAAATTCATTATTCTCTCTCAATAGCAGTAATTGCAATGAGCCACTTATTGTAAATAGTTTTTTATGGCCATAAAATTTGACTTTGTCATTTTGTATCTTAATAGTGTCAAAGTATATTTTAATGTTCTAATTAAAATAGATATTTATCTCTCTTATTTTACTCTTTAGATGTTTGTACACTGTCTGTGATTGCAAAAGGGGAGATGGGATATTAAATGCACTAAAAAATCAAATAAAAGCTATCGCTGACACACAGGTAAGTAAAATTGTTTTGACGAGGCCGTTGTTTACCAGACAGTTACACCGACAATTATTAACAGTTGTTAATATAATAGTTCACTTTCCTGGGGTACATATTTATCAAAATACAGTCCTTGGTTAAGAGGTCCATGATAGGCTTGTTTGGACAGGCCCGCCCTTCCTTTGACATCCCTCATGGTATACATGACAAACAGGATCACGATTCTCATGGGAGCAGTACATCACCATCAGCATCAGCATCAGAATCAGAAAAGGTTTATTGCCATTCAATCAATAAACAGAATTCACAAACATAGGAACTTGTTTTGGCATTAAGGTGCAACATAAAACTCTGATCAATAATAAAAAGCAACAAATATGAAACCAAAAGGGCATGCATAAAAACAGACATAACAAAGAGCACCTAAAGGCCAGGGCATCCATCGGCGGCGCCATCTTGTTTCTTCAAGGATTACGCTGTTAGGATTAACAGAGTAAAAGAAGGGGGGAGGGGGTAAACAATCCCACACGTTAAACCTAAATTGACCCAAAAAGAGATGCTACTGGGCAAGTCATGACAGCGCACACCCGGGGGAAGTGCCCGTACAGAGACCCCGAGTATTCTGACTGTACCCAGCTATATGCTGACCGTCAAACCAACGGTAGCTAAAACAAAAAAATTATGATAAATGACGTGCTCCTTAAAGATGCACGAGATGTCAGGTCAGGTAAAGTTGACTGCTTTTAGAGTGCACTTCCTATGCCCGATTGGCTAAACGCAGCGCTGCTTACACATTGCAGCACTGAAATGTCCCCTTTGTGGGACAAAAAGAGGTTGGCTTTTATCTTATGAATATATGTTTCTAATTATTATTTGACTAAAATATGAAATGATTTGTTGTATAGGATAGCACAAGCAATACAAATATATATATATATATATATATATATATATATATATATATATATATATATATAATATATATATATATATATATATATATATATATATATATATATATTTTATTATTATTATAATTTTTTTAGATCATGTGTCCATCCTTTCCAAAGTTTGTTGTCAACATGAAGCAAAATGTTTTCATAAATGGGTATAGTGTGTTGTTGCAAAATATGTGGTTGTACATACATATATAATTGTAACTTATTACCAAAACCACTTCTAGCCATGAAATATGTATTAAAATCTCATTACATTTGAGTGTTTCTTCAATTAGCATACAATCCATGTACTCGAAAGAAGTAGAATATTTAGCTTTGTTACTGCCAATATGGAAGAAGAAGAAAAAAACACATTGATTTGCACAACATATGGTGGTCTGAAATCAGCTCTACCTTGTTCCCCTGTGCTCGGTGCTCCTACGGTGCATTACTGATTAGCGAATGGGCCTGCAGTGCTTTTCAAATCAACAGCCTCTGCCCATACGTTCACTCTGCGCGGTTATCCAGACGAATGCCTCTTATCCATCTTCTGATGCAATCCATACATCAAGTACACGCCTGCTCGCCGCTCTTAAGCAGCAATGGGTTTTACAATGTTGTGAATAAAGAGCATTCATAAAAGTGGGCCCATGCAGTTGTGAGCTGATCTATGGTGCATCGTGGGGACCAAGCTCAAACAGGGGGAATCAATAAGCAGTCCATCAGTCTGACACTCTCCTGATGTCATTAATGGAGAGTGGGCATCCTAATTCAGACGACAAATCACCTCCATAGCAGCAGCATTGATCTTTAATTAGAGGCGGTTGTTAATCAGCTTTATGACTCTCGGCGCTGGAGTAACGCTTTGAGTGTCGGGGGCCAGTGACAAGTGGTGATCACAACAGCATCAACAGGCTGCGGGTGTGGACGGAATAGTAAATACTTTTTATTGTTTTGAATTCACCTTTCACCTAGACATGTGACCTAAAAGCTGATTTATAAAGAATGTAGGTGCAAAATCTTGGTATTGTACTGACATATTATACTGACTAATACTATTTCAGGTTTTCTGCAGATATTACATTTCATATTAGTTTCAATGCATTTTAGTTAAAAACACATTGGTATCGGTATCAGCTCAATATTGCAATATTTGCCATAGTATTACTTAGTATCAAATCGAATCAAAAATCTGTGATATCGCCCATCACTGGTAAAAAGGCCTATAAACTTTAAGTGAAATTGTCAGGCGTTGTCGTGCATTTGTTGATTGAATGAAAACTATTGGATTGAATAAACTAAACACATGTACGTATCCATGTGATAACTGTGGCAGGGGTATAAAACCGGTTAAGACAGTGCTTTATTTTCATTGTAGAGACAAATTGTAATAATACTGTTCTGTTCTGTGTTATGGTTTTACGCTCCAAAAAGCTGTGAGTGTGTGACAAACGCTGGAGTAAAGTAAAAGACAATGCAACATGACGACTGCTTTATAACGTGACAGTATTTTAGGGAAAGCTCTAATTGATGAGCCGATTTAAACTTCAGACTGTATGAACAAGCAAACGAGAAATTAAAGTTGTTTATACTTTGGTAAAGTTTACCGGCAGATGAACAGTATCTCCAAGGCAAATTAAACAAATGCAACAAGTGTGAGTGGAGTTCACTGCGCACTTTTAGAGTTTAGAATGTGAAGGAAAAGCACGTGGTGGTGGACACTGCTGGACAGAACAATCTGGCACCTTTTCCAGAGGACAGCAGCAAGAGTAAAATACATGTACCTGTGGTCGGCGGGTGCTGCTGCTGTGTCAGGGTGGTGTAAAGCAAGGCCTGACTTTTTCTTTTTAACGGTGTTCTGGAGGAGGTGGAGTCACAACTGTACTTCTTCAACACAGTTACTTTTTTGGAATACTTTATTAAGCCATTATTATTGCTTGTCCTTGAAAGTGCAAACGTTTTTGTGCACATGTTACGAATACACACAGCATGTTCAAATCAAATAAATATCTATTGCTAACAATTGTAATGTTGATTACAACTTTAGTTCTTTAAAAAAAAAAAGCAATATTAGGAGATATAATGAACTTGTTAACATGTTTTGGCAACCAGCTGTGAGGCATCTTCAGAATTGTGAACATGTCAACACAGTAATCTTTAAAAAGAACCAAAGTTGTCATTCAAAAAGAAAACAAAATTACCGTTGTTGGAGTGATAATACAGATTTATTCATAATACATGTTTTGGTTTTCAAGCCGATAATCCCTGCAGAAAGCCAAATGAGAACCACACTTTGGGTTGCCAGATCTTAAACTAAAACCAGTCTTCAATAAATCTCACAGGACTCTATGACAATATAGTATTACAATATTGAAATCCAAGCACATCCTGACTGCAGACTTCAACACCTTTGTGGTGCACTGCCATCACAGTCTTCTTTTACTTCATACAGGGACTACCAGACATTATCAGTAGTGGGATGTCCAGTCCCGTCACTGTCCAAATGTACTCATGGTTCATGAAAGACAAAGACCAAACGGTAAGATGTTCCACAGACAGCTCCATCCTTTATCCATGATTAACAGACTGCACTCTGACTCCACCTTGACATGTTCCTATGCAGAGGAAGAGCATCCAGGCCATCTTTAGACCTGCGGCGAAAACCCATACACGGGTCAGATTACATGTGGGTTGTCTTGATGCATCGAGCTAAATCAAGTGAAACAGCTATTAAATTATTTGAGTTGAGATAATTGGCTGTACAAATTAAATTGGCTTCATGTGTTCAATACTGAAAGGACATTTTATATTAGAATATATTACATGGGTCACTGTTCCCTAAACTTGTTTTCAGAAGAAATTACCAAAAGAATAATCCACAAATGTTGAACTTGATCATGTCTATCAGTGGCCAAGTCCTTGAACTCACTGCATTACAAAAACAAAAGGCATATTTACAAGTCCTTTTAGTATAGTGGTTTATGTATACTGCAATCTGAAAAGAAGTGAAGGAGCTTTTTCAGTTACTGAGCATGGTTTACTTTGGGCAATTGCAAGAGGTCGAATCACATGATTATTTTCTAGAAACAACTGACAATTGACCAAGATCTTGAACCACAGATGACCATGAGTAGCACAATTGAAAAAAGGTTTAGTCACAGCACGCATGGTAACCTTTGCACAAATTCTTTATCATATCAATGCTGCTTCTTTATTGCTAACAGATTTTTCAGAACAGATGAAACGCACTTTTTAATAATATTACATTCTGTGGTCATCCCTCTTCAATTAATGTATTTTTGTCGAGCCGCAGTGGTCTCACAGGTCACAGAGCTTCACAAAATCAGAAAATCAAACAATTAAATTGTCAATGGTCATCAATGGTCATCAATGGTCACAAACATTTTACAGGGAAAAAGCCAATTGATAATTGCCCCTGAACATCCCATCCTAAACCCTCCTTCTCACCAATCAAGTGGGGAAAAGAGAAAACCACTGTGCATGAAGGGCAGATCCACTTCGGAGGACGGACAGGTTGTAGGTGTGTCCAGGACTGACATGTGTCCATTAGCAGATCGATCTCCTTGTTGAGAACTGACAACACTCTGTTCCTCTACTAAATATCATACCATCTCTTCCCACAGACAAACGTTTTTATGCTTTCGGATAACGAGACAAGATTTATTCACATTTTTCCCCATCACTCACCACTTACGTCCTGATTATACTTGCATTTATCTGTCTGACCTCACACAGTCGTCTCAATCCCCAGAAACAGCGACTCCTTTATTCTGCGCACAAGTGAATACCGACAACCATATCATTAAGCTTACCGCAGAAGTACAGTACAGGAGGCATCGGATTCCATTACCTTGTGCAACTTTCCCCCCCTTCGAGCTCCCTCCCTCTCCGTGTTGGATGTGCTCAGACCAGTGTCATAATCTCCCCCCGGCCGAATAGCAAACGAACGGCCCCAATTGCCTTGTGATTAGCGCACAATAAAAGAATGTGATGGCTTAAAGGAGCAGAAGGGGAAAGCTGCCCAGTGAAAGACGGGTGCTGGTGCTGTATAATTATGCCAGTCTGCACTTGATGAAAGCAGATCGCACTGGCGGGTCCTCGGCTTCACACACTGTTTGACTTTACGACATAATAACAGTCCAAAATCGAATGAGGAGATTTAATATTGAGCCGCGACGAAAGTGTGTGTCCAAAGTCAACAGTGACAGTAGACTCTCCCCCGAGGCATGCGCTGGATGGAGGGGGAGGTAAGGAGGGGGGAGCGATGGAGAGATGGAGATGGGAGGGGTCGGGGTGCTCGGAGTAGTGTACCTGCATGGGAGCACACCTGGGAGGTCTAGTTGTGTGAGGGAAGTATAGACAATAGTGACTCTGGAATGAGATACTACGATAAGTTTGAGGTTTAGGGTCCAGAGCGTGAGGGAAATGTGTCCTCTTCTCCTTTGTCTTTTGACACGCCCTTCAATTCCTCTGATACAACCAGTCAGGAGGAGGGTGTGACAGGTTTGTAATGTAACTGTCTTCAGATATTTAGCCATATTTAGTCTACCTAGACGGAGGATTTTGCTAATTGTACATGTTCTAGGTTGATGAAGGAAAGACACTCACCCAGACATGTTGGGAACAGTGGCCAGAGTCAACGTTAACAACCTGTTAAAATGGTAGACAGGATTTCCAGGGTTTCCATTTCCATTTGAATGTCATTTTCAATCTGATGGAAATAGTTTTTCAGTCCTGATGACTACCTTGTCTTCAATGAACCACTCCTGGGCGAGCGTTTACATCAACAAAATTAAAAAACGTTCATTTAATCACCATCGCTGACCACAGTTAACTTCTTCTTGAATGTCTTTTAACCAAAGCACCGCTGGCGACAAGAGATCTTGATTCACGCGGCTATGCGACCTTCTCAATGTCCGATTTTGTCTGATCTTGGAATTTGAGCAGGATTGGGTCTGGTTAGTTCTTGGATGGGAGCCACAGTAGGGCGGCAGTGGTTCTAGTGCAAGCTGTTGTTGTATCTTTAGACCTACTTTGCCCAAGAAGGTTGTGCGTGAGGGAGTAATTGGTAACGGTCAGGGAGGCTGAGGGCGCACATTGGCAACCTCGCATCTATCAATCAGCTTACCGATACCATGTATGGAATCTATCAATAAGCGAATTTGAGCATCTGGAAAACCACCATATAAGACTAAAGCATACTAATTATCATTAAGTCCTAAAACCATGACACCAATGTGAGTTCACTGTAGAAGAAGATGATGACACCTTTTCACCATGACATGACTTACAATTAAAAGCTGAACCAGAAGATCTTTTCTTTGGCTTTCTCGCAATCATATCACGACTGTAACTCATTATGGTCACCAATGTTGTTAAAGCAAGAACAACTGCGCCTCAAAATGCTTATAGATTTGAAAACATCTCCAAAGACGGTAGATAAACATGTTTATGTGTACAGCAGAAGTCTCGGGCGTCCCTACAGTTACAGCCCTCATAAATCATACTGCGGCATTTTCAGCCAACCATAATTTGTCATTTCTGTTTGGAGATGAGAAGCGTTTTGATGCTCGATGACACAGCTTCACCCTAAATGACCAAACCTCCCAGAGTGTGGCTCATACTCTCTTCCTCTGGTCCTTTAGTTAAACGCAAAGCCCGACCACACGGCTTTGTTCCTCGGGGTCACGTTCTCTCAGAAGAACAGCTCTGCCCTGTCCCAGCTGTGGACTGACCACGCTCCACCACACTGCGCTCTGTCACTGTAAAAAACATGGTACAAATGAGAAAGTACCATGTTGTGATGGGAATTGTGTTGGAAAGCATCTGTGCGTGAGGAAACAGTATATGTGTAAAGGATAATGTTTATGGATTAAAGGTGGAAGATGTTCCTGCATATTAAAGATGCATCATGTAACTTTTCTATAGGAGTGGCCACAACCGGCTTGTCAGAGATGTTATACCTTTGCCTTGAAAGTTCAAAATACGTATATATATTCATGGGAAAAAAGCAGCAGAGTAGAAGTTTTCTTTTGTATTTGTAATTGAATAATCTTTTTTGAAAGAGAAATAGATTTATTAATGCCTTATTGGGGAACATTCCAGTAGAATGCAAAACAAAACAAATCTGTGGCGAAAGACAGGTCACGAAACCCCCACCAGAAAAGTTACCCAGTGCAGCTTTAAATGTATGCAAAGATACAATAGACCATTTTGGTGGTTGTATGATATTTATCTCTTAAAAGTTATATCATTTGAATCGTAATGAAAAACAAGATTGCAAATTGTAAGAGGAAGGGCAGGGTTTGTTTTTTCTTCAGTGTTTTTTGTGTTTTGTTGTTCCTGAACTCACGCTTTTAATGTAAAATGTCACTTGGACTTGGATATCCGATGTGTATGAATAAATAAAAACACTTTGATATCTGCATCTCCATAAAGTGGACATTGAGTCTGGAATAAAGTTGAATTGAAAAATTTAAAGTACTTGTCATATATTTATCCTACTCTGAATTCTCAGCTCAGATCTGCAGATTGAGAATGACTCTTGGATGAAAGTTAAAACGTCTTGTTTTTCAAAAACAGTTTGAATCATGTTCTACAACGGAATACTTTAATACAGACTATCCAAACTCAAAAACCTCTACATCATTGAAGGGAGTTCTGGATTTGATTATGTTTTTATTTAACCAGGTAAAACGCCATTGAGATCGAAACCTCTTTTCAAAGGTGACCTGGGTAGACATGTTCTAATGATAATGTTGGAGTGGTACATGGGTGAAAGAGGCATATTATCAGCGTGTCTTTAAATACTCTCTTGTGTTTACTTTTTTACAGTGCATCTTCTGACCACCCTTGCAAAATGCCGCCGGTTCATTCCTCATCTCCGCGTCCTCCTCTGTGTTCCCACACGCAGCATATGGGCCACATTTACTCTGGTCGGGTGTCGCTGGTCGCGGGGGGAGGCACTGGCGTCACTGTCCCGTGGCCGGTGGCGAGATTAGTGACTGCTGTGGAGGCCTGGTCCGGAGCCCTGTGATCCAGTGTGTGCCGGGCCTCTGCGGTGTGTGGGCCCGGGACGATGACCACAATCCCTGCTGACACCCTGCTCTGCGAGGACGTGGTTTTACTGCGCACCATGATTTCCCCAGTCCCGCTGAGGACCAGGCCTTTGGGGGAGGAGGAAATGGCACCTCCTCACCGCGGACGCTCAAGGACAGTATTCTCCCACGACGCCTGGGCACACGGAGGGGACAGGCGCGTAAACAGGCCCAGGGAGGGCAGTGTGAAATCACTGGGGTTTAGTCTGGATATATTAGAGTCAATGGGTTTCAGAATGATAAGAAATTAGACTGTTGGAATAGAAATGAACTATTTAAAACTTTTGACTGCGAAAAAATCCTCAAAATGTATATAGCTGAAACCCATAAATAAAGTCAAAAGTGTCCCAAAGTTTAAGACACAATAAATAAAATAGATATAACTAGTAATAATGTGTTTGTCGTGGTCCACCGTATGGCATTTCAATGTCTCTATCTCCAAAGAGACAAGCAAAGCAGGACAAGTTACAGGTTAGATCTGTGGAGAGGACTGTGCTCACAGTAATGAGCTCATGTTTTCAAGGCAGCTTTAGTTTAGATTACTGCAATGCAAATACAACATGCAGTACTTGTCCAGAAATGCTGCGTCTAGTCTTTTAACTGAACTTTAACTAAAACAAGAGCACGTCACCCCGATCTTAAAGTCTTTGTACAGACTCCTGTTTTCTTATCACATTAATTTTAAAATAGCCATTTATTTATTTTTTCAAACGTCTCCATGGTCTTGCCCCTCAATATCTGTCCAACTGAACAAACTTTACTTGTTGATCCAAAAACAAAGAGGAAAAACAGTTGGAGACCAATTGTTTTCTGTCACTGGCCCTAAAACCCAGGCATGATCTCCCTGTGGCCAATTGTGTCACTTTCTTTAAAAATGCACCTTTTTCTCTCTGGCTTTTTAAACACAATTTGGAATGAAGACTTTAGTTTATAAATGTGTGTTTATTGTGTTGTTTTACATTGTCTGTTCATTTGTGTCATCGACTTTGTTGTTTTTAAAGTGCTTTACAAATAAAGTTGGATTGGATTGGATTTAATACAACAATAAAGTGCAGATAAGATAAGAAAACAGGTTTTTATAAGGAATAATAAGAATAATAAGAATAATAAGAATAAGAATAGTAAATGAATAATAACATATTGAATAAAAAATGATTAACTCATTGTAACATGAAATAGGCCTTACATAAAAATCGATTATATAAAAGTATAAAAGATGTTCAAATTAAGTTAAGTTAAAAAAGCTTAAAAAGTGGAATAAAAACATAAACATTGTGTAATAGCAGTAGTAGAAAGTAGTAGAAAGTAGTAGAAAGTTCAGGGTGTGAGTGGAGTGTCAGAAAAGCAAAGGTTCACAATAATTTAAAGATACAATATTCAATCACAAACAAATCATAAAAATACATATATTTGGTAACTGTTGGGTCCAGCTTGAAGCGGCTTTCGATAATCCAATCAAGCATGTGCATTCAAAACGAGCCTCTAAAGTCACATTTGGTTAGCCTCTGATTATAGAACAAACAGTCACGTGTGGACTGCCATATTAGAAGATGCTCCAGGCTGAAGTATAATTAAAAAGACAACTCTCTCTATCATGTCACGTTGATTAGTGCGATGATAGCTGAACTCAGACGTTTTTCAAAGCGGAGGAGAGCTTTGGCTGCCTCCTCCTAACCTTTGTGTAATGCCTAACATGTGGCTGTACACTGAGCTGATGAGGAGGTCACGCAGGAGTTAGGGCTGTTCCCACTGATTCAGGCAAATTCAAAGAGCACAACACAGCAGAAGGAGCTGTGTGTTGTTTCCAATATCAGCATCTGTAAACTACTAAAGCCAAGTCTTGGTGGTGCAGTGGTTGTGCACTGCATTTTATATTTTGAAATGTAAACATATATTGTATTTTGGTGCCTAATTTTTTTTACTATGCTACTAAAAAAGTATTTTCTTATCGCACAATGCTTTTCCAGACTCTTTATGAAACATGCAAACTCTGCACAGAAAGGCCCGAAAGACATGTTAAGTATCAGTATTTTTTTTTTTATGAGAAGAAGTACTTTTTGATACCTCAGTCAGTATGTATATTTTGGCATTGATCTGCCCATCACTACAGACAATCAAAGTTTCTCTATGATTTCATTTATAGCGGTAAGTTGCAGCTGCCCTGGTGTAGACTGACAAAAGAGAGCTGCCAATCTGCACCTTTGACCCCTTCGACCTCCACCAATTCATAAACAATACAGAGGTGGAGCAGCCAAATATTACTCAAGTATGAAGTACTTGCACTTCAAAATAACACACAAGTACACAGTAGAAGAAATGACTCAGGAGTCAAAAAAAGTATTTGGGGAAAGTACTTAAGTAAGGTTATGGAAAAGATTCAATTGTAGTCATCTCGACTCTGTTTTTAAGAGTAACCAAAAAAGCAACTGACTTGGCCACAAAAGAAAAAAGATCTTCAACATAAAGCTTTTGTCACTTGTGGACTTGGTGGAACCAAATCTTACTCAAAGTGTACTGCTACTTCAATAAAAAATATTACTCAAAATTATGCAGTTTAAAAAGTACTAGTAAGTAGTAAAAGTATGTCTTAGTCTCAGATGGTCAGTTTATTGCATATTATGGATATCAACAGACCAAATCAGGGCCATAGAAATGTCTATTCCCAAATTCATCTTGAACACTATAAACCACCATTACCTGTTTATCAGTCACATTGTATTACTTTTGCCTTGTTTCGACCCGCAATTATGCTCAAAAGTTTATCCCTTCAATAAATAAAATGATGAAATCTCAGTTGTCTCGATATCTCTTATAAAACACCTAAAGCATGAATTAACTGATATTTCCCCTTGTGTCAGCAAATGCCTTCAGTCATTTCTTGTTTTGTATCCTTCATAATTACTTACCACAAACTTAACTTCCATGTCTTTATTGTAAGTTCCACAATGTCTCGTTCCCTTCCTCTGTCTGTGGCTGCCCCTGAGAATCTGCAGCCGTTTCTATTTTATGTCAGTGCTGCCTTAGACCAAACCTGTGGGATCCTTCGTCCTCAGCACTTTTCACTGACCAAAATCTCCAACATGGCACCCAGATGTCAGCCACACACAACAGCGGTCGGCACAGTCATAATAAGGTTTGCAAAGTATGACAAACATTATGTGAGAAAGTGGCAGAGGTGGAAGATGTACCACACAGTTATGCTCATTTTTGTATTAAAGTTTCAAATCAAATTCCCAAATACAGGCAAAAATATATGATTGTGTGATTTATTTATGGATGCGTTTCAAACCTGACTTTCAACATGTATTTTGGCTTTAAAATAAGGTTTTATAGTAAACTATTTATAAGGCAGTAATAAGCACTAGTTATTTGTTTATGTATTTATGGCTTATGGCTTGTACTTGCATTTGAATATGGCTTATACATATTAATAACTCATGTGTGTGCTAATAAACCCTGTACAAAAGGTTTGTCAGAGCATTACAAATCTGCTTATTAAACTATTTTTGGTTACGTTTTTGTAACATTTTATATTTTTTTCAGGAAACTATTATTTCGTGTTTGTCAGAGCATTACAAATCTGCTTATTAAACTATTTTTGGTTACGTTTTTGGTAACATTTTATAATTTTTTTCAGGAATCACTATTATTTCGTGTTTCATAGATTACTTCCTTCATGAATCAAACGATTTTCTAAGTGATAAATGCTTGTAAATGCAGTTCTTAATACATATTACTTCTGATACAAAAAATATCTCTTCTGATACAAATCTTTTATCATACTGCTTAGATTTAAACATATGGTTAAAATAGTTGTAGTAGAAAACTTATGACGCAAGCATTGTGTCAATTTATAATAACTACTATTATTCCTACTCCTACTACTGCTTCTGCTACTGCTACTTGTACTTGTACTTGTAAGGCAAATACATCCACATTCATAGAAGTGTATTTAGGTTAATTACAAGTATACTTTTTTCCATTAAGGTGAGACGATACAAACTCTTTCTTTCCCCCTTCAGTTTGCTCTTTCAACATAGAAGATTTTTGGTGAAAACAACTAAATTGTCCAATCTGCACCTAAAGTTGTTTTATTATTTCATTTAATGATCTTGCAGCTATAGATTTATATGGGACGTCGTAACTCCAAAGGCCGTTTTCCTCACACTGGGACATAAAGACCAGTCCTTAAAGTAGCACCTACATACATCGAATTTACGATCTTGTACTTTTGCACAATTTTGACGAAATTTTGTTGTGCAGAATTTGGTTAGATTTGTTGATATCTAATTCCAAGCCTGATTTGTAAAAGTTCAAATGTTCAAGAAATAAGTCAAAATGTAACTTTTTACAACAAGTTTCAGTAAAACATTCAGATACTAAATAAGACATCCAAAATCCCCTGGGTAAATTATTTTTATACACAATATTGCCTATTATTTACACATTTTTACAAGATTACACGATGATAATACATTTTGTTTCGTACATTTATGTAAGTAAATTACAGATTTTTGTAATTATTTTTTTTCAAATGGATACATCTAAATTTTAAATGTGACCCTATTGACCTTCAGTGTCTCGCCTTAAGCACTTTGCAATACAATGACTAATTTATTGAGACACAAGTTGATTTGATATGTGGTGAAAGTTTGCTTGGATGAAAACTTTGCACGTTCTCAGACAAATCTTCTTTCATGCGTTCCTTCCTTGTTTTTCGCCGTGCGGCTCATAATAAATACTGCACATATTCTCCGGTCGCTGTACAATGTCCTGGAGGCTGGAGCAGAGACAGGCTTGGCTGCAGTTGGCCCGAGAACAGCACATACCTGATGGGTCCCCGTCCCTGTGCCAGAACTCATTTATGAAGTATGAGACTGTCAACAGCTCGCACAAAAAAAACAGCCTCTATGACTCATGTTCAAATTTGCATTGTTTTCCAAAAGTACAAAAGTCACACCGAAGCAGCAGTTGCAGAGCGATGAGAGCGATCGGTGCTAATCGGATCAGGATTTCATAACTGACTGTGCCCAGACTTGTTAAAAAATATATGATCACTGCAGCAGTTGTCAATAATATCACGCTTGTAGTTCTGCTTACTTTGGGATAGTCAGTTCAGATGTGCAATTTATATTCCACACTAAAGAAAAGCAAAGCAAAGCAAACTGCTCCCCTGCTGTTTCTTATTTATTACATGTTACTATCAAGACGACGATCATGAAAAGTAGTGTTTGAAGTCCATTTTTGTAAAGTTTGTAATGTTACTTCCTGGTTGGACATGGGCAGCAAATATGACATGGATAGAGGTAATTCAATGACTGTTACCTAGCAAACATACTGTAAACAAGAGCCAAAATCCATATAAATTAGTTTGTTAGTTATGATTTGATGATGATTTTGTTGTTGTTGTTGTCGTTGTTGTTGTTGTTGTTGTTGTTGTTGTGTTTGACAGCCAACTAAAAAGATGCATTTACCACCACCCACAGTATTTGTACGTCTTCAAAGTATGTGTTTTACGCCTATACCGTTAAAAAATAAATAGTAATAAAAAGGAGAGAGAGAGAGACCGGAGAGAGAGAAATAGAGCGTCAGTTATGACCTGATGAACAATAATACCAACACCTTTATTTTGTCAGTTAAGTGCAAACTGTGTCTGTGTTTTCAATGTCACATTTTGATTACGTCACAAAGGGATTCTGTTTTAGAAATCAGCTCTACTTCCTGTCATTTTAAACTTTAATTTTTCAAAATATCTTCACGAACTGACACTGAACAGAAGTGAAACAATGATAAATAGTTACCAAAGGGGCTTTCCCACATTTGAACTTATCATATAGACTTTAAGTGTTTAAACTACTCATTTGGCAACTGTGAACAAATACAATTGAAATTGTTGTGCTTTTGTTTGTCTATTTTAATTTTAAAAATGGATGCCGAATAAAAGGTGTGTTTTCATGAAATATATTAGGTCTATGTATAACTGTATAATTATTCTGTCGTCATCCATGTACTGCAAAAATGTCGATTTTTGTTTAAAATGGTAATTTAAAAGATCTAAGCAGATAGAACACTTGTTTGAATTGTGGGTAAATTCCCTGACAGTGGTGGAAGAAGTATGACATTTTGTTACTTAAAAAGTACAGATATAGGAGCAAGGAATTACTTAAGTACAAGTATTAACATAAAATCGACATAGCCCTTGTGCTATCTTTGGGTCTGGATGACCCACAGGCGTCTGTAATTGAACGCCTTCCACCACAACATTATAATGTTTATATATTTATTTATATGTGTGTGTTGTTGTTTGTTTGTTTGTCTGTCTGTTTTATGTTTGTTTGTGTTTGTTTATTTTTAAAGCATAAATAGATAACAAAAAGAAAAACAAAAATTTAACCCACGCCCTATCAGGGTAAAAGTACTGCAGTACCATTTAAAAAAGTATTTCACACATATTTTCATATTAACGGGTCAAATTCAGTGGTTTGGATAAAGAAGTTCCCTGTTTTTGGTAATCAGAGACAACTCACTGTCTTTATTTTTCTGGTCATTTTCATAATTGTTTTGAACTCAAAACCATTGGGCAGATTGTCACCATGAAACACGCTAAACCTTAAGAAAATCACATGAACTTTGCTGTCTAGTTAAAAGACCTTCTCTCAAGTAAAGGTGAATAAATATCTACAGTCATATTTACCAAGTAGTAATTTGCCTGTTTTTGCTTAATTAAGTAGTATTTATTGTATAGTAATTTTAAATTGTTTCCTAATGCATGCCCTTTTTTGATTGAATATATGTTGTTTTATTATTGCTCAGTGTTTTATGTTGCACCTTAAGGCCGAGACAAGTTCCTATGTTTGTGAATTTTGTTCATTGACAATGGCAAATAACTCTTTCTGATTCTGATTCGTGATTCTGATTCTGATTCTGATAGTAAGTATATAAGTAACACATATCTACAGAAGAGTGTATTTTAATTTTTATCCATCTAAAAGCTAGTTATGGATGGACCAATACCAAATATGGATATATCGATACTGACAGAGGTATCGAAATGTATTTTAAAACTCAACATTTCTCAAACACTAAGCTTTTCAATCGATTTTGTTTCTTTATCTTTAAATACATTGTTTATATTTTAGGTTTCCACGAATATATTTACCTTCCATATTAGTTCATATTAGGTTGAAAGAAAATAATAATAGCAAAGATTAAATTGTTCATAGTCGTAGAGATTCAATGCACAAACTGATTTGTATCGGATAGATATTGCACTATTTGCCCTATTATTTCGAACCAAATTAAAAGCCAGTGGTATCGCCCATCACTACTAAAAGCCAAATATAATAATAATAATAATAATAATAATAATAATAATAATAATAATAATAATAATAATAATAATAATAATAATAATAATAATAATAATAATAATAATAATACAGGCCTATAATGTGCTGATAATTGATAAGAATAAAATCCAAAGAACACATTCAATCATAGAGCAATTGCAACATTTATTGAAGTGTTGGCTTTCTTGTATTGATTTTTCAACACATTACAAAAATACATATATTTTCCAAACAGCATGACGTGACTGTTCAGAAACCACTTTTTTCACAACAATGCACTCCCCCCAAATAAGAACAAGGAAACTATCATTTTTTTTGTACAAAGAGTGAGTGAAAGTTGTGAAATATGAAGAAATGTGTACAGTATGTTTGCCAAATTACAATTGGTAAGTGCCATCACAAGACCTTCAACCAACCATGAGGAGAAAAAGAGCAAAAACATGTCTCATTTGATTGGGAAAAGTATGCACCATTTTAGACCATTAGGTTCCCCTGCAGAAAGTCCTCTTTTAGAAAATGTTTTTTTCTAGTTTTATATCCATATACGGATAGCTTCACCAAACCAACAACATTCATAAAAAACATAAAGAAAACAAAACGTTCCCAAAAAAATGGCACCAATTTGCGATAAAAAATATCCTGGAGTGACTTTGCAATTTTACAATTTCCAAAATACAGAAACATATCAATGATAAAAATCCCTCCACCAGCATACAAAAAAGTAATGGTGTCCTAAACATTGGAGAAAAACAATACTTTTATTTTTAAACACTTACACGTTTTTTCAATAACTTCAACACTGTAAACATTGTATGACTGAATGTCCACAAGGGATTTGGATATGTGTCAGCGTTCCTTTATTTTTGCGATTTATATTCCATAGTATGGCTCATTTTGGCCTCGCTCGAAGTTTTCCTGTGCGTTTACCACCAGATCTTGATTTTTTGCAGTCATGCATCAACACATGTAAGCAAGCCCCTTTCTCTCCGCCCCGTCTGTGTAGCCATTCATTACAATGTATAACCTATGCCATCACCACTTGCTGTACGGGAATCACGTTGCATTCAAAGCGCTGTATATTCCTATCAAACTAAATTGGCGCAGATAGGAGCTGACAGTGGACCGAAAAAGCAGGTCAAAAGTTTCAAAATGTGAAGATGATTTTTGATGGTCGAGGGGTTGGGATTGCGAAATGAAAGTCGTATCAATTTTCTTTTGATGTGGCTTTGCTGTGTCTCCGCCGTGCGCTGGCCAGTCCTTGTGCGTTTGGGTACGAAATAACACACACTTTCCATATGCTTCCAATTTGATTTGAATGACTCCGGTCAAGGTCTCTCAATCTCTCTCTCTCACCGCCTTTCAATCTTTTTTTTTATTTTATTTTACTATTTGACACCAACCCCTTGCGCAAGGCTGCCTCGCCAATCCCCCCGCCGTGCTCCCCCGAAATTATCATATAGTTTTTTTCATGTACCAGATTCATTTCGCAAAGCAGAAAGAATCCAAAAGAGGTGTAATCCCTAAAAGTCACCGCGGCGCACACTGTCTCGAAAATCTGTTAAAACCGTATCACTTTGTCGGGGCGAATGAACAGGCAAATTCGGTCTAAAAGCGGCTCTAATGCTTGAATGTGAGCTAGTGGAGTGTGAAAAGACGCGGGCGCAGGGGAGAGGCTTAGAGCGCACAGCGGAGAGAACACATGCTAACACATACTGATAGGACTTTCACTTCAACATATTTGTGAGGTCTACGGCGGGTGGGCTGCGGTCAGACGTTGTATTTCCATTAAGATTCAGACTAATGTTTTAAAATATTGCAATAGACTTTTGACATATGTACAAATCCTTTCAGAAATTCACAATAAAAAGAGACTAGATGCATATTTTAAGCACTCAATCAATCAAGGAAAAACAATTCTAAATGTATAGTTTCAATTCCATATATACGTAATGATTTGTGTATGGCATCAGTGAGTTGCTGTTGCTGTAGTTGTTGTTACACTGCATAGTTGTTTGCATTATGATTAGCAATTTAAAATCGTATATAGCCTACTTATTTCTAAATCTTGAAAAATAAAAAAAGACTGCACTGAAATCTTTAACGGAAACACAACAGCCCAATAGCGATGGAGGTTTTGTGAATGTGAATATTGGCTGTGGAAACCAGAAATAAATTCCTAAAGGACAAATGCATGGGAGAAGGATGTAGCATATACTGTGGGCGACGAAGCAGCTGGTCACTGATTGTTTAAGTTTAGGCCATCTCTGTAAGTACTCAGGGCGACTTTTGAACATATAAAAAGCAAATATTTACAAACCATAAACAGGACTGTTCTCACATTAATCACAAGTAGTCTTAACTTATTCAACATTTTACATAGGGCGCTTTAGACCTCTGCTGGGAATGTACTGAGCATCGGGGCTCCTCCTTTAAGTGCAACCATTATTAATGTCCTGGATGAATCAATCAGGACAGCAATACAGTAACTGCATTATCAGAATAGTCGCATGCCAATATTTTAATATATTATCCCCTGAAAATGATCATGTTGGATTTCTTAAATCCAAAGTGAAGTTTTATTGTCAGCCTGACATTCAGTGCTTTACGCTTGGGTGAGGACATGGATTGTAGTCCGCTGCTGCAGTTTAAATAGAAAACATGTTTTTAAAAGCATACTGCTTCACACAGTTTTCTCTTACGTGACAATTCCTTAAAGGAAAAAATTGAATTAAATTTTAAAAAGGGTGACTTCTTCCAGTTATATTTTTAAAAACAAAAAATGTTTTAGCACACTTTTAAAACTAACTCCATAGGAAATCCCACAAAGATGTACCTGCACATGCCAAATATCATTACAAAAATCCAATAAATACAGAAATTATTGCACAGTAGAAAGGCTCCATGGATTCCTAACTGATAAAATCCTCAGACAGTTTGTCTGGAAATGCCAAGATCGGCTCTCAGACAAGTTCTTTTAAAGTTTCCCTTTGTTAATATTCTCAGGTGGCAGTTTGTGACAAGAAAAAGACAAACATTAATCAGTCTCATGTAGAGATAGAGATTCTGCAGCCGAGCCCCACAGCTCCGAGTGGTTTGAGGGAGTTTGTGTGTGCATACATGTGTATGTATCCAAGTGTTCTGTCGCCTTTAGGTGCTGGCTCAGCCTCTATCGGCCTGCTCCAGTTTGACCTCGCTGGCCATCAAATGTTCCCCGTGCCACTTCTTCATGTGTTTCTCCAGCGTGCTGTAAACGCTGAAGGGCATGTGGCAGATGTCACAGCGGTAAACCTCTTTCCCAAACTGGCCGTGGGTCTTCATGTGGCGCGTGAGCTTGGAGCTCTGTGCACAGGCGTAGCTGCACAGGTCACACTTGTAGGGCCGCTCCCCTGTGTGGCTGCGCCGGTGCACCGTCAGGTTGCTGCAGTTTTTGAACACTTTGCCGCAGTACTCACACGTGTCGTTCCTGCGGTCTTTAGAGCTGGGGGGTCTGCCGGGCCCCGGCCCCCGCAGGAGATGAGGAGTACTGCTGTTGCTGCGACCTGAGGCGCTGCCTGCATCCATCAATTCCCCCGGCGGTGTGGAGAAGCGCAGGCTTCCAGTTTCTGAGGAGGAGTGCTCCGAGGAGGTGCCGAACGGTGACTGGCGGGAATCAGTGAATCCCAGAAAGGGTTCTCTAATGAAGTGTCGTGATGCAGCATAACCAGCCAGGAGCTGGGAGTACACATTCTCAGGGGAGATTAGGGGTATGGTCGGGGGAAGCTCAAGCTGTTCCTTCTCGATCTTGATCCTCTTGTTGTTGGATGGGCTGGGGATAGTAATGGGAGTTGGCCGGCGCTGGAACAAGCCAGAGAAGGCGTCTGCCTCAGAGACGCTCATCCTGCCATTCATCAAAGGCCTCTGATCCTCCGACTCATTTCTCTCTCTCTCCTGCTCCTGCTCTCCGTTCCTCCCTGCTTCGTCCCGTTCCCCTCGGTCTCCATTGGGCTGTCTGTCCAGGCCTCTCTTGTTGGGATTCATTCGTAGGTGATTGTCCAGATGGTTGTACGGGTGCATGATTCCTACACCACCGCTCTCTCCAATTCTCTCTCCTCCCATGGCCTTATCCTCAGGGGATCTCCTCTGCCCGTTTTCTCTGTTTTGGCCGAACTCCTGGGAGTCCTCACTCAAGTTTGAATCGGGACGACTGCCATTTCTCAGCTCCTCCTCTTCCTCCTCCTCTTCTTCCTCCTCCTCTTCTTCCTCTTCTTCCTCCTCATCATTGTCCAGACCCATTCCTCTGCCCTCTCCATCTCTCATTTTGTCCTCCCCCTCTCCTTCACCTTTGGACCCTTGTTCTGGGGAGCCGCTCATGGATCCAGACTTGTGCATATGTGTTTTCATGTGCCTCTTGAGCTTGCTGGCCTGGGAGCACGCATGGTCACAGAGATGACACTTGTACGGCCTCTCTCCGGTGTGGCTGCGTCTGTGGACAATCAGGTTACTTTGGAACTTAAACACTTTGCCACAGAACTCACAAGATTTTGATTTACCCTGGCCTTGGTTCTGGGCGTCAGATGGGCTGGTGGAGTTGTGGCTGCCCTGCGAGGTGGGAGGCTGAGGGGCATAGGTGAGAAAGGCGGGGGGCTTAGACCCTGGCTGGAAAAGGGTCGGACTCAGCAGGCGATGCATGGGCGGCACTCGATTGGGAGAGAGAGGAGGGGTTGGCCCGCCGTTGTTGGTGTTACCTGCCAGCTCCCTCAGACGCCTTGAGAAGTCCATAGAGGGGGGGTCCATGGGGGCCATCCGCATCACCCTCTCAAAGGCACTGGGGTGCTGGGACAGCAGCCCCATCTCTTCTGGGCCCAGCCGCTCTAAAGGAGGTCTAGGGGGAGGAGGGGGGCTGACGAAAGGTGGCGTAGCAGGCAGGCGGGTTTCCATGTACCCCGGGGGAGGGGGGTGTTCCCTGAGAAGGGGGGCCGCCATGCGCAGGAGGTGGAATGGGTTATTGGTGTCTCCCAGAAAGGTCGGGAGAGGAGAGCGAGGCAGGGCGTCGGCACCCGGGGGTGGGGGTAGAGCCATGCGAGGGGTGAGGGATGAGTTGGCCATGTGGTGGTCCAGGTAGATGCGGATGCCGTGGGTGTGCTGGGCGTGCTGCAGGAGGAACCAGGCGCTGGTGAACGTCTGCTTACAGGACGTGCATATGTAGCTGGACGGCTCATCTTTATCTGGAAGACACAAAGACAGAAAGTTCTGTTAATTATTTTGAACAACAACATCTATTTAAGAATATTTTAACTGTGCATAAACTTGAGCTCTGAGTGTTTTTGTGGAAAAGGCTCTCTCGTGTGCGACTCGGGGGGTGTGTGACTACAGGCTAATGCAGATGGTGGGTACTGCCCCAAGGCCATGACACATTATGCAAATTCTAATGTCAGCTAGACTTTAATATACAGATCCATCTCGTCTGCTCTGTCATTTCCATACGGAGACAGGAGAGGCTGCTATTGAAAAACCGCACAGTGGTGGAGGGAAAAAAACAAGGTAGGGCAAAAAGAACGGAGTGACAGAGGGAGGGTGGAATCAGAGAAGACGACAGGCGCACAAAGGAGAGACAGAAGAGATGATGGAGATGATGTGTAAACATTCGAGCCCCGCTAGTGTTTAGCGTCGCCTCTATACAGCAGCTCATACACAGTAAAGAATCTGTGATGGCTAACGTTAACTGTATATCACTCCTGGACAAATTACCCTTTTAAATGGCCTGACTTCATAACAGCAAATTAATTTATCAGTCACGGTGGTAAGGCCTTTATAAGTCTTCTTGTGACTCATAAAAATCCCTGCTTGCATTTCATCTAATGCAACACAGACTAGACTGTAAAAAAAAAAGAGAGAAGTATTTCCATAGTCTTATGTTTGTGCTCGCAAGGCATCTGCATCTACTTTATCATCAGCAGCTACCGCAAACCCGAGTCAAGTTGGTACAGTGGTCCCAGAGAAGCCCCCGAGGGAAAAACACAAAAAAGGTAGAGGAGTGTTTTTGCCCAGAGTCTTAATGTGATCAAGAAAAAGAACCTTTAAGATGGCCGACTGCCTCAAAGCCACCCATTGTCAAGGAATGTAAAACACACACACACACACACACGCCAACAAGGATCGCCTCTCTCGTACTGTACTAAGTCTGCTCTGGCTGCAAACTTTCAGGGATGTTGGAGTAGCACAGAAATCATGGTTGGCAAATATGTTTACCTGCTGGTTTCTCAAAATATACTTTTTGACATATTGCAGTTGATTTTGGATCTGTCTTTGTTAAATGTTTTGGGGCCTCTTGAATGGCATTTCCCTCTGACACTTTTGAAGAGGCAGTAATTACAAACTACTACTTTAACCTTAAAGCATGAACAAAGAATTCCTTCAATATGAACAAATATTTTATGAAGCATGATTCAGGTTTAGTAACTACTAAATTAAATTGGCAGGGTTAGGGTTTTATTTGAATAGTTAATCCTGAATGATTTTTAACAAACTGTTTGTTCTTTATGAATTAAGTGTTTGTTTATGCTTAATTAACGGTATTGAAAGTGTAGTTATTATAGTGTTACCCAAAACTAATGCCAATGAACAAGCTATGTACTTGATATGATTAAAACCTCTGACTTTTTCGTAGTTGGGTGAAAGCCTAACCTTCTGCACCCCAGTCCTTTTTCCTTGTTGATATGATCAATTGTTTGATTGTTGAAGTGAGAATTTGCGTACCTTATTAAGAGGAGGAAAATAAAAGTTAAACGTACTGAATGTGACAGACAGAAATCTAGTCTGATGGTTAAATCAATCTATGGTCAGTGGAGATGGCAGTACTTGACACTCGTGGCCTGCAGCACAGATAAGCTGGAGCTGAGGTTGGATAGTGTCTCGTACAGGAAGCAGTTTTGGCGGTGCGATCGCTCTGGCTTCCCCCGCGGGAGTAAAAGGGTCAGGCAAAGTTAATGAGGAGCTCATTTAGTGATTCTGTCTGCTTTTCTCCGCTATTAGTGGGAGCGATCTCCACAAGTTGTCACTGCTGGCTGTTTTGCATAGGGCGGCTCATGACCTGACTGCTTCGCTCGCCAGTGTGGGCATGTGCGTACAAATGTATATGGATGTCTCCTAAATGGTTGTGCGTGTGTGTGTGTGAGTGTGTGTGGTGCAAGTGGCGGGCTGCGTGCCTGTGTTTAGTTTGGCCCGACTTCACACGAGCGCTTGGCAAAGAGGAGAGGAGCTGGACGGCTTAACAGCTTGGACAGCGAGAAGAGGAGCGCGGGGGGAGAAAGAGAGCAGAGGAGGAGGAGAAAGGGGGAAGTTTTAAGAAGAAGGGAGGGGGCACGGCGGAGCAGACAGAGTTGGGACACAAACACACGCAGGCTATTTACATGCCCCTCGGGATCGGAGCGGTCCATGGACTGGCAGGCCGTGTAATCCCATCAACAAGGATCGATACGAGATGAAGATGTGAGATTGGGAGCAGGATTGATGAAGTTTTTCTACTTCTGTAACAAATTAATAAATGCTATTTTGTATTGACCACGTGATATTGACTCCAGACTGACCACGCAGCTAATTAGATCAACCAATGATGCAAAGCAATATTGTAAAACGTTCTTAGATTGTCCATCAATTCTATTGTTTCTTTCTCAATTTTGTATCAAGATTGAAAGTGGTAAGTGCGCAATTGATTCTTTATCCTACGGCAAAATGGTTTACTTCTATTTGATATAGAATGGACATTTTAATATGGCTAATTAAAATACATTCATCAAGTAAAAGAGAGAAAACACAACTTATGCAACAACAAAAAAACACAACGATAAAGACTAAAAAAGAACAACATTGTAGACTTGGGTTGATCGTAATTGTAATCGTTTTCTGAACTATACAGACAATAACACACATGAAAAAAGACATTATTATAACAAAGAAAGTGGCGTTATTAAATCAAAATGTAAAAAAATAAATAAAAAATGTCTTATTCTGTCACCATATTTCAACCTTTATTTTGTTGATAATGTATTTAAAAAGTCTCAATGTACAAACAATTCGACTAATCAAAATAATCATCGCTGATTAGTCGAATACTAAAATAATTGTTAGTTGCAGCCCTATTGTTGATATAGAAAACTGTGAAATCATTTTAACTTTTCAATTAACTAGTTGTTTTTGTGTGTTGTGATAAATCCAATATGTGATAAGATTTTAAACTAGATTCATAAAGACTTTCTACAAAAACACTATTTTCATTTACATTATTTCTGCTTAATCAATACACACCCCCTTACCCGCACCGTAGTGTCATCCCTCCCCCGCTGCCCCCTGCGCCATCGCCACACGCATTTAAGCAACGCATTTGCATCCTGTCATATTCTACACAGCCCTGCCATATGTTGTTAAAGGAAGCGTGGAAGCTAATAGTGTGGCAGCTGATGGGGAGCAAGCTAATGACGACCAAAGACAAATTTCATCAACTTCCCAAAACAAGAGCATCCAAGTGGGGGAGGGCCAGAACACACTCCAGACCGACCGCGAAATGGAAAAAGAAACCCTTCACAAGGAATCAAAGACAGACACATTCACGATATATATTTTATTCTTTTGTGCAAGGACTTCATCAAAACCTCATTTCATATCTGCTAATGCGCGCCTTGGCAGTAATTCTGAGATTCAGCTATCCATTAAGCATACATGAAAGCCTTAAAAAGCAATGTCTCGCGGGACCTGTTTGCTTGATTGACACTTCACAAAGAAATATTGCGCTAAATTACGGGTTGATTGTAATCCGTTGAGATAATAGGGTGTGTTACCCAAACCTGCAGGCTGCCGGCTCTGCGGAAACCATTGTCTAATGTAAAAATACTGTCTTAGCATGATAACCTTACAGGAAGTCATTGTTTCTATCCTGTCAATACTCTTAATGGGCCTAATATTAATCATTTGTTACACTAAGCTCTTTGCAGATTACGTAAAAAAAGAAGCTGGCTTTCAGTGTCGCACGAAAGAACCAATTTACATACATACTTTTAACATTTGATCTGAGCTACATTCCTAAAATATTAATTACATTTGTTACACAACAGTGTTACGAGTGCAGATAATCTCACGTTCTTACTTTGGTTCAAAAATGTGGTCACAAATTGCTTTTTTAAAATGTTTAAATAAGTGAACAAAACATTTAATATTATAGGACTTTTTACTGATACAGTATAATGTTGTTTCTGATTGAGGTGACTGGGGGTTTGGCTGATAAAAGACATATTTAGTATTTTTATTATTACTTTGATAGTGATAATGGATTTAATTTTAGTTTCTTTATTTTGAGAATGCTATTACTTCTACTGGTCGTCTGCATGTCTGTAACAAAAAGAGATGAATGAAAGTGTTTCTGATTGTGATATAGTACATTAAAGAATATGAAACCTTCTCTTGAGCAATAAACCCATAATAATTATCAAATACCCTGTCCACTTGTTAGATTGACCACACATTTAGCAGTTTATGTCACAGTAATCCTGTCCAAACTGGCCCAACTTGTGCCAGTCTTGTTCGATGTATCAGGAGGCTTCTCATGCACACACACATGGAGCGAGTGTTCTGCTGTCGCCGCTCACCGCTCACAGCCAATAAAGGCTTCATTAGAGGGCGGCGCGGGGCTGTGTCATGCTTCACTTTGTGCTAATTATGCTCGTCTGCCTGACACGCAGACAGGGACCCTCCACTGCTGACCGCCAAGGTCAACTACCAGTTACAATACTTCCATTCTCGCTGAGGCCGGACCTAATCGGCCAATTTACCCTGCGCACACACACTTAGCAAAACACACACTCCAGGCGGCTAACTGCCCGTGTCTGAGACTAGAGAGAAATGGAGAGAATAGGGGATTCACAGCAATGTTTCAATCTGCAGCATTACAGTTTATTCAATGAGTTTAATGGACCTTTTATGAGAACTGGACAAAGTGCAACTGCTTTAGCGTTGTTTAAATCAATTCACTACTGCTCAAATCTGCTCTACTGCACATAGTTTTGTCCTTCTGCTTCTAATTTGAGAAGAAAAGGTAGCTCAGCGGATAAAGATAGTTGCCCACTAACCAAAAGGTTGACGATTCAATCCCAATTACTGGTCATGCACACTGACATTGTGTCTTTGGGCAAGAAAAATTACGGAGCTTTGTGCTGAATGATAAAATGCATTGAGATTCCATGTTCAAAATGCCCATAATATAAGAAAACAGTTTGTTCTCTGTACGAAATGTGATAAATGTGATAAAGATGCCTCTAAAAACCTTTCTGATTGGCCCGAGGACAGAACCAAAGACACCTCTGATGCAGCTGGGTCAGGAGAGACAAAAAAATCGATTTGAGCCCCGTCGAATCGTCACTTTTTCAGAGATCAGCGATTCGCCTTAAAGCAGTAGTCCGCAGGTATTTAAATGAGCCCGTCGAATCGTCACTTTTTCAGAGATCAGCAGATTCAGCCTTAAAGCAGTAGTCCGCAGGTATTTAAATGCATAACTCTGAAATGTGTAATTAATGAATGTTGTTTAAAAGTAATACAGCCTCTCGAACATGTACAAGTCACGATACATTGCCATTGCTGCATCGATATTTGAACAACCCTAGTGATAGTAGTTCCATGCTGTAATCCTAACCTTTCATAAAATTCGAAAGTAAATATAGCCTCATGAGACAACACATAATAACTGTACTAATCTTTCATTTGAATAGGTACAAAATGAGGACCTCCTAAAACAAAACGAACGCCTTGTGCATGTTTCCATATTGATAATGGACAAAACTGTAGAGTAATTCATTTCAAACATCCCATTAAACTAATTCACTCACAGCAGTATAGTTTTAAAGCCATATTGTCTCCTCTCATGCGATCCCTCGTGTGCAGTGTGTGGCCAGGTAGCATGGAGGCAGGCTTTTCCCACAATGCCGAGCAGCACAATGCAGATCTGAGAACAGCTCGAGAGGGCAGCAGCTCTTTGTCCTGCATGAGCGCAGGAAAACACACACAGGGCTAAGGGCCAGCAGGCCTGGAGGAAGTTATTAAAACACTGGCACATGCACGCAGCCGAGGTGGGCCCGTAATAATGCCCGCGCTCTCCTGCCTGTTTTTTTACCAAACCACTGAGCCAATTAACTCCGTCTTCAGGGACCCAGATCTGAGCTTTACATCACGTTTTATTCCTTCCAGATTGCCTTTTATAGCCATTATTTTGCCTTAAAAAGTACAAACAAAATGCCAGTGAATGAAGGGGAGCCATAGCGTTGACTGTTCACATATGGCTAATGTCGAAATGTTGAAGGCCATGGAGCGATGGTGCAGACATGAGGACTTGGGTTTCAGATAGGAGCTCCCATATGCCAGCTTCACACTGCAAAACATTGTGCCGTATCAAATTTGAATTTATATTAGGTAGAGAAAAGTCACATCTGGCGGATTTGTATCAGACCCAAGCAGAGATAAGCAGTGCGAGTCAAAAAGAAATAAATCTGTGCAAATATGAGACTTTAATTTGCGAACTTCAACTTAAACAAATGTTATTGTAGGGCTGCAACTAATGATTATTTTAGTAGTAAACTAGTCAGCAGGTTGAGGTATGGCGACTGAAGGCTTCTGCACAGGCTTCTAATATGTATGAATAAAGTGTATTATTGAAAAAAATCCGAAATAGTTTATTGTCTTTGACATTATAAAACCTCTTCTGGCTCCTGTTTTAGTGTCTGTATGGTCGTGATTATAGTTGTAACCTTACTTTATTGACAAACAAGGTAAATTGTTTGGACAAAAAACTCCAGATTAAAAAATCCAATTGAATATCTTAATAGATTTTGTTGAGAAAACATATTTTAGTCCAGCAGTTGATCCCAAACTTTTCACACCAAGAGACACTCAAGAAAAATCTGACCTTTCAAGAACCACCAGATCTAAACCAGGTCTACAGCAGGACTAAACCATTCCTAAAATAGTTTGTGTACAACAGTGTGAGAATTTCTGGTCGAGTCTTTTTGAATTAGATAAGAATATGCTTCACCATCAAGCAACCTACAAAATAAAAACTACATCTTACTACTTTTCTAGAATGCTATTGTAGTTGTTCTCGCCTTTCAATTACAAATAAACTGCTAATGAATAAAAGGCATTGAAGGCCGTGGTGCTATGGCGCAGACGTGAATTTGGCTTTCATTTAGCGACTCCGCATTCGCCATCCCGCCAGCCTGCTTTTGATTTATGCTTTTGAGGTCTACAGCGCTGCCCAAATTTACATTATACTTACATTTGGGGGGCTTTATCAGATGTTCTAAGCCAGCGGGACTTATATTCGAACCACAGAAGAATAACAAGAATCCACAAGCACCACTCTGACATGACAGGAGAGGGGAGAGTGTGCAGGGTAATGGACGCACACTGCTGGCAAATTAACTCGCAAATCTACGGGGAGAAATCCTAATTGAAATAAGAGGCATTTAAACTTGAGCCCTCTTAGCTTCAGCTGCAACCCACTTTGCTAAGTCTGGTGGCAAACGTGCGTCCATTGCTTAGAAAATAGAGCAATGTCTTCGAAAGGTTCGCAGCGCTGTATTAGAAGACTTTATGTAATGAGTGTAATAAAGTTAAGATGACTTTGATTGGGAATGATACTCTGACAAGTTTGATTGCGAACCAACATAAAAAATGGCCACCTTAATGAAGTAATCTTTAAAATGCTACAGTTTCTTTCTTTTCAAAGTAGGAATTTAAATTTTCTGACAGGTAAAGAAGCAAAAAGTAATAATTCGGCAACTGTGCAGAGCATACAGTATGGCTTAGTCATTTAGTAGATTAAGATTGATGTTATATTAGTCGACTTATATTTGTATTAGTTGGCTAATTATTTGAGCGGATTTTAAAGGATTTATTTAACAACAGAAAGGAGAAAGCATGTACTGAGTTCGATTGGGATTTGGTAGTGATTTGTGAGTTTAATCTGCCTTTTTACTGATAAATAGCGGTTTTCAATATACATTTTTTGTAATTGCGCAATCACCTATCATCTTGTGGTCTTGTAAGGGCACTTTGGGTACAGATACTTAAACGTTTTGAGAACTTTTGCCAGGACCGTGCCATGTCTCTTAGGTTGTGTTGTGTTATCAAGTGTTAGTGTCACACTTTTACGGACTTGGACCAAACCAAATCCTTAATTTGCTTTCTTTCACAAGTTTAGCTCTGTGAAATCAAACTTTCTGAATGAAAAGGTAATGATATTGTCACATACACAGCCAAAACAGGAGTACTTTACTGAAATGACTCATTTTTGTTCTCATAAATGATCGATTAACTGAATAATCTTGACATTCCACTGTTGTGATGCAGATTATCAGTAAAACATGAATCAAAATATTTCCAAATGTGATTCTAAAGTGCGATAGTTCATGCTTATAGTGTTGTAATAAATATCTGATATGGATTAAACTCTTGTTGCGTATCCTTAACATCGGTTTAGCAGAGTGACAATCCCCTGCCGATGCACCCTAAACGTCTCACGCTCGTCGTCTTGTTGTTGGGGCGACAGAGCAGAGCAGGTCGGAGCCTCTGATACGACACGTTTCCTCTCGCTCGACATTTGCGAGAGCGTGCACTGCAGCATTCCTGGGCCTCGGCTTCACTTTACTGCTCCTACATTCCATCAAGGGCGGCAGAAGAACGCCACCGCCGCCGATTTGCATACAGAACAAAGCGGCCCGCAGGCGAGGCCACTGGGACACGGAGCTGCCCCCTCTTCCTCCTATGGCTGCCCCCCTCGCTCGTCGCACACACACACACACACACTCCACACCATGGGACCGTGGCTGCACCTGTCAGGGGTTAGCTGACACCTCTGCTGCTGGCAAAGCATCTCCTCATTAGCATGGCTGTGATCTAAGGGTCCCCAGGGGTCCCAGCCCTCCTCACCTCGCCCCTGAGCCCCCACACACACGCGCACACACACACACACACACACACACACGCATGCACCTCTGCCCCTCGCCTCTGCCCGCCCCCTGTTCTGATGACTTGTTTGTCATGCACCGGGCTAATCAGCAGACATGTGTGTGCGTTTGGGCCCATCTCATTTCAGGGTGATCACATTTGGTCAGTGGGCCATGTCGTCCTCTAGTGACGCCAAAGGGAGCAGTCGACATCGTTTTGTTTCCATCGCGTCTTGACCTCACCTCAGCGCGGCACAAAGTACGTTTTGTCTTAATGTTTTCTTGGTGAGCATCAAGTACAAAAAAATAGATACCAAATTTAGAAGCATACACAACGTAGGGTTGGGTGTTATTGACAAACATTTCTATTTTGATATTTTTTGGAGTAGCTTGTTACCCATATTCAGACAATATTACGCCAATCCAATAGAAATAATTTAAAACAAATCTTTGAATGTATTAGTTAAGGTTTGATTTGAGGCGAATGTGTTTTGTTAATCACTAAAGTGCAGAAATATCATCATATATCCTCATTTGAAAGCATTTTCACGATAAACGATACACTCATCATG
Source organism: Chaenogobius annularis (assembly GCA_015082035.1). Taxonomy (NCBI): domain Eukaryota; kingdom Metazoa; phylum Chordata; class Actinopteri; order Gobiiformes; family Gobiidae; genus Chaenogobius; species Chaenogobius annularis. The sequence goes on along the minus strand of BJKM01000301.1, from coordinate 125,003 downwards.
CAATTTAGCATATCTTCAAAACAACATTCAAGATATTACCTACATTTCAATATATTGCCCACTTCTAACACAACGTTGCTCTTTGTAACTTTTAGGGTACACCACCCACTTGTCTTCATGGACATGTTATTGCACTGTAATGCATTAAACTTGTCAGTGTCCATGGAGACAAGCAGGTGACAGTACCAGTTACAGGTCAGATCTGTGGAAAGGCAAGACCGCTCACAGTAAAAACAGAACACAGCATGTTTTTCACTGTATTTGAGCAATAAAAACAGCTGTAATTGAATAAGTGCAAGACAGTGCTATACCAGTCCTATTAGGTTCATTAGGTCTTCACGTTTTAATAAGTTCATGACATGATGGACAGTTGCAGTGTCACTTGGGACGGGGGACGACAGTAGAGTGCAGCCGAAACAGGTTGACGTACTACCCTCTCCAGAAACATTACATAGTGCACCTTTAATTTTGAATGGAATGGCTCATTTCTAGCATGTTTTCTCTACAAGCTGCATAGTTACAGTCCACTGAGGCATTTTATTCTAACATCTAACATATTAAAATGCAACTTCGTTTTACTGACAGTGACATATCTATACACAAACTGTTCCTAACCGTCTTCACGTTAACTACTCAAGTGTTTCCCGATGGCGTCGCAGAGTGATTAGCCCTCCTGTCTCTCTGTGCAAGAAGATCATTGCTTCTTGCCAGTTAGTTCTGCTTCCCGTAGCTTTTTCCCTGCTCTGAGGTTGTTTTTAATGGACTGTAAATCACTGTTACATTCTTTGTATGGATTGATTGATTGATTGATTGATTGATGGCGAAAAAACGCCCATTATTAACCTGGTTAACCTGTGAGTGAATGATTGTGTCAACACTCCCATCGACGACCAACAGTAGCTGGAATGTATCTGGAACTATCTTATCTAGAACGAGATTATTTATGTTTTTATTTGTTGGTAATGTGATTTCTGGATGTTTTCTTGGAATGACTTTGTGTACGACTTGTGCTCTACCGATAAACTTGCCTCACCTTGAACTGTATCTACCAATAAATGTATACAAAATATATATAAATGAACAACCCATAATTAGTTATACAACAATTTGGCCTATTAGTGCAAACATGGCGACTACCAGAACTACTCGCAGCCCATACATCACTACAACTTGTAAAGACAACAGATAATCGTCTCCCATGGGCGTAGGATTAGGTCGGGGCAGTTAACCTTTCACCCCTGCCTGTCCACACGCATATATGTTTTCAGGAGATGGGCTTTGGGGAGACCGAGGGTGGGTGGTAGAGGGCCGGGGAGGGGGGCGGGGGTTAGAGGGAGAGAAAGGGAGGCCGGGCCGCTCTCACACGGAGGGTCTGGCGCTGACGCTAACTCAAACCAGCCACGGCCCGCTAACCATGTGCATGTGTGGAGCTGGCATGACGGTGCGACGAGCGCTTTAAGACGCAGCTTCTCCTCATGTTTTTGTCAAGGAATATCTGCGCTGAACGTGCTGTTTTCTTTCCAGTCGAGCGTCGTACTTGGACCTTCTCTTATGATTTGTATTCTGCTTTGGAGGCAGGTCAAATGAACAATAAAGGGATTAGGTATGGGCACGCCAAGAGTATGTCCAGTTGGAACAGTGACGAATTCATGTAGCAGCTAGTGGAATATCCTATAGAAAAATTCAAAAACGTGTTGTGTTGTCACGATGCTAAAATTTCAAACTCGATTTCGATACGGAAGAGTTGGCTCGCTACCGGATTTTGATTTCACAGTTACAATTTTAAAAATGCTTTTTAATGCTTTTCTCAAGTCAATAATAGACATTTTCAACGCAAAATGATAGTTTCTTTGTGTGGTCTTTTAGTAGTTCTTGTAAAGGTCAAGATCATTCTAAAACTGTTTTATTTTGTCCTGTAATTTATGTAATTTGTTTCATTATTGATACTTGTGCAAAAGATAACAGTTTCAATACGAGTTTTAGTATCGATTAGTATTTCATTTTTGATACTTTTGACAAGTTGCCTCTATGTATGTCTGCATGTCTGGTCACAGTAGTACGATAAGACACGCCAAAAAGTAGAAAAACCTACTAGTTTCAGTCTGTTACAATGCTACATTTGCTTTTATATGAGTAAAGTGGTAAAGTGGCCACAGCAGTAAAGTAGAAAAGTTTCTGCCCTTAAACTACAAGGCAACAACTTCAAAAGTCACCCAAATTCTTATTTATCTTTATGTTTTGTATCGCATGTGCATATAGCTCTGGGTGAAAGCGACAGCACTAGATCACAGGACATTCTCACAGCTGGTGAAGAGTTACAACCTCTGGCTCGGCTCGAAGGACTAACAGAGACTAACAGAGACCAGAGGGAGCGGGACGATGTATTAAGAGTCAGAGGAGCTTTATAAAGTGCATTAGACTAAGCCCTGTAGACCTGAGTCATCATTATCAGCTCCTCTGTCCCAGGCTCGGAACAGACTTTCAGAGACTGCTGTCGGCGGTGAGACACTGGCTACATTTACATTTACCGGAATAAAAATCAGCTAGAATAATCAGATAACCCAATAATTAGATTTGATTGTTGGTTTGTTTACGTGCACAAAGGAAATCTGATCACGTGTCAGTTATTCAGTGGAAGTTTAGAGTAACTGTTGTGTTCGGAAGGCATTTTAAAATAACTCCTTCAGTTTTTACCATTTTCTCGTTCCTTTTTATCTTTGCTACATTAGTTTGCCCTTTTTTGAATGATTTTCCTTGTCAAAACTCGCAAAGGTGTGAACAATCAGAAAGAAATCTGATTACCGGTACTCACTTCGGATGTAACTGTTTACATGGCATTGCGACAATCTAACAACACCAGAAATCAGATAATAATCAGATTTTTTGCGTGTAAACATACCCTCTGACAAATAAAGCAGGCTAAAATGAGATTGCGCTTTAAACAAAATATAAAGAAAAGATTGGAGGCTAAAAGAAGACCCTAAAAAAAGGTGCCCTAATCGGACTTACCCAAATAAAATTTACCATTAAGCTTCACCAAAGGTAAAAGGCTAAACAAGATTTTCAGAGTTTACCAAAAGTGTTCATTAAAGTGTAATTACTCGGACTATGATTGATTGAATGGATAGGTCTTTGGACACATTACAAAACTGGAAACTTAATAATGTGCTGGCTTCCTTTTATATTGCATCAAGGTGCAACAAAAAAAAATGCTCTTCTGATTTGAAAACACAACATGCAACATCAGAATAAAATAAACGCTGAAGTGATGTTCTGGAGTAGTTCAATGTTTGTCTGAGATTTTACATTTTGTGGGATCCACACTTTGTCCAGAAAGTCAATTTCCTTTTCATTGCAGGGAATAGGAAATTGACTTTGACACTTGACTGACATGTACACGACTGCAGGTTTAATAAATGCTCGGCGGTTCAGTCATTTCACATACAGTAAGAAGGTGAAATTTAAACACCGGGTTTCATGTTGTGCTATTGAATATTTGAGTCCCGCATGAAGGGGCGCCGTGTACTTGTAGCAGCAGTAGTAATGGTGCCCAGCTGTCTGTGCCAGGCCCGTTTAACTAGCTGCCCACAGGAAAGTACCACGGGCCCTGAACGCAGCACAGTCAGCGCACTGTAAAACTCACATGTTCGGCAGGGGCACGCACACAGCAGCAGGACAATGGAAGAAGACACAAAGTACAGTTCTCTTACCGACAGACTGAACAACTGTACTTCTACTGCTCCTGGCATTTCAACAGCAACGACTAATATTACTACTTCTAATACTATTACTGCTGTTACATGTCATGCACCAATACCAGAAAATATTGCTGGATTTGTTCAGCTGGTATCTTGATTGGGCCTTGAATTGGATGTAATAAGACTTTTTACTGGCTGTCGTTGGCCCAAGACATCTCATAATGCTGGACTTTTATTCAAACAAAGCTGTTCATTAGTTACTTGCCGAATATATAACGGTTACATAACACAATTGTATTTGTTTGTGATCAGTTTACTGTGTTTTGAGGGGGGGAGAAAAATGCTATTCTCAGTGCGTCCGTTGGTGCTGGTTAATAGTCCAACGTTTTTTTTTTATTTTATTTATTTATTTATTCAATGTTTTAACAGGCTGGATCAGTGCATTGCCAACTATTGCTAACTATCAATACTCCAACTGCTATTACTGCTACAGCAAGTACAACTTTTTTTGCGATGATACAATAACAATTAATATGTATGTAGTATGTAAAAAAAAAAAAAACTATTATTATCTACTATCTACTATTACTTTAATTACTACAACTAATTAGAAATACCACTCCCAGAGCTTTATCACTGTTGGGATAACACCAACAATAACTGACTGCTGTCAAATTTTCATTTTTAAATGATCCTAAACGCTATTGTGAGTAGCCAATCCGACCTAATTTAGACCTAATACTAAGGGTATAACTTGTCTTGGTTTGGTCCAAGTTTGAGTCCATTTACCACATCAAAACTGGGACTAAACCAGGACTAAGCTCAAAACTAAACCTAGACTAGATCAGGACAAAACAAAGGCTGTAACAGGACCAAACCAAGTCTACATCAGGACTAAAACAGGCTCAAATTAGGACCAAATAACGAGTGTGAATGTAGATTGGGTTTGGTCTCGTCCATGTTTAGTCCCAGTTTAGTCCCAGTTTTGATGTTTTGCAGATATGAACGAACCCTTACTCTGATATTTTAGTGTAACAAATCACATCTAATATGACTTCACACTAATACTTTTCAAACATAGGCTTAAAAATCATACTTGTACTTGCACATCCTGAACGATAATGACTTTGCCACACACTAGAAACAAATAACTTCCTTCGCAATCACTTCTCATTATAAGCTAATTGGACAAAAACATATAAAAGCTTGTACGGGGGGGCGACCTCTTTCCTGTCCAGGTGTATCTTTCATGGCTCTCGTCCTGTTGCGCTGCAGCGAAGGCCGGCGGCAAACCCTTAATAACACCGTATTGTCTCCAGATGAATTCCTTCTATTATGAACGTCCTCAAACATGCTCAGGTGTGCCAAGACTCTCTCTCTGTCTCTCTGTCTTCTTTCCCTTGCTCCCTCCCTCCCTTCCTCCCTCTTTCTTGTTCTGTCTTTACACCTAGCCTTGAATGATCCGTAATGAATTCATCTCTCGTCGCACACGCCCAATACATACTTCTGAGGTGACAGGTGTGGATATGTCAGCTTTGTCTTTTCCATGGACTATAAAAGGGAATATGGTGCTATATGTTTTGTTTGTGGTGAAAAGAAAAATAATTTAAAACGCCCCTTATTTTAACAAAAAAGTATTTGCTTGCCTATACCAACAATTGAGTGAATATTGTACAATTTATTAGCTTTTTTTAAATAATAATTATTCATCAAATTCATCTTAGACAAATAAAGGTGATCTTATCTTATCTTATCTTAGAACATAAGATAACACATGACTAGATTTTTTGATGGGTTGAATCTGAATTTTCATGATAAAATTTTTTAATAACTGCTCTGATACAAACATTATCCAGTGTTGGGAAGAATAATTTAAAAACGTATTTAGTAACAGAATTGAATTGAACTGCGTTAAAATGTGTTTTTATACGTGGTTCGATCAGAGTACTCTTTTCTGAATACTTAGAACACCTTCACATTTGGGATGCATTATATTAAGATGTAAAAAAAACAAAAAACATTTTATATACTGCATGTTGCACTGTTTGTTCTGCATTTATTTATATTACTAATACAGCCCAGTTTGAAGCCTAAATTGTGTGATGAAGTACTGCAATGTGTTCGTTTGATTTGAGGAAGGTAAAACACCACCAAATGAAATAGTAACTGTACCGGGAATACAGTTACTAAAAATGAATATTCCCGAATGTGTGTTGAGTTACTTCCCAACACTGCTTGTATCTTTCTTAACGTCGCGTTCCTCTCTGCTCCTTCTCTTGTCCTCCTTCGCGCTCTGTCTTTCTGGCTCTTATCACGCTGATACATTTCCTGCTCCTGGCACGGCTCCTGCATAGCTTATGGTTAGAGCGAGCTTTCATCTATTGCACTGCCTTTAGGAAACGCACACACACACACACACACACACACACATATATGAATACACACACACTCACACACCCACATTTAAACAGAAGTAGTGTCTGGTACGGGCCACGCAGCACTGCCCCTCCACGACACAGGCCCAGACAAGTTCTACTGGCACCAATCACGCCGATAACATCTCGGCTTTCGTTCAGTTTTGGCTCGGGCGTTTTGCTTTGGGACAGGCAGGGAGCTGGAGAGGGCTTTTTGGAAAACTACGAGTTACGCCAGTCGTAAAAAAAAAAAAAAAAAAATCAGAGGGCTTTAATCTTGAGTGGTGGCAAACTGTCCGCAGCGCCATCTATGGGCAAGACAGTGCAAGAGTTGTATCAAGTTGAATCAGAAAGCAAGAACAGTCAAACGTGTATGTTAACGTTATTACAGTATTTAAGGTTAAGGTACACTTCATTTCATTTTGTAAGTAGAGAGGTCAATATTAATCAGTTAATCGATAATTGTGATTATCAAAGTGATGATATAAAAATGAAATATTTATATAATTGTGAGAAGTTGCCTTGTGGATCAATAAAAATGTGTCTAAGTCTAATTTCAGATGCAAAATTGAGTCATTTCAATTCAATCTCAACTGCAAAAAAGTGTGTTTTTATTTTGTTTATGTCACATTAACTAGGACTTCACTTGGATTTCATGACGCTGGTCACGTACTAAAGCAATGGGAATCTTTTAGACAATGGAATACAAATTGTGGTTTTTTCTAACAATAATTCTAACAAACGACACATACATAAAACACACAATTTCATATTTATTCATTAATTTCTAGCAATTGTGTTTTGACCTTTTTTGACCAAATGTAGCCTATTTTAAAGTACAGTTTGTCGCTATAATGACAACATTTCGATCAATTTAAAAAACTGGAATGTATTTTGATTCCTTCATTCAGATTATTTTTAGGTTTATATGTGATATTCTCAAACATACAACAAACACTAACACTTCAGGCTGAGAACCCCCAAAAATAACCAGGCTACTGACTCTGAAAAATGAAATTGACGGTTTAATATTGTTTGTTTGTAAAGATCTTTGTGTTTATTGACCTAATTTCACTAAAATATATTGTTTTCACTTACAGAGAATAAACACAGGGCCATAATTGTTCAATTATATCTTGAAATCTCGACTTCAAGATATAATTGCCAGACAATCGTTCACTGTTTTCATTGAAGAAGAATACAGAATAGTAATCCAGCAAAAACAGGAAATGTACCCAAAACCTAAACAAGTGCTAACTTTTTCTGTATTCAAATTAAATAACCTAATTTCTATTGACTGTGATGCATTCTTTGGCCACCAGAAGTCTAGCCCCAAACTGTCCAAGAGCCTGGTTTCGTCACGTACGTACACACATAAACAAACAAACAAACTAAAGAAAGGGCTGTTCCTTGTCTCTGTTCTGTTACATCCACTCACCCAGTTTAACCGACCTCTTGTTAAGTGATACAGGAAGAACATAATGTCACATGTTTGTCCGCCTCCCTCTCACAGTAATTGCCCCGAGATAAATAAATGGTCAAATAAGTGCAGGATCGCGAAGGTACCATAAAAGGCTTTCAATATCTGTTGCGGTGAGGCAGGGCTGTTAAAAGGGGAAAAAAGCAACCATAAATGCTTCTTTCCTCATTTTCTTGTGCTGCCATCAGAGGCTAATAAGATAAGAGCAACGAGAACAACAAGAGAGCAGCGTTAGCATGCCGAGGATTACCACAACAAGCACCATCTCTGCACGCCTTTCACAAATAGTAATAGTAGCCTTTTGCTCCTAAAGCCAAACCCAACAAACAGGAGAGAGGGAGAGAAAGACAGAAAAGAAATCTTCCCATTAGTGTTAAAAGTGGTATAATATGTTGGCTCGCACGCAGGATTTGATTTTTTTTTCTGCAAGGCGGGAGTGTTTCCAAATGGGAGATACGTGTGGCAGAGACGGTTCCTTGGTTTTGCCTGCATCTGTACGTACACACACGCTGTCATCTCCTCAGGGCATGCGCTAGGATCTGCTGCTGTCGTAAACTGGCCCTACTCTCATTACGGATGTTTATGCAAAAATCATATACGGACAAGCCTATATACATGACAAACCTGATGCGAAAGGATGCAGGTGAGATCGGGGAAAAGTGAAGGCCAGAATGCTGTGTGCAGTCGGTGGTTTGGTGCGGGGTGCAAAAGGGAAAAAGGTAGTTTTATTGGCGCGGCGCTAGGTTTGCATGTACATACGTCGGACGCTATTTGTCAAACAAGCACAAAAAGAAAGTGTTCGCAAGCACTTTAAAACGACGCGCAAATATTCAAATATTGTAGGTTTTTGAGCAAATTTGTAAGATAACCGCTTTACGAAATAATTCGAGGAAACCTGGAATACGTGTTATTTTGAAATCATTACTGTGATCATAGGCATGTGGTTTTCTAATGTTAAATTCAAATGTCATCAAAAATGACACATTTTTTGCTTGCTTTGAACATTTTTAAATCAGTTTACCACGCTCAGAGCATAAAAAAGTGCTTTAAATCTTGGTGAAAGTGAATTAAACTTGAGAGTCAGAAATTAAATGTTGACACAAAATTGTAGAAAAAGATTCAGTTGGCACAAAATTAATATAATAAGTAACATTTTCCATTGTAATAGTCTTAAATTCGATTTTTTTTTTGCTTTGGATCAAGTAGTTGTTGATGTTGCATATATTTTGTATTCAAGCCTATTTTATTCTTATTTTTCACTGTTGTTGTTGTTGTTATTATTATTATTATTATTATTATTATTATTATTGTAGTAGTAGTAGTAGTAGTAGTATTAGTAGTAGTAGTAGTAGTAGTAGTAGTAGTAGTAGTAGTAGTAGTAGTAGTAGTAGTAGTAGTGGTAGTGGTAGTGGTAGTAGTAGTAGTAGTAGTAGTAGTAGTAGTAAATTTCATTATGCTGCACGTCATACTGTTGTTCCTAGTGTGGGAATTTTGTTCACTGACAATGGCAACAAAACCTTTTCCGATTCCAATAAAGAATTCCTACAAAAAATGGACAATTAATCATTATCCATTTTGATTTGCTGACGATCTGTGCGCGAAACCCACCACCACCGACTTGAATAAAAGAACGCAAAACACAGATAAACGCCTGTCAACAGCGCGTTACCAAAGACTACTGCAGTTTGAGAGATCGTGTGAGATTCTTAAAGGCTCTTGAAGGCAAGAGGCCGTAAAGGAGCAGAGAGGACACATCTGGAAGGCACCGACAGCTCCGGCACATGCTCAAAGTTAGCGGTGGCGCTCGCAGTCCAAATTAGTGGCGAGTTTTATTCCCCCGCTGTGGTAGGAAAATATCAAATCTGCTGCCATGTGTAGAACCATAAAGCTGCTCGTGAAGCCTTTATGTGGGACTCTTAAGCATGTGCGATTGTGTGCGATTGTGTGCGAGTGTGAGGATTTTTGTCTGTCAGTGAATCCATTCCTGACGTGTTCGCCGAGGTTGGGCCATATAGACAATAATGTTTACCTTAGAGACGTGTCAGATCACCCCGATATCACTAATCAGATCGTAGTTTTTGCATTCCTACAGATGTGTTCAAAGCTCTGCCTGTAAATGTCTTGATTGAGGTTCAAGTATCATAAAACTTAATGAGAAATTGATCACAAAAGGGCAGATTGGAAGATTACAATGGAAGTTTCTGATGTTCTAAATTAGGTATAACACTACACTATAAAACGCATTGAAGCATGAATAAAGACTTAATACATAATGTTTAAAGTAACTATACTTAATTCACCATAACCCCTTAATTAAGTAGTTACACTAAGCCTGAATCATTCTTTGTAAATGATTTGTTTATTATGAATTAAGCTTTTGTTCTTGCTATATTAAGGATAATTAAGCTAAAAAGTCGTACACTTTTTACAGTTTTCAGTAATACAGTCTGTATGAGTTGCAGTCACATGGTTATTTATAGTAGTTATAGTTGCTATTTTGAGGACTTTTGAATATTCATAAACATAGAATATTGTTTTGAATTGTTAATGACTATAAAAACAGTCAAATTGTTATCATTCTGAAACCATTTCTTGGTACTGTCGGTATCAGTTTTAAACATGCTTTTTAAGAAACTTTGAGCAAATATTTAACAGTAAATATTTAACAGTAAATAAGTGTATAACAGTAGTGCAAGTTTGATCGAACAAGTAAAGTAGAGCGGGAGTCCCAACTTGAGGAACTGACACGTCTCTGCTCTCCTCCCCTTATGCTTAGGTGATGCTAGAAACTAATCATATAAAGACACTTCTGCTGAACTTTAATCAACACCTATCATCATTACAATCATGTCAAGGTGTTTTTATTTGACAATGATTATGGATTTTGTACGGCACATTTTGTACTTAAAACAGCAGTTTTTATTTAATCTTTTAGTAAACATATTATAATCTGTTTTCGTTTCCAGGTGATATAAACCTCGTTTAAGTGTGCGGGTGCAGCTCCGGTCCCTTATAGACCCGCTTGACCCCACACTCGCGTAGACAGACACGGGGCGCGGCAGGCAGACGGCCCCTGGGGTGGTCCTGTCTGAGGAGAGCAGTTATGGGGCACAAGCCGGGACACGTACACTGTAATTGTAAACACACACGGATTTACTGAGCGCAGCAGGGACTGGACACAAGCTGCCTTCACACCCAGCGCTCACACTTGTCGCTCTTTGAGAGTAAGTTTGGTTTGGTTCTAATCCTCGTTTATAGTCATGATATGGTCCAGGTTTAGTTACAAATTTAGCCTTGGTTTATTCCCAGTTTTGACATGCTGTATGAAGTGTGAACGCACCCCTAATCCTGCTGTAGACTTGGTTTGGTCCTGTCATAATCCTGGTTAAGGGTGCGTTCAAACTTGCACAAGCACCACAAAAATTTTAAATAAACTGGGACTATACCCGGAACAAAATCTGGACAAGACCAGGACTAAACCAGGACTAGAACAGGACAAAACTAAGTATGCATCGGGACTAAAATGGGCTCAATTTAGCACCAAATAAAGTAAACGTGAATATGAACGCACCCTATATCACGGTTGAGTCCTGGTTTAGTCACGGTCGAGTCCAGGTTTAGTCCTGGTCTAGTCCTGGTCTAGTCCTGGTCTAGTCCTGGTCTAGTGCTGATTTAGTGTTGATTTAGTCGTGGTCTTGTCCTGGTTTAATCGTGGTCTAGTCCTGGTTTAGTCATGGTCGAGGCCTCGTTTAATCATGTTCGAGTCCTGGTTTAGGCACGGTCGAGTCCTGGTTTAGGCACGGTCTAGACCTGGTTTAGGCACGGTCGAGTCCTGGTTTAGTTACGGTCGAGTCCTGGTTTAGGCACGGTCTAGACCTGGTTTAGGCACGGTCGAGTCCTGGTTTAGTTACGGTCGAGTCCTGGTTTAGGCACGGTCTAGACCTGGTTTAGGCACGGTCGAGTTTTTTTTTTCCTGGGTTTAGTTTTACGGTCGGAGTGCCCTGGGGGTTTTTTGGGGGGGCCCACGCGTCTAGACCTGTTTGGACGGCAAGTCTGTTTTATTAGTTTTGTCCCAGAAGTAGCTGCAGTAGTGTAAGTAGTTGTATAATGATTATTGATGTTAAAATTTATGTTAATATTTCTGACTATTTATGTTTTTATGTGTTTATGTTTGTATTGTAAACGGAATGTGCTCTACAAATAACTTCGCCTTGCCTAGTAGTAGCAGTGGTGTAAAGAGTAGTAGTAGTGGTAGTCGTTTTGTAACTGGTTTAAATGAATGAATGGCGTTGGCTTTGTAGCTGGAGCCGAGAGTTTGTGGCTTTTTTGTAAATGTGGTTTTTACACAGACCAGCATTTGTTAAGTGTTACAGAGGCCAATCACAGCATTGCATTCAATTTTCTGCAGCTCACCACTAGACAGACAATCAAACACAGTACGTCACATCTACCCTAACAATTTTAACATGTATTTGGAAGTTTATTTGTTTGCTTGTCAAGTCTCTGAAGTTACAAAGTCGTTCTATGTTGATTGATTGGAGCAACGGCAGTGTTTTTCGACTTGTTGTTGTGTCTCTGGACAAGACACTTCGCCCCAATTTTCTCCACCCAGTCAAAATACGTGTGTGCAGCTGGTTGCGACCGGAAAAGCATCCGGTAAATCACTGTGCAACCGGTTCACAGCGACAACAAAGGTGTTGGTTTTGAACCCCGACAAATCTAAGAGCAAACTTGTGTCTTCACTTTTAGTATTAGACTATTGCATTGAAGACACTCTTTCACATTCACATTCCTGTTGCTGTTTTATAACTAAAATGTCTGTTGTGTTATATTACGCATATTTGGCGCATATTTAATACAAAAGTGTTTACAAATTCCTGCAAAAAATGTAATGTCAAAAGCCACACAAAACAACCCTCTTGAGCTCGCATTTCTGACCTTCCAGACGCTTTTGAGTTAGTGCCACAAAACCGAAACAATAAACATATTCAAGAAGCAAGGACTTACTAAAAAACGCACAAATAAATAGCTCCATAAATGACACAAAAAAAAAAACCTTGCTAAATTAACAAGCATTCAAAAATGCACTCATTTACAAATGCCTATGCCACCTCCGCCACTGCGCAGTAACCTCTAATCACAACCCCAGAGCTTGGACATCAAATGAGGCAAGTTTAAAAAAAAAAAAAAAAAAAAAAATCATCAGGAGTAGTATTTAACGCATTTTCATATGCAAATGTGATTAATGCAAAAAACTACAAAGTCATTATGCAAATCGACTTATCCTTCAGCCCCTGTACAAATATTCGCAGCAGCTCAAATCAGGGATCAAGCTAACTATCTTTATTTTTTTTTTATCGTCCCCTCTCTCTCTCTCTCTCTCTCTCTCTCTCTCTCTCTCTCTCTCTCTCTCTCTCTCTCTTCGCTCTCTCTCTCTCTCTCTCTCTCTCTCTCTCTCTCTCTCTCTCTCTCTCTCTCTCTCTCTCGCTCTCTCTCTTCTCTCTCTCTCTCTCTCTCTCTCTCTCTCTCTCTCTCTCTCTCTCTCTCTCTCTCTCTCTCTCTCTCTCTCTTCTCTCTCCCTTCTCTTCTCTGTCGCTTTCCCGGAGTGCAGATAAGTCGCATGTGAAGTTATTTGGAAGTGTGTGTTTTCATGCGATGGCACCGGGGCTATGGCATTACATTGGCTGCCTACTGATTACGACTGGATGCTTGGCAGTGGAGCGAAACAGGGAAGTGCATGCAGGGGAGAGACGGAGGAGGGGGACGAGGGGGGACGGGAGGGTGGCGAGGGGCGAGGGAAGGTATGAATATGCAAAAGCCTGATTGCTTTTCATGATTAAAGCCTATTTAATATGGAAATGAGAGCAAGCCAGGTGATTAAAGGAGCATGGGGTAGTGGGGGTGAAAAGAAAAAAAAGAAGAAAAAAAAACAGGAGGAAAAATAAGGGTGGGGGGGAGGGAGGGGAGGGAGGGGAGGCACCTTGATGGCAGAAAGGTGTCAGATTAGTTTAGGCGCTCTGATATGACTGTGAATTAGATCGAAAGTGTTATTTGACATTGAGAATACATATAAGGATACGACAGTACATGCTCAGGTCAAAAATATACATGTAGTTCATCATATTTTTTAACTGCATCCATGGGATTCAGAATGACGAACAGTTAGGACCGTTGACATGGCAATTAACAGTTTAAAACAACATATTTTGTTACTGATTGGCAAAAAGAGATTCCTAATAGTTCTGATTGGCAATCTTGTCTGTGTCTAATAATACTGGATTTGTTTTTATGCTTGTTTTGTTTTGTTTTGTTTTTTATTGTGTTCCAGAGTAAGGCATATATTCATGGGTTTCAGGCAGATGTTGCAGATGAAAGTTTTTGTGAGGGTCTTTCCTCTGTCTGGGCCTGGTCATCTGTGTGTGTGTTTTTGTTTTGTTTTTTTACTTATTTATTTATTGCTATTTTCTGATTCGGCTTGGATTTGATTTGAAATTGAGCACTTATTATATATATATATTTTTATTTTATTTATTTTTTTACATTTTATGTCCCAGTTTTGTACCCAGTGGTACCCAGTTTTGGGTACCACTGGGTACTTTATAATTAAATTTTAATTGGCCTTAATAAAGCATGAACAAAGACTTAATTCATAATGAACATATAGTTTATTAAGCATGATTCAGGTTTAGTAACTACTACTAGGGCTAGGTGTCAGGGCTAGGAGTTAGTTTTAGAGTATTAGTTAAGAGATTACTAATCCAGAATAATTCCTGAATCAAGTTTTTCTTCATGCTTTACTAAGTAATAAGTGCAGTTATTATAAAGTGTTACCAGTTTTGTTTATAAAATGTTCTAAATAAAGAGTGGATTTGGATATTAAACATTATAATTGCTAATGATAGAGAGGCCAATAAAAGTGCCAATTTTGTTTGCGGTTAATCTTTTATTGGAGAACACGAAATTTGTCACTTTGAAAAGTGAAGATAATGCACATTGCTCACAATTAGAATTTATTATTAGGAATTCATCAAGTTACACAAAACGTTTAATGGACGTATTATCATATTTCAAACATGGTCCAAACCACACTACAGCTGCGCACAAGCCCTGGGCCACAACTGTCACGCTCAGTGCAGCAGGAAATACAAGTTCACGTCAGCTATAATAAATAATGATTGAAAGTAGCACAATTGTGTAAGCCGCAATTCACTCATAATCTTCATTTTCATCTGAGTGGCCTGGAGATATGGAGCAGGACACTGAGATCTGGTTACAGGTTATCACTTGAGAAGCATGTGAAGATGCAGCTATAATGTCAGGGCCCAGTTTGGACAAGTTCATGGGCGTGGGTTTGTCACTGAAAATACTGTATCTCCCAGTTTTATGTCATTTATTTTTCAACTTCTGATGACCTGATGAAAAGTACTGTTGGATTAGTCAATGTCAAGTTTGAATAGGCTCTGAATAGAGTACTTTGTCCTGATAATCATCGTTTTCTGATGACCTATTTTACAGTAATTGCAGCGGACATCATATTTTTGCATAAACGCACACACAAGAAAGGTTTGAATTACAGCAAACTACAGAATAACCAGGCTATTGTTTAAATTATTATTACCCTTTGGCCAAGCAAAAATAAATGCACAAAATATTAGACCAAAGAAAAACATACAAAGATAGTTTACATACAGGTCTATCATCCATTCTTTATATAGGTAAATGTTTAAAAAATGAATGATGGATGATATAACATGGACAGCTGTAATTATTTCTTATTTCTTGGCCTGATCAAAGGAATGATCGTAATATTACTGTAAAGTGAACCTACTTAAACTCAACATTCATTGGTTCATTCATTGCATTATTTTCAGTCTAGAAACTGTGGCAAAAGTTACAAACTACTATTGCCATAGCAACAATTACTGCACTAAACTGTTAGCCAGGGGTTTCAGAGTGCTGAATATCTAGCTCTAAACAAGCATCGTTGCCCTTAACAATTCTAAACAAAATATGACATCTTTTGAATGGGCAAAAGTCCTCAAATATCACCTATAAAAGGAAGCTGAAACCGATGAATAGGCAGCAACTACACTCAAGCCACAGCAACAAATCCATTGAGATGCACTGGCAAAACAAAACTAAAAAGTAAGAAAGAGCCCGAGGACAAACACGATAAGCTGCTGGTTCACTGAAAGTAAATAGATTCATCACTTTATAGCATCAAAACACTTTTGAATGACTGAATAACTGAAAATCCAATGAGGTGGGATGACACAATCCCAGCGCTAAGTGTTTAAGGGTCTCTTTAAGACCTTTAAACATGCTCTCTGTTTTGGTACCTCATATTTTTCAACTTGAAATGATGCATCGCCCAAAATCATACATTACTTTACATTTGAGAGGCGATTCCTTTAGCACTCCATCTACTGGCAGCAGAGGGAATTACTATGGGAAAATAAACAAAATCTTGCTGACCGCGACGTGCTAATGTGATGTAATGTTAAAAACAGCACAGGAGACCTCAGAATCTCTACCAATGACGTAAAAAATATGGGACATCTGTGTGTTTTTGAGGCTCAGAGGGAGAGGACCTCGTACACAGGATCATTGAAACAAGCATGAATGAAGCTAAATACAACCCCAGTTATGTTTTTAATGAGGGAACAATATTATAACAATATTATAACAGTCAAATTCTCAAAACAGTCAATATTGCATAATATGTGTCCTTTAAAGTACAAATGGTTCTTACATTTGAGAGGTTATTACCGCTATAAATATGTGGCTAATCCTATTATGCTGCATTACCAAGAAATCATGATCTTGTTTTTTGAATCATAAACACCAAAGGCGATGTGGGCCTTTATAAAATATAACTGCAAGTGGCTAGTGCGACTGAAAGTGGCATAGCCTACACAGCGCATCGGTGGGTGTTTAAGTCAAGGCATGGTTATAAGCGCTTTGATCGTGAAAAGCCAGTGTTTTATGTCAGTTGAGAAAGTATTATTAGTATCAGAGGAATCCTGTAAGTGGCGTCCAGCTGCGAGAGCGAGTAGAAGGGAGAGACAGAGTGAGTCGTCAACGTAACAGAAATATAATAAGACGGGAAATGATGGGCAGGCTTCAGCAGTAACAGGAGGGAGATCTGAGGTGGACTCTCCGCGAAGACCGACTGAGATGTTGAGGATGTCGTTGTCGCTCAGAGCGTCTCATAAAATATTTATCCTGTGATCTCAAGCCACTGTATTTGGCTGCAGCGATAAAAGAGGAAAGATAGACAGATGTTTTCTTAATGTAACTTGGGTTCTATATGTTGTAGTTGCTCATCAAATGGTCAATAAAGCTGAAAGGTTGGAGAACAAAAGATTTACCAAAATATCAAAATGTAGATAATATCGTAGATGTTGATTTGAAGATATACAGCATTTGAATCGTGAGTATATAATTTACAGTGATACAAAAAGAGCTGATTAAACATAGAAATAAAAAAAAAACAGTTATGTTGGAAACCTTCAAATAAAAGTTAAAGGTGATTTTCTGCACTTTTGTGATTCATTGTACAGACATTTCACATTTGTCAGATAATTAACCCTCAACTAACACATTTTTAAGACATGTTTTAACACATTTCTGTTGGATTTATATAACATCATCTGTTATCAGGACACTCGCCCACCACTATGCAGAGCCCCTACTAGTGTCACCCAAATTCTAGAGCCACAGGAAAAGACGAAAAGTACAACATCAATTGTTGCAGGGACAAGTCGAGACAAATACAGAATATCGCCCTAATGCCATTTGTTCCATATGTAACTCAAAGTGCTCCAAAGAGACCAGCCAGACCGGCCCGTCGCCCCGGGGAGGGGTTCAGAGCGGGGCCAGGGTCTCGCTTTACCACGGCAACAACAACTCCCAACAACCCACAGCGACAACCTCCCCAGCCCGGCCCCCGATGACACGCATCATTCTTCACACAGGCTCATCCGCGCATTCATACACACCCGAGCACATTAACATAGTGTGGAAAAAGGCCACACGTAAACAGGCAGAGTGCATGCATCAGCAGCAGAAACTCAGGTCGGGAGAGGCGCGAGGAAAGAAAATAAATAAATAAAAGAAAGGGGGGGGGGGGGAGCAGGGCCATTTTTTCATCGATGCCATGCCACAGTGTGAGTTTGCGGGAGGAGGTTGCGTGCATCTTTTGGGCAGGATTGTGCTGGGCTTGCAAGCGTGTTTGCAGCTTAAGCATGCAGCCTGACAGGCAATAGGGCCAGACAGGAAGTGATAAAACACAAGACGGTAACAGAAATTAAACAGGCAAGAGATGGGGAGTTAAAATTTTATCACATAACCCGAAGAACTTTAGAGCTTTTGGGATTGTCCAACTCTTTGTAAATACTGGACTGAGATTAATAAAGTATCTTCAATATTTTAAAACAACGTATCTGGGTCATAAAACGCCTGCACTGGAAACAATAGATGGGTATTTTTTTAAACTGAGACAATATGTATTAAGGATTGAGCTCAAGTGACAATGGATATTTATGAAATGGAGAAAATGACATTTATATTAATTCATAGTTAATTCTGAAATCGTAATCTCTGATGGAACATAAATGAGACAACATGTGACTTGTAAACGCTACGCGTTTGTTTACCTCTCTGTCTTGTTTTTGTTATTTTTTTTCTGGTTTTCATAAAAAATGTATATATATATCGCAATAATGTCATAAATCTATTGTTTGTATGCAATGACAAGGGATGATAAGATTATTTGGTAATTGTGATTATTCAGGTCAAAATGTAATCATAAAAACAAAGCAATACTGGTATGTATATTAGGACTGCGACTAGCGATTATTTTTGTAATCAACAAGTATTATTACATTTTGATTAAATAATATTGCCGTCTAAATTATAAAACGTCTTTTGGCTTGTGTATAACAGTCTGCACAGTCCAGATAACAATAAAAGTAATCAAAACATGATTATTGTCATAGTTGATTATTTCTAGAAGTAAGAATAAGTTATGTCACCTCCAAAAACGTCAATTTAAATATATATATTTTTTTTTTATCTGGCTCTTTATTTTACACCAACTTTACATTCAGAAAGTATTATTTATAAGGCAAAATAACCTATCAAAGGAAGTAAATAAGGTATACACTGATCTCAATGTGAAATCTTGATGTTTCTTCCTACAATAATCGCAACAAAACGTTTTATTTTGTGACATCCTTAACCATGCCACAAACTCCTCATTACCACATCCCAGTGTGTGTGTGCTAGCAGCCCATTGGACTTAATTAGGACTAATAATGTAATCTAATTTCGCTTAAAACTGGAGAATGCCTTGAGTGGCAATCTCATGTGCTGAACAAAGCCCTCCTCCTTTATTGGCTGCTCCGAGTGCTTTCATGTCCTGTTCTCTTAGTGATAACACTCTGCTACTTCACTTACTTAAATGTCTTTCCCCTCCCCTGACCACACAGAAGACAAAATACTGTGTGAACAAAAAGGGATTGCAACGATTCATTTAAGGACAATTCAGAAAGGTATTTTAGTTGAGGGGGAAAAGTAATCAAGCATCAATAAGCAATTTCTAATGATTTATTGAATACCAGCGCTGTCACGAACGATTATTATAGGAGTCGACTAGTCAAACGATCATTTCTAAACACATTTTTAGCCAAATAGAGGTTGAAATATGGTGACCGAAGGACTACTAGGTGGATAATACTCACAGTGTAATATTAATTCAAGTTTGTCCTAGTTTATTCTTTTTGGACATTTCGATTTAATAATGACACTGTCTTAGTTATTAAAGGTGTTTTAGAGTCTGTGCAGACGCTTAAGACCATCAAAATACAATCACTTTTTACAGTCGACTAGTCAAGATTAGTCGATTAATTGTTACTGCCCTATGGAATACAAAATAAGATGTGAGAATCTTGAAGTATAGCAAACACAAACAGTGTGAAGGGATGTTTTAGGTAATTTACAGTCACAATTGATCTGTGCTTAAGACTAGAATAATGCCTCTTGTCCTTAACCGCTGTATTGCTTTTTCTTTTCTATGATTTGCCTTGACATCCAACAGTGTGTTGCAAATTATTTCTGATCTCTTTGATTCGGTACAAACGACGGCGGCCGCACACTCACAGCTGCGATCCACACACCAGAACCGAGCACATGTGTCGACGCATTGTCTTGACACACCATATTACAGGAGTTTCTTTCAAAGCACTATAAATGAGTTGTATCTAAATATTTGCACGTCAGCCCGATTCAGCTCCAGCCCCGTTTCCCTCTAAAACGGGCCGGCAGAAGACTTTTGTGATTTCACTGACACCTGATATAATCGTTTAATTACCTACGTGGTGATTATGAGACGATTGTAATCAAAGTGATGTGCTGTTGCAATCTAAAATGATATTGTTCCCGATTAGAGTCTTTAAAAAGTATTCTGATGTATGTTTACTGACAAAAAACAACTTAGCATAGATTTAACTTAATTTAAGATTACATTTATAATAAAAGGTTGCTTTGTTCTTAAAAGTTGAAGCTAAAACTATGCATAAAGTGCTTTTGATAAGGCTGGTTAGACAATTCGGTAACACTTTATAACATCTGCACTTTAATATCCATAATAAAGCATGAACAAAGTTTTAATAATGAACAACATAGATTATTAAGAGGGATTCAGGCTTAACTAACAAACTAACCCTAATTGTCAGCTAAAGTTATATTGTTCCAGATTATTTAAAAAGTATTGTGACAGAAATTAAGTAATAAAAATAATTTAACAACAACTCCTCAAATCTGGCCATGTGCTATATCACATTAAAAGTATTAACCAGGTTTTTTTTTTGCTTTTCTCTTACAGAATAGAAGAACAAACAGTGACTACCACAACAAGAACAACAAACATGACACAAAGAGGGGACAGAAAAACAAACAGAAACATATTGTTAGTCATATGTTTAATGGTTTAAGTGTAGGTTATCTTAAGTTCTACACATGTTTGAACTCTAAATGTCTAAAGTTAGTGTTATAAATGAGGAATTGCACTTCAAACTGTAATTACATAATGATTTAAATTACATTCTGGATAACGAAAACAAACTGCAAGAACAAAAGATCTGAGAGAAATTCTGCTCTCATGATGTGAAAACATGAATGACTATGGACCTGACTTCAGAAAGGTTCATTTGGTCTTCCACGTCATTTATCAGATGTAAAGTGTTTTAAACACCGAACGAGCAATCACCGCGCTGGTCTGTTTAACGATCAGATATCTGACTATAGTCCTTAATGTTGTGTTTACCTTGATTATCTATAGACACAAAAAAAGGACCCAAACTAGTCACATCATTTGACAAACCCCCATTTTGTATCTCCTACTTCCTTACTCAAATTCTGATTCTGTTTGAAAAACAGTAACAACCGACTCGTCATCTCTGCACATTTACTGCTCAAATGAATTCTTCTGAAGTGACCGTGTCTGCGCTAATTCCTAATCCACTCCCACGCCTCGACCCTTTATAGTCCACGACGACACGTGTGCCGCGATCTTGACCCGGGCCGCGGTCTTTGCCTTTGCCAGATCTGTTGTAATCCCGGCCTGCTCCCAGGCGCTATGGCGACTGTCTCCTGTGATAACTTTGAACCGTTTTCCCCGCAGCGCTAACAGGCCCTTCTTCCTGCTTTATTAATCCCCTTCTCCTCACCACACACACACACACACACACACACACACACGCATTATAATCAGCTTTCTTTGCCAGCTTTACAAAAAAAAATAAAAATGCAGCAGGATTTCTTTACAAAGACATGTCACGTGCACTCGCATAGACACACCACTGGGGGCGGCTCCTCTATCACCTTCTTCCTCTTCGGCTTTGCACAATTGGTTTCAGATGAAGAAGTGTGTGATGTGTTACTCAGAACGCTGTTGAATAGACACACTTTAGGTCTAATGAAATCATGGCGGGCTACATTAATCCCTCCTGAAGGCCACTGTCAAAATAACAAGCGGCTGGGATTCTTCAAACGCACTTATCTATCTTGGACAGGTGGGTACGATGGGTACGGGGCTGTTTAGACCGAGTGATTTGATTGGCTGCGCTGTGATTAACCTCCTTTGCGCCGCGGAGGTGAGTTGCGGATTGAGTCAGAACAGGTTAGTTTTGCAAAAGTTACCAAAAATTACGACCAGGGTGATATGACTTGGGAACGCTTGGGTGCTTTTAAAAAACTTTAAAATAACTACACTTTTAAGACCTGTAATAAAGCATGAACTAAGACAAAGAAAAAATCCTTTTTCAGGCTTAATTATATATAATACCCTAACTCTTAACCCTTACCCCTTAAATAAGTATTTACTAATCCTGAATCAGTCTTAATAAAGTATTTGTGTATTATAAATCAAAAATGTGTTCATGCTTTATCAAGGCTAATTAAGGTGTAGTTATTAGAAAGTGTTTTTAAAGGCCAGAAAGTTGTCAATTAAATTAGTTTTCATCAGGTTTTCATAGCAACTGTTGAGAAAGACTGTAAGATATCATGGACAAAAGGCTACTTCTCCTGGTTAAGCTTTTGTTGTATCATCGATAATAAATATGATTGTTGCTCATGAAAAGTTGTGAGAAAGACACATATTATGCATTATCTGTGTTGTTGTTGTTGGCCTTAAAACACGATCTGGAGTACCTTAACTCTGAAGGCTCGTGTTTTAGAAGTTAAAATATTGAAAGCACATGTTGCCTTATATCTGTGAGGCGTGAGGATTTGTGTTAGCACTGCATCTACTGGGATGTGGGATGGGGAAATTAAAAAAGCTAGCTTTCCCATAACATGGCAATGTAAGCGCGCAGTTATTATGAACACGATTTAACAGCGGAAATGCTCAGCACCGAAACCTCCAAGTTTCGATCTATGACATCACAAATATGGAAAATTTGGAACCGAGTGTTTTTTGGAGGCTCAGTGGGAGGAGGACTTACAAAACAGGATTAATCAAACATGAATGAAGCTAAATAAAACTCCAGGTACGTTTTTGATGAGGGAACAATATTACAACATGGTTAAAAGCTCAAAAAAAGGAAAGTGTACATAATCGGTGTCCTTTAATACGTTATTCTTCTTTTGTTAACTAAAGGCGACACGGCTTATCTTAATTTAACATCTTATCTACAGAACTATTGGAACTATTCAGCCGCATGTGTGGTTGTGTTCCTCACAAGCTGCGACAAATTCCTGAATGTTCCTACAAAACTGGACTGAACTACACCATCAGAGTAAATGCGATAACCATACCTCCTCTCTCCTGTTTGGGGCAGATCCCTTTGGCGGGTGTCAGCCTCCTCTCCTCGTCGCGCTCTCCGCACGGTGACACCTGGACGCCCACCTCCACCGGCCCCCGGCCCAGCTCCAGCAGCCGGGCCCGGGGCGAGATGGCCAGTCCATTGGTGCCGCCCGACTCTCCCGGTTTGGAGAAGGAGCCCAACGGACTCCGAAGCCCCCTGCATAGACGGCGCTTGTGCTCGATGAAAACCAGGATGTCGCCCAGAGGGAAGTTGGTCTGGCACTGGCCGCACGTCAGCAGGTCGTGTTCGCCGGGGCCTGTCCTGCGCGGGCTCGGCGTGGACGATTCGGCTGATGGAGAAGGTGATGCCGCCCCTGGGTCATGATTGGCTTCTGCTGTTGATGAGAACAAAAATCTATTTAAAGCGAGACACTACTGATTACATTTGTCTTTTTTTTTTTTTTTTCAGTTTGCTCTCTCAACATAAAAAACTTTCACCAGGAAACAACAAAAATGTCCCGTCTGCACATTATGGTTTTTGAATATTACATTTAATCCATTTGCATCCAAAGATTTATATGGGACAGACTTTGTAACTGCAAAGGCCGTTCACTAGAAAAGCATTTTTCTACCACAAAGACATGAAGATCAGCCCTAAAGTAGAACCTACACACACCAAACCTTCCAGACTTGTACTTAAAAGATTGTGACGATTGTACTGAAGTGTTTGTTGATATCTAATTCAAAAGCTGATTTATCTAAGTTTTAACTCCAAAACATGAGAGGAAATCTGTATTTGTGAGCACATTTCCAGTGAGCTCTAGCTGACTCAAGTATTAAATATAAATATAATATTCCATCTGTGTTTGCTTCAGTCTTAAGTTTTTAACCTGGCTCTTTCAATTCTTCAGATTGATTTGTCTCAAATAGGTAACATTTTTTAAATGTTTCCACATAAAATGCCTTATTTATACCAAAACATAACATAATGAAAAATGTGACAGCTCTAATTTTACCCTAATCACCTGCACTGTCTAACCTTGATTTTAATATTGAAAAAGAGTCAAATTCAACAACGGAGACCGGATTTTCTACTTTATTCCTACTTCTTGCTTTCTTTATGTCAATATTAGCAAATATTCTGAACCAATGACCTCTCAAGCACAGTCTCTCTTCTCAGGCAGCTCCACCACAGCAGCCAAAGCCCCTCCACCTCAGCCTCTCCATCTCCTCTTCACAATCTTTAAATATGTTCGCGAACAATTCTATCACACTCTCCTTTTTAACGCGAACATCTCCACCTGACAAAGTCTGAGGGAAAGTTCACCCATTCGACCCACTTTTTTCATCATATCTCACACATTCAAGGTCCGTTTAAAACTGTTGTGGTCAAGTTTTGTCTTTTTCATACTAGTTCTTCCCTTGTTTTGCCTAATAAAAGCTCCTGTTACATTCATGAGACACAAAACAGCCCACTTCTTGGCCGCGACAACACCTGCGTGGCTTATCAGGGGGAGATCAGTGTGGGTGGGACGTGACACAAGCGTATATATGGATATCTCTGTGTGTGTGTCTGTGTATGTGTGTGTGTGTGCGACCAGGATGCTATTCATCTTTTGTGTTTCCGGTGAGGTCCTTGGCGGCACTGAGCTGTCATATCTGCTCCTCGGCTGCCTTCACCACGTGGGACGCAGCCGAGCCGAGCCAGGGCCACCGGCGCATGTGTGTCTTTTACATCCACGAGAAAGTAAAAAGAAAAAAAGAAGACGAGAGGCAAAAAAAGATGTCTCTATATGAATAAGAGCAGGTGAAAGGCTGTGCTCTGTCCATGGGGTTCAGCAGGATGAGAAATTTGGACCGTTGCCTTTGCGATTATCACTTTTAAACAAAATATTATAGATTTTTTTTAAGCTGAAACCTATAAACAGTCACAAAATTGATATAAAATAAACAAATAATCCAGCAAAGTAATAGGGGCTTTTCAAGAAACGCATAACTGGATGAACCCCTTTATTTTTATTAGTAGTCCTTTTTTGTCCAATTTATAAGTTTAGGAAAATTGTTAAATCATGAAAAATAAAATAAGATAAACACTTCATATATTGCCATTTACTGTTTTGTTTTGTTTTTCAGTAATTTTTTTTCACGAGTTTTACATAATTGACATTTAACATTTTAAATGTAGACGAACGACATACAACTCTTGTCTCTCACGTATCTCACGTATCTATTTATGTCTTTATTTATTTGTGTAATTTTTTATTTATTTTTTTCATGTTTTGTATCCCTGAATAATAAATGTGAGAAAGTGAGACGTCTACATTTCAACCGCAGCAGGTGAAAAAGCTGTATTCTCCACAGACAGAAAATCTATAAAGCTAAAACCTGGGGTCCTGTTAAAAGAGTAAATCTCATTCTTCACAGATCCGACACGGTCATTAATAACCATTACATACTCGCCCTTCCTCCCTCCCTCCCTCACTCCCTCCCTCCCCTATGGCGCACTCCCGGTCCCACAGCTCAACACAAATCCCTCATGGACAACCTCCGCTTCAGGATTTTCTCAACACTACCCTCATGCACCGCTATGAAAATGTGTCCGGCTATGAAAAGAAAAAAGAAAAAAGAAAATCAGGGGGAAACTATAGAAGAATTCTGTCAAAAATAAGGGCACCTGGACAAAAAAAGTTCACATTTTCTCTGCAGTGTTGTGCAGTGTTAATTGATGAAGACACTCATTCTATTATAAGAGAAATCTTTTTCAAATTTGCACTTTCTGTTGTGTTTATTGTCTTTGTTTGTTTGTTTGTTTGTTTGTTTGTATAATTCCATGCAGATAACTCAAAACCGTCAAGGAAACTCAGACGTTATACTCTCCGTTAACGTGTACTTGCTTTGTTGTTGTTTGCAGGAAATCTAATCTAAATACGTATAAAGTATTGTTTTTTTACACATACACATCCCAAAGTATTTTGTCCTCTTGTATATGACACCTAAGTTTGGTTTGTTAGAATTAAATGTTGATGTCGAGGTGCGATTGCCTGAACGAACGAGTCGAAGGCCCCACATTTCGAACAGATTTCTTTTTTCTTTTTTTTTTCAAGTTTGTGTCCCAATTTGAATCTGATGAGCAAACGATTTTGCCGCAGTGTTTATCTTTTTTTGCCAAAGACCAAATATATGTTTACAATTGTTCTCGCCGATAAAGTCTCACTCGCCGTTGATTCAAACGCTCGCATCCGGCTTTGATCACAAACCGTCTGAAAGGTGCTGCCTCTCTAAACTCCGTACGTGTAAAAACATCCACAACCTGATTATTAAAAACTCTTTTTTTTTCTTTCCATGCTAATCCCCACTCCCTCCCCAACAATGCGCCCCTCCTCCTATACACTCTCTCAAACACGTTCCAGTCCACTCAGTTCGCCCTGGAGTGACGAGCCGATGCCAAATATCTTTTCTCTAAATGGCGATGGCTTCCTGGACGCCTGCCAAATAATTTC
The DNA here is from genome assembly GCA_015082035.1 of Chaenogobius annularis. Lineage (NCBI taxonomy): Eukaryota > Metazoa > Chordata > Actinopteri > Gobiiformes > Gobiidae > Chaenogobius > Chaenogobius annularis. Next base: position 98,604 of record BJKM01000301.1, on the reverse strand, counting down.
CATCTCATAATCTTTGGCGGCAAAGAAGGAACACAAACACATATTTACCTACAGTTCACAGCTTGTGACCGTAATTCACATGAAGCGGTGTTCCGGAGTCGTGCAACTGTGCATATACGGTGTTGATTGTGTGGTACGCGGCGTGCATTTTTAACAGGACATCTACTATCTGCTTTACAATATGGCGGGGCATCTTTGTTTTGAGAAAGGCGGGCGTTGATTTGCAAAGAACGACTGCAATCGAAGCAGTTGATAGACACCTGGGCATTTCAAGGGAAGCCTCGTCGCTGAAATATGCTCGGGTGAGATGGCCTCTGGGTACGAGCTTGTAAATTAACAAGTTGGCACTGTCACGATGCAACGAAAATAGCAGTCGGACATGTTCAAAAAGAAAAAAAGTCAACGGTTGTGTCTCGAGGCTTTACCTGCTTGTGAGAACAACAAGAAGAAACGCAACATGGATTCTATGGACACAAATACCCCGAAGTGGAAAGTTGCACATGAAAGAATAACAGGCTAATGTTGGCTAGCGTCATGACAGACAGAGCTTAATTCCTCTGTATAAACTCCAACGTGAGAGGGACATGCTTGATGGGTAACGGAGCCCAGCGGACGCACTGTCAGACGTGCCAACGGCGGAGAAGAGAAGGAGAAGAGAAGGAGAGAGAAGGAGAGAGAAGGAGAGAGAAGGAGAGAGAAGGCGTGATGATGGCAATGAAACCCAGCTGTCTGACACGATACCACACGTACTTTTAGCTGCTATGTGCCCGCCGCTGCGCCGGGCCTACAGTGACAGTGAGGAGGAGAGAGTGAGCAGAGCAGAGCAGAGCAGAGGCAGGGGAGGTGCAGTCAAGCAGCCTTAGAGCGCCCCCTATCAGTCTGACAGGGACACAGTCAGAGTCAGGCTGAGCTGCTGCTGCTGCTGCTGCTGCTGTTCGAATGACCCGGTCTCTGCGCAGCCACTGGTGCACAATGCAGACCAGATGGGACACACACAATGGAGTTCTTTGAGTAAAACGTCCAGCTTATGAAAATTCAAAAGCAAAGACAATATCTGCACTTATAATTTTACAAACATATACTTTACGCTGGTTTTCAGAAGGTTAAATTCTTAGGATTTAAGTGGACATGCTTGCGCAAAACTTGTTCGTCTGAAATTGTTGCTTTTGATTTCCTTAAACTTTCATTAGTGGCGTACTATATTTATAAGGTTGAAGGATATTGATTGATTCATTGGTTTGACGAATGCTTTAAAATACAAACTTACATACTGCACAGTGTTATTTATACACCGTATTCATAGCTCTGCTCTGACAGCTCTACACAACAGATGGATGAATTTCTCCCGTTAATGTCCCGGGCTGACACATTGTTCTAAGGTACAGCTAAAGCCAGGGGCACTCACATGATAGTCCTCTCCATACAGCATGAGTTCAGACCTGCCTGCATTTCTTTGTTTCTTCTAAGTCTGTCCTGCTGAAGGCGCACACATGCACAGCCCACAGGGAGAAGTCGGGGTAAGATTCGCGCTGTCATTGAAAATAAATGACACCGGCAACGATGCAGATGGTTGCAATCAAAAATTCAAACAACAAGCAGCCTCGCTTAGCCTATCCCTTTTTTCCTCAGCTCCCCTTTGCCAGTGAGAGCAGCAACAGAGCATTGTGCAAGGCCCGGGTTGTGTGCATTTCATTATCTTATCACCATTTAATCTGTTGCAGTCTCATTACTTATCATAAATCTTAAATTATTCAAGGCAAAAAAAGAGAACAAAATATGACTTGCGCAGCTGAATGGGACTTGTCACTAAATCTCCATAAATGACTTGTCAGCTCTGAGGTATGACATTTGGAAATATAAATCAACTTTGCACAACAGTTTCAGGCAGATAATAATAATAATAATCTTTTTGGCAGTGCAAAATTGATTACATGTGTTCAATAATAGTGAAATACAGGAGGAAAATTTGCAAAAATTGAGCAACGCAAAATGTGCACCGTAAATCAGCCAGCACTCGCCAGTCATCTTTGAGAGATTTTATCATCCAGTTACCACAACGTAAGAGTGTGTTGCACTCCAGCAGCAGCCATATGGAGGGAGTGAAGAAGAGCAGTGTTTCACAAGTAGCATGCGTAAACAGTCATGACGAGGCAGCTCATATTAATGCTAATATTAGCATCTGCTAACAAATCTATATATGAATTCAATAACTTGTGGTTCTGCCTTAAGTAAGTAACAGAAAAAGCCTGGAAGGTCTTTGTCTTATTCTTGAACTGTGAGGAAAACTTGCAGTGTGTACCCAGCGGGTTTATGAAGTGTAAAGTTAGCTATAGATCATGTGTTCTGCTGTCAATTCACCTGTACATTGCATGCATATTTGAACTTAATGTCTCCGAAAATGCATTTCCAGTACATGTAGTTATAAGCTCGCTCCAAAAGTATGTTGATTTACAGGTTCCTTTAACCAATACAGCTCGTCCTATATGGACCCGTGGCTGCAGGTCTTCAGTGCATTCAAAAGTTACACCGGATTACACTTCTCTTTTTCACATTTCTATATCTGACATGCCGAGTGATTTATGCTGAACGCTGACTATATTCTCAAAGTATCTATTGCAGCGTCATTAAAACAGACTGCACTTAAAACAGAGGCAAAGTCAACACACATTGTTTATATTCCAGTTATACTGAGTCAAGCAAATGTGCTTTTGAGCTGGAGGTGTAATCCACATACTTTTTTTTTTTAATTTACTCACAAAAAACACACTCCTTTTTTTGCAAGTACATGAATTCATTGAACTTCGACGTCATATGTCCGTCACTCAACAAAGAAGCATTGTCCGTGCAAACTGACTGCTCCTTAAATGTGTGCATTGTGGACTGTGAGGTGCATTTAACTGTTTTGTTTTTTTTAACCAACTGTGGAAGGTCATTGTCATTGCCATAGGCCAAGAAGTGTACAAGAAGAGCATGTGAGGAACAGGTAAGACAGGATTCAGGCCCTCCAGATGGCCCAGCGCAAGAGTATCCACTGTCTTCTTCTGTTACTCAGCACTACAGACACTTACACTCACGAGGCCTGAGTGGAATAACCACTACATGGCCACAAAATGAGCTTTAGCATGCAAATCTTACCTCGGCTTTATTCACTGTGTGTACACACAAGCGATAAAATGTGGTAAGAAATCGCAATGTTTGTCTTGGTATATGAAAATAAAATAAATAAAACCATCACAAAGGGAGGTTATATGTAAGTAAAAAGGAAATGTATAAGGTAGGATAAGTTGTGTCAAGTGCAAAGGATATTAAATAATGTCTGTAAATTAGGGGGTGGGGGCGGGGAGGGGGGTGGGGAGGGGGGGTGGGGCGGGGGGGGGGGGTGGGGGGGTGGGGGGGAGGGAGGGAAAGCAGGGAAGAAACACATGAAAGATTTTGCAATACCTGCAAACATGAGGCACAGCCATGTTAAATATCTACTCTAAATAAGATGAAAGAGCCTCCATTGAAATATGCATAATACGCATCAGAGTGTGTGGGGACTAAAACGTGATTTTTTGTGAAAGAAATAACACAGGACTTTCGCCATCTAAACTTTACATGGCTCCTGACTTCTATATTTACGACACGAAATTGCCTCTAATTATTTCCAAACTGCGCTGAGATAAACGCAGAACGTGTCCGTCGGTGGGCGCATAAGAGCTCTCTCTTGCTCTTCAACACCATTGGCCAGAGATTACATCAATAAAATCTCTGCTGTGAATTAGCCAGATTAAGGCCCTCCACATCAAATTAGCGATTTAGGCTAAAAGCGCACGCGCGGGACATGAAGGAGGTTAGATTGATAGAATTGATTTAAAATTGGATATTTTTTAATCACATGCACCCTCTGAAATATGTTGGATATAATCTCTAAATTGAATCAAAGATGTGAAGGCAGGTTTGTGAGAAGTTATCGGTGAGTCTTTGTTCAAGATGGGAATTTTTGCTTTGTGCACCTTTACGCACATGTGCCACGGAAATACAGGTGTATGCTTGAGTGACAAGACAATGAAAGACAACAACTTTAGGCCTATCCATTTATCAAAACATGTTGTGAGGTTGCACAATGACGACAATAACAAAACATACTCCGTTCAAATGTCAGCAGTCAAAGTTGTACAAAACAAGATCTTACCGGTTACACATTAATAACAGGGTGCACACGTTGCCATATGGAAAGTGATTCATTTTATTTAAGTCCACGCTGAAAGCTCACGCGTGGCTCGACACACACTTCAGACTCAAAACACTTTTGCAGAATATTACCTGTAAAAACCAGGCAAAAATGTACTTTTTAAATTTTTTTTAAAAATGAGAACTGCAGATTGATGTGTGAGTGTGTCTAGTCGAGTGCTGGTTGTGGTTGTTGTGTGGTGGTCTGTGTGTGTGTGTGTGGTTGTTGTCCGTCCTATAAAACTAATAATTCAGATGACGGTGAAAAGTTACATCAGTTTAAAGATGTGCACGTGGTTTGATTATTAGAGTAAGATACGTTTGCTTCAGAGTTTAGAGGCGACTTTTATTCGTGACTTTAAACGTGTCAATTACCTTTAATAAGCCCACTCTAATTAAATTGATGGCGCCCAGAAGAAAACACCGCAAACACATGAAACGTATTCACACTAAAGGCAAGCATCGCGTGCGCGGGGACTCACTTGCTTGTACCGTCTCCCTGTGCGTCAAAGATAAGTGCTGCGGGTTCACCTGCTTGCGACGGGACATTGCCCCGGCATTTACTCTGGCATCGCCCGGTGCAAACGGCACTTGGAGTCGGCTTGAACCGTGGTGTCGGTCCTTTCTGGCGTTCTAACTATCCGCTCTTCCCTCTCCTCTTCCTCCCTTTCTGATTGTTTTGGTGAAGACAAGTCCACCTGAGCGCCGTGTAGTAAAGAGTCTCGTGCGCCTTGACGATGGGAGGACGACCCGTTTCCAAATCCTGGACCGGCGCTGCTCTCCGGAAGACAGATCGCCCGCTTTTTAAAACCGACTGCGCTCCTTTTGCGTGTCAAGACGCCTTTTGTCGTGTTTTCTAGTTAGATTCCGCACAGTCCTCGCGTGTTCTAAATCAACCCGAAAAACTGAACCGCTTGATGGCACTCGCGTCGACCTCGTCTGCGCGTCTTGGAACGGGCGCGCGGCAACTCTAGGCTCCGCTGGCCACCGCTGAATGGATGGACGGTTAATGTGTGCGTGAGCATGCGCGAGGGAAAGGGAGAAGAGTAAAAAACGAAACGGGGGCAGATTAAGACACCTCCTCCTCCTTATCCTCAAGTGCTGCTGCTGCTTGCTGCGTCTCCGTCTCACAATTGTCGCTCTCCAAAACCACGCAGCGGCGGTCCAATGTTTCCCCAGTTTGTGTCCGAGGCGGCGACTTGTACAGTTGACGTTCACGCGGGATGAAAAGGGGGACTGTGTTAGTGGGGGAGACTATATGCAGGGGCGTGAGCGTGTGTGAGTCTCGTGCCGTGCACGTGCATGCTTCAGACAGCGAGAAAAGTGGGATGAGAGCCAAGTTCAAGAGCAGCCGTGACGTCTGGAGAGAGTCGCGGAGGAAAGGAGGCGCGGACACGACCGGACAGCCACGCGCTCTCCGCACAGACTTTTTGACTTTTGGGCCGGTGTTAAACTCTTCTATTAGTGCAGCTTAATGGCTTTTGAAATAAGTGATCTCTACATTCGTCAGTGCACTACACAGCTTTGCAGAGAGACGTGGGGTTAATGTGTTCAAATGAATAAGAAACTACTTTTTAAACAGTTCTGTTGCTGTTTTAGTTGGTGATCCGTGATCCTTTCATCAAAAAGAGGTGTCAATCAAAGCCTTCTGCAGCGCGTAACAGTCATTTCTTACTTTTTTTGATAATTTCTTTTCTTGTTCAATATTTTGGCCAAGCTGACCTTCTCACAGGATCAAGCTTTTAGCCTTTATTGGTTGTTCTTCTGTTACTGTAACATAGTGTATTTTTGCAGCAACAAACTAAAAAGAATACAATTGAATAGAAAAATAGTCCAAGTGTTTGTATGTGTAAGTATTAATGCATAGCATATATACATATGGTGGTGTGTGTGAGTGTGTGTGTGTGTGTGTGTGTACGTATATGTATGTATATATGTATGTATGTATGTATGTGTGTGTATGTATACATATATATATTTATATATGTGTATATATATATATATATATATATATATATATAAATAAAACAAATGATAGATGAACGCTAAAACGATGATATTTCTTATGTGTTATGTATTTGTAAATACTTACTGAATGATATCTTTCCCTCGCTGGCAAATATGTGCACCTTTGGTATGTTCACAGCTTTAAATGCATCAAATATAATAATACAACGTTGACTGTGTTAAAATATAGTTTTATAGTTCAGTTGTTGGTTGGTGATACATTTTCCAAAGAGGAGCAGAGCAGTGGAAAACACACTGCATTGAATCTGTCCATCAAATGCGAGCGTCAATCAAAGCCTTTTGTAACACACCGCAGTCATTCTTCCAGTTTAAAGAAATACTAGGCTACACTTTACATTTCTCTGAAGATGATTCTAACTGATCGATAATTTGGCTGACTATTGGTTCTGACTTGACACTGATATGTTTTATAAAAGTCTGAAATGAACAAAGAAACTACAAACAACAGCAACAACAACAAGTCTCTGTGTTCGGCCAGACTAGAACTGTAAATAAAAAAATAAGCAAAAACAATTCACTACGAACCGATTTACAGATGGGTACAAATAAAGTCACCTCACCTGCAAACGCATGGTTAGAGCTTGTTTAATACCTCTCACCTCTTATTTGAGCACACAGGATTAAAATAGGGACTCAAAATGCCAAAGTTGCTTTAGATTTGATGATTCTGATTAGCTGTATTTGTACATCCTGATTATGCTACGTGACTGTTTAAGGTCATAATAAACCTGTTTGTAACTAACATCGATTTAGGTATTTTTACTTCCTGTTCTGATTTCTTGGCATCTGTCTGTCATTTCTTACATCATTTTAATCTGATCTTTGTTTTCGATCGGTGATTTACAAACCCGTCATTTACTTCAATTTTTTGTCTGTCCATCTGACCTTTTGACCTCTTTGTGAATGACAGAATTGAAGAAAAGTCTCCCTCTAAAGCAGAATTTCTTCTTTATTTGTTATGTTTATTTGTGCAATCGCCCGACATCAGCGTTTACTATTGCTTCTGTTCCCTTCTTCAAACGGCAGCTCACTATATGTGTTTCTCTGTCATAGAATACACCTCAATTATCCAACAATTCTCTATTTGTAGCCACACTTAATGTGATTTTCATTATCTTAAATCGCTTTCTAACTCACAAACAGGATAAAATACACTGAAATAGTGCAAAAAGGGTCTTCACCAATCCCTCTTTTCAAAATGTTTGTATTCATGTATCGCATTTGATAATAGGTAACATGCATCTCCACAGTGTAATGTGCAGGTATGAACAGCCACATTCTTTTGTTGTCAGTGTCATTTAAATATGCGATGAGGCAACACCACCCTCTGTTGGCACAAGATATTATTTTAAAAACTTGAACCAAGAGCACTGAGAGCAAAAAAAAAAAAAAAAAAGAGCAAAAAAAAAAAAAAAAGCCTCCCAATTTGCTGTTTGGTACCTTTCAATATGTTGGAGCAAAAAGGTGCAATTAAAGCTGATCATTTCACATATAAAGTAGTCCATGAGAACGCGCACAAAGCTCGGTATAGAGCTTCCATTGTGCGCCGTGGGAACATAGGCTATAATTTTGTAAAATACATGTAGTCGTGGCATAGAAAAAAAGGCTAATACGTGCGTTCAAAGTTGACACTATTGCTTTGCGGATCAGCGGAGTGAGAGGCAACGGCAATACATTTTATAGTCGGCCATTAATAAAAGATGGCGGGCAATTTTAAGAGCATTAGAAGTTTGATTGCTGCGGGGCTGCCCAGGGGGACTCTCAAGACAGTAATTATTTATATAAATGAAATGTCATCTCGGCTCTGGCTCAAGTAACCTCGGTAGACTCGGGAAAGGACGAGCCGGCACGACGTCCAGGCCCGATTTCACAATTGATATTATTTCACGGTGACGTCGAAAGCAAAGTGTAAAACATGTCGTGTCAATTTTACGACAAGAAATGGCCGGACACGTGCACTTTTCGCTGTTGTCGGCGGCAGCGCTGCTCCTTGATCCACACCCTTGGGTTCCTCAATTATACATCAGTGTCTCCGTAATGGCGTGTGCGTCTTGCCATAGCTGGGGGCAAAGGCTGTTTAGAGTGGGTTGCTCAAAGGGCTAGCCGTACAAAGATACCCAGCATGTGGACACGGGAAAGGTTTTAAGTCCAAAGTGTTGCCTCGGAGGGGGACACGCATCTCCGGGTTGTAGCTGCCAAGAGTCGAACGGGAAATGCACGCGGAGGAGATGGGAGCAAAGTAACAAGTGAAAGGACAGGCATGGGTTCAAAATGACACAGCGTTTGGAGTGCGAAGAGTGTCCAGGGGTTTTGGTAAAGTCTGTGTCATGAGAGAAGTTATGACTGCCGAATCCAAGTGGGTGAGTGCAAGTGTGGGTCAAATAATGTGCGGGTCACTTCATCAGGAGTTCTGGGTCGGAATGTCAAAACATGACTTTTTAGCTTAAGGATTATTGTGAGAAGAATCAGAACGCGTTTACGATGATTATTATTATTGACAGCATGATCAAATTCTTAGTTGTTTTTTTTATCCCATTTAATCCCATGATTCCTCTTGATTCCACTTTTTAACTTCCAACTTTGTGATTGATTAAATAAGTTCATGTGATGTTCATGTGACAAACAGCCAGATAAATGAGCACTTTACGTTTAAGGTTAACGTTTAAGGAGTAGAGATTGAAATACTTAATTTTGGCTTCTAAAATAGTCCGTTCTTTCTAAATATTGTGATCTGAATAATCATGTTTATTGATTAATCAATCGATCTTGCATCCAGTTGTGGGTCCATGGAGTTGATTAGTGCAAGTACGTTTCAAAAGCATAACTTTGTATGGTGTGAAGTGGAGCTGGGCAATTAATCGAAAGATCGAGACATGTGAAATCGTTAATTATTTGGGAGGAGTTTATGGAACGAGGGTCCACAGTCGATCCTCTGTCAGTACAAAAATCAGGTTAAACATGTGGTTTGGAGCAGACTTTATCGGAAGAAATTTGATTATTATTTGGGTTACAATGGCACAGATTAAAAGTCGGTATAGTTTATGTTCATGAAATCATTACTATAAAAGCCATTTTTACTTCGATTGATCAATATGAGATCAAAAACAAGAACAATTTGAAAAATTCTTTTCCCCACATCGCCTAGGCCTAGTGTGAGGAAGATGAAGCATACTTTACTGTACATATTCTATCTATTCACCATATCAAAGACCACCAAGACTTGTGGTAAACTACATACCAGGAGGAGGAACGTGAGGCAGACCGCCAGAAACATGGAAGGGATCTGTTCTGAAGGATCTGAAGCTGATGGGGTGGACGTGGAGGGTTGGGCGGTGGTGGGGGAAACCTGGGAAGAAGCAGAAAAGATGAGTGACCCAAAGTGTACAGCAAAGTCCATAATAATTACAGAAAAGTTGGCCTAAATAACAATGAAAACCACGTTGTCCTGTGGAGGATTTTGTCAAAGCAACGTACACAAGTATTGTCTGATAAAATGTACACAAGACACTGACTAAACGTAACACGGCTACAGCTTGGATGAGACATGCCGTCACCACTTCTCACGGCCGTATTGCTTTCACTTGAGTCAGACCCGTTATGATGTTTGAAAGCGGACGAGAGCGCTCATAAACGTACACGAAGAAACGGCTGAGATTCTGCGTCACGTGGCGCCGAGGCTGTTCGTTTCAGTTTACACGCGTTCTGTTTACGCCCCCAATTAACATCTTAAAATAGAGCACGGGACGCATATAAAAGGTTTGAGGTTAAGTCTGTTGGTCAGGGGGATGTTGCCTGATGACTCGTGACATCCCCTACAATGAAAGGTCCGGCGCGCGGTAATTCGAATATTGCTGTGGGATTTGCTTAGTGCCTGCTTCATTATGCAGTGTTTAATATTAATAAAGAAAGTACAAGTATATATTATTCATAAGCTGATTTACATGTGTGTGTGTGTGTGTGTGTGTGTGTGTGTGGTCGTGTGTGTGTGTGTGTGTGTGTGTGTGTGTGTGTTGGGGGGGTTTGAGTGACAGATTGAGACGCTCCTTTGCTACAGGCGATACAACGAGACAAGGTTCTTACTTTTCCAAGGGACGCATCGTGACGATTCCGCTCACGATTAAGAGGGTTTGTCTTCGGAGAAAAAGTGAATCTATAATGCATGTGAGTCCCAAATTTGAATTTAGACTGGGCACATGTTTCCACACTGTTTGCAGACTATAGGGACGCTGTGTTGCTTGAAGTCAGTGTTAGACAAGTTCAGAAGGGTTAAACCAATATTTGCACTTTTACATATTGTTTAAAGCAGCGACTGTTAATGAGATTATCTTTGTGGGTCGTGCAGTATCGTGTTGGCCAAATAAGGCCAGTTTTTCCAGGTTCAGGCCTCATGGATCTGTTAAAAAAAACCTGGATGAAGTATTGCTAGTTTTTAATACATTAGCCACAGGTTTATTATCCGACAACCCATGAAAAATATGCATCCTATTAACATGTGTGTGTTCGTGGGTTCGTTTCCCGGCCTTGACCGTTTGCCTGGTGTCTCTCCCTTTCTCTAGTAAAAGCCTTCGCGCCAGAAAAGGTATAAGTACTTTATAGCATACTTCAACCTTCAAACGCGGATCATGGGATATAAAAGCAATGTGAATAGACCCACATTTAAAGGTGCACAATGCAACTTTTCTGATAGATCTCCACCTGCTTGTCGCCATGGTAATGTTATTGCTTTGCCTGTAATGTTTTCACAGTGTGACATTTAACAGCTAGTTACACTTAGTAGTAGATGTTTTCATTGTGAATACGTTTTTTGTTTTTGTTTTAAACCATTTTTCATTCTGGGAGTTTAATGCAAAGCTGTGTAACATTCTATCCAGGCAAACAATAACATAGAGACAAGCAGTTGTCACTAGAAAACACTAGAAAAGTTACAAATGCACCTTTAACTAGCTTTGAACAGTTAAACCAAACAAAACATACATAAATCAAAGTCTGAAGAGTTTGTTTGTAAAAACAGAGTTCTTCAACACAGTATAATTGAGGGGATTTACTCAATAACGGATGGATTTTATATTTATTTTTTAATGCACGTAAATAAATTTGGCTTTTGAATTTTGCAAATGCACTTACTTGTTTTTACAAATTAGTTCTTCAAATAAATTACTAAATAAATAAATAAATATGTCAAAATAACTGCTGTTGGTCTCCAATGATAATGGTTTGTCTCCATCTACTGGACATACACGGTACAACAAGTATAACACTGAAATACAGAAAATATAAACATTAAACTGGTGTTTGATGAGACACTACTTCTTCACAACGGGTTCACAAAGATTCAAGACGAAAGTTAAAGTTAGTATAACCCATTATGTGTTGCTTTTACCGCGCGCGCGAGCGCTCTACGTTGCGTAATGACGCACTTACAGTCCGTGGCGTGACGCACAGTAATGGCGGTGCCCTTGTTAGAATGGGCACTGTTGTTGGTCATTTATTAGCCAAGTTACGGTGACTTACCTGCGGATTTCCTCTTTACGACGTTTATTTGTTTGCAGTACCAGACGACTTGATGTTAAAGGTAAGATCCGCGCGGTGTGAGAAGAGGATGGAGGGAGTTGACAGTAGTTTGGCTCAGACCTCGAGTGAAGAAAGTTTGCTAGCCGCTGTAGCTAACTCGTAGCATCACCTGCTGAGCCCTAAAGTTTGACAGGACAAACTGTACTCGATAAATAAACGTTCAAGGCTCCAGTGGTCACGTTGTTGCAGTTTGGATTCCTCTTAAGCTTTTGTTATTGTGCGTGATAGTGCGTAAATACCGGCTAACAGGCGGTGGCTAAAGTGATTGTGGCAATTGATCTAAGAAAAGTGAATCATGCTAATTAGACTGTACTGATACCGAAGTGTATTGAATATGTGGATTGTTTTGACTATTCAACCATTATCTCTTGACTAAATGCAATCTCGTGGTTTTCTTTTGTAGCTACTGAAGATTATCCAGTTACATTTATGGACTGTGGACGCAATTCTGTCTTATTTCAGGGTTTTATTATCTGATTTGTACATTTGATGCATAGAGAATGTAATGTTGATGTGAGAGAGTTCATGGTCTCTGTTGATGATGTGTATGGGTGCCTCTTAAACCTGACACTGTTCCTTAGCCATTTGACAAATAAACGACTGACAAATATCAAATGCTTCTCAAACAGGAATCTAAGAAGCTTTTTGTCCCCCTGATGAAGACGTGTCATAACTAATGAAGGCATTTAAAACTATAAGAGAGTGCCTTGGTTTATGACTTTTTTTTTTTTTTAATACATCCTTCTATGTAGCTGGGGAACATGGGTAACTCTATTGTCTTGGCGCACATGTTGGTACAGGGAAACGGGGTCAGATTGAAGTAGGTTTCAAAAATTGAAATGTAAATTCATATTTGCCTTTGGAAGATTAAAGTGTGTATGGCAGGTTTTTACGATTTTCAAATTTGTACTTTATTTGTTGTGTATATATACCGGTTGTACATATAAATGATAGTTTTACACCAAATGAGTAGGTATTTGTGGTGAAAAGTTGAAAAATCTGTAGAAGTGAAGTGACATCACACTAGGGACACTCATTCCAAACAAAGTTTATGCATAAATTACACAAAAGAAACTACTTTTTTGACTCTAAATATAGAATTCAACCAAATAAGGGTGCTCTCGTATATTTGCACTTGTCAAATAAAAAAATGTGACATTAGATGAGTTTTTGGCCCAATGTTTGCTGGGGCTATTCTTGGAATTTTAAAAATATTTTTTAGCAATGTCGGTGTAATCCCTCATTCGTCCAGGAGTGTTCCATTGTAGAAAAAGATTCAGTTGTAGTCATCTGGACTCTGTTTTAGAAAAAATGACGTTTTTGAGTCGTCCAACCTGTCAGAGGCACTTTAAATGATGATGTAACATGTAAAACACCACTTGGTTGCTATTGTTTTTCAATTCCTGTCCAAAGCAATTGCTAGGACCAAAAGGGCCTATAACAGGTTGGACGACTCGTTGAACTTAAGTGCAGTTAATATATTTGGAATTTAGCTATAAACATGTCATCACAGAATAGCAAATGCTTTAGCTTTATAATTTCACTTCCTGTTTGTAATTGATGACATCACTGATCACTATTCTAATGTCACAATTTTTTTTATTTGAAAAATTGAAATATATTAGAGTTACTTTATTTTGTTGGAATTATGTTTAGAGGGGCAAAACGTACGTTTTGTGTAAATCACGCATGAAACTTGAGTATCCCTTGTGTGATGTCACTTCCTGTCATTTTCTACCGATTTTTCCACGTTTTCTCCACAAATGCCAACTCAATTGGTGTAAAACTACAATTTATATGTACAACAGGTAGAAATAGACCAAATAAGTCAAACTTAGAAAATCGTAAAAACCTGTCACTTTAAGATTCTGTTGTCTCTTGTCTGGACAAACTGCACGTACTTGTCTGGCTTTGTTCACGTTTTTTGTTCATTAAATACCTTTTTCTGCTTGATCAAAATTATTTTTCCCACATGAACTAATGTAATATCTGCTTTTTTTTTTACGCAGTCTGGCACAGCGGGTCCATCCACCTCTCCACTGCCAATGAAGGACTCAAAGGAGAGCTTGTCCATGTCTGCCCAGGCCGTTCTGGACCACATTAAACCATGCTGGTATTGGGACAAGAAGGATCTGGCTCACACGCCGTCCCAGGCTGAAGGTTTGGACCCTGGGACAGAGGCGCGCTACAGGAGAGAAGGAGCGCGCTTCATTTTCGACGTGGGCACTCGACTCGGCCTGTATCCTTTTATAATAGTTGTTTACCATTTTGACTTTGTGACGATTTACATTTGTGTGGCCTGGATGCAGATTTTAAAGGTGCACTATGTAACTTTTCTGGAAGACGGTTGGATTCATTCAATCACAGGTGTTTTTATTGGAAAAAATTAGGGCTGTTACTCATTTCTATTGTAAACTGAAACCTTTCAAATCCATTTTTTACCAAATTAAGTTTGAAATATGGTGACTAAAGGCTTCTAGATAAAGGATATTTACAAATAAAGTGTATAGATAATAGTTATTACGCCACTGTCTTATTATAAAAGGTCTTTTGTGTGTGTTTTAGAGTCTGTATTGTGCAGATAGCGATTAACGATGATCAAAATACGATTACAGTCGACTAGTCACGATTAATCAATTTAATCCTGGCAGCCCTACTAAAAATACCTCAAAAAAACATTTTCTTACAACGTGAAGGGTCACCTCTCCGTGAATCTGACCTGTAACATGGCCTGGTGGCTTGCCTGGTGGAGCTAGATAAGTTTCATCTTCCTGTTTATCGGCGATATTTTGCGGTCTATTCAAAATGCATTACATTATTTGCTTTGAATAATTAATTTCTATGTTTTCATCAATCTGAAACCCGTTTACTTCACATTTCCATGGAAACAAATACTTTGCAGTTACCTAGTGCACCTTTAACACAGCCTGTGTAATTAATGACTGACCTTCTATTGGCAAACTCCTTTTTTATATGTATAAATCATCTGTTATTTGATATTTTTCTTAATCCTTCTGATCAGACATTACGACACGCTGGCGACTGGCATCATATATTTCCACAGGTTCTATATGTTCCATTCGTTCAAGCAGTTCCCTAGATACGTGAGTGCATTCAGTTTGGAGTTTGTCCTCCGGTAAGCGCGCTCAAACCCGACATGAATGTGTCGACGTTTTTTGTTTAACCAGGTGACCGGTGCCTGCTGCCTGTTCCTGGCCGGGAAAGTGGAAGAGACTCCAAAAAAGTGCAAAGACATCATCAGAACGGCCCGAGAGCTTCTGAACGCTGTGCAGTTCGCTCAGTTCGGCGACGACGCAAAGGTAGACCTTCTCAAGAGGGCGCTCGGTGTTATTATTCCGCTGAACTGTCCGGCGTTTGCATGCTTTGGATGCCTTGACCTGGATTGTTCTACATTGTGGCATTAAATGTGTCTGTTTCCATGGAGACGAGCAGATATCGCCACTGTAGTTACCTAGTGTCCCTTTAAAGCTTGTCTAAATCTACGTGTACGCAAGTTCCTTCTTTTTTCCTTTCACCCAGATGCATTTGTTTTCCAAAACATAAAATATATAATTAAGTAAACGACATTTTGTTACAATTTGATCTTTTTTGTGAGTGTAAGTAGATATTCATGCTATAAAGGCACTCAATAATGGCTCTTGAGTGGTGAAAGTACACAATAGAGATGTCACAGTTTTAGTGTAACGATTACTGTGAAGATAAACATCACGATTTAACAATTATTCGTAATGATTAACATTACGACCAAAACAACAATTAAATCCTACATTTTCTTTCCTTATGTTTTATTAACACATTAGCGCTCCGCCACGTGTGTCCTGCTTTATGAAATCAAACCTTCTGAATGATTAATTTGACAAACTGCAAGATTAAATAAAAAGTACTTTACTTTTATGTCTATTTTTTTGACTAAAGGCTGAGCAGACTTCATTTTCCTTCTAAAGTTGTCAGATTTATTTTAATTAAACAAAAAAAAGTTTATTCTAATTGAATTGAACCACAGTTTAAAAAAAAAATCTAAAATTGTCACGATTATTATTCTTTTGTCTTATGATTATACTGTGACCTAAATAATTAACCTAATCATTTTGACATCCCTAGTACACAATTTATACAACGTATTTAAATACATAGGCATGTATAAAGGCTGGTCCAGTTCCATACGTTGGCTCTAATGCCTTTTTAATGGGACAGTTAGCGTTAGCCTCCAAACATCGCCGACTATGAAAAGCCAGGGTTGTTTAGGCGACGGACAAACACTCGACCACACGTGAGTAACGCCAGAGCAGCGTTAGAAACATCACCTCGTGTAGCACTGTTTGGTTAATGGCGTTTTTACTGTTTCGTGCGACGACTTCTGACGTGTGTAACTGAAGGCGAGACGGCATGAGCCCAGGACATATTTCCCAAGTGGTTGTACATATATATTGTATTGTATTTGTATTATATCAGTGTCAGGCTGTTCTAAACACGGCCGTCCTGAAACAGTCTGTATGTGTTTTTGATGTTGTGCTGAAGCTGTTGTATTTTCACAGGAGGAAGTGATGGTGCTGGAGAGAATACTTCTTCAGACAATAAAGTTCGACCTGATGGTGGAGCATCCGTACATGTTCCTGCTGCGTTATGTCAAACAGCTCAAAGGTCAGAGAGAGGGAAGACGGCTTTGTGTTTGGGATGCAGAGATACTGGAGAACCAACAGAAAAACTCTTATGTTTCGTTACAGGGGACAAGAATAAAGTGTGCAAAGTGCTACAAATGGCCTGGACCTTTGTAAATGACAGGTGGGTAATGGCGATTTGACAATACTAGAGAAGAATCCTTTTATTGAACAATGTTATTTATGATCAAACGAGAATAAAAATGAGACGCATCATTAGTCTCTTATTGGTTCATTTCAGACACGTGACCTACTGTAAACACCCCCCCCCGCCACCATGGTGGATCTAGTCCTACTGTAAACACATGTAAACGCCAACGGAAATCTGCAAATATCAGAACAGTCCTAATCTTTGCGGTCAGCTGCGGCGCTGTCGTTTACATTCTACAAAAGTCACAGCTGCATTTTAATGATTAGCATTGGTGATCATTTTTAAGGTCAAACATAATGGACTCTAAGAAATCTCACAATTGAAACATGGCCTGGAAGTAGTCTGTGGTAATTGTGTTGCACAAAGTATTTATGATGTTTTTATGTGATTTTTGAGCGTCTAGTGCTTGCCTTGATGAAAGTCTTTGCCAGTTGTCGTTCCAAATCCACGGTATCTGCGCTGAATGAAAGTAAAAAGAGTAAACACTTGTCGCTTCCCGTGGAAACAATATGCCACCGACCGTCCGCAATTGAGCCCTAGTACTGATATGTGACGTACGTTGGCGTAAGTGATTAAAGCTGCGATACTTAGGATACTAGAGCAAGGAAGTGATTGCGGTAGATGGATTTAAATAACTATTATCTCCTTTCTCGGTTTGACAATCTGGTGCCCAAACTCTACTGAAGATAAACTTGTTCTGTGTGCAGCCTGTGCACCATGCTGTCGCTGCAGTGGGAGCCAGAGATCATCGCGGTGGCCGTCATGTACTTGGCCGGACGCCTCTGCAAGTTCGACATCCAGGAGTGGACCACGAAGCAGCCGTCGAGGCGCTGGTGGGAGCAGTTTGTTCAGGACGTCCCGGTCGAGCTGCTTGAAGGTATTCACCACAACAAATATATTCCTATTGCTTAAAAGGAGACAGAAGATTGGGTTTGGAATGCTTTTTTGTTTTTTTGTCTTCACCCAAAAACATACATACATTGTTTATAGTTTTGTTGAAGTTTTTTCTGGATTGATGTGAACATTCTTTAGCGAAATGTTGACCTTTGTTTAGGCCTGTCCCGATAACACTTTTAGAACGATAATGGAACTGGAACTACTAAATAACCCAAAAGCAAGATAATTCCATTACACTTTTTTTATGAACAATAAAATTAAAAAGACATGAGCTGCATTACAACGATAGAATGAAACGCTTAAGTAGCAAGTTGGTGTCATTAATGAGTTGTAGATGTTACTTATTTGGCTCTCTGCAGCTCAAATGTTTATGGATTACAGAGGAATTAAGAAAACGTCTTTAGTGTTAATAGTGTAAATTAAACACAAACAAAAAAGTAAATATCATAATTATTGTGCCTAGTTACAATTGTACTTATTTCTCAGCAAATTGTTGACAACACAGCGATTTAGTTTTATTGAGAAGGGCCACACTGTTGCCAAGAAAGAACTTCAGACAAGCGTTCAAAAGAAAAGAAAGTGCCGCAAATGAGTTTTCCCAATTCATTTAAGGTATAAAATGTGAAATTCAAATGCAAAAGTATTTGAAAAGCCCGTCTAAAGCCTAAAACTGGCTCTGTATCTGACTGTGTTCTCCAGATAAGTTTAGGCTAGTGAATGAACCTAATCAGACTGTGTGTTCTCTCCAGACATCTGCCATCAGATCCTGGATCTGTACTCTCAGGGGAACAAGCCCATCCCGTCGCACATGCAGGACAGAGAGAAGCCCCCCTCAGCTCCTCAGCTTCCTCCGGCACCACAGGGACCTCCTCCTCCCCCCAGCAACCCCCCTCCGCCTCCACCAAAGAAGACCTCACCACCAGGGGGCAGTCCCGCACGCCAGCTCAAACGCACACATGTAAGAGTTGAGCTTTCACCAAGTGTTGCCTTTATAATGCTGACGTGAAACTATCGTGCTGAAAACCTGGAACAAAGTAACACTGATTAGTTACAGGCACAATAAAGTGTATCTTACTTTTCCGCGGCCTTATTAACACAAACTGATCGGATTTGTTCATAACACAAAGGTGCACACGGCTTTTATGTCTCGCTCACATTGAAGTCCGCCGTGGTTCTGGAAATACATTTTCTATTCATTTTTTCCATAAGGTTTAGGAGTTTAAAGGCACAACGTAATAAATGACCATAATGCTGCTGTTTTACATAAAAAAAACACATATATGAAACATTTGGTAAAGTGGTTTAAAAACTTGGCTGTTTACCTAATTGTACTTGTGGTCAGTAGTCACCACAAAGCTGATTAGCTCCTTGCAAGCTTTCAAACAGTTAATATTATGACTGTTTTTTTGGGAAGCCTATGAGAAATTGAAAATGTACTTCTGGAATCGAGCCCTGCGGCGGACGCTGAGCGTCAATCTGTCTGCGTTTTTATTGCTGAGAAATACTGATATGTAGGGATGTCCAGGTGATTCGGTTAATCGATAATCGTTCATTCAGGTCTAGGTAAGAATTTTTAAAAAAGAATCGTGACAATTTTACACGCAAAATTAAGTCTTTATAGTAGAAAAAACAGAGCTAAATGTAAATAACTTTTTTTTTATCTGGCTGTTTTTGTTCTATTTAACTTTATTTTTTCTTTCAGAAAGTTCAATTTGGTGAAGCCGGTCACAAACTGGAGGAGTAGTAACATGTTAGACAGCGAGAATGAAAGAAAATGTTACTTTTGTTTGGTCACACTCTCAATAATCGTGAATAATCGTTAAATCGTAACACTAAAATCTGATATGGCGACATCCCTACGCAGACATGCATCCTTACTGTGAGTTGGCTCGTCTTTGCACACATTTGACCTCCATCTTGGTCCAGTGGCATCAGCTGCTTGTCTTAAGAGAGAGAATAAGTTTAATGCCATACTGTGGAACATTGAAGGGAAACGATCATTTCCGTTTCTAATCCTGAGAAGTTACGTAATGCACTTTTAAGCATGTATGAGATATATACAGATGTTCACTTGTGGCTCTGATTTAATCTCATTGTTGCCATATTATTATTTTTAAAAAAGAAATAAATCGTGGAATAAATTGTGGAAAGTTGCAACATATTCAAGGATGTGTTTGTTTGTTTGTTTTAGGCCTCTCCTAAAGAAGAACCAAAGGCTCCAGGTAAGACTTTAAACTCGTCATATGTGGAAAGTAATTTTAATTCAGTTCCCCCCTAATTAACTAAAGTGCATGTTGGAAGCCCCATAAGTGCTCCGCAGTGAGCCGCTACTGCGTATATTCTAAATAACCACGATTAGTCTCCTGTTGGAAGGTGTGACGCGCGCCTGCTGTGTTGTCCATTAGCTTAAACTCGTTTGTCTAACGGTGATTGCTCTGCTCAATTAACAGAACAAGTTGGATCAAAAATCCCTCGCCTGGAGAGCCCCATGCCGCCCCTGCCTTCGCCTCAGCCGCCTCCTCCGGGTGAGCCTAATTTAAGTTCTAAATGACCAGCAGCAAATATTTGAGCTCTCTCCAAATGGTTTTATAACGAGCCGCCTCGCCCCCCGCCGAGGTCTTTAGTCTGATTATAGAAGTCTGGACATTAGAAAAGCTCTGACTCGTCCAGACCAGGCAGATTAGTGCAGGAGACTGTGGTGAGTCTGAGAGGAGGTTAGAAACACATTTACATGATCAGAGTTGGGTTTTATAAGAACTAAACTCAATGAAGGTGAAATTAAAGGTGGGGCTGTCAAAGTCAGATACTAGTTAGTACTAAAACTAGTAACAAATACCGTTACTACAAAAACTGGACCAAATGTGACCTTTCCTGAACATTTCTAGAAGGAGCATCTTGAACAGAAATAAGACCATGATGCAACAGAAAGAGAGTGCTATTATTTTGCAATTTTTTTGTTGTTGTCATGGTATTGAGTATTGAGTCTAGTTTAACATGTTGTCATGACGCATAATACTTGTCCACAGATTCTCTCTGCACCTTTTTAAAGTAGAGTTTTTTTCTTCAAAAGTTATCACAGTTTAGTTTAGTTACTGTTGAAATAATTCTTTGGGTCAAATTGATACGGTAAAATAAACTTAAAGTGACCTGTCAAACACCAAACCTGATCTAGATTTAGTCACCTGTTCTCTGTATTCTGTAATAGTTGACTTTGTTTTTTGAGAGCGAAATGCAGAACAAACATGGATTAAAACATTAAAGTGGCACAAACGATAGAGCTGCAAACATTAATCACAGTAATTGTAACAAGTCGACTATTAAAATGAATCGTAGTTTGATTATGGTCAACCTTATACGAAGTATACAGACTCTAAAACATCCCAAAAGCCCTTTTAGAACAAAGATGGCAGCATTATTACATCTAAATGAAAAATAAATTAACAAATGAAATACATGACATGTTGTCATAGCGATAGTCAGACTTGAGGTTTAAAACGCCTACAACTAAACTAAACTTCTCTCCACAGAGCGCAAGGCCCCGGTTCCTGCCCCGCCCACCGAGGCCGAACCAGGAAGTGAAGCTGCTCCTCCCCCTCCTCTGGCACCGCCCCCTCAGCAGCCCCCGCCCCTGCCCCACCGCCCTCCGCCGCCCCCGCCCTCCAGCTACGTCATGTCCACCACCAGCTCGTACATGTCGGGCGAGGGCTTCCAGAGCCTGCAGTCCATGATGAAGACGGACGCGCCCGCCTACCCGCCCATGCCGCCCGGGTATGCTCCCCCGATGCCCCCCTACCACCATGTCTACCCGCCGCCCACAGCCCCGCCCCCTCCCTCCACGTACCCCCCGCCGTCATTCGCCCGTTCATCCCGCCTCCGCCGGGCTACAACAGCTACCCGCCACCGCCCCCAGGATGGCACACGCCCACGTACCTCCGCCTGGAATAGGCCTGCACCCGCCCCGGGTACCCGCCGCGCCCCCAGTGCCCGGGCAGTCGCAGTCCCGCATCCACAGCAGCCGCCGCCTGCCGGTATGCTAATGAACCGCGGGGGCTGGATGAGATGAAACAGAACGACCAGGTAATCTCACATACAAGCCCAGGAACTAGTCTGCGCCGTCGTTAAAAAAGGCGTGACGATTTCGCAGGACTTCAACGTGAACTTGAATTAAGAAAAAGGATTTATGGATAAAGAGAAATCTAAGGGTACATTTTTGTTTGTCCTCACAAGAAATATCTGCAGCGTAAAACATCACCATTTGTTCAAACTAAAACGTCTTTCTTTCTGCTAAATTATTCTTTGTTCATTTCCCCTTTCAATTGGTTGAATGTTTAGCTGAATGTTTTGTCACATAGCAATCATAGATGTTTTCTGTCGTTGTACTGCAGAGGAAAGGGTGAACATTTTCTCCTTAACGCAACTAAAACCAGGCTAAATCTTCCAAATATGAAGAAAGTGTGAATAAATCTGGACTTTCGATGTATTTGTCATAATAAGTAACACATAACATTTTTGTATCATCTTTGTAATTTATATTCCGATGTGGAGGAAACGCCCATCTCCCACTTTACCTAGTGAATATAATATTTTCAAACTTCATTTCAACTTTATTTGCTGAATCAAAGCGTGACCTCATGTGAATGCGTTGGAAATGTGACGTGACATGAAAACTCTAGACACGACCATGTTAACACTGGACGTCCGGGGCATTTTTGTACACATCTGCTTTGTTCCTGTAGGATTTGAAGATTATATCCACTCTGTGCCTTAGGCTTCTCTGTACCGTTTGTGCAGTTTGTTTGTGTCAAAGTGGCACTTAGGACAATAAAGACCTGCTTTTCTTATTCAGAGTTGGACTGGATTTAATGGAAAATGATGTTTTTGATTAGTAGAAACTATTGACTACAGCCTAGAGCAAACTATGGTACTTCTGTTTATTAATGTGGCTTTTCATGGGTTCGTTCCTTTTATAGGTGCCATTTTGAAGACACTTCACCATCCAAAACATGCTGGCTTTTGATTTAATTGTTCACACTTATGGTCCACTTCATTTAAATCTGCACCAAAGCAGAAGTGAACCCTGGTGCGATTGGACACACATTTGTCCCAGTGAACTGTATTATCAGGACAACGGCCCCAGGCTTCACTTAAAGCCCACCAAGTGTACTGTGAAACGCCCCCCCTAGTCTGCCAACATTTTTATAAGTCGACTACTATTTTAGTGAGTTTGAGATTTTGCAATTCATTTATTCTATTTTACAATACTCAAATTACTCACTTAGGGTTAAATATATGGTTTTTATACAGTATATTATACAATTTTGAGGCCTTTTGCTTTCCCATTTGGTTAGACTAATCCATCCACAGAGCAAGTCTTTTGGCTAAAAATGTCTTTTGTTGGACAGAAACTTTGTCTCCTCTTTGTAAAGTGTCTTTGGATATCTTAAAGCGCTTTAAAAATTATGCATTTTTAAGTACAACTTCTCTCTCACTAACCAAATATAAAACGAGATGGTTCTCTACTGCCTTTAAAGCAGCGTCCGTCATTCCCCGTTCTACCTTTTGCACACCAGAATGGCCAGTATACCTCATGATATAATAGATAATCCAACACAAACGCCTAATTTTTAAAGCAACATTGTTTATTATTTACTTTAATAGTTTTCTAAAAGTGGGCTATTTCATATGAGGTTTTTTCCTGCCGTCTCAATGTTTACAGACATGTTAGGGTCATGCTAGTACTACAGGGACAGACACACGCTGTAGGTCGAGGACTCTGAGTTACAGAGGCAGAAAAGAGAGACACATTTAAAAACAGTCTTGTTCCAAATCAAAAGACCATGCAGAAAACCGTGGCACGTCTCATATCGATGCCAGTTAGAAAAGAGTTAAAGTCGTATCATGGCTTCAAATGTGTTCCTAGAAAAAAGGGCACTTACAGCCTATAACTTATCATTTTGATCAGGGCAGAGGTGCACGGAAAGCAGATGGAAGTACAATTATCAAATGTATAAGTAAAGCGTTTTGTGAGCAGGATAATTGGATATAAGGACTTTGAGAATTGATTTAATGAAACATTCACTGTGCCACTTTGGAGAGCGGGCAGACGTAATAGGTTTAAAGTCAAACAAAGATTTAAATCATCATTAACCACACATTTTCTTATACAAAGACAACTAGACATGGAACCTCTTGCTATTTCCTGTCAATATCCGTAACCTTGATAAAAAGCGGGTTTACAACTCTATTTTGTACATTTTCATTTTGAATATGATTAAATGGCTATAATCAATTTCATAAACTATTGGCATTTCTCCGAACCCTGTTTGGTACATTTTGAATAATTTAACAAGTGAGTTCATTCATATCCTGTTTTTTTCTCGTCCAAAGTGGGTCTTGTGCTGACAAACTTGCACCAAAACACTTTACTATTTATTTCCTATGCAGTAATGCTTGACGTTACAAAAGTTAGGGAACAGAGTTAAGTTATATCGCACAATCCAATGTTAAAAAAAAAAAAAAAGAGCTGGAAATAAATACTTGGACAAAACTGTACTTAGTTAATGTTGACATCAATAACTGAGCAGACATCTACGGGAAGACTCACAGAAGAAACCTGAACACATGAACTGCCCAGACACATCTGCCGAGTCCATGACAATATTCAATAACTGAATACGACGACTTTGATGTTTTGCATTTGGCATGTGGGTCGGATAATACTATGGCCGTGGATGCTATGAATTCAGCAAATGTCTTCAGCAGTTCAGTGCAACCGTTTGAGAAAAGAGGAATCGCAGGCAGATGTACGGTGGCTCTAAAAGGTCCAATTAATCAACATTCTTAATTGAGTTCTTGCAATTTTACCTTTTAGAAAATTATTGCCTACAGTTGGAACAATAAAATAAATATGTACAACATGTTTATTCAACATGAGGGAATAATGAGTTCAATTTCTTCAGATTTTGCTCTTTACTCGTAACTTGTGAGGGTGCGACTTGACCTTGGGGGCCACCGTACAGACGCTACAGCTGCAGTCGACACATCTGTCACTTTTTCTTTGACTTTTATGTACACAATTCTGGACAAGATAAAGCTGTAGCCCTCCCAACCTGAGAAAATGATTGTCAAGCATGCACACAGCATACATTTTTGTTCAATTTGTTCAATTTATTAATAGCCTACACTTGGAAATGGGTGAATACTGTTAAAAAATAAAATAAAAATGTTCAAATGATTACGTTTATTAAAGAATAAAAACAAAACCCTGTTCAAGGTCTGGCTATGTGTGCTTTTCAAACTGAAATATTTGATCACATGGCCACGCTGGAATACAAAATAAAATCAACAATATAACAATGGTAGTGCTATGGATTTATACATCATATACACACGTTAACAGTGATCTGTAGGTTTAGTTTTTCCATTAAGTAATGAGCAAAAGGCGCTAGGTCACAGTGGGATTTAACATGTTAAAGCTAGTGCTAGTTCTAATCACTAGGGGGCGATAAATGTGACAAGAGCTTGGGTCTCTATAGGAGCCTAGAAAGTTTTTTGTTGAGTTTTCTGCCCCGTTACAGATTTACACTTCTACTGTAGATATTAAACGGTTATTAACGCCATTAATGTTTGTAAACAACCTATAAGTGCTTTTAAGTGCTGCAAAACTGTGACAAAACAGTTAGCATTAGCCGCCAAATTTGCAAATGTTAGCAGTAGCATCATTAGCAGTTGTTCGCTAATGTTGTAGGGCAGCTAACGATTATTTTAGTTGTTGACTTAAAAAACATATCAACCAAATAAAGATTGAATTAAGGTGACTGAAGACTTCTAAATAGAGAATATTTACAAATACAGTCCATTGTTGTTGAAAATCCAAAATAGTTTTAGACGTTTTGGTTGTAAAAATCTATTTTCAAATCTTTTTAAGAGAGTCTGTGTAGTCCAGATAACGATTATACAACTACAATTTGTTATGTTGTCGACTACACCGAACACTGTAGATCGCATTTTTCAGATGACAAAACCATCTTATTTGTGCATACATTTTGGTCGCTAATAGAATAACAATATAATGCTATATTTGTCCATTAAAATAAACATATCCCCCCATGTCATGTATGTTGTTTACAATCACTAACAGAGTCCTAACAATTGAAAGTGGAGAATAATTTGAAGTTGTTGTTTTGCAGATTATTGTGTTTGCATCTGAAACAATAAAGATACAATTTAGATGAAACTAGCTGCCGAACGCTTCACAAGCTCCGTTAAAAATGTACAAACAAATGTGTGTGAAAAGTCCATTATGTAGCTTGTAGATTGCACCAGTCTGACGAGAGCAGCGCTGGGTGTTGGCAGTAAATCGCACGGCATGATGGGTAGTGTAGGCGGAGACAGGACGAGGCGCTCAGGGGACAGCGCTTCCTGTTCCTGTCCGTTCCTGGGTGCCGAGCTACAGCGGTCCTTTGAACTGGTTCCCGGAGAGGTGCTGTCTGACGGACTTCTTTGATCCTGCCGCATCCCCCAGCTTTCGCCACACCACCTGCGAATGCAGAATCAAGACATGAGACGTGTAAGACAAGAGAGACAGAGAAAGACGAGAGGGACAGAGAAAGATAAGAGAGACAGTGAAGGACAAACAGAGAGCGTGAACGACGAGAGAGACAAAGGGGCAAGAGAGACTGAAAGACAAGAGAGACAGAGAAAGACAAGACTGAAAGACACAGCATGAAAGACAAGAGAGACAAAAAGACTAGAGCGTGAAAGCAAAGACACTGAAAGGCAGAGACCGAGAAAGACAAGAACGACTAAAAGACAAGACCGTGAAAGACAAGAGTGTGAAAGGCAAACAGAGAGCGTGAAGGACAAGAGAGACTGAAAGACAACAGAGACAGAGAAAGACAAGACTGTGAAAGACAAAGAGACCGTGAAAGACAGAGCATGAAAGACAAAAGAGACAGAGAAAGACAAGACAGTGAAAGACAAAGAGCGTGAAAAACAAGAGACTGAAAGATGAGACAGAAAGACAAGAGAGACAGTGAAAGACAGAATGTGAAAGACAGAGAGCGTGAAGGCCAAGAGAGACAGAGAAGGACAAGAGAGACTGAAAGACGAGAGACGGAGAGAGACAAGTGACACACGGAGACTCTCAATGTTCAAATCTAGGCTTGCAACAGTTTTGTTTAGCTGTGCTTACGACTGAAAGGGTTTTATTTGTGCTGTACAAATAAACTTGCCTTGAGCAGGGAAAGGGAAACTTCAAATACTGTTTGACTTTAAGACTTCACACACTTGACTGTCCATCTTTGTACGTCTGTCCTTCAGGCGAGTGCTCTGAGAGACACGGCGCTCAAGTACAGTGGGCTTTGTAGAGGGGGGCTTAGCGCTCGTCAACCTTTTTTGAGTCGCGGTACATACATCCACTAAAACAAATTATTATAGAAAAATATTGGAAAATTATGGCTTTTAGCAATAGTGGTCATTCTGTGTCTTTTCTGGATCAGGAGAATACTTAAAGAACTGTGTTAATTTAAGTGAAATGAGACCTTTTCCCACGGCACACTAGTGTCCCCCCGCACACTGGTTAAACACTGGCTCAGTGCAATTAAATGTCTTTCCACCAGTTTCAGCGATGCAAATATGTAGAGAAGTGCTGTCGAACACTGCATTATAATATATACAAGTAAATCAAACTTAAACTTGTGACTATTATGACGAAAACAGAATTATTTTGCATGCAGTGCATTGGACCCCTCCTTCAAAGCTGCTGTGCTTCAGGAGTCACAGCAGCAGCAGAGCACATCGGGCTGGGTGTTGCCACGACAATACGATACGTATTGATACAGGTTTCACAATACGATACGTTTCCCGATAACAAGCAAATCTCTAAAAAGTTTCTTAGGTAGTTAAATTGATGTTTTCCTTATGTTGAGTAACGATTCCCTAAATATTAGAACATTATGGATTCATCAATAGGTCGCTTTACGTTTTCAGCTCAGAAGATTCAAACTTTGAGTCAGTGTATAACTTAATAAATTGAAAAGTCATCATAATGCGCGTCCTGATCAACGTGACATGTTAAAGTATTGACAACCTTAGTCCTCCAATTGTGCATGTTTTTATGTTGATGGGGAAAACCAAAGTGACGGGGGGGAAAGCACCCAGACGTGGGGAGAGAACATGCATGTTCTCCCTGTGCCTTGTAGTCAGGTCCCTGGCCCAAAGTCAGGAGAATGGCCCCTGACAGTTGTCGACAGGTTGCTTTAGGGGTTCTCGATGAACAAACTGTACAACTGTGTCCCACACGTGCTAGTTCACCACTGATGGAATGCTAAGTGTTATCCAACCAATGCTCACCTTGACAACCAATGCAAACCCTGTACAACCCAGGCTGGAGTACAGTACAGAGAAACCATTCAAGTGAGCAGATTCCTCTTCCTGCCCCATAATTCTACAGCGCTCGCTCTAATCAGCGCCGCTTTCATCCTGGCTCAGCCTTCAGCAGCGACACACAGATGATAGATTTGTGTCAGTCTAATTGCTCAGCTCTTTCAGCGCTTCCAGTGAAGAGCGGAGCGAGAGGAGCGACACAACAAGGCCTCTCATTAGCGCAAGCTGCTAAATTAAACTGATGTGTACGCACCAGAAGTGACGGAATAAACTTCACCGCATCAAACACAACAACACTTTGGACTTCATGTTCTCATCCATTAATCAACTCAATTCAGTTTGCCCAAATGGCCTTTCACTGTTGACGGATTAGTAAACAGGGCAACTGTTACAGAAATGAAGATGGATTGTTGATTGTTATGCCAAACGAACATGTAGAGGCTTACGTTGCACATTTCTCTGACGATGGCCTTCTCCTTCTCACTGAGGTCGTCCTCGTAGTCCTCAGGAACCTGTTTGTCCAAGTTCTCATGCACCTCCAGCACCTGAAATACAGTTGGCCCCATGTTTGAAGACATTGTTTCTGTCCCCTTTTGTGTGCGACTGAAACATGGACACAGCAAAGGAATTCCATGTCTTTTTTTTATTCTTTAATATGACCTTCTTTTTTGGTGTAGGTCTGTGGAATTAATCGAATTTTAATCAGATTGAGTTTTTAATTGTCAATGATCATCCTTGAGGCTTTTTAACAGACAGATCTAAAGCTAATCCGCGCGGTTTTTGGAGCAGAGTTCAGATATTTGGAGGTTATATTCAGATATATTACAGCTCTTGCCTGTACAGTAAACAAATACAATGACACGCGAGTTTACTGACGGGTATTGGGCAGAAAATAATGCATGAGTAGATCAATAGTTCACACTGCATTAACACACTTTTCACACTGGCCCATGTAGTTGTGGAAAGAACATTATAATCTGACCAAACATGTGTCTTGGTTTTTAACTTCCTGTTTATGGGCAACATTTGAGGACTTTTGGCCATTTAAAAGTAAGTTCCGGGGCGATATTGACAAAAATGAGTTTACAGATAGTGATAGTCGGATGGTATTAGATCAATCGAACAGAAATGTGTTAGAAACCAAATATTTTTTTGATTTTTAAATTGTCAAAATGTGAAATGTCTGTAAAAGGAAGCCCAAAAGTCCAGAAATATCACCTTATACCCTTAATTGAAAGTTACTGTAATTTTACAGTACATATTTTTTGTACCACTTTATAATAACTACACGTTCATTTTCCTTAACAAAGCAAGAACAAAAGACTAAATTCATAATTCATAGTGTTAGAGTATTAGTTACAGAGTTATTAAGCCTGAATCATTCTTAATAAACTATTGGCTCTCAAAGAATTAAGTCTTTGTTTATGCTTTATTAAGGCAGGGGTCAATATAGTTATTATAAAGTGTTTTATCGGCTCTTTTTGCAGCATTTCTTACTTTAAACGATATTAAAAATGTAAACTTCAAAACAACATTCACAATATTTTGTACACCTATATTTAAAAGCTGTTTTTTTCCCCTCACTCATGGATAGCTGAGGCATAAATACAGTCTCTTCTTACCTTCATAGCGTGGACCACGGCCTCGGGCTTCTGGACACAGGACAGGTAACCGGTGGCAGGAGACGACTCGCTGTTGGGAAGACGCCCGGTGCCCTGGAGACAGAAAACACAGAGGACATTAGTGAAACAGCGGAGAGAGAAGGGAGCGGACAGGAGAGCGGAAAGGATCGGACAGGCGCGGACAGGAGCGGGAAAGGTCAAACTCCAGGTGTGAGGACGTGATCTTCTCTGTCAAGTTCAACAGACCGAAAATGATCAAAACGACACCTTTTGGCTTGGTTCAAACCGTCGAAGGTTGCAGGCCAAATGGAACAAATACACTATAGATTTATTCGACTATAACATGAAAAATGTCTTACTAATTTTATTACTGTTGCCATGTTTGTTTTTAAGTAACATTCGTCCAAGTCTAAATCAAAAGCTTTCCATCATTAACAGGGCAGCACAATATTGGAAATGATTGTGACATGCTATTGCTGGACTGTTGCATAGTGCGATATTGATTTTATTGTTATGTGTAATGTATTAGTCCAACTCTGTCAAAACAAAACCTTAACGGAGACAAAACCAAGTATAAATCAAGTCTAATTTAGACTGAATATGGAAAATTGTGAACAGAAAAATGCTTTTTTTCAACGTTTTCATTTAATAAAACAGTGATGGAGGACCTTGGCGTTACTGCGATACATTTTGTTTGGTGCAATATCGTTACTTTTTGCAATATATTGAGCAGCCCGACAACACAATGCATAATTCCTTGTTAAGAATCTAGAAGGAAACTAGTTAGTCACTATTTTGTTCACTACTTGTGTGGAGAGCTGCATTAGTTTGATCTTGAGGTCGGGAAATAACTAACAACTATGACCTGAATACTTAAACAGGAATACAGATTATTGAAACGTTTTTATATTGTGAATGTTATTTTGAAGCATTTATAATAAAAAGCAAAAAGAGCTGATTAAAAGTGAAAATGTTATTCTTCAGTCATTTTTACATTTGTCCGATAATCAAACCGCAACAAATACATTTAAAAAGACGTGTTTTCTGTTAGATTGACATAATATTGTCTAAATATTATCATATTCAAGATCCTCATGACCCGCCTCTGATCACATTTTTATTCCTGTCGCCACAGCGCCTTCGTTTTTTGTGCGTTCTGCTCGTGCGCACCTGTCGCCAAACCTGTGCGCGCGCCGACTTAACACGTCACAGTCATGCCGATTCATCCCTCCACCCCCGTCCCCTCACCCGCTCCTCCCCCATCAGACCCAGACAGTGCTCTTCTGTTTGGGGGCGACACAAAAGCACCATTGAGAGTAAACCTGGGCTGATGGGGCTGCATTAGACACAGCTCCGCGCCTTTTGTTTTTGCGACGGGTTCGATGCCCGGGAAAAGGCTTCGCTCGCCTTTGGGTGCCACGTCAACGCTGCCGGGTGCCACGCAAAACCCTGCTGGTGGTTCTCCGGCGATATTTATCCAAGACACGTTACAAAATAAGAATAAGCGAAGTGACAGTGTAACTTTATAGGTGCAGTCGATGATTTAGCGAGCAGGTTTTACACGTATTCGATTCTTTTCAATGGTTGTTGTTTGCGCAGGATATTATGCGACTTGAATGATTACAGTCGATTGATGATTGCGACCGCTCAAATTGTGATCTTGTCGTTCTTGGCAACACTTTTTCAGGCACAAAACAAAATGAAAATATGTGAAGTGACTACTGTAATACTGCCTGTTCCCCATCTCAACTAAACAGTCAAAAGTTCATAGTTATTAACGTTATTGATGTTGGCCATGACATTTTTTCATATAAAGAGTAATTTATTTCCCTTTTAAAGTTTTCACCATGTACTTGAAGGGAAGTTTTAGCACTGGTTCAGAACTAACAGACTAATCGTGACTATAAAACAATATCATAATTAATCATTGTCAATATCGAGACTCAAAAACACACAAAAAAAGACCTTTTAAAACAAATACAGTGTCAGTCATTATTAAATCAAAATGTCAAAAAATAAATTTAAATAATGATGATCCAATCCGACTTTATTTGTATAGCACATTTTACCAAAACACAAAGTTTCCAAAGTGCTGCACAGAGTAAACAAAATAAAACAAAACAATCACAGGTAAAATATGTAAAAAATAAATAAATACAAACAAACCAAATTAAAACAAATTAAAAACAATATAAAATATACAAAATAATAAAAGATGGTCAGGGGACCACACAATTCTCATGCCGGGTTAAATGACAGTGAAGATTTTAAACAAGACTTAAAAGCCATCAACTGAAGTTGCAGTCTTTATGTGGGGAGGAGGAGCGTTCCAAAGTTGCGGGCTGACTACATAAAGGCCCGTCGCCCCGGTTTTTGAGTCTTGTTTTTGGAATAAGAAGTGGAGCTGACCTCAGACTTCAGCGAGCGCCGCAGGAGTGTAGGGAACAATGAGGTGCTGAAATGTTACGCGAGGGGCCAGTCCAGGAAGAGCATTAAAACAAACAACAACATTTTAATATCAACTCTAAAAGAACGGGGAGCCAGTGCAGTGAGCAATAAAATAGGTGTAATATGTTCTCTACGACGTGTGCCAGTAAAAAGACTGCTGTGGAACTGTACACTCACTGTAAGCGTGACAGGTTAGCTTGGCTAATACCGTGTATAGTGCATTACAGAAGTCAAGACGTGTAGAGATAAAAGCATGGATCACCCGCTCCAGGTCGCGAAGGAGAAAACAGATTTGATAAAAGCAAAGTTGATAAAAAACTAGATTTAACCCCGCCATTTAATCTGCTTGTCAAGCTCAGAATGTCCATCATGATTAGCCAAAGGTTGGTGGCTGTAGATCTTGATATGGTGGTTGTAGAGACCCAAGTCTAAATTAAATCAACTGCTTGATGATGGATTCCCTCAATATCCTTTAGTCCCATATCTCAACCCTTTATTTAAGATAAGATCTTTATTTGTCCCACAATGGGGAAATTCCACTGTTGCAAAAGGGTACAGAACAGATATGAGTTATAATAATAAAACAGTCACATAGGAAGTGTCTGAAAGCATTACTCCATTTGACGAGCTTCGACTAGTATCTGATACAATAAAACTGACTACAGCGCCATATGAAATTAGTATTTTGTAGAGAGAGAGACAGCGCACATCCAAGCCTAAGCAGCATGTAAACTACGAATGTAATGATTGTCACAAAAAATAATTAAGTCTCGACAGCTACATTTGGAGCCAATTAGATTTTGACCACAACATTCATCATCAGTTTTTTCATTCAAATATTCTACATTTGTAGATTTAAATGCAGATTGAACATTCAAGTCCATTTGCATTAAATCTAGAGTGTGTGAAAAATGTATTCGACATCTGACAGCCAGTGTTTGGTGACACATACAGCCTGAAATATACAAAAAAAAAGGCGAAAAGATCATGAATCTTCCACGTTTAGTTTAGCTTCACGTAATCTTACACAGATATGCAGGATGCCCAACACGGCTCAAGGAGAACAAAGAAGAAGCAGAATGTACTGTATGCGAGTGAAAAGAACAGCACAGAAAGACCCAGCTTTCAAGTCAGGAGATTATTGTAAATGTGATTTATAATGTATGAACTTTAAATAATGTAAGTGTGGCTGAGTGATTTTGAGGAATGTCTAATGGCGATTAAATTTGCGATGTGTTTTTTAAATGTAGAATTCTGTTTAACGTGCACATTTTAAACACGACAAAAAGCAGTGACATGAAGTGCAAACATATAAGAATCACATGTACTTTTTCATGTGATTCTAACTTGATTTGTAACTACAAATCAAAGTAGAAAATCTGGGGTAATAATGGACTCAGATTTGAATTTTAACAGCTACGTCAAAATCCAATAACATCAGGCAGCTTTGTTACCAATCTAAACATTGCAAATCAAAGTAATAGTGTCTAAACAGACCTGGAGGACTTACCCATGCGTTGTCTCAGTAGATAGATACTGTAACGCCTGCTCACTGGACCTTCCAATACGAGCTTGTAAAACAGCAATACATCCAGAACGCCGCTCTCGGTGTCCTGGACTAGAACCAGGAAGTACGATCACATTAGTCCTGTGCGTCAGGTCTCTGCACTGCTCCTTGGTCTCTAGAGAATAGACTTCAAAGCAGCTCTGCTTTTATACAAGTCGCTCCATGGCCACACCAAAAGTACATCTCAGGACATGTTAGTGATATGAACCAGTCGGCTCTGAGGACCTCACGGGACCGGCCTCCTGCTGGTTGCCCGAGAGTCAGGACTAAACATGGGGATGTGCAGTTTTCGTTTTATGCAGCTAAAATCTGGAACAGTCTTCCAGAGGATGTGAGACAGGGCGCCTCTGCAATGTTCAAATCTAAATAAAAAACTGTTTTTGTTTGGCTGGCATATGACTGAAATGCCTTTCTTTTGCACTCTGCCTCTTGTTAACGTCTTGAACGCTAAGATGATTTTCTGCCATGTTTTTTAATGCATTTTTTTGAATTGGGCCTTGTGTACGAATTGTGCCTAACAAATAAACTTGCCTTGCCTGCCTACTTCAGACTTTGCTAAAAATATTTAAAGTACAGACTTTACGCATAAGACAGTTTTTGAT
The DNA here is from genome assembly GCA_015082035.1 of Chaenogobius annularis. NCBI lineage: Eukaryota > Metazoa > Chordata > Actinopteri > Gobiiformes > Gobiidae > Chaenogobius > Chaenogobius annularis. Next base: position 64,441 of record BJKM01000301.1, on the reverse strand, counting down.
TTTGTTGTTATGCACAGGAATTATGTAACTAAATAGTGCAGTCGATTGCTAATTGTGATTCCGATTGATTGGGATAAAAGCAGCTCTTATATCCACATGTTTGCAATTTCATACATTACACCAGTTTTATTTGGGAACTTACATGGATATGTTCACTTGTTATATATATCAGTAATAGGTTTATTGAGGACAACAATCACATGTTGAAGTGGTTAATGAGGATCCAATAGATTCTTAGTGCTATTCTAGCACCAGAATGTCAGTAAAAACATCACAAAGATCCCACATATGTTGAGCAATGTTCTTTGATTCACTTTCCATGGGTCAAGCACTGGAAACTCAGAATCCGTGATAGGATCAAAATAAAGAAGATTAGTGAAAGACAGCAACATTGAAAAACATTGGGTTATTGTGTTTTTTTATTTAAAAAAAAATTTACATTTTACACAAAAAGTAATGGTTTTAGCTGAATAACTTGCCACAAATATAGAGTGTCCAAACCAAATCTATACTCAGATCAAATTCAGAATCAGAAAAGGTTATTGCCCAATTGTCAATGAACAAAATTCACAAACATTAGGTACTTGTATCGCGCCTTAAGGTGCAACATAAAACATTGTGCAATAATACAAACACACATATATGGGCATGCATTACAGAAACAATTTAAAATTACTAACGTATTAAAATAAAAATAGGCATTACTATGTACACAGAATTACAGTTAATTTACAGTTGTAGGCAGTGACTTGCAGTGAGTGATGAATAGTTGCAGTTAAAGTGTCCGGTGCTAAGAAGTGTTGCATAAGACAAACGGCAGAAGGAAAGAAACTGTTTTCCTGTGGCGGGAGGTTCTGGTTCCGGCGAGTGGACCGTAGCCTCCTGCCTGAGGGGATTGGTCCAAATACAAGCTCCAATGTCCAGGTGAGAAGGGTCGCTGTGATCCGGACTCTCGTCCCGAGCCCTGGGAGACGTACATGGTTCTGAAGATTGAGTCCTGCAACGATCACCTTCTCAGCAGGACGCACAATGCGTTAGTAGTCTCTCCGTTTGGTCCTCTGGCTGTGGCTCCAGCGTACACACCGGGAATGGAGGAGTGGGGGATTGACTCATATGATGGCCGTGTTAGGAGCTGCACGATCATCTGCACTGGCAGCTTGGCTTTCCTCAGCTGCCGCAGAAAGTACATCCTCTGGTGGCTTCTTGAGGAGGGAGCTATGGAGGACCCACTTGAGGTCCTGGTGATGGTGGTGCTAGGACAGCAAGAAAGGAGTCCACGTGGTGATGGGGGTCTGTCATGAGTAGAGGGGCGAGGGCTGTGACTTTCCTGAACGTCCAACGATCATTCCACTGTCTTTTCTGGGGGGTGAATTAACTCAGGTTGTTACGGCTGCACAGATCAGCGACCTCCCTAGCCGGTCCACCTCGAGGTGCCTGGGTGTACGTCGCAAATTGAACATTTTCTGGCTGAGGTGAGCAGTTTGTGTACGGGAGAAGAGCAGAGAGAAAGTACACAGCCCTGTTGAGCTCCTGTACTGGATAGTCGAAGAGTTCTAGACATTCTTCCCGATCCCGAACGCACTGCCTCTCGTCGTCAGGAACGTCGTACATCCCACCTGCAGGTGCGAGGTCAGGGCACTTGAGCGGGAGAGCTTGCCTGGAGCAGAGCAGGAAGGATGGTGCTTAGAACAGTAGAGCTGAAGTCCGAACAGATCCTGGCGTATGCGTTCCCTCGGACGATCCAACTAATGCTATATAAGGACTGGTAATGATCTGGCATTATAGTGTCAGTTAGAGTCAGGCGTCGGTGCAGCACGTGTGGGCTAGTTGGAGGATGCGCAGACACTGTTCATGGGGTTTCCAGCAGGAGGTGCTGAGCCGACAATGTGATGGCCGCTATAAGTTTCAATGACTACAGACGTCAGCGCCGACAGGTCTCTGTACGTCATTGCATCTGATCATCCGGGGCTTCTTGGGGACAGGGGACAATATGCAGGGTACTTTGAAGCAGCGCTGGAACGTGCATTGACCCCCAGGGAGGTTTAAAAAGTCTGAAACAGGGGTACAACCTCTCCTGCTGACGTGTCTCCAATATGTGGCGAGGAGAACACGTCTGGTCCAAGCAGCTTTCGGGGGTTGGATTTCCGAAAGAAGCTCTCCGTTCAGAGACATCGCTGATTCCGGAGTGCGGATCGTAGGGGACCAGTGCTATGGTGTCAAGGGGTGAGTAGCTAGAGGCACGCAGTACAAACCTGGGAGGTAGACATGGTGTTATATCGCATAGGCGGGATGAGTAGCGGAGGTGGTCTTCGAGCGTGTGTGCGGTCGCGGTGTGTGTGCAGAGAGCAGCGGAGCCCCCTCCTCACGGAGGGGGGTGTTGTCAGAGAACTTGCTGCTTCAGACGCGTATTGTACTGTGATTTAGCTACCTCGACACTGCTTTGCTAAATCCATACTTGCATCTTTGTTAGCGCCCTGTCTCCAGCCCTGTTGCGCTGCTCTTCTGCTGCCTTAACAGCCTCAGTTTTGGAGTGAACCAGGGTTTGGTCATTGTTGAAAGTGAACTTGGTTCGATCGAGATGGTATGACGTCAACAGTGTCCGTTCTCACCAAACTATCTGTGGCAGCTCTGAAGACCTCCAGTCTGTAATGTCCAAACACGCAAAGTAGCCCCTCCCGCTGCCTCATTGGTCCACTCCTTAGAATTTCCTCACTGCAAGGTTTGTGAGAGCTTCAGCCTCTGCTGTAGTGTTGGATCAGGTGAAACCATGGTGCATCTGAAAAGCCGAGAGCAGCGCGAGCCACGGCGCGGAAGGCGTTACTGACTGTTGTGTAACAGTGATCCAGCGGTGCTCTGCTCTCTGGTTGGCGACTTTAATAAACTGTTATTTAAGGTGTTTGTGGCTTGAGATTCCTCTTGTTAAAGATCACCAGGATAATACAACAAGAGCGACAGTCCGTGAGATATCGATGGATACCGTAAGAGTCTCATTGGGGGATCGTACTTAGCGCGCATGTGACACACCTAAAACTTGTTCGAGGATAAGCACTACGTCACTCTCGCACACTCTTGCACCAGAGAGATGTACAGTAATATAAATACAGTGTGTATGGAAAGGCGTTTACAAGAGTAGTGTCACATAGCACAGAGTATTGTTACAGACTACAGTTAATTGACTGCTTAAGTGCGTGGGTATTATCAAGGAGTAAGTTCTGGCCGGCGGTCGAGCTGAGGCCACTCTCTCACACTCTTGGTCGACGAAAATGGGAAAATGAGATGATCACTCTACGTATCGGTATGTTGAGACGTAGAGGAGAGTGAACTGCTTATGTCACTTGCAATGATCAGTAAAGGTGTCATAAACAGTACATTTAGTTTAATTGTAGACACACGAGGCAAAAGTGAGTCAGGCCACCCGTGTCGGAATACTCAGGCACGCACTAGATTGAGAGCCGAGCAGGGGCAGCGTATACTATTCGCTGCTGTTGACCGATGACGTCGGCGAGAAACGATATATGGTGTTTACGGTATACGAGATCGCTTTCGATTTTAAAAATCCAGCAACGCCAACCAATCTACTTTAATGATGAAGTTCATAATAATAGCAAATAACCATTAACAGAATGTATTTATCTTATCAAATAATTTAATGCATGATCTTCTATTCTCCTTTTTACTCATTTGTCCTGTAAAAAATAAAATTAATTGGTTGATACAAATCATTGCCAACCCTTTGATATCAGAGGAGGCGATACTGAAAGCTATCGTGACTACATATCAGCCCAGACCTTAGCCCACGATATAGTGTTCCTAGTATTTGGATATCAGAAGTGCTTACTGTGAGCAGCTGAGCCGTAACTGCTACAATAACACAACAATATAGAAACCCTAATACCTTCTCACGTCACTCTATCACGTAGTTGCTTTATCGTCAATAGTATATAACGTCAAGTTCAAGCCCGCGGTTCTGTACACTTTCACGGTACGTATAAGAGAAAATATGATAAATGCCGTGTTGTATGTTAGTGTAAGCCAGGACACCGCTCGTAGTGGGTTATAAAAGCACTGCCAGGCGCAATCTGAAAAGTGAGCAAACAGCCCTCCAGTCGAAGCCGGCGTTTGGACCTAGTGTGGTTCCCAAGTTATCGTCTAGTACTTAAAGAGCTCCCGGCAATGTGTTACTCACTGGCATGCATGGAGCGGTGTTGAGAAAAGAACTGGGCCTGCATACAAGAGTCCCGGTCTAACGGCCTTGGACAGGAGCACTCTAGAAGACGCAACCTTCTGCACAGGGCTTAAATGACGGAAGATTTGCAGAATCTGATGAGGCAACGGCCGTTTGATGGTGTAAGGACAAACAAACCGCATGTTCAATACATTTTATGTGTTGTTCTTCTTTTATTCCAGGGGATTCAACTTCACGGCTTTGCATTTTGGTTCAAACACATGTCCTAAATGTGAAGGTCTTAGTCATACCCATAAGGCAATATCTAGGAGTCACGTTCTCTTACAGGAAATCAAATGACCGACAACTATCAGGTATTACGACAATAATATGTTTTACATCTTTGCTGCGTGTTGCCACATGCACAAGAGATCTGAGAGTTCGGGTGGGCAATATTGATGAAAAAGATCTTCGAGTTTCTTTTTCCATTCTGCCAATAACAAATATTCAGACGACATTTTCACACTGCATCAATAATGTGCTAGAATGTGTGTACATTTCTTGTTTTTTAATTATTGTTATGTTAATTACTATTGTTATTATTAGTTGTTATTATTATTATTGTTATTATTACTACTGTATTTATAATAATAATACTTATTATTATTCTGATTATTGTATTATATTATTATCTATTATATTCTATGATTATGATTATTACAGACAACAAACTTGATATTCTAATTGAACAAATCTCCAAAACCACCGTTGTGATACTATCCATATTTCAACGTCATTTGTGGATCCTTAGAGTAACTGACAAGGTACAATACATTTTTCAATAATTATTTTTTGCAATCTTTTAACATTTTCATCTTTCATTTTCGTTTTTGTCACATTCGTTTTTTTGCATAACCTGTCAAAACCTACTCAGGTGTGAACAATCGGAAATAAATCAGATTCAACTGTTCACATGACAGTTCAAGAATCTGATAACGCTTACAATGCAGTTACATTGATAACAGTGGAAGAACAAAGACTAAGTACACATTAAATATACACAATACATGATTTGTATTCAGTAATGTCGTGAGTCTATGCTATTCTTTTAATGCATTCCAGTAAAATTATATAGATTATCGTTTTAAATCAGCAAAACTAAAGCTTAGGCCTTGGGAATCTGAAGGACAAAACACTGCCTTTTGTACGTCGTATTTTCAATAAAACAGTCAATCTAGAATAAGAGTGTACATTATTATGATAAAGTATTGTAGACTGGTTTGACATCAGCAGTGAATAATGCAACACATTTTTGCTTTAGGAGGATTGCGTATGTGCTTAGCTGCACAACCGTCTCAGCGAGAAGGTCGAAAGATCAATCCCTCGATGATTAACAATGATTATCTCCCAGACGATAAAGCTCCGGCTCATAACGACACAAACGATAAATGAATATGTGATGCTGCCGAATGAACAAACAAACGACCGGGTCTGCGACGAGACGATCACAAATCACTCGCATCTGCAGAAGTATGAACTAGGACTGAAGTTTAACACAATCACAATGGAGGTAATTAGTAAATTGCAAAGATAATGGTTAGTTTTCCATGCACACCAAAAAGTCTGACCTTTGTCTGATTTCTGGAGCTATTATCAGATTATTGAAAGGTCCTGTACACTGTAGCGGTGCATAGGAATGTCACAATATCACATTTTAGTGTTACGATTATTGTGAGAAAAAACATCACAATTTAACGATTATTCCAGATTATTGAGACAGTGACGAAACAACAGTGAAATCTTTCATTTTCTTTCATTCCCGTGGTCTAACATGTTACTATTCCTCAAGTTTGTGACCTCACTTTATGAAAATGAACAACAGATAAACAACCAGATAAGTTATTTACATTTAAGTCCATTTTTTGGACAGGTAGATTGTACAAAAAAATAAAAAAATATAGCTTCTACAATTGTCACGATTATTATTATTTTTAGGTTCTCACGATTATATTGTGACCTGAATAATCATGATTATAGCTTAACCTAATAATTGTGACATCCCTACACGTGAAAGGTCTGGATGAGAGTGTGCAATGCCTTCAACTCCAGAGAAAGAGTGCAGAAAATACTGTGTTCCTCGAGTTTAATGGCATAACCTTTAGCCAACCACAAACAAACAAATCTCGAGCTCTTACCTGCTCTGATTGCTAAAAGAAATCATTTAAAGCAGAGATTCTATAGCTATAACCACATGTTCAAATGCCTTGAGCCAGTGCCTTTACGTATTGTCTGTAATTAAATGCACTGATGGACATAATGTGTGGTTCAAGCCTCCTTCAGGGACAACTCACTCTCTCTCTCTCGCTCGCTCTCTCTCTGGGGCCATTCGAAGTTCAAGGACGCGACAAAATGAAAACGAGAGTCGACCTGCGTGTCGTAGAAGTGCGAGTGTGCGGTGAATGTGCTGCGGTGATTAAAAGGCAGTATTGATTTAAAGGTGCGGAAGATTCAGTCCCGTATCGAGAGGCGGAGCAGCCCCGGCCTGACCTTCCTCAGACGGCCAGAAAACAATTACAGGCTCCGCAAACAGTGGCAGGGTCTGGACTTGAGGGATTATTAGTTTCATAGTGGATTCAGCAGAGCGGGAGAAGAACAGGAGAGTGTGTATTGTGCATTTTGTTTTGTTAGAAATCCAGAAAACTCTTGTTCTTTCAGAAAATCAATATAAATAAAAACGGTATTGATTATTGCTGAAGGAAAAGGATATTAAAATGAATACGGTTGCAACAGTTACTCAACTAACTAATTGTAATCGTTATCTGGACAATACAGACTCTAAAGACCGTTTCTATGACAAAGACAGAGGAATTACAACATCACAATGACAAATTTCAGATTTTCATGATTACACTTCATTTGTAAATATTCTCAATCTCGAAGCGTTCAGTCGCCACATTTCTACCTTTATTTGGTTAAAAATGTATTTATAAAGTACCAATGTTCAATAGAAATAATGGTCGACTACTAAAATAATCATAGTTTCAGTCCTAAAAATTAATCTGCTCAATAGTGTCGATAGATTTTCAAATTGGAAATGCTTGCTTAGTCCTTTTCAATTACTTTTGGTTGCATCTGTGTCTAGAGTTTTGAGTTTACAACCAAGCAGTCTGTACAAATATGTTAATAAAAGAGGTTTTCCATGACAATGTTTCCAATAAAAGAGCGATGTCTCTACACACAAAGAACACAACACCAAATCGCACATGAAATTATACAGTTTTTCCCGCATCAGTCGTGCGCACAAGTCTCATAACAACATGACTAAAAACATCACTCCGCGAAAAGAAACTTGGGGACAGACAGCAAGGTGTAAAATCCACGTCCAAGTGACAAATGACTTTACTTTACTTGCGGCTTACAGAAGGTTTGTACAATAAACCGCAATTATTGACACAGCTTAAACACATTTGTGAGCATTACAAAAGGTTTAGACCAGTAATTGTGGCTTTTAAAAGTCACATTCTATTGATTGTACTATTGTAACTAGGGATGTCCAGATTATTAGGTTAATTGATGATTGTGATTATTGAGGTCATAAAATAAATATTTTTTGTTCAATTTAAAGCCCAAAAAAAAAAAATCAACCGAGATGTAAAGGACTTTTTTTATCTGGCCGTTTTTGTCAAATTTGACTTCATTTTGTTTTTCAGAAAGATACATGTTGTAAATCTGCTCACAAACTTGAGGAATAGTAACATGGTAGACCACGGGAAAGAAAGAAAATATAAGATTTCACAGTCGTTTGGGCACAATAATTGTCAAATCGTGATGTTTTTTCTCACAATAATTGAAACACAAAAATGTCATATTGTGACATCGCTAACTGTAACTTGTTTTTTTTTTCCGCAGAAACAGCCTTTTCAGAAAGTTCTTTACACCACATTTAACTTTTTTTGAGTATAGATTGAACTTAAATGACTCATTGTTGCTGCTTTCGATTTTCACAATTATTATTTTTTTGTAGTTCTTACATTTCTACTGAAAATAAACAGATTTGAGCGAGGACAATGCGAGTCTCCGCTTTTTGTACATTCAGCTTTATTTAAGTCATGTTTACAGTGGCTACTTTTTACCTTTACTTGACTACATTTGAGAGCAGATATCTGTACTTTCTACTCAATTACATTTTTGAACAGGCCTGAAAAGTAGAAAGAACGTTTCATATGGTTTGAGGCGTCATTGTAACACGTTCACAGAGACATCCTGCATAAAAGTTCAAACACCAGCTTTTGAACTAAATATATTCTGAAAATGTATTCAAATTGCAACAGTTAACCAAAAATATGCAGAATTATTATCAAAATCACTACATTAAACGCTTTAATACTATCAAAATCTGTGCAGATACTTTTACCTTTTACTCTTAAGGTACATAAACAGGTACTTAGATGGTGTTTTTATGTGCAACTTTCTACTTTTTGTATGCATTTGCACTTTTAAGTAAGAAAATTGAGTACCGGCACAACTTGCATTTTGTCCATTATCATGTTTTTTCTGAATTGTGCATGTTGTGTATGTTTATATGTACTGTGCATTTAATAAACAGTGTGGTTGTGTGTACTGACCATGTGCAAAGCCTCTTGTCTCTGGGGCAGTGACGACAGCTGAGACTCAGAGTGGTACAAACCCATGCCTTTCCTCAGGACTCGCAGGTCGCCCGGGTTACACTAAACAGACACACAAACACAAGGAAACATTATTATTCATGTATTCGACTATATATCTTTCAGGTACTGTATGTCTGCCATTGACCAGTAGATTTAATTCAAACATAATCAGATTGTACAGCATAAAAGCACAAATTTAATGTGGAAATATTTTGTTTTGAAATATTATGTTGTGTTTTTAGTAAAAAACAACAGAAATTGAAAAAATAAAAGCAAAACCACTTGGCAGAGGATTTGTTGCAAAACTGTGAAAGAAAAAGTGTTTTTTTTTAGATTTTCTTTGCGAACAGACAAGAGAGAACATTGTGTCCCACATTAGGAAATGACCAGTGTTAAAAGATAAATAACCATTAAACAAAGACAACAACTCTGTGCAAGTAGATTACAAATATATGTCTACAACACTATTATGCACATCAAGTGTCTCAGACTAAGTTTGTGTACAGTTTGTGTACAGTTTGTGTACAGTTTGTGTACAGTTTGTGTACAGTTGGCAGCAGAATAAATGTAACTTTTCAGTTTGACTTATGGCCGTTTTGACATGAGCCGTTACTATGGGCTTGATTTGCAGATATTAATATTTATAATGAAGCAATTAGGGACATAACTATGGAATATTTTAGTGGTTACAATTATTGTGAGAAAAAAAACATTCACTTTGATTCACATTAATGCATAAAGCAAGGTAGTGAAAGTGTCTTGCCCGATGACACAATGAGCAAGCGTTGCCTGTCATGGGTTTGAAGTTGAAAGGGGAACAGATTAGTCTCGTTTATGTGCATAAAATCAAAACCATTTTTACTTTGGTTTTTGAATAGAAAAGTAAAAAACAAAACTAAAAACTCAAAATCTATTTTAAAAAAAAACCTGATTCATATTTAGCTCTACTTTCAATATTAATTTCCTGTACATAGAAGATACAGACTTCTATTTGCTACCATTTAACAATGTAACACAAATGAACAAATGGAGTCTGAACTCTGCTCCAAACCACATGCCGTTACTGACACAGGATCCTCCGGAAACCTCTCGATTAAAATGACCCAAGCTAACCATTGACAACTAGAAATGACTGAATCTAAAATGATGATTCATGTTTGATTAATTGCTCAGCCCTAGTTTGAACTGCTAGATAGATAGATACAGTAGACAGATAGTTGCCGTGATGACCATTTACCGTTTCATTTTGCTTCCATGACAAAGCACTTCCTTTCCTTTCGCACGTCCATCGTTCTGAATTATGCACATAAAATTCTGTCCCTTTGTGCTGAATGTGACCCGCGTCATGTTTGTTTATGTCCACATTACGCTCATTATGGTTCTGGCTGTGCAGCTCTGGCTCTGGCGCACACTCATCACCACATCACCGCTCCACTGCCGCTCCCTCGGGCCCTTCATTTACAAATCTCATAGTTATTTATCGCCCGCTCCTCCGCTAAATGGCACTTGGCGGGCACCTCCCCCATCTCCGCACGACGCCAGGCCCTCATGGTAGGTCGTTACACGGGGTACGGCGCTCGTCATTACCTGAAAGACCGCGGCTTCCTGGGGGCAACGTGCCAGCACGTTTGTTTGGAACCGTCAACGTGGCAACGGCGCAATGACATTTCTGCTGTCACGCACCCCGATTCCCCAGCACACGTGACGCCCGCAGGACACGGCTATAAATATCCCGATGAGATGTGGGTGAAACGGGGGCACATGTGGGTGTTCTGTTGTGCATCGTCTTGGGGAAAACAGGTGAAGAATTTATGGGCAATAAAGATGTATTCTGTTTGAAATGTGTGAGTTTACATAAATGCTACATCCACTGGTTCGGCATTCGTCGTTTCTCATTCATAAACACGCACAATATTTCGCAGATCTACATTGATAAACACTTTGTATGCCACGTCTACAACATGATTTGATTTTGCACATCACATGCTGCATCGTCAATAACAGCGTGAAAGCAAGAAGAGTAAAGATTTGAAGTGATAAAACAAATGTCTACTACAGCTTGCTTCGGCCCAGAGAAATGAACAATTTGAATGATGATGTCAACTTGATGTCAAGCATTCAAAAGTCCTTCTGTTTTGTGACATGGCGGTTTAATCTTTATCTTTAATCTTTATAAAACTGTTAAGAAAAGGTCACATTTTGGCACCGTTTGTGTGATTGTTTTAGTATCGTTCAAATGAGTATTTAGTTTCAACAGTTTAAGTTTAGTTTAAGTATCGATTAGCATCTGATTTTCCAAAACTAGTCCATTCACTAATAGACATAAGTGTATGAGTATTATTAAATGTATTTGCTTCCATGTGAGACTTTAGAATGTGTTCATGTTCGAGACTTTGACGTCACAACTTTGACGTCACAAATGTTGCTCATTTGTTCGGGTTTGGCTCCACAAACTTGTCATACTAATCTTACGGTCTTAAGTCTTTTAAGAGACAACAAACACGACTTTGGGGTTAAAAAAAAATAGCACAATTTTTTTTGTGTGCCAGTTTTTGTTTCAAGGACAGGCCCAGTAATTGAGATACGACCCATAAACCAGCTCAACAAATCTACAATTCCACCGTCAAACAGCAAATTCTAACCATTACATTTTAACAAACTAATTCCTCAAAATTGACCTCCAAATAGTCCAGGGAAGCTATCCGTTTCCCTGGCGTCGCAGGATTTGCTCCCCCCCCCCCGTCGTCCTGTGTAAACCCTGCCCTCGCCCGTTTACCTATCCATCCACACGTCCCTCCTCTGACAGTTTGGAGCGGCTGCATCGGACAGCGCGCCTCATTTCCCGTTTGAGTTATGGAGGCGCAGGGGTGACAGGACCTTGACGGGGAGGGTGCGCCGTTCCCATAACACAATTTGAGTCAGGACGCCATCGCGCCGCAGTGATTGACTTCTGATCGAGTTTGCCTTTTTTCCGACGGTAAAGGTTTTGCAGCGTATCGTACGTGCCCGGCAAGATAAAACTGAGATCTGTTATCTATGTTAAACGGAGCATTTCGCACTGGATGAATCACATGACGTCGCAGAATGAAAAAGGAAGCGATTCGGTAACTTCTCCTCGAGCGTGTGGGTGAAGTCGACCAGCGCGGGTTCAAGTTTAAGTGGTGAACGATCTTTTCCAGAGTCGCAGAAGAAGCAGAAGGCAGTTAAGGATCTCGGAATACGAGTTGTACGTCGAGTTAAATAGAGCCTGTGAGAAAACATCCAAAACATCATTCGTTGGTTATTCTGGTTTAAATATGCACTTTTTCCACAGGTCAGATCTGTGGATAAGCAACTCCTCTCACAGTCAGAATGCTTTTGGCCAGTACTTAGTACTTATAGAAATGTTAAATGCTGTTCTGTTTTCACAGGTTTCAGCTTCCTGCTTATCGATGGGATTAAGAACGATGAAAAAAGTTGCCAAATATTGTACCTTTTGAATGTGAAACACTCCTCAAAATGTTGCGTGTAACAGGATATTGAAACCCAGGACTATAGGAGTCATTTGAGCACATTTTGCTCACAGGTTGCGACGGTAACGGTGCAAATTTTTTATCACTCTGAAACCTATGGATAGAACAAAATCTTGAATAAAAAGTGGTTGCAGAAGAACTTTTGACACCCTTGCCAATTATTTCTACTAGTGAGTTTGGGTTTTCGTTGCTTTTGTATAGCCAGATACGAGCCAAATTCATACCACAATAACCCTTTATCAAACATTAATACCTGTGCAAAAAGTGCTAAGTCTATGTAGTGTTCAGCTGCAGCTCCTCCTCCTTGGCCTCAATACTTTTACACAAAAACCTGGAGCAGAGCTGGTTTGAGGGGTCGACATTCCTGTGATAAGAGCCATTGTTTCTCTGAGGCTCAGCGAGTTTCACTGGGACAGTTTCATAACACAGGAAGTTAGGCAATACGTCCAAGTGAGGCAGATAATCCTGCACAACCCACCTGCGAAAGGGCCAAAACTCTCCAGAACAAGCAACAGGGAGAAATAAACAAGTGTAGCAGATACTGTACCTTGTTTAAGCATATGATCAATCAAATGTGTGTTTTGTTCAATAATAATGTATCAAAACACATTCAAAGTCCTGACCACCTCAAAGAAGAACTTGTTCATTTTAAAAAAACTGTTTTCCTTGAAAGAATCCCTGCTGTAAAAGTTATAGGGAGAGATTGACCCTGTGTAAAAATAATAGACCTATATATTTTTGGAAGCCAACGCTGATGCAGAAGCTGAAAGTGAGGCCCGAGCTGAAGATGTAGGACACAAGCCTCTGGTGTCCTCATCAAGTGTGGGCAAGTGTAATTATCAGGACAAGGCCTCAGCCTGAGGTAACCTTTTCAAGGGTTTAGGTCCCTTTTAGTTTAGTTCCCCCTTTTACAACGTTTAGCCCTTTTACAACCCTTTTACCGTTTAGTTCACCCTTTTACAACGTTTAGTTCCCCCTTTTACAGCGTTTAGTTCGCCCTTTTACAGCGTTTAGTTCGCCCTTTTACAACGTTTAGTTCGCCCTTTTACAACGTTTAGTTGCCCTTTTACAACGTTTAGTTCGCCCTTTTACAGCGTACATAGTACATAGTACACCTTTAGTAAGATATATTGTAAGTAAAATTCAGGTGATGTATATATAAAACGAATAAAGTAACCTGTATTTTTTTAAATGTAATTTATATCCAGTAATTTTGATGTTCAGAATCTCTTTTAGGTGAGACCAGGCCAATGCAGCAGCAAACAGTCAATACAGAGCAAAGAGTCACACAATTTTGTAAAAACAACTCTCAAGAAAGAACAAACATTCTCACTTCTTTTTGTTCTTCATTTTTCATAATTTTTCTTTCATTTATAGTAAAGATTCAAACCAAACATATTTTAAATACATGTTGTGTCTGTATATCAGGTACCTTAAATATTCTTTAGGTAGATAAACTTTGAAACCGCTGCATTGACCACGATAAAACAGTTTAATAGAGCCTTTGACCCAGCGCTGGGTCACATTTACAGCAGAAGACACATGGTCCGGGCACTTTCAGACACTGATTGGCTTTCATGCATAATGGATTCACATCGACCAGTGTCGTCTGTGCTTCGTCAATTATTCAGCCCAGAGACAAGCCTGACAAGACATCAGCGTGTCAGCTTATGCTCCGCCAAGCAGCGTCCACCTGGGACCACCTGTGGCACACTCACCTCTGCCGACTCGAGCGAGGAAATAAAGTCCCACACACCAGGAAAAGTTCAGCCACATTCAGGAAAACAGCCTGGTTTCATTCATTAGCGAGGCATGCTAAGAGAGAGAGTGGAGCGTCGACGCTACATGGACGACTTTGTTTAAAACGATCTGTCCTTCACTGAACGGATGGTTTTGATCAGATTCAGAATGCATTAGACACTTTTTGAAGAAGAGAGATCACTGAATACTAATAAACATAGCATTCCTCAAAAGTTATAATTGTATTTTTCAAAGTAAAATAACAAATTTGTTTATTTGTCACAATTTTCCTTTGCTAAAATTATTTGCAAATGTATATAGCGGCTTATAATCGTAAATAGTAAAGTAATAGTGTACAGTTAAATCTCCTGTTAAAGCTTTACAAGCCTCTGCAACTAACGATTATCATTATTATTAGTCAGCCATTATTCATAGATTAGGAATATTTACAAATAAGGTGTATTCTCAATGAAAATTGGTTAGTTATTTTTCGAATTTTTGATTGACTCATACCACGTTCTTGGTTAGGAAAAGGTCTTTTAGTAAGTGTTTTAGAGTCTGTACGGTCCAGATAACGATTATGCCGATTAAAATATGAGGTTAATAGGATTATTCTTTTATAATCGACTGGTCACGATTTGTTGATTAACCGTTACGGCCCTAAAACCCACCAGACAACTATTACTGAAGTAGGAAAGCCCTTTCAGGCATTTCAAAGATTTAACAGATTAATAAAGTAACTAACTAATAACAGTATGATTCCATGTCGTCGTTGCGTTGTTCATGTGTTGCCGTTTTGCATCCACTCTCGAGGCAAAAGCAGCGTTAGAAATGTTAGCGTCCCATCACCGACAGCAGCTCAGAGGAGGAGCCATTAAAACCACAGTTACCTTTCTGCTGGGGATCTGTGATAAGCTATACCCGCTATGGGCCTATATGGAGACAGAAAAACACATTACAATAAAGACTTAGAATACACTTTTAGACCTTTGCAGTCATGAACCGCTACAGCAAAATGTAAAGTAATAACAGGCTGTAATGGAGAGATAAATGCCATTATGTCGAGGAGGCGCAGAGGCAATTGTAGTGCCAAGAAGCTAATTATAGGAGGTTGTCCATCAGGAATCACGGCCCACACTCGCCACCTACACGTGGAACAGCTGGAGAGGGACTAGATCGAGAAGAATTCGAATTGAAATGCTCCTGCTTGGCATTTCATGTGTGAAAATGACTCAAGTCTTTGGATTGTGTTTGGGGGGAAATGCCTCACTGGCAGCGTTTGATGTTCAACTGAGACGGCTCTAAACACGACTATGTTTGGACAGATGTAATTGTGATTTTCCTCTGACAAAACATTTTGTGTTAGTAAAAAATAAGTGATATGCAATTTCTTATGACAGTATTCTGAAGCAATTTTCTCTCATAAAGCCAATAATCGGAAACTAAATGAACTAGAGGCTTGCTAATGAAACCGAAACAAAAATATCAATATATCGCGATACTAAATATATAGTGTACCTGGGCCAGTCACAATAATCACTAAATCAATTTATCAGTCAACAAATAAATTGGGTACAATAGTTTTGGGGCTCAATATTAATCATGTGTAAATTTCCTTTGCACAAGAAGAATGATTATTATTTTTTGTATGATAAGATTTGAGCTGTAGAGGCTCAAATAAGTAATTGTATTTATTTTATCATTAAAGATATAAACGTACTACTCAGTGTTTCATTCTGCTGTTTATTTACAACAGCTCGTGTTTTTAAACGATATTGTACATTTAGAAAAATAGTTTATTGATGTTTTCTTTAAGATTATTGGGACATAACCTTGGGTAGTATTTTCAATATTATCGTCTAACACAGTGTTTTTCTGTAGTAACATCATGACAGGACTATTGGTGCTGTATCGATGTGTGTGCATTTCTGTTCTAGTTTACAAAATGATTTCATGACAGCACTACAATTGTGTTAATTTGTTAACCTGTTTATGCGAGACATTTTACATATTCACTGTGTAATTCAAATTAGGCTCATCAAAAAAATACTGTTGTTAAAATGTATTTGGTTCTTAAAAATATCGCAGAATATCATGCGTTATTTCATGTATCGCACAATAGTGATATTATTGTATCATGAGCCATGCACCGTGTATCGCATCAAATCAAAAACTATACAAACAATTTTACATAGAAGAGATTTCTAAAATAGACATGATCATGTGCTGGACCAATTAAGATTTTTAACTAAATTATGAAAATATGAAACTTTAGTCCAATTTTGTCTTTTCTTTTACTTTTTATACAAATTGACTTGCAGTATTACTACATTTGTGCACAGAAAACAAATAAGAAAAAAGAGGGGGGGAAAGAAAAAGACAATAAAAATATGTAATATATAAATTAATTAAATAAACAGGGGAAAAAAATATTTTAAAAAAAGAAATAATAAGAAATCTACTACTCCTCACACTACTAAAATGTAAAATAATGGAATACAAAATGACCACAATAGCGCAGAAGCTTCTGCATTCATACATTTTACATGAGAACCGGTGTAAACTGACATACTCGATAAACTTGTGCTGACCCAAACAAAAATGCCTCACATAAATTCCCCTCTAAAATTTGTGAAGTCAGCCGCAGGTCATCTCCGTCACTCTGTCACAGTCGCTCAGTCACTGTCGCTCACTGCGTGTTTCTCATCTGTACTTTCACTCCTACACTTCGCCCGGGGCCCTTCCTTGTCTACTCTGTTGTGCCGCTAACAGACTCCCCATGAATTAAACATCGATAAACACACACTCCGCTAACAACAGGGGGAGACGCGCCGAGAGCTGGCGATTCATCTCAAGCAGCTCAAACACAAAAAAAGAGGTTCATTGAGGGCAGAAGCGGGTGAAGGTTTATCGGAGGGTCAGAACAAGTCGCACTCGCACCTGGCATTTTAATGTGGACTCTCTGGTTGAGTTCAGAGCTAAAAAAAAGTGGGGGACAGAGTTTCTCAAAGCTCTTGCAGGTGGTGTCAGACAACACCAGTTAATGTGTAAATTTAGAGTCAATTTTATCCACGTTTTTTGTCTTCCTTTTTGGTAATTTCTTGGTTAGAACACTACTGGCGGCAATGATGCAGTCCACTTTTAGACCTGGTTTAGGCCCTAGCTAAGTTTCTTAGACTAGGCTACTGATTAAATTGTCAGTTTACAATCTTAAAAATATTTGATGAAACAAAAAGTTTGGCATTGTTTGCTAGATCATAAAAGTGGTACACAAACGCTGTTCGCAAGTATTTCTGCGGTTTGTAACGATGAAAGGGGGGATATTGAGGGAAAACTAAACTTGCAGTAGCTCAAAAAATGCTACTAAAAAAATAAAAAATAAATTATTAATAACAGAGCAAACAGAATTGTAGTCAAATCTGATATAAATACATGACATGAATACAGCCCGGTTTGGATGGTATGGATTCCAAAATGTTGAGCCAAAATGGATAGAGTAGTCCTTTTGGCTAATTCTGGCATATTTAAAACATGTTTTATTAATATGCCCTGTCCCTGAAATAAAATAAAATAAAAAAATAAATAAAATAAATAAAATAAATAAAATAAATAAATAAAAAAATAAATAAAATAAATAAATAAAATAAAATAAATAAATAAAATAAATAAATAGGGAAACCACTTTTAACTGTTATTCTATCTGCATATAACATATGATTTCAAATGTATGCAATTGGAAGAACAAAAGTGTAATTGTTGCAAAATCTGGCATTTCCAAGAGATAGACCACAATGAGAAAAAAATTATAATATCTGAAGGAGCGGAGCAAGAAAAACAAATCTTCAAATCATACTGAAGTAAGGCTAAAAGTCTGAAGTAAAAGTAACTGAGTAGTAAAACCCATCCCTGCTCCCAAGTCACCCAAATGAAAAACTATTGACATTCTTTCAGATTCCTTCTGGTCCAAAATAAGTGACTATAGAGCTGAACCATCCTTCTGAGATATTACTACATACTGTGTTTCTATATGTGTACAGTGTTGTCTCGAGCCTCACCTGTGACAGTAGCTTGCTGTTGTCGTCTTCCAGGATGCGCACTTTGGTCTCCAGCTGCCTGATGTAGTTGGAGGAGGGATCTGGAGGAGACAGGAGCACAAAGCAGAGGAGGTGAGCTATTAGCATTTCAAAGACTCCGCACATAAACAGGCCACAGCCGCAGAAGGCACGTGAGGTTTCTCTGTGAGCTGTGTGGATACGAGTGTCAGGGCCAAATGTTACTCTCTATTGAAGTGGAGATGTAGGGGAACAAAAGAAAGCTCTTGCTAAGTGGATGTTTTCAGATTCTAGATTATGTCGATGTCCTTCTCCGCGAAGGGGGCAAGGCCAGTGTTTCTACAAGGCTGCAACTAATCATCATTTTGCTATTCAGTTAATCTAGCAATTATTCTTTTGATTAAGAATTAATTAGTTGTTTCGATTTTTTGGCAACTTTGACCCGGATAGAGCAAAACTGTGGCTACATCAATCCATTATTCTTGCAGATAAGAAATATTTTTCATCAGAAACACTAAATTTTCACATGTTTCCTGTGTCATTTTGATGTAAGTCCTGTTTTGTCTGAGCCATAAAAACCTCTTTTCAAAGTATATGGATTTGTAGAGTCTGTGTATTGTCCAGATGACGATGATTTTATTACTAAACTGGTTGACAATTACCTCACAAACCGATTAGTTGCAGCCTTAACAGTTTTCAGCCCTAGTTTGTATATTTTCAGCCCTGACTCTATCCATTGTAATAAATAAAGATTTCTTTATATTCTAAGTGTTGTTTTAATAAGAGGTATCCAAATGAACCTACTCCGTGAATGCGTTACATTAGTGGCAAGACAAATTATCTCAATTAAACATTCTAAACATTTAAAAAATAATCTAATATAAATATGTTTTCTCAGTTTGTTTCAATTCATAAACAATTGAATATGCACGGTTCACAATAATATCTGCTGTTTACTGACCAAATTGTTCCGAGTTCCGACTGTTTTATGCATGTGTAAATTATTAGACCCAGGAAAGTTGTTGGAATAAAATTAAAATGGAATCGGATAAATATCTGTGTACATACTGAGACCAAGTTATTTTTTTTACCTTATTCTATTAATCAGAATCAGAAAGAGTTTATTGCCATTGTCAATGAACAAAATTCACAAACATAGGAACTTGTCTCGGCCTTAAGGTGCAACATAAAACACTGAGCAATAATAAAACAACATATATTCAATCAAAAAGGGCATGCATTAAGAAACAATTTAAAATTACTATACAATAAAAATAAAAATAGGCATTTCTATGTACACAAGAGTTAGTTAGATTTACAGTTTGAGTGCAGAAAGTGACAGTGCAGTGAGTGGTTGAATATTGCAGTTAAAGTGACAGGTGTTTTGAAGTGTTCATGAGTCCAACGGCAGAGGGAAAGAAACTATTCTTGTGGCGGGAAGTTCTGGTCCGGATGGACCGTAGCCTCCTGCCTGAGGGGAGTGGTTCAAATAGACCATGTCCAGGGTGAGAAGGGTCAGCTGTGATCCGACCTGCTCGTCCCAGAGCCCTGGAGACGTACAGGTCCTGCAGAGATGGAAGTCTGCAGCCGATCACGTTCTCAGCAGAGCGCACAATGCGCTGTAGTCTCTGTTTGTCCCTGGCTGTTGCTCCAGCGTACCACACGGTGATGGAGGAGGTAATAAATTCTTAATTTATGCATGCCGTATTTGAGTCTATATAGACGTTGCTATTGTTATTAGTAATTGTCTAATGTTTCACCTGAATGCCGAAACAAGTTCCTATGTTTGTGAACTGTGTTCAATGACAATGGCAACAAATTCTGATTCTGATCCAGATAACATATTTCTGCCCAAATGTAAACATTTTGGTGAATTGGACCAGATTACCTGACTAGCAACTCAATCGTCACAAAATGTATTGACAAGTCATACAGTATAGTATTGAGAGACTATCATTTTCTTTCAAAGCATTTTAGGCATTGTGGAGGGAAAAAAGTGGTCTTTGGCAAGTCTAGTGTCTAGTGTTTTCAAAAACATAATGATTTTACAAAAAAAAAAATTAAACATTAAAAAAAGACAAACATTCAAAACTAGATATAATATTTTACAGGTGACCTTTGCAAATTAATGATAAATTGTTGAAAATGTTAGCGAAAAATTACTAAACGATATTACTCTGTTCAGCACCTGGTTGCTTTTTCAATAACTTCATGAAACTTTATTAATAGCGCCTTTTATAACACTCAACATGATGAAGTGTTTTTCCAATACAACCATATCACAATACAACAATACATTCAACAGCGCAAACAATAAAACAAACTGTACAAAACAAAGTGTCACTACATTACTGCGGGTTAAAATCCAGTTGGAATAAATACGTTTTGATCCTGGATTTAAAGATACTTCGAAGCAGGTTAACTTCCAACTTCAGCCTCCAAACATCCCTGCCCAGATAAGCTGCATTTGACCCCCATCTGAACTCCACTTCATATTTCACAGCCATACCC
The DNA here is from genome assembly GCA_015082035.1 of Chaenogobius annularis. Classification (NCBI taxonomy): domain Eukaryota; kingdom Metazoa; phylum Chordata; class Actinopteri; order Gobiiformes; family Gobiidae; genus Chaenogobius; species Chaenogobius annularis. Next base: position 43,794 of record BJKM01000301.1, on the reverse strand, counting down.
ACAAATCTCATTTTTGTAGCCGCGGCGTCACCACGTTTCCGCTGCCTACTTCTCAGACAGAGAAACCCATGCCTAATTGCTCCATTGAGACGTCAGAACCGCATTGTTGCTCCTGATAACACGCGTGGATGTGTACACAAGATGGAGTTCAAACTGTGGACAGCGAGAGCTGACGCGGGAGGTGGCGTAGAGCCTGTTACCTAAAGAGACGTGTTTAGTTTACAGGCAGATCAAAGCACAAGCAAGACGCACTACCAAGTCACAAGAGTGCAGTGAGGGGAGTTTGTTCTGTAAAGTGGGAGCGCCAAGAGACTGAGGACAGAGATGGAGAAGATGCAAGAAAGAAAAAGAAAAAAAGCTATGAAGAAAGTTACAGTAGCTTTTGGATTCAGCCACTTGTTGCCTAAAACATGGAGAACAGGTAAAATACTCCATCTACAGTACCGACCAAGATCTGGAGATGGTCTCGACTGCTCCTGACAGGTTTAGCCCCAGCGTCATTGAAGGATGGGTCAAATGCAATCCTCTCCTGTTCAATTTTATCACGACAAATACGTTGGAAAGGGAAGCTTATATGTCACATGCCTTTCCAGTCACAAACGGAGTGAAGAAGGTAAAGAAGCTGGGATCCAAAGACCGTAACAAAGCACTGAACCTCTGAACGCTTAACCCACAGCACTAATGATGGAGCCTTTTTTTCCCCCATTACATTTTAACCATGTCATAACATTGTTTCCTCATGAAATACATACCACTCTCCCTCTGAGCCTCAGTAAACACTCAGTTTAAAATTTTACAGAACTGTGACTTAATGGGTAGAAATCGTCATCTGTGCATTTTCTAAGTCCGTAAATCCTCGCCGGACAGAATGCATAATGTCTGTGCTACCCACAGAGAATTTGAATTTCACATTGTTGAAACTCCAGGTACTGTTTTCTTGTTTTATATATACTGTATTTATTATGTATAATGTATAAAAATAGAAAGAAAAAAAAAAACACTTAATATAAACGCATAACACATAAAATAAACGCAATAAAAGAGAACAAGAGACCAGAGACAAAGATCAAAATCAGTAGCGATCCAATGAAAAATAAAGTATATTTAAGGCATAAACAAATTACAAAAACTAAACGTCCCATTTAGTCCACAGTCCCACAAATTTTTCCCCATTCAATTCAAGTCTGAATGTAATTCTTTCCATATTGTGAATGTCCAATGTAATGTCTGGCCAGTCCTTGATTGTCAAATATTGTCCGCAAGGCCAGGTACTGTTTTCATTTGGGAATAACATTTACTGTGTTTAATTTTAGCCATACCAGTAATAAAAACACCCACAAATCTGAGCCGTGACCTCTGCACTGATCCAATGACGGGGTCTGGTCATTCTTGACTACGTGCCTTGATGTTGGATGCGTCCCGAAGCAGACAGTGCAGACAGCTGGCTTGTTAAAACTCTGGTGGGACAGTTAGCGCGAGCGTCGTCTAATCCTGCCCCCCCTCCCTGGTTTGTGACCCTCTAATCTCCACTCATCTGCCGCAGCCTGACCCTCAACCACTGAAGCCTCAAGCCGATTACAGTCAAGACTCCTCAAGCTCCGGACGTCACTGCTGCACCAAAACAATGGATGAGATACTGAGAGACTTTATACTGAGAGACTTTATTATCAAGATTATGGACAAATGAAAGTGCTGACTCTAGTTTAATAACATGTCTCAATGAAATGTAGCTACTACTGCATAAGCTTGGTAATTAAAGTAATGTAGTTGTGGGTTGGAGGGATCTGTCTGACTGTCTAGCACTGACCCAATTTAACCCCAACCAAATTAGCCAAGGAAAGGATTTTTTTAATGTAATTATCATTCCTCATTGCAGTGAGGAAAGCTGCAATGAGAATTACATTGCACTACAATCGGCAGTGTATCTTCATCTAAAGGCCAAAAATAACACTTTTGCAGGCAGCGAGATTAAAAACAAAAGCTGTTAGAGAGGATGGTTTGAAAGAAGCGGCAATTTGTATTAAAAACCAAAACCCCTCTTTATTAAACAGGAATGGGGGTCTGAGATACAACCTCCCCTTAGTCTACAATAGCTTCATAAGACCATGGTAGAAATCAAACAAATTACTTGACCGCATTGAGGTGGCCAGACCTCAATAAACCTAAACGTCCCAAGATGTAAGAGTGAAAGTGTCAGACTTTAGACTTTACAGCAGGTTTCAGGTATAACTCCTCCCCTTGGACAGGACCAATTTGAGCTCAGAAGAATATAAATGCTGCTGCTCAATCCATTTCTATCAGATTGAAAATGACTTTCAAATGATTTCTAAAACCTTTGGAAACGTCTTCAATTATGTATTTATTTGAACAGGAAGTGACGTACCAGGTGAAAAAATAGGTATGCTAAAACCGCGCTGGTTAGATGCTACCACAAAGGTACTACAGACAGACAAGATGGGGACAAACTGAAACACATTTTGACAGGTTCCGAACTTCAGTTTTGCCTTAAAAGTACTGTTCAAGCCGTAGATGCAGATGTGTCCGCGTGTAGAGGACTTGAATGTACTTGCGTGGGTGTGGCCTGTGGAAATAGGTCAAGACTGTTACTGATGTGATGTTTAGTGACGCGCTGAACCTCTTCTGTCAGTGCTTCATTTGGCTTTTACTACAACCATTATACACGACACGCCAATACCTTGTTTGGATACGTTTGATCAAAATGTTTTAAATAGTTATAGAGCTGCAATCAACTAATAGTGATTAATAATTGTGGTCATATTTTGATAATCCAAATCATTATCCAGACTAAACAGACTAACAATTTCTGATTCCAAATCGGATAGAAAAAAAAATACAAACCAAAATTTATCTTGACATTTTCCGGAAGCCAGTATCTTTTATAATCCTTTACAGTTTTGTTTATATTTCCGTTCATCCCGCTCACACACCTTCTCCTCATCAGCGCTAGAGACTAAATCCAGGTTATGCAAATGCTCACTAATAATCATCTTCATTATCAGTGCAACTAAATATAGAAAACATGCTGTAGGGTTCGATTATTATTATAAATTTAGCAAATCACCCAAATAACAAGTTGTGCATGTTGGTTTTGGCCTACAGTTTTGTTTGTATGAATCCAAACGCATCTGCATTGCGTTTATCTTTATAATGTAATACAAAACTACATTTACTCCTCTAACAGAGCTACACACAATCCACAGAAAAAAAGAAAAATTCTATTGGATACAAACAGCTACACAACCTCTACATGGTCTTAAAGTACAGTCTCTATTGTTCTCTCCCCACAGGCCCAAAAAGTGCAGTTATTATTGCACTCATCATGATCATTCTCTCCAAACGGCCTAAAAACATGGCACTCTTCCCTAAATGACCATGTGGTTACAATGGCCTCGTAATTGTGTAATTGTGTTTCTTTTGAGTCGTCATTGAAATGGACAGAGGAATAACTTACTATTTTATTGGTTCATAATGTATATCATATTAGCTCATATTGGTCGGACAAGATGTGGATCATTGGCTTGTCTTTGACCCTCTTCAAACATGTCTAGTAGAGAAAGTGGAAACACTTCTGTCATTTTGTGGGAACCTTGTACTTTGTGGGGACCAAAAAGCAGGTCTCCATGAGGCAAATCCTTCAAAATAGAACAATGGTTTAAGATTGAGATATGTACTTATTCAGGGTAAAGGTCAGGCAAGTCGTAATTATGGATAATGTCTGGCTCAGTCTCCAGGAAATGAAAGTCAGTCAGTGTAACGGCCTCATAAGACACTGTTTAGGACCTGTTTTGTGTGCGCGTTTGTTCTTACGACAGATCAGAGGCCATCGGGGGACGAGACTCGATGCGCCCGAGAGTCCGTGAAATGGAGTGTGAAAAGACCACGACACTGAAGCTGCAAGTATATCAGGCAGTGCAGTGAAACGCCGCCTTTTTTAATGTATGTTTTGACTCATTGCATTCGAAAAGTACAAAGTGGAGCATTTGTGTTTACACTTGGGGATGGACGACTGGAGATTAGCAAGCGGGTCTACGCCAGGTTTAAGGGCGAGTCAAAACATGAAGCTGTACTTTTATTTATGTAACCTCGAGGCGAATGAGACAGGAATATTACTCGGAAGAACTATTTTAAAAAGATTTGCAAAACGTTTAGTGTCTATAGATGCAGGAATGATCTTAAAAAGTGTCAGTAGACGGTTATTTCATGTAAAGAAACAAATGATAACAACTTCAAAACTAAAATATTACTGTTAAAGCTCAAGGTCTGGAAACTGCAAACTGAATTAAGTACAATACTTACTTTCTGTTCGTCTCCAGGGAGATGTTATTGCATTGACAGGAATTTGACACAATATGGCATTAAACTGATCTGTCTCCACGAAAACAAGCAAGTGGCACCACCAGTCCAAGTTACAGGTCACATCTGTGGAGAGGCGAGCCAGCTCACAGTAAGAATTTAGGTTTTTCAAAGTATATTTTTAGAACTATAAACACCTTTAATTGCTAAAATGCAAGTTTAATGCCATACTGTGAAACAATGTAAGTAAAGCAATGGAGGCAAGCTGGTCATGAACCTCTATCAGAAAAGTTACACAGTGCACCTTTAAATTATACCAATTACAAATTCACAACACTAGTTTCCACACTTGTCATACTGAACTACATTTTATTTTGTTCTTTGAGAACAAATTTGATATAATCACTGACTTTACTAATAGTTAACAGTCATCTAGACAGTTCTCAAATAAATGTGTTTTTATCACAAAGACATTATTAAAAATAAATGTAAAAAAAAAAAAAAAAAGACTAAATTATTTGTAATCCACAATACTGTTTAAATGCAACTATTCTGCCTAAAAGCCTTCACTCAGCACAGTTTTACCTTGAGGTGTTTAAAAATGCATTCTCTATCTCAATGTACAATAGAAATAGTAGTTTCACAAGACGACTACTAAAGTAATGGGTAGTCACAAAAAAATACTATATTAATTTGTTATTGCTTGTACCGTGTCTTTGCACTAGTTGGGATTATTTTCTGATTTTTCAGTAGAATTATGCCAATATAACATTTGAGTGGCAAATGAGTGGCAAATAACACACATTACAGAAACTAACTAACAATTGAAGGGTTTCGTTCACTCTTTATTTACTACTGGCCAAGTGTTTTTACTATGTAGTTCACTTAGAAAAGATTTGACTGGGATTATCCTGCTTTAGGTTTAACATTTCAGTGACCTATGCAGTTTCAATATTATCGTGATATTTTTCTGTAGCAATTCAAAATGTGAAATGATGACAGGCCTAGACCTAGACCTACATTTGGACTATTTTGTAATGGTCCCAAGTCATTTATTTCAGGCAATTTCTTCGTCATCTACAGCTGGAAATTCAACACATAAATAATAGGACTCTGTGTTCTTTATGTGCTTAAATTTGCCTTTTCATGTGAATATTTGTATTCTGACACTGGCCAACACTGAACTAGCAACAAATCAGAAAATGTAAAATACAAATTGGGGCAAAGAGAGCCAATTTGTGCACATTTGTATTGGCGATGTGCTTTTCCCGCTATAGTACGATCATTACAATTATACAGTTTTGACTCCAAGGCTCCGCCACCTACATCAAAGTTAAAACACTACAGTTGCACGGCCTGGGATTCCCTCATGTTTTCGCACTGCTCAAAGCCTGCAGCGGCTCTGAAATCGCTGTCCTTTCATCTTCTGTTGTGGCTAAAGACAAGGATTTTCTGGATCTGGGGAATGATGAAACAAGCGCGTATGCAAAGGATTTCTATAGAACCCAGTGTGTACAATGGTGTGTGTGTGTGTGTGTGTGTGTTTGGCGTATGTAGGGCGCGGGTGGGAGTGGGAGACGAGCGGGATTGGAAAAACCTGTGGAAATACAATATTGCTTGGTAAGAAAGACCCGGGAAATTACTTCAAGATGTAGAATTTGCAGATTTCCAATAGTGGCAGTAGGACAGTGTATATTTGTGGTAGAGATTTGGATTGGGTCACAGTGTATCGCAAAAAGTAAATATGGATATCGCAATATTGGCTAAAGTATATCAATACTGCAACAGACTAAATATAACACAATAACACCAAGGTCTTCCATCTGACAGAAATGTATAGTTTTTAAAAGAAAGTATGCTGAAAAGGGCAGATTTTTAGCCAGGATTTTTTTTATCAGTCAAAATCAGCCTTGATTTAGGCTCTGTTTTGTCATTTTGTTAGCTTTTCAACCGCTTTTGAATCACGGGACACAAAATATACCACGGCGCACCACCTACTGAAACATAACCAAACCAGACCTTAGGAGAATAATGTCAAGGTAGTGGCACACAATCGAATTCTTTAAATGGAAGCACAACTGTCCCACCCACTTCGAAGTTCGCTGCCATCATAAATATATTTCTCATTCGTTTTTGCCATTGCCAACATTTAGAAAAATGTTACTATTAAGAGTAAAAAGCCAAGAGGGAGGCTAAACAGATACGTATGTGGTAACTAATGTCCATAACATGGTTGTTTTCAGTAAAAAACGCACACTAAATGTTTTTAACTTAGTGGTTTACAAAGTTTCAAAAACAGATTTTAAATAAGTAAACACATTATTACACTCAAAAAGATATTAAAATATAGCTATTGCAGTTTCAGTACATACAAATATTGTAATAATTTGTGCAACCCTATTCAAAACTAAAACATTTGTATTTTTGCAGTATTAATAGTAAAAGCAGTACCAATAGTAAATGCAGAAGTAGCAATAGTAGTAAAAGTACAAGCAATAGGATTAGCAGTAGTAAAAGTATTTGTAGCGGCGTTAGTTGTGGTAAGTAATTGTATATAGAAATGGTAGTAAGACTTCTGGTCATGGTGGTGCATTGAGTAAGACGCACCTCACACCACTGCTGCAAAACTCGGTTTTAAAATCATCGTTTGACCCACCTAATCCCAAAGAAGGATGAGAGATGAGTAAACAAGGAGACACAAGTCTGGTAACGCCACAGGACCAAAACAATCAAAGCTGATGGCCCACGGTCCCATTGGAAAACAAGCTCAATGGAAAAATATTGACCTAATGTTGTGCTGGGGGTTCCTGTACATGCTTTACAGGCAGACATACGGTTGAGTTATTTGGAGGAAGTTAAGAATCCCTGGGTAAAATCTGTGTTTACAACATGGAAGGAGCTAATCAAAACATACAAACTAAACAAAGACGCTAAAATCTTAAACGGGTTGGCTTATGACGAAGATTTTGTACCAAATATAACTGACCTGAGATTCAAGGTCTGGATTGCAAAAGGTATAACAGTTTTTTTTTTTTTTTACCAGATTGTAAAAGATAATTAAATGAAAAGCTTTGAAATGTTGAAAGAATCCTTTGACTTGGAGAAACAGGACTTTTTACAAAATAAGAAGTTACTATGACCGAGGAATTAAACCGGGTAATGACCATTTTGGCCCTCTTATTGAGATGTTTATCAAGGCTTATAAATCTGAATTTTCAAGGGGAATAATATCTAAATTATACTATATTTTTGGACTGAAATCAAGGATGCAGTTTTTGACACTGCCATTCCACTCAATTTTGTTCATGTACTTATGTACATGGGCCTAAAATTTCCTGCCATGGACATAGTGGATACCTGTGGAATATTATTTTGGCAGAAAGAATATTCCACAGGTATATTCCCCCCGACGATCAAGGACTGGACTGACATAACAAATTTGTCCTTTTTTCAAAAAACAAATAAAAAGCGTTGGTCAAATTTGTCCTTTTTTCAAATTTGACCAACGTTTTTATATTTGTTTTTGTTTTTAATGGATGTTTTGCTCTCTGGTCATGTTATTTTGTTTTTGTGTTTTATTTAAAAAATAATAATAATAATTTGAAAAAATACATTTTTAAAAAAATAGTAAAAGTGAAGTACTGTACTTGAGTACATTTTACAGTTAATACTTTTCACCTTTACTTGACTACATTTGAGAGCAGTTATCTGGGTCAACTACTTCAAGATGTTTCCAAAAACCAGAGCAATGTAAACAGTGGAAGCAGAGGTTATTATACTGAGCCAACAGTGAGTTAGAAGGAAACATGATAAAATGACCTCAGAAGAGTGAGCAGGACCTAGAGTTACAAAAACATAAAAGGAACGAGGGGAAAGAGAAACCACGGTGTGAATACAAATGTTCTTTTGAATTACACTGAACCAGAGAGAGAGTCGTAACACGAGGTTACATCAGCTTCTACTGTCAGGAGGAATAAAAACCACCACATTACTGTACTACAATACAATAAACCTCTTGGCATTTGGTTGTGAGGCTTTGTTCGTTCATTTTTATATTTTTCATTATACTTTTTAATATCAATGTTGACAAAAAAATGAACAAAAACTTAACAAAAAAAGCACCTGACTTAAACAAAAAGCCATTATTTGTACTAAAATACTAAAATTAAATTAGTCAACAAAATGAGCATTCCACTGTGGTAAAAACAATGTCTGCATCAGGTTCTATGTTACACCTTGCAAGAAATTACTCACAGAGATGGTATTGGAAGTAAACAATGCAGTCTTTCTTCATCTAAAAAATAAAAAAAACTACTAAAATTGTCTAGCATCTTGGCCCTTTGAACACCTCCATGCCAAGCATTCTGGGGAACTAAATATCACCCAACAATTATTCTGGTGGTTGATCATTTTGCGGCAGTAACTCAGTCGGTGAGGTCCGATCGCAGCTTCTTCACGAGAATACGATCTGTGAACACTGGTGTGTGAATGTGTGAGGTAATGGATGAGAGGTTTCTTGGTATAAATGGCTTTGAGTAACTTGAAAGGTAGAAAAGCGCAACAGAAATATAACCATTTACTTTGGTAATCGATAAATTGTTGTTTGGATCTCGAAAGGCCCGTGAATGTGAGATTTTCACAAAATTTGACCAGATTAAGCTAAAGTGATGTCGGTTGAGAGTTTCTCTAAACACGTGGCATGTTTTTGATTCTGTGTAGTTCAGAAAACGATTAATCAACTATAAAACTATTATTTCTAACAATTGTTCAGTGGCGATAAATTGACTAACTGGTTTCAGCCCTAGTCAAGATAAAATAATCCTAGTCTTAGTCAATTTATTCAGACAGTACCAAAAAAAAAGTCTAGATGAATTAAACTATTGAGAAATGTACAGTACTCTTCATCAACTGCAAAACTGACACTGAAATATCACTTGACATTATGCTGCAATTTCATATTTTTTCCTCGTTTTCAGAAAATAAAATTTTATTCTATTTCTCCAAATACGTGAATATCCCTGTGCGCTCAGCCGGTCAGGGGCACGGGTCACCACCAGGACAAGCACCACGGGACCAGCAGAGAGGAGCCAGCGAAGTGGGCACCCATGCTGCATTAATGAGCGACAACGGCCCAACCTGGCAACCCGAGCACGCCACATCTACAGGGCCCTGGAAGGTCTTCAAAGGCGTCCCTGGCTCGTTCGCCGGAGGGGACGCTAATTCCATCTGACAAGACGCTCACCTCGCTCTGTGACACGCGAGCTTTTTCATGTGAAAAGAGGAGCCACACTGAGAGCAAAGCAAAAGGGAGGAATAAAAAATATAGGTAAGAGATATTGAGATACGTAGTCTGTGGGGCAAAACAAAACAAACAAAAAAAACACACAAAAGAGAGCCGTAGTCATGAAACTTTGATGATGAGGATAGTGGTTGATGGAATGGACGCCGATGTTTCAAAGTAGAAGTAAATAAAGAAAATAAAACAACCAACTGAGAGTAACGGATCTAAGCAAGAACTATTTGCTACTGGATAAGAATATGCCCAAAATAGAAATATCTGCTGTACTAAGGCTGCACAAAATATTTTAAATAAAAATCACAACAAAATTGAGTTAGAGCAAATCGTAAAAGCTACAATTATTCAGATACTAGAATGTTCTCTGCAAAAAAACTAATGTGTATTTTTTACCTCACCTTAAGTTGAAGAGATGCATTTTATACATTTTTATTTTATTAGACATATTTTATATTTTTATAAATAAAAACATAAAACCTCTTCTCTCAGCACATGGCAAGTTTTTGAGTCTTTATCAGTCAGAAAACTATTTGATTACTTCATTATTAGTTGACAATTAACCCAAAAATCGATTAGTTTTGCTCAAACCTTTTCAGTTCAATCCCAGAGTTTGGCTTTAAGATTGACAATCTCAATTGAGACGAGCAGGTGACAACTCCAGGTTTAGTTACAGGTCAGATCTGCGGAGAGGTGACCACACTGTCTTTGCAGTAAAATTACATGAGTGAATAAATGTAAGACCAGATTAATATAGGAATGTCATGATTTCAAATTTCAGTGCAAGGATTATTGTGAAAATAAACGTTGCAATTTAATGATTGTGCACAATGATTAACATCACAACCAAAAACCATGAAAAAAATAAAAGTCCTTCTTGATTTCGTAACACATATGTGACCTGCTTTATGAAATCAAAAACTTTCTGATGCTAATTAAATAACAAAAAAAGATATAAACAGCAAGATAAAAAATAACTTTACATTTAAGTTTGCTCTAAAATCTTTTTTTTTTTTTCTTTAATTGAACTTAAGACATATTTTAGCTGGAAATTGGTCGCTTTTCTCGTCTTTTTTTTTTTTTTTTTTTTTTTAAGAAAAGAAAAATTTTTTTCAGTCTTTACGATTAAATTTTGACCTAAATAATCATGATTAGCAATTAACCTAATAATCTTGTCATCCCTAATTCCACATTTTGGATCATTCAAAGCAAAAAAAAAACAAAAACATCACGCCAGAAAAAATACACAGTAGTGCACTTTTAAAATGTCAAAGGTCAACTGATACCAAAGCCAGTTCCGCCCGCCTCTGCAATCAAATACAACCGTTTGTGATTAAAAAAAACAAAACCTGTTGACATTAAATAAACATTTGATATTGCCGTACTAGCATCTTGTAAACAATGATAAAACGGTTTGTTATCCTTTTAGCAGGAAGCCACGTTGCACTTAATCACCACTTGACAGTCCGGCGTGATTTAAACCTTTTAAATCAGAGCCCAGGAGGCGCCGTCTGGGTCAAAACAGGAACACGAACAACTCGCCCTGAGCGCCTCTGAGACGGGCGGGTGCTAAAGAGGAGGCAGGTGATTGGCTGAAGGAAAAACGTGGACCTTGAGCAAAATCGAGACACAGAAGGAGACGGTAAAGACAGCGATAAGCGCAAGCAGGTGTGAAAAAGGCATTATTTACCATTTAATTTGTTGTTAGGGATGTCAAGATGATTCGGTTATTATTATTAAGGTCACAATATAATCCAAAGAACTAGAAAATAATAACCGTCACAATTTTAGAAACAAATTTAAGTATTTTTTGTTTAATATACAGCCCAAAAATACATCTAAATGTAAGAATTTTATTTGATCAGGTTTAACAATTTCTTTCAGAAAGTTTAATTTCATAAAGCTGGTCACAAACTTGAGAAACAGTAACATGTTAGAGCATGAGAATGAAAGTAAATTAAAGATTTCACTGTTGTTTGGTCACAGGCTCAATAATCGGGAATAATTGTTAAATCGTGATGTTTTTTCCCCAGAATAATATTACATTTTGATATTGTGATATCCCCATTTGTTTGAATGCTGCAATACAGTTTAACAAGTCAATGTGAATGGAAAATAAAATGGAAAATAATCATTACAAATGTGTGAGAGCCACAGTTGCATCAAAATAATATAACTTCAAGGTTCACTTTTTAACTTTTCTGTGCAACAACTGTAATCGATTAAATGTGTGATGTGTTTAATGCCATGCTTGGGAACATTCCAGGCAAAGCAAACATCTCCATGGATATAAGCAGGTCCACATTTAATAACAGGAACCACACTAGCTAAGATACAGATATTTCAGATGAATAATTAGAACCGATGCCAAGGAAATGAACAATTTAAAATAATATATGATCTATTGAATGGTGAAAACTACTGTGCCCCTTTGTTTGTCAGTCTAAATGAATTTTCCTTTATGTATGAAACAGATGGACTCTGATTGACTATCAGTGCCTTTTTAATCCAATTAGTCCATCATTACCGGATTATTTTAGAGTGTAATTACATCCACAGAAGTCATTTATGTTGCCCTGTGTTCTGCTGGGACCCTTTAATGTACAAAGGCTTTATCGAATTGGGTCTCGTGTCCCCCCATTGATCGCTCCGTCTGACATTCCCATGTTAGGCAACTGAGCTCAATAGTGAACGTGATCCACCAGTTTGTTTCTTAGGTTTGAAAGGTTTCAAGTGGCTAACCAGTTTATGTGGTTACTATGAGCACGAGACACATAGTTTGATATATAATCTATTTCTGAAGCCACAGAGTGAAAAATTATAGGTTTTCAATATTTTTGGACAAAAAATAATCACGTCATTAAGCATAGCTGGTTAGCCTTCGCCGCACCCTTAAACTCTTAAAGAAAAAATCTTTCATATAGACTTTCAACTATTCAAGGAAAATGTACTTCTGGACCCTCAGAGGGCTTCGAAGTGGCAAGACTGAGAGAGAGCTTCATTATTTCTGTGACAATTCCATTGTAAACAAATGTCCTGCCTTATAAAGTCTGTTAACCATAGTTATAACTTGTCTAAAACTAACCTGAGTTTATGTAATCCCTGCAAATGTGTTTAACAGGCTTCTTGTATTAGATTTCAAATTCATATCCCCGTCTTTTCTGACATATTAATGCCCTTTGACATTAGCAAATATGTACAGTGAAATGACTCTTACTATAAATACTTATTTTAGGCTGCGTTTGCTTGAAAAACCCACATTTAAAAAATTGGACTAAATCCTAAACTAAATCTGGATTAAACTACGACTAAACCAGTATTACAACAGGACAAAACCAATTTTAAACATTAAATCTATCATTTAGGACTAAACCGTGACCAAACCAGGAACAAACCAGGGCTAAACCAAGCCCAACAAGGACATCAACAGGACAAAACCATATTAGGACTAAACTGGAATCAAGACAAGACCAAACCAGGACTAAACCAGGATCAAGCCATCCATATAAAATTGGAATCAGCAGCACCAAACCAGAGAACCAAAACTAAACTAAACCAGGACTAAACCGGGACAGTTGCAAGTACCCAACACACTGGTTGGACTAAACCAAGTGACACACACATAATGTGTGGACAACCGTAGATATGCCACGGCGGATATGAATCTAGAGAGTTGAATTAAAAGCTAACTCAACAAGGAGACAAATGCAGGATTAAGACAGGATGGTAGTGAGAGACGCAGCCTTCAGCGAGCACCAGCATGGCACGTACTGCAGACGCCTATAGGGGACCTGCTGCGGACTAACCCAGTGGACAGGCGCAAAGCCGTAAACTGAAGATAAAATTCGAACACTCGCCTCGCTCGCGCAGATACTAGTATAAAGTGAGAAAGTCAGCACACCAAATCCTAAACTAACCAGAACTAAACCAGGACTCCATCCCTTAACCGACCTCAGCGCACACAGTCAGTCATACACTGCACTCTGGGCCCGGTGTGTGGCGCAGGAGGCATGCTCTTGCCCGTGTGTGCGCAGGAGGCACTGGGAGTGTGTCAGTGATTACGCACATATGGCTGGCTGGGATTTAGTGCTGACACGACGCCCCGCTGCAGATGGGGCGTGACAACAGATAAACTTGTTTTTGTTCAAACATTGCGGCAAAGAAGTTACAGTCGCTGATCACTTAGAAGCCCAGTGCCCCGCGACCTTAATCTTTTTATTAGGCCATAAGGAAGGTAATCTGGTGGACAGTCTGCTTAATGCCATAAAAATCAAAGCATGTTTTGAGCACGTTTGATTAGCCCCCCATGTGTTAAGAAGAAGACAAAAGCAAAAAGGATTACGAAATGTTGTGAGAAAGGTATTATTAAACTGACATGTTCCCAAACCACATCTATCATCTAACCTGAAGAAAATAAAAGCTAAAAGTTAGGCAAGTGCACTTAATAAACTTTTTATCAAAATTAAAACTCAAACTGTTAATCTGTTTTAATCTACATCAGTCAATACAGAATAAGCATGTGGTTCAAAAAGTTCACATTTCTGAGAAATACATTTGCATTACTTTGTTGATTTTAAATTGAAGACAAATAATTATTCGGAAAAACATGTGCAAATGTTTGAAGTTATTAACTTTATTTGAACAAACAGTTTGCAGAGGAATCTGATTGGTAAACTCCTGCTGAAAATGTATATGAATGTTCATTTCTTTAAATAACCAGGACTGTGCAGCGTGATCTGTCTGAGAGTTTCTTATCGCGAGCAGACCCTCTGTGGTACTTACAGCCCTTGACACTGGAGTTCAAAAGGTCAAGACTCGTGCTTGATTTAGGGGAACATCCGACATTCCTCTGGCTCGGTGAAGCACGGATTCAGATGGTGCCAAGCAGCGCAGTGCACGGCCGTCAAATTATATAATATATGATATTTTCTCCTGTTCGCAGCTCTATTACACTTGCATCAATAAAGTCTTCTCCCTCAAATCAGATAGACGGACTGAGAAAGACAAATTCACCCGCATTTTCCAGTCACAGAATGTTTGGCCAGGTTGTGGAGGGAAGGGCATCTGGCGAAAAGGACAATGCAACTTGTTCAATCCATGCTGAATGAACTAAAAAGGCATGAACACCTGAAACAAACAAAGAAGTCGCTAAAGGTGCACTATGCCACCGCTTTTCTCTATGGAGGTTAAGCAAGAGACTCCAACTTACAGGTGTAGAAAATGTTTAATGCCCTGCTGTGAAACATTTAGGGCAAAGAATTATCATCTGCCGGATCCACCACCAGAAAAGTTATACAAGCGCAACTTCAATTCAACTCACAAAGACGTGAATAACATTGTTTGGTTTTTGTATACAAAAAGAAATGTCCTTTTATTGAACATCACTCTGGCAATGTTCAAATCTAATAACAGTTTTGTTTAGCTGTGCATACGACTGAAAGGATTTTGTGTTTTCCGTCTTGTCTTTGTGATTTTAATGCATTTTTTTCCCTGTTGTGTGAAGCACTTTGAATTGCCTTGCGTACGAATTGTGCTCTACAAATAAACTTGCCTTGCCACTTTTAAAGCAACACCACACTACACACTAGAGCACAGCTGCTTCTTTTATACTTCCACACACAGAGAACTGAGAGTGCTTTTTAACTATTACTGACACTTACTCAGCTTCCATTTTAAATTCCTTTTAAGTTCCATTTTAATTGCTCATTGTGATTGTTTTAATTGAAAATATCTTTTACTGATTCATTATTTTTCATATCTTAGCCCTGTCATTGTAACGTCTTTGTATGTAGAGAAAAGAGAATAAATAACTGTTGCACATTTATTATACTGCATAAACTATTCAGCATCAAAGAATAGTAATCAGCAGTAAAAACAAGTATTACGCCATCATCGTAAAACGTGCCGATCTGAATCAAAGCTTGACCTCGCCGTGCAATAAAGGCATTTGTGAAATCCTGACGATGCCTCTCATCTCATCATAGACAGTAGAAGCACAAGACGACGCAGCCCAAAAGACAAACAAACAAACAAACATGTGGATTTGATCAGTCGGACCCAAACGTCGCGGTGCCCACAACAGGCTTTGCTCAAGAGGCTTAAAAGAGCTTCACCTCACACAACCCACAGCCCGCAATGTCAACAAAGACCAGATAGGGGGCCCAGCGCCACAGGACCGCCCTTCATTTTAACCCCATGCCTTTGCGGTAACCAGAGCGACACCACACATATCCCATGGCAACCTCTCATTGACATAAATTTGCATAGTTCCCCTCAATTGACGGCACTGCTGAGTTGGCAAAGGCGGCGGGCTTATGTAAGAGGCGTCCAGCAGCATTTCTGCACTAACTATAGAGCAGAGTGTAAGTATAACCCTGCAAACCTTTTTTTTTTCTTTTTTTTTTTTTTAACTTTCTGAATGATGCCAAATGCGCGCAGCTTTGAGATGTGCGAACGCGGGACGCTTCCAATATCATAAAAGACAGAAAATCCCCTCTTTTTCCAGTTACATCATCGGGTCCGTTTACAAGAATGACAAAAAGCAGGGAGTTAATTCAAATGCAAATGTTGTGGGGGTTTTTAAACAGGGGGGGGGGGAACCCAGAAGATGGCATGAATCGACTTGTGGCTCTGAGTTTAATCTGAAAGCTGACAAACATTGGCTGCGGTTTTGGTACGTCTAAGCCTGACAATATCTCCACACGTGCATGAACTTGTGCAATTCCCGAGATTTCAAATGTACTTAAGGGTTGTCAGCCGGAGTGGGCCTCTCCCAAAGACTCCACAATGTAACTTAATGCTGATTTATGTGGATTTGGTGGAGGTATTCCTTGAGCAAACACAACTGTACACAGTATTCCAATCATTCCATTAACGGCAGTAATATAAGGCTGCGTGGTTTAACTAAGAAGACACAATAATTACACTTTCAAGCAGGTAAAAAGTTTCCAGTCTTGTGTAATCTAAACAGCAATGAGTCTCTTTAAAGTTAAAGAGCTTAGTGAAAACTTATTTTTAGATGCTTTTGTTTTGTTCGTTAGGTCTAATGTGTAATAAAAACTAACAAGCAAAATTAGCTATAGCACAACTAGCTTTTGCTGCCAACTTCGAAGGACAGTGTTGAGTGCATTATTGAATCATGGAAGAGGGTAATAAAGGGTTATTCCGCTCCTTTAGTTATATTTTAGTATAGTATTAAAAAAAAATTGAGATTTAGTTGTTTCAAATGAGCTAAAACATGTGGTTTGGAGCAGAGTTCAGACTTAGAAGGAATAATGTTTTGGTGCGTAAAATAAGGAATATTAAAAGTCTGTCTTGTTTATGCCCATGAAATTAAAACTGAAAGCAAGATAAACGTGTTTTTAATCAGAAAAAAATATACTGAATCGAAAAAACGTGACTGAAAGAATGAGTGAATAAGCAAGTGAAAAAAATAAAACTAACATCTATATATCTAGATAGATGGATAGTTCAGTTCAAATAATATTCTGTCAAAACAGTATTTAGTTCAATTACTATTTACTTTATTGTGGTAAATTTGCAGATTCCAAATTTAAACCCGTGATAATGATGTTTCCTTTTCATCCATTCACAGTATTGCTTTCCTATGGATGAAAAAAGTAATCATAATTTCAATTTGTGTGCCGTCTTCACCCGCTGTACTTGCTCGAAAGTGATAATTGCACAGCCCTCAGATAAAAACGTACCCTGCAAAAGGCCTGTAATTGCCTCGCAGACAAAGGCCTTACGTAAGAGCTGTTCACGGAGCGTTTATCACATCCTCGAACGAGAGCTTCGACTTGCTCCGACAGGGCTGAGATGTGCCGAGGGCAATGACAACGCCGTGATCATCCACCATAGACTATCAAATGCAGGAGTCGTCGACCTACAGGAGGACGGTATTGTGTAAGAGGCCGTGATAAACATTAGAAAAGGTCAGCGGCGGCTCAGAGCAAGTTTAGACGGGGCGATATCAAATGTTAGTGTTGCGATTATTGTGAGGAAAAAACATCGCGATTTAACGATTATTCATCAGTATTGAGACCAAACAACAGTAAAATCTTTCATTTTCCTTCTCATGGTCGAAGTCTGTGTTAACATGTCATGGTCGAAGCCTGCTTTACAAAATTGAATGCTCTGAAAAACCAGATAAAGTTAAATGTGACAAAAACGGACAGATTAAACAAAAAGTTCTATTTTTGGGCCATATATTGAACAAGAAATACTTAAATTTGCTTCTAAAATGGTCACGATTATTATTTTTTGGTTCTTACGATTATATTGTGACCTGAATGATCACAATTATCAATTAACCTAATAATCTTGACATCCCTAGTGGAGACTTTACTCACTAGTCACTGCCATAGTAACCATGATCACACTGATTAAAAGTCTAATTTATGTCCATGCCAACAAGCATGAAAGCACATGTATTGTATTGTATTGTATATATATATAATTTTTTTTTAAAGAAAATCTAATTGTGATCGATCAATACGAATGGAAAAGAAAAATAATAATCTACCACATTGCTCAGCCCATATGAGATTTAAAGTGTTGTAACACTTTAAGTCACCTGAAACAAAGCAATGCGGAAAGGAGAATACAATCAACAATATTACATGTTTTATATTACAATATCATAAAAGTTTGTTACTTCCAGAAATGGACAAATAAGTGTTTATCAATATGTTACATGCAAGAGATCAAACAAATTGTAATTATTTGGCTCTCACAGGCTTAAAAATATCTTAAATGTAATTCAAATGCTTAAAAATAATAAACAGTATACTTAAAATGTGATATTTTATGACATGTGCAGCATTCACGTTACTTTTAGGCCGGTGTTTTGCTTTATACAATACATTTTATTTATGAAAATACAACTCTGCGCATGTTTTTGATGAGAGAACTTATTGGTTAAAAGCTCCAATGTTGCCCAGTGAGGTAAAGTACAAAAGTGACCAAACATATTTGATTCCCATTAATCTGCCGAACAGACATCCATAATGCAAAGCTATCTTTAACACAGCTGATAAAATAGAATGATTAAAGCCCAATGCGCTGCCAGTTCGTTCACAGTATAAATGAATCATGGCCTGAATGAATTAGAAGAACCAACTCCTACATAAAATCTAATTAGCACATTCCACACCAGAGAACACAACGAGCTGCCTCTGGACTGTTTATGCACAGTTCTGAAGGATACTTTCAATTTTCTGTTTAAACGCCACATTTTTGAAACCACTGTGCAAAAATGACTGACCTTGCAGTGTGGACATTGTAAAATATTGTAAATTGTTTAGAAAATAGTAAAAATAGTAGACTCTAGCACAATAAATGCACATTAAATTACAAGCGTTACCCACAAATCTTCTCTCAAACTATATCCACAAGCATAAATTATTCTCTTTTCTTCCATTTTTCTTTTGACAGCGACACATTTACAGGTAAAGTGGGAATATTTTCTAGACTATCTATAGCCAGCCACATGAAATCTCCTTACAAGACGCAGGAGCAGCAAAACATTTTAATCTTAATCTTCCACTAAGTGTCTGCGGCTGCGGCTTGTGTTGTGCGTCTGAGCCAATGGCACGAAGCCAAACTGTGCACGCCCATACATACATACATACCTACATACATACATGCATGCATGCACGAACACTCAGGAATCCGTAAGTCTTAGAACATTATTGACTTAGCTTCCTTTAAACAGCCTGCAGAGCTTTATGGTTGTAGTTTAAATCAGTTTTTTGGGGAGGAAATGTTTACAGTGCACTTCTGGAACATGTCCAGGAGCGTTAACGTTGAAAAGACTCAATTGCGTCACTCTCCACTTAGTTTGGCTGACACTTCCCAGCTTCAACTCTGTTATCAGGGAGACTTATCGATATTAAAGAGGAATATAAATAAATAAATAAAAAGATGCTCATTGCTGTGGTTATTCCAAACAAAAATACATAACAAAAAACATCAAGTCAACTGGACAACAAGGTTAAATATCATATCACTCTGGGAAATAAATATATATGTATTCATAGGTTTCAGCTTTCTGTTATAGGCAATATTTTGAGGACTTTTCCCATTCAAAAGACATCATATTTAGCTTTAACGTTATAATTGCTATAGCAATGGTTTCTCATCATCCTGAAACCTGTGCTCGTCATATACATTTCTAAAATATTTGCAATACAGGCCTCTACTCTGACAATGTTCAAATCTAAGCCAAACACAGTTTTGTTTAGCTGTGCATATGACTGAAAGGATTTTCTTTGCACTTTGTCGTAAACCGTTTTGTGATTTCTGTCATGTCTTTGTGATTTTAATGCGTTTTTTCCTGTTGTGTGAAGCTCTTTGAATTGCCTTGTGTTCGACTTGTGCTCTAAGGATAAACTTGCCTCTTTTCTTTGGGTTATTATGACACTCCTTGGTTCTTTTGTATATAATTTGTTTTGTGTCTGTTTGGTAAATAGTTTTTTTATGTTGAGTGATGCTGCAAAACCAATTTCCCCTAGTTGGACAAAGAAGATACCGTGAATCTTGAATTTGCCACCAAAAAAAACCTCAACTATTACTCAAAGATCCAGCAGAGAAAGGCAATCATTGCCTCATTTGCTAATTGCGACGAGACAAATGGCATGTTTTAAATAAGAGGCAACAAATGTTATTTTTTATTGCAAAAGACAAGACATGACCAATACATTAAATGATAAGTATTGTGTTGTTTTTGTAACATTGAGTCCCATTTAGAACAACTGTACCTGTGCTTAAACTTAAAAAGGACAGTAAACGTGTTGAACAACCAAAGACGTGCATCGTAAATCTAACTTTCCTTTCTGAAAAAAATGGTCGTGTTGATTGGCTTTAGAGCTCTGGATTTCAAAGCTATAATTCCGAATCATCTCATAAAACTAAACGGGGGGAAAAGCAATACATGCAAGAGTCCTTGGGCAACAACGTCTGCCCTGACAAGTCCATAGAGGCTCTGATATGGTTTACCACGAGTGTCGCCCGTTGCCTGTAGTGTAGATATTTGTTTAACTCTTCCTTCAGCCCTTGTTCTTACAGAGATGCCAAACATTCCCCAAAAAATGTCTCGTCTTGTTTAATCATTTTGAGTCTACAGGAACACAGTGTCTCTCAAAAAGATTAGAATCAAGACGGTTTTGAAGCCGGATCAGACCGAAAACTATCTAGTAATGACTTTATGTAACTGCTGGTGCATAGCCATGAAAACTAATGGAAATGTGCATGGTTGTCTGGTAAGCCTGTGCAATTGATCACATTTTAAATCGAGATTCAGTAAATTCTAATAATCGGTGATCAGCTTTGGTCATTTTAACAGCGGTCCACAGCCTCTGCCAGCAAAAGGATGCATTTGAGAGTAGAATTCAGGCTTTGGAGGGAGAAATGTCACCGTTTTTGGGTCAAATGGCTATGTCTGACTAAAAATCTGTAGGTTTATGTTTAAGGAATTGATATTGAATTTATAGTTAACCGATTATTCATAACTAATCGACTATTGAGATAACTGTCAACACATTTATGAATCAAATATTTGTTATATGAACTCCAAAACATGCAATGTGTTCAGACAAAAAACTATTTCCTCTGTACATTTACTCCATCAGGACGTCCTCCAGCTTCATCTGGGGCAAGTGAGTAAAAATCAAAACTATATTCACGCGCGTTTCACATTCTAAAATAACTACTAACTAACTAGTCACTAAACTAATCGATTAGCAAACTAATTGAAAACCATTCATATTTGTTTGAATGTTTGTGTGACAATATATAAACTGAATGGAAAATCGGGATTGATTCATATGAGTGAAAACATATAGTCCTCACTCGTTTCAGCTCAGCAGAGATGACAAACTACGGCTGCTTCACCGCACACTAGCGCGCGTGGTTTTGTTCTGATGCGCTACGTTAAAATAAAAGTTAAAACTACCGGAGCGCCAATGTGTTCATTTGCGCTGCGGAGAACAAATAACAAGTGAGCAACGTCTGAAAGTCAAATGCTCCACATATGAAAGAGATTGTTTTTCTGTGTTCAACAAAAGTGTGGTTGTATGTACCGTATTTTGCGGGCTATAAGCGCTACTCTGTTTGATCAGATTGTTTATTCCGATTTGCGCTATAGCCGGCTGTTTTCAGATTTATTAAGGCCCCTGCGCACCTTTGCGCGGGGTTTTTCTGCTGGGTTTTTTCTTTCACGCTAGGCGGACTAACCGGAATTAGAATCAAAACTAACATAAAAGTTAAGCAAAGAAAGCAGATGTTGCTCTTTTTTTTACAGCTAGCAAAAAACACGGACAGACAAATTACCAAACTAATAAATTTTTTCATTCTTGCCGCATCCATTATGAACCCATAACTGCCGCAAGCCGGCTTTAACGAGATTCGTACGAAGCAAGTTTTAAGCTGGAAGCCTATCTAATCCTTCTAGAAGCCGCCGGCTGCTCACGCACAGCTTAACATCAAATGAATGTACGTGACAGCTAGGGACGCGGACGAGCCATGCATGCAAATATAAGGAAAGAGTATCTGCGCCATACAAAATCAGGCGCCTATGTATTTTTTATTATCGATGTTTTTTAAAGATAGAGCAAATGCGGTTATATAGAGGGAGCGGGCTAAGGTCTCAAAAATACGGTAGTTAGGATATGTCCGCTTTTATTAGCAATTTTCTCTGCAAAGTTTTGGCGCTAATCCTAAATTACTTGATGACGCCGGAACGTCCATCAGCCCCGCTCGCAACAATCCGGTTCTTTTAGCTGCATGTAAACTGGGACAGAGACCGGTCTGGCAGGTTTTTGAGCAAAAGACATATTGAGTTCGGTTGATTAGCGCAGTCCCGACAAAATGGAGTGTACGTAACGGGGAAAACAGGGGAACATGGTTTCTAATAACTCATGGTTTCTAATAATACAGTGTTAGCCTTTCAAAAGGCCACTTTCCTGTAAGCACTGGTTTGTTTATGTACAGTAAATGCCATCTTTGCGTCATAAAGACTGAAACGTGGCTTGTAACTGGACCATTGGGGTGTCAGGAGAGGTCTCGTATAATCAAATTAAGAGCTTGATGACTTCCATTAGCTTCTTACTATGTGCTGGTGCAGCTGTGGGCCAAACCATCTGGACAACAGAACTACTACAGCCTGGTTAATGCATATTTGTTCTTCTTGTAGGTTTGTGTGAGTATGTTATCCCTCGCTAATAAACCTAATGGCCACAGAGTCAGAGCTGCGAGCTTTGGTACTATTAAAATTTACAGCAGCAGTGGTAAGTTATGGAATTGGTGTTCGGATGATAAAACCGCTCACAGTGTTTCATGGCCTATAAAAAGGTTGCTATTCTACATACGAGTCGCTGAGTCTGAAAGGAAGATCAATCACGGCGTCATCTGAAATGTGAGTTTAAACGGTGTTCAACGTGTGGCAGTGCACTTGTAAACGCAAGGGTTTTAATAAAAGAATGAACAAGATGACCAGTATATAAAAAGATCAGGATTTGAACAATATACATATTTCCACCAAAATATTATTTGCTTGAATTGATTGAATATGGAACATTAGATCTACAATGCATGTTTTGGTCAGTTAATTTCAGGTAAATGCGCAGATGAATAGCAGCGTTGTTCTAGTAACCATGGCTACGTTCACACTGCAGGGTGTGAGGCACAATTCGGATTTTTGTTTAAATTATATTTTTTCATGTGGTTGTTCACATTACAACTGCGTTTTTGTCTTGTGTGAATGGAATGCACGCAGATGTGGCCCGCATGCGCACAAAAAGAACGCGACGTCACACTGACATCGCAATCCGTTTACACAAAAGTAAAAAATGCACCTTACCCCGCTGTGTGTGTGCCGCATTTATTGATGTCCTCAGTTTCTTTTGCAGCCTGGAGCGCTTAATCCCTTGCTTGGCCAACTCCTCCACAATCTCCTCAAATATCGCCCAATTACGGTACGAACTTTCACAAACGTATTCCTTCTTCCACTGACTGTTTTCGGCTCCTTCATCTGCCGTTTCTCTCCCCATTTGACTCAGAATTGTGACATTTATCCCAGAAACGTTACCTATTGATGACGTCACATTCTAAATAGTGTGGATACATATCGGATTTATTTCCACATACGTAAGTGGCCAGGGTCAGATTTTTTTTTTTTTAAAATAATCGTGTGTGCGCTGTTCAACTGTCCTGAAAAAATCTGATACAGGTCACATATGCATAAAAAAATAATCAGAATTGACCTGCAGTGTGAAAGTGGCCCTGTGTCTAGTTCATAACTGCTTCTGGTGCGTTCATGGCCCTCGAGTACTCAGGTTTCAGAGATGAGAAGTCTGTGTTGGTTTGTTTTTGAAACAACATTTATTAGAGCTAACAGTAAGACTGCTAAATTTGTAGTTATCTTACAAAAAGATACTATTATTTTACAGGGGTAATTAATTCAATAGCAGTCCTGGGTTTTTCTTTCCCAAAACTGTTGCAATTATGGAGACGGACAACTGACAGTAAACCCTTAAATGTGGTCACTATTGAGAGAAAGAGCTGAAATGATAAAAGATAAAATGAACAAATCAGCCCTGATTTTTTGTCCGTCTCCACACAGCAGGTCACGTCAAGTGTGGATGTCTGTCATCAACTTTCGATCTGATATTATTGTCCTGACTTGTCGCAAACCTTTGTATTTTTCAACTCAGGAAAACGATTTCCGAGCTCCCGAGGACCAACATGAAAGCAGCATTTGGTGCATTGAATTGATTCCCCATGTACACGTTATTAAGAACTGAAGAAATTAATTAATTTAGCCCACACATGAGTCAATCACCAATTAAGTGGTGAAGGGGTAAAAGTGTGTGTTTCCATTGTAGAAAAAGGATTCATTTGTGGTCATCTGGACTCTGTTTTAGAAAAAATGAAATGTTTCGACTCTCATTCAAGAGTCATTCCTCAATCAGTGAAACAAGTCTGAGAACCTCCTGTTTATATCCTACTCTGTGAAAGCCCTGCCCACAGGGCGGGACCTCCTGATAATGGCACATTGAAACTTAACTGGATGGGCCTATTGTTCTATTGTTCCCTGGCGTTAGGCTGCCTCACCTTGAGTGCCTTGTTTAGCATACCGAATGCCTCGGGCGTCTCCAGGGTTTTCAGCAGACCATTATAAACAACTGGAAGGTTGAATCTTAAACCTCCATTACGATTTAATGAAGGATTCTCTTTTTTAACAAAGATGGCCCTCTAACTCCTCTTTCAAACCTCATCTTCTCCCTGCTCCAGAATCTCCACCTCACCTGTCTTCAATAGAGTGGTTTGTGGCTTTGAGATGAAGATGAACAGCGCTCTGGGGTCCTGAACTGCATATGTCTTCTGTGTTGATAAAAGCCTCTTGTGAAGTGGCTGTTTAGTCTCACCTATGTACCGCTCTTTAACAACTTTCTTCACTGCATTGGATAGAATACACTACATTGCTCTTTTTTTGTGTAGGCTCTTGTCCTTAGGCTGAACCAGTTTTTGTCTTAACGTGTTGCCTGGTTTTGAAATAAACAGGGACTTTCGTGGTTGTTCTAAAAATTCTTCACAGAGTAGATTGATATAAACAGTGAGTTTTCTCAAGCTTGTTTTCACTGATTGAGAATGAACTCTTGGATGAGAGTCGAAACGTTTTCGTTTTTTCTAAAACAGAGTCCAGATGACTACAACTGAATTTTTTTTCTACCCTTTCAATTACTACAATTTTAACATGAATATTTCTTTTCCAGTTCAGTGGGACAGATCTATCTTTAGCGTGTGCTGCCGTTAGGGTCAGACAGACCGTGGCCTCTTTTGTCCACAGGAGCAGCTGCCCACAGAAGCTGCAGTGTCAGCTCACATTAGACTGAGAGCCACAGAGGCTCAGAGCAGGTGGGCCGAAACGGCAGATACTAAAGTCAAGGGTTTCAGCTTCCTCTTTAATAAAAGGCACATTCAAATGATAACAAATATTTTATTGTATTTTGTGGTAGGAATAGTTTCAAAAGGTAGTCATCTGGATCCTGTTACTTTCAGATGAAATTCGAAATGTCTTGATTTTCTTGTTAATTGCTTCTAGGGCTGCACACAATATATATCGGAAACGTATATCAAATATTCATGCAATATTGGCTAACACAATAATTAATATTGCAACAAACTAAATGTATCTCATGATTCTCCAGAAATGTACAGTTTTTTTTAACAATCTTTTCAAACATGCGTGTGCCTTTCAATTACTTTAGGATGTATTTTAATATGTAAATTTTTTTTATAAGATATTTCTGATTTCTTAAGTTGATTATTAGATGATCAAAGTTCTATTTTGAGCAAACTATCAATTCCAATATCTATTTATTATTCCACAAACATGTCCACACAAGGCAATCAAGGGCATTACTGCAAATGGAAACATAAAACAGAAATAGTGTCTTTGCAGTTTTTAATGGGTGACTATTTGAAAAACCCTGTTCCAGCACAACTACTACTAACATAAAATCTACTTTCCAGCTAAGGCCAATGAAATCTCGTCTATGCCATTGATTGCGATTGTGTGGATGTTGGTTTAGTGCTGGCGGCGCGGTTCACCAAATAGATGGAAAAGCTGACGGCGGAGGATCGAGGAGGGACCACATCAAGCGACATGTGCTGACTACGGATATACAAGCAGAGGAAGGCAATCGGAAAAATGAGGGAAGCATGGAAGAATCTGGTAGATGAGATGATGTTATTCGTGGTTATGGAAGTTTAAAATAGAACAGGGTTTCAATATAAAGAGGTAGAGCAGAGTTTAGGAGGCCACGGAGTTAAAAGTGCAACTGACTTTTACTATTTCACTTTTAGGTCTCAATATAATCGTAAGAACTAACAAAATAATACCATTTCAGAAGCAAAAAAAGTGTTTTTTAGTTTAATTTATATGGTTCTTGTCACATTTACTTCTGTTTTGCAAAAAAAAAATCAAGTTAATAAAGCTGGTCACAAACTTGAGAAATAGTAATGTGTTAGATTTCACACACAATCGTGAATAAACATTAAATTGTGATGTTTTTTCTCACATTAATCATCAACATTCAACATTTGACATTGTGACATCCCTATTCCACAGTACAGCACTTTTTTGTTTTGCATTTAATTCAGTTACAGGTGTTTTTTTTTTATTGCGAAGTAAAACCTTGAAATACAGCTATTAAGAAAAAGAGGTTTAAAAAAGGACACATTGGCTTTTTAAACACATAATTTTATTGTATGTATTGAAAAACTACCAATGACTTTCTAGTCATGCATTCTCTGTCAGCACTCCATCTACTGTCAGCAGAAGGAATTACCATAAGGAAATAAACAGCTAGCTCGCCCCGACATGCTAATGTAAGCACGCAGTTGTACTGATCGTGATTTGACGGCAGAAAATGCTCGGAACTGGTCTGGCGATGATTTCTACCATGGAAGTCACAAATCGAGGATATTTGAAATTGGGTGTTTTCTGAGGCTTAAAGAAGGAGCAGAGAAGATCACCTCGTACACAGGATAATTGAAAATAAGTAATGTAAGTAATGAAGCTAAATACAACGTCAGGCCTTTGTATCTTTTTGATGAGGACTTTGGATTTTTTTGTGGACGAGTGAAAGGGCTGGTCAGGCGATTTGAACAATAGGTTAATATTTCACGAGCTTAGAGTTTCATTTGCGTTTCACTGCGACACAACTTTGCCTTTACTCTCGAGCTAAACCCACCGTCTCTTCTATGGCTGTATCAATAATAAATTTGTAAAAGATTACAATGCTACTTTGTGCGTTCAAAATGTTCAAGGCCAAGTTTTGTTTTGGTGTCGTACACGGACGGTAACAGGCTTAGTAAACACATCGAGAGCCTGTTTCTCCAAACCGAACGCCCCTGTATCCATATCGCAAAACACTAATTATATTCATAATCCTACACTCTTTAGGGTAAATGCTGGTAAAAATGCTTAGGAACACACGTCAATACGGGGCTCACATCCAGGCATCGTTTATAATTAATTCTCTATTCTTTTCTAAATGTAGATTCACATACTCAAACTTTTGAAGGCCATCTCATATATTAAGAGACTGTCGTTTTTTTGGGGATCAACAATCACAATTTTGCTTCTCTTCAAATTAGATTCCTGTGTCTATTAGGTCAGCAAGTTTGATTATTTTGGTAGACGATTAGTCAGCAATAATTTGTTTGATTAGTCAACTAGTCACACGATTATTTCTAATGTACATTTAGATTTTAAAAAAACCCATTATCAACCAAATAAAAATAAGGTAACTAAATGCTAGATAAAGGATATTTACTAATTAAGTATATGCAAGAAAAGCAGAAATGGTTTGATGTGTTGTAGAATCTGTATGGTCCAAATAACAATTACCAAAATATGACTACAATTACTTTTATAGTCGACTAGTCACTAATAAACGTTGTAACCATATGTAGTCTATCTTAGGGTGAATGTAAAACAGCACTTTCACTGTCCAAAGATAATACATTGACAAACATGATTTCTTACTGTTTAGGAACACTATAGCCTTGGTCATCATTTGAAACACAAATTAGCTTCCTTTTTGTGTGTAGTTTATGCAGTATTACAGCCCAATAACACAGGCACTGCATAAAAACGTAGCACAGTATAACTGGGTGTGTTAATTGATTCAGTACAGATCTATTTTTGGCATTGGTCCAGCTCTTTAAACGCTCCGTGGCTCCATGGTGGTTGAACGAGCATGCACTTTTTCCAGTGGTTGCATTCTGTCATACCAAACAGAAAATCTGATTGCTGCAAACATTGCTTTAATTGTTCAGAACTTTGGGAATGGAGACGCGTTTGTCTTTCTCTTGGAAGCCCATAAACAAGTTGGATGACAGTATCTTGGCTGTAAATGTGTCGTGATTGCGGCGTATTGTCTGAAAACGTGCGAGAAAGGGTGTGTGAACCTGCACTGCTAATGAACTCAGACAATCCAAAGCACAGCAAGCTCAATGCCGCTTTGAATACTAAATCATATATATTTATACTGATTGAAATGAGACTCTTCATCACTACTCTGGGTTTGTAGCATTTTCAATTGATCAGTGTAGATCCCAGATTTTCAAACCAGTGCCTTGAGGCAGGGCTATTCAATTTAATTTTCCCAAGGGCCAGATTTTTTAGTGGGCCAAGGCCTCTGGGCCGGAGGTGCACAACACACCACTGTAACAAATGTTTGGGTCGCACAAAATATCCCTAACACAGTTTAAATAAATTGAATTAATACAATAAAATAACTGCTGATTGATTAGAGTTTTGTGAGAAATAACAGACAAAATGCTTCACCAACATTGCCCATCCAGAACTAAACCAGAAATAAACTAGGACAAATCTAAAGACAAAATGGGTCTAAAAGCAGCATTCAGGACTAAGAACCAGGTCTAAACTAGTGTTAACCCAGAATTAAACCAGTAAACAAGATTATTATATGTATTTTTTTATATTTGGAAGATGAGTCGTGGGCCGGATTATATCATCTGGAGGGCCTGATTTGGCCCCTGGGCCTTATGTTGAATAGCCCTGCCTTGAGGGATTGCCAGATGTGCCTTGGAAAAAAATTTGAGTTAGCTAATATACATTGTTATTTAATGTTATGAATTGCAATTTTGAATGCTCCATGGAAAAGGCATAAAAAAGCTCTTTGCTGCTACTGTACAATCCTAAAAGCAAGAAATGGTGACAAAAACACTATTTACACCTCTATTTCTAATTGTAGTAATTTGATAGTCTCTAGGATAATGTTTTAGTAGACGATGCACCGCAGTCAGATGAAAAACACAAGTGTACATTATGATAACAAGCAATAGTGGGTTTGACTTCCATTGGTGAGCAAATATACTCACTATACTGCAACCGCTGTCATCGTAATCTGCTTTCATCAAAATCAAATGTAATACCCATTTGCCTTTGCTTGGAAAAAGACATATAGATTATAAATTATTGTTTGACCTCTAAAAATTGTCAAAGTAAATGCAAGAGTACATTGGAGCTACTGCAAATGCAAAACCAGGACTAAACTAGGCTGACATTGGAAGAAAACACGTCTACAAGGCCTGAACTTCAGTATTCTGTCACAACACACTAGTGAAAACAGGTCCCACTTTGCTCAACCAGCACGCCACTTTAGTCAGTGCACCTTTAATACGAACGGTCTTTGTTTACGACCTGAAACCAACCGTTACAAGAAGACCCATCTTCTTTTACAACCACTGTAGCACTTAAAGACCTTAAACGTAGCCCACATGCATTCTTTTACAAGCGTTAGCATGTTTCGAAGGGGAATTGGATGAAAAGTGACAAGATAAATTTGTCAAAAACACAGAGAAGGACAAGACACTGTACCACTTGTCCATAAAATCGAATAGCACGGGTATTGTATCCTAGCAACAAGCCACCGTGTCCAATGTGGCTGCTACGCTCATTGAAGTTTATATTTTCCTTTGCCAAAGCTACTCCTGGTGACAATCACTTAGCCTGATCGTTATTGGTCCGCTCGGCCCATCACAAAGCCATCTCGCCAAGTCTATAGGCAGTTTAAAATTTTTATACATCTTCCCGGATTGTTTGAGAGATTGCCTCGGCAGCCCAGCGCACATCATATTGTGAAGTACGTGGCAGGGATTTTAAAAGCAAGTGGGGGGCGATACTGGGAAGTCAAATCCTTTTAGCCAAGATGCAAACCCACCCCCCCAACCGTCACTAACTACAACATTGATGATTTAATCCCCTTTACTTCCATTGTAGATGGAGAGAGGAGCAGAGAGCAGATATAGGAGATAAAGGATTGTAAATGATTTTGCCAAATCCCTCCTGGCTGGTTCGGCTGGTCCATTAATCTAGTCCAGATTGGGATGGGGAAAAAGCGGTGGGGACGTAGCTTGAGGTCCATGAGGAATGAAAAAGTGATGTCGGAAGCTTAGTCGGGGCTAATGGGGTTTAATTTTAGCAACAAGGTGTGTAAGAGAAGATATACGAGCTGTAGCTAAACGGTGTTGCAATCTATCAAAGTTTAACAAGACTGAGGAAGACCGTAGGCAAAGATGTGAATGACGATTGTTCAATTGAAGACCGTGTCGTTGTCGTCGCCGCCTGCCCTGGGGAAGAGTGGCTGCCGATCAGTGCAGACGGCTTCTCTAGTCTCCACCAATCACACATTTAACACGTTTAATCAGGCAAAGAGGGGAAAATGTCATGGCAAAGAGCAGAAGCATACTCTAACCCTTAGTGGATCAACACAACTGCCACTCCATAATCTTTGTAATATTACTTGTAGGGCTGTAGTCGATTAAAAATATGCTCAGTGCATCGATTAGTCTATCTATTAACTATTATTTGACCATGTATCTGTAAAGTGCCACGCAACAACAACAACTATTCATACAGAAAACCATTAGTAAATATTGTATTTATCAGTAAAAAAGCTGATTAAACTCACAATTTGTAACCCAGTTCTCAAAATAACTCACTACATGCCTTCTCCTTTCTGCTGTTGTGAATATAAATCCTTCAGGTTAGTGGAGTTGACTAATAAATATCACTTGTAAATTATATGCATTTGTTTATTTGCATCAATTTTTGATAATTGTTTTGTCAACAGAAAGAGCAAGACAAAAAAAAAGATCAACAAAAAAGATAAACATTTTAAAATAACTAAATCAACCAAACGGAAATAAAACCAAAATAGCACATATTACCTTAATACATATTATTTATTTTTTAATATTACTACTTTGTTTTATCTCGTTGCACTGTAATGCCAAACAGTTCACCGACAATACATCTTTTTTGGGACATTTTAACTGTAAAAAAGACAAGTCAATAATAAAGATTAGAGCAGAGCATTTGACAGTACCTCATGATTCCAGCAAATACACATGGTACAAGATCCAAATGTAAGATAATCAACTAAACTAGGGCTGCAGCTATCGATTATTTTAGTAATCGAGGAATCTATCAATTCTTCCTTCGATTAAGCAAGTAAACGGTTAATGTTTTTTTTTTTAAATAAATGTTATTGTTTAAAATAAGCTAAAGATAAAATCTTAATTTCATAATTTTTTGTCCCCAAAACAGCAACATTTCACTTCAACAGTCCAAACTTTTCTGTTTATATATAAAGAATATATACAAAAAAGGACTAATTAACTTGTCACCAGACGAAATTTGTTTGTAAAACTTTATGTTTGGTGGGACCAGTGATCCTGGTGTTTTGAGCTGTGGCTCTGCATTTTACATTTTGTTGTTTTGAGCTGGCGATGGCGCCGTGAGCGATTCACTTTGGCCTCCGCGTTGTCGTTGGCGGACTT
The DNA here is from genome assembly GCA_015082035.1 of Chaenogobius annularis. Lineage (NCBI taxonomy): Eukaryota > Metazoa > Chordata > Actinopteri > Gobiiformes > Gobiidae > Chaenogobius > Chaenogobius annularis. The sequence continues at coordinate 11,810 of BJKM01000301.1, read as the reverse complement.
TCTGTTTCACAACAGATTATTATAACATGGTTGCGGTCATCCGTGCCGTTTCCATGGATGTACTAGCCATTTCAAGGCGCAACAGAGGAGAGGGCAGCGTGTATAAACGTACGAGTGTGACTGGGAAACAGTTGTTGTGGGGGGGGGACAGCCGGCGGTGGCGGGGCGAGGACACGGAGGCTGGGGTGGGCAGCGTGCAGAGCTAGTTGTCGTTAGAGTTGGATTCACGTGTGTTTTTAATTAAATATGTCAATTAAACGAATCATCGAAGTAATAAAATAATAAAAGCTTTTTTGTAATCTAATTACTCAATTTACTCGAGTAATCGTTGCAGCTCTAATCTAAACTACTGATATCAATGATATTGTGATGAAGTTTCAGCCAAATCTATATTATTCTGTAGCTTCAGCTGTTTGTAATACTGATGTCATATAAAAGTGTATAAACCAAATATTTGATCTTTGTAAATATTGATATTTGTTACCGGCATAATTATGTGTTATTTGTTCAAAGAATTGCAGTGGAGTCAACTCTAATGCCATTTCTCAGGGGTCCACGTGTGAACAATGAGTCAATGTAAAATCAATAAACAGCTAGTTCAAAGCTCAGCTACTTCTGTTAAGTACAGTTGGGTAATAAAGAAATAGACAAAAAGATCTTGATTTTTAAATTGGATTTGATTTATCCTACAAAAAGAACAAAAATTGAATGTCTTCCAATATTGATTTCATAAACGTAAATACTCCAAAAGCTTTTATGGACAGAAGATCCATATGCGTTTGACCATTCAATTAAAAATGTCTAATTTTAAACTATTAGATAGAAGTGCGGTAACATATCGAAATTTAGAGATTATATCATGAATGTCGTTTTGAAGATGTGCAAAGTTGGAATATCGAGTCTATCATTTATAGTAAAAAATGGTTATGTTGTAAAAAAAAAAAAAAGTGATATTTCTGCACTTTTGTCTTTGATTTAAGAGACAATTCACATTTGTCTGACAATTAAACCTCAACTAATACCTTTAAAGACATGTTTTAAGGCCTTTCTGTTGACATACAGTATTATCTGAATATCACAATGACTGAATCGTTATCGGGATTGTCCAAAAATTATCGAGACATTAATTTGTGTCACAATTGGATCTAGAGTCATCTTTATGTTGAGCATGCTGAAGGCTTTTTGGCCTGGACGTCCTGACAGGGGTCACTGCTTACCGTGACGCTCGTTTCTGTAAACACACAACTTGATTTTGCTTCTTGCCGACCCATTTTACAGATTTATATCTTCACTGCCACAGCTGGATAATGACCTGTTATCCAGTATCATTACCGAGAGCGATGCAGCGAATTTGCTGATGCTTCGGAACAGCAGCGAGCCGAGGAGAGCGACATCAAACCGGTCCACACTGCTGAGAACCGTCATATACAGACACATAGAGTATCTAATTGGCTGTCAGGGGCACAATTCTCCTCTCAGAGTGAGAAATCTACTGCTTGATAGTCCGTGTAATCATAATAGTTGGCACGATTTACATCAGCGACCAAGTCCAACTCCAAACCAGTGAAGTTTTTTATGTTTCATCTTTTATCCTTGGTGACACATTTCCAATCTTCTGGCGCTGAAAAAGGCTCCGTTTTGTCTTTTAATCCAAGCAAGAGGGCTGAATTGAAGAGGATTGCAAATACAGTCACTGTGGCTAAGATCACATGTGAAAACTGGACTGATAAAACCCAAATTTCATGAAGTTGACTTGTGGTATGAACTTCTGATTTCAAGATAACAAGATTGTTTTTGGTCAAGGAACAATTATATTGAAGTCAAAACAAATTCTGTATATGTACAATAGGTGGGAGCTATGTCAAAATATGGACAACATCAAACTTGAGATATGCAAAAACTATAACTATAAAAAATTACAACAAAAATGACCAACTGTATTACTTTTTACAGCAAATTTGGATAATGATACAGACCTAGCATTAACATTAAGTTCCAAGACTTATTCAGGTGTGGTGGCTTATCAAACCATAAATCCAACGATGATTCACTTCATTGTGACGCAGGCTCTGGCCCTCAGCTCCGTGTTTGAAACTACGGCCCTCAATGAAAAGGTTCAGACATAAAGTGATATTTTTACACTTTAGTGGTTCAATTTACGCACCATTCTTTCCATTTTGTGCTAGACTTAAACCTCCACAAGACATTTACAGTTATTTTAGAACATTCCTGATACATTTTACAATTTTTTTTTTAAATAATTGAGATAGCCTCATCTGCACATTTAATTGGTGTGAGTATTTGTTTGTGTATTTGGCTTTAATGCGTGTGTCAACAGTAATTAAATGCTCTTTCACTGACACAACCATGTTACAGATCATTGTTGATAACATTATTGACCTGGCCGTAACCGAAATGATGTGGATGCATTTTCCACACTGCACAGCTTACTGCTGTTCGTGTAACTTGACCATTATCGGTGTTATAGCCAAGTCGAAATTTAACAGCTTGACCACGTAGTTCTCAGATGTTACGCCGAGCCCACAGTAAACCCCGGGCAGATGGTCGGCGTGGCTTTAAGGACCGCAATTACTGGTAATTGGGGGAGCATTACACTTTACTGCAACTGTCATTTCTCTCCGACCCCGTAAAGCCCAGTTCAAAACCTTGTACGTAACCTTGTAACAGCGGCGCTGTTAAGAAGTTTAGAAAAAGATCAAATTTCTTCATACTCCAGACACACCCAGTCAGAATCCCCTTTGACACAGAAGTTTCCAATGCCAAATCAAAAACATATTCCTCGGATTATCTTGTGAGGTGGAACAAGTCTTGGCAGAGAAAGTATGCTCAAAAAAAAAAAAACAGCGGTGATACCTGAGACGGTCCACAAATGGACTTCCTGAACTGAACAACTCAAACCAGATGTCACACTAAACTTTGTGTCATTTGACTAAAAGGCTTTCACAAAACCTTACGCGACTGCAACAAAATACAGGAATTGAATAATCTGCGTGTTGCATGTCACTTAAGATACAGTGAAGTTCAATGACACTCAACTTAATACAGGTGAAACTGGAAACCAATGTAACCAAATAAGACCAAAAAACACTCTTTGGGACTGAGTGATGAAAAGGTAAAATGAAATCAACAATTCAAAACAAAATACATACATTTTCAACAGTCAAAAGTGCCACAGGAAGATGAAAATCATATGTATGTGTCTCGTTCATAACATATTACTAACGATGACAACACCAAGGCAATTGAATTAACGCTTTAAAATGCCACATAGGAAACAAAAACCACTTTCACTTTGTCACTATAGCAGTTTTGAGAAGTTTATTTGTAGAGCACAATTTTTAAAATGTGTGCTCTAAATTAAAATTTACTTTAAAAGAGAAGAGAGTAGATTAAATCCTTAAATGCAGATATTTCACACATAAAACACAAAATATGGCAGAAGAATTATTTGTTGGCTCGACCTTGATTTTAAACAACAGGTTCTTCAAGTATGACATACTGGACAATAATGCTGTATTTATCAAAATTCAACTTATTTTTTTTCAAAGCGCCTGCGAGCTAACAATTTGGGGCCATGTGAGAATCGATCTATAACTATATTGATGTATGACTGCACAGAAGCGAGGTGACAGTCTGATTTACAGGAGGCCCAGAGTGGGACCTGCTGACGCCGCTGTGCAAAACAAAAAGCTGACAGGCACAAACAGCACATGGGCATCTTGTAACTCGCGTCTTTGGGAGGGTGAGGGAGTGGGGGTGAGGGACAGGAGGTGCTGACTTTTGGCTCCAGGGACAGTTTCCCAAGGTCGAAGTGAGCAGGATGGGCAGAGACGAACTGCTGATGAGAGCCGTGTGGGGTTTGGCATCGATGTTCTCAAATGTGTTCAAGTAGCACTCTTTTAAATTGAGTGTATAGTCTTATCACTGGCAATTCACAGTGATGTTGCAAAGACAAAATTAAGAAACTTGATTTAGTAAGAAAAAGACTAGATACTACAGATTTTCATACATGAATGATAGCTTGTGGGCTTTATTAGAGAGGACAGTATAGGGTGAAAGAGGGAGAAGAGCAGCATTCAACACATTTCCAATCTCATGCCACTGAGGTTGGCATATGTGCTGCATCTTAGACCAGGAAGCCCCCATAACAATAATAAAAGGGCATTTCTTAAATACAATACATTTTCAGCACAAATTTATACAAGTTTTGATAAAGACTCCAGTCATGAAGGGTCCAATAGTGTCCCAATATTTTTTGTATGTTCATTTGACAACCCTAATACACAGACAATTAAGCCACTGCAATGTTAAAGTCCCATTACGCAACTTTTTTGACAACAAAATAGACTAAATGAAAGTTTTTTTCTTTTTAATTTTCAATGTTTTTTGTGGGGTTTTTGCTGTGAAAATATTTTTTTAAAAACATGCACTTTTCAGTGAACAGGCTTGGCTTTGGCTAGAATACTCCACAGTGCATCTTAAAACATATCTCAGAGGGAAATTTTCAGAAGTATGGTTTTCACTTTCCATTTGAATCATGCCGGTAACCACCTCAAATGTTATTCTAATTAATGTGCCTTATTGGCAATAACTGCAAATTAAACTTCGTTTACAATTTTGCATGATAAACCCTGACTATCTAATTTGCACTTGAACATAAGGTCAATTCATAAATCTTAAATTAAAAGTCAGATTCGTCATCTCTTAAACTGCAATAATAAATCAATGAAGAAGTCGCACATAAAACTGGGTGTGTTCACATTCTTAAGATAATAGTTTTGTCACTCTTTTATCACTCACAAGATAAATTAAATCCATCTTAAGACCCAAGTATGTTGACATACAATATACACCTAGGAATAAGCTGGAGAATGACCACACCCTTTTTCTTTACTTTCTATTTGCTTTTTCATCCACACACTTGTAATGACAATGACTACATGTCATGTGAACTTGTGTCACGGGGCCCACAGTTAAAATGAAGATGGCGAACAGCAATTGTATAGAAGAAATTGCAGTTAAAATGTATTAACTTGGTTCACGGTTAATATTTTTGTCACTAGTCTATTCACATGGAAACTAAAACTGGCACAAATTAACCAAGGTTGAATAATTTTTCTCTTTAGCGTCCGAAGTATTGACATTTTTTAATCACACATGCAGCACATGATTGACAGATGGGTCTGATGCTGAAATAAAATATTTTGGCTATACACTCTGTATAGCAGTGCATACAGAGTGAAGAGATAGTGCTAATTCTCAACTCGCTTTTCGCTATCATTATAATTTTTTTTATAAAAACACAATCCTTAAACTTTACAACAGTGGAGTTTATTGATTCAGTCATTTAATAATTATCTGGACCGGATTATCTCACGGATTTCAAAACATGCCATTTACCAAGGAAAGAGGCAAAGCAAGAATGACATCAATAAAGAGACAGGAAACATCCATTGGTGTTGCTGATGTAAACCCCATTTTGTCTGCAAGTACAATCGATCAAGCAGCATTAGATTAGCTTTACCTACGTCAAAATTGGTAATAAATCTCTATTTATGGGGCCTTTCTTAATACAAAAAAACAAATGATTAATAATCCAAAGAATAATGGCTAAAGATTAATTCTGAATAAATAAAATTAAAAAGAGCAATTGAATAGCAAAATAATCATTAGTGGCGGCTCAACACTCAATATTCACATTTTGCATATCTTCAAAACAACATTTACAATTAGGGCTGGGGGCGATATTGACTAAATATTCAGAGTATTCTGATAACAGTATTCAGACAACATTATGCAGAACAGAAATGTGTTGAACCTAAATTCATAAATGTAAATACATATTTTAAGTATCAGGCGAATGTGAACTAAGTGTATAAAGTGATATTTCTGTACTTTTCTGGTTCATTTTGCACTTACCGTATTTGAAAGTTTACAACTGAACTTTTTTATCTTTAAATCAGCTCTTTTTGTAGCATGTTTTACTATAAACATTATACTCTATATTCAAATTTGGCATATTTTCAAAACAACATTCAGGATTATCGTTACAAAATTTCAATAAAGTGCTCACTTCCATTTAAAATATTATCTAATAACTTCCTAAGATAAACTCCAGCAAAGAATATCAGCTGCAATATTTGGGAGTTTACCGCTTGGGTATTTCACATGACAATTGTGTAAACACCCTTAACACGTTCCATTTGGACTTCAAATCCTACAACATGAATAAAACGTCCCACTTGTCGCTCGCAGCAGGTCCCCCAGCACAGACTCTGACCGACGGCCAAACTTTGGCCCCTGCCCCTGATATTTCACTGCCGCGCGCTTCACTGAGTCTCCGGCTGCGTTGGCTTTTGGCGGCGTCCCCTCGCCCCAATGATTATCGCTGTTGTTGCCGCGGCGACGGAGTGACCCAGCCCCTCGAGCAGTGGCGGCACGCTATATACCAGACCAAAGAAGAGGGACGCCATTTCAATCAGAAAGGACTCAACCGGGCGAGGAAAACGGGATAGATAAAAGAGGTATTGGGCGACTTTTGGTCACAAGCATACGTGGACATTATTCCAAAAAGAGTTAGACAACACGCAGAAAGACAGAGAAAGGTTTAGACAGTGTGGAAGAGAGTTTGGTTTCATCGGAATCAGAAGAAGTTGTGTTTGAAAACTCTCTGCAACAATACTCCCACTTTAACCAATGTACAGAATTTCAGATTTGTTCTAAAATTATTTTTTATAAACATTTGTTCCTCGCTAAACGTGTAAATTTGTTTTGTTTGGTATGGATAGTTACTGTAGTTGCATTAAATATGTATTTGTTTACCGGTTAAATTTGCTGTGCCAGATTTTTGTCTTTTGATTGGCTTTATGAAACTGCACTTTTTGAAAGACAAAATAAAGTTAAATGTGACAAAAACAGCGAGATGAAATTAAGTCCTTTACATTTGAGCTGTGTATTGAAAAAAAAACAAAAAAACTTTAATTTGCTTCCAAAATTGCCACGATTATTATTTTTGGTCCTTACGATTAAATTGTGATCTCAATAATCACAATTATTGATTAAACTAATATTCTTGACATCCCTAATTGTAAAAGAACCTCTTCGGGTCAAAATGAGACCTGCGTGCCGTCGGCATCTCATTATATCGCCTTTATCGTTCAAGCTGTTAGCATGCTAGCCGTTGATAGCGCTGTGACGGCAAAACTGCGCTCTGGGCTTTGAACGTTGTGAAAAGCGCTTATAAACTCATCATGGGTGAATTATTAGGATACTCGGAATGCGTTAGCAAAGTGAAGAACCGTTTTGGACCGCAGCAAACTATTTTAAATTAGTTCTGTTTTTAACATTTTTAAGAAGCTAAAAAACAGCACCTTAACTTGGGCGGGACAGATTGTGTAACCAACCAAGTTCACTTCGAATACTTAGATGTTACATAGTGCCCCTTTTCAGTATGGCTTTAGACTCATCTCCATGGAAACAATCCGGTGACGCCACCAGGTGAAGTCATAGGTCAGATCTGTGGGGAAGCGCACTCGCTCACAGAAACGATGCATATTTTTCACGGTTTAGACGGCCATAAAGCATCTGCAACGGAATAAATGCAAGATAAACAAGTTAAATGACAGAATGTGAAACAGTCCAGGCAAAGCGATAATATCCCCATGGCCTCCCACACCAGAAATGTTACGTAGTCCACCTTTAAATACAAAACAGGAATTGCTGTTTTTCATGTGTACGGTCGATTTGTGTCAAATCTATGAGGTGTCAAATCAAGTGAACATTGGTTAATCTGCTTCTCTAGTTTAACCAAAGACCGTTTCATTATTTGAATTTCTATCCTCAGAACATTGTTGATCAGTGTTCAAATTTCTGGAAACTTTATACGAGAAAAATACATCTCCATGGCTATTCAGTATGTTGATGTTTCATTCTGTAGCGACTGTAGCAAAGATGTCAAAGTTGCCCATCTGGGGCACTGGGCGTATGACAGCTCTTATTGGCAGCAACACGTCAAGAGTAAATAAAGTTGGTTAGAAAGTTGTTTTGGGGAAAATGGCACAAGCGATAGATCTAAAAAGCAACTCCTCATCTCTGTATCTGACACTTTAACCTCATTCTGTCAGATCTGCGGCGCGCTTTGACAGACTGATCGGACAGAAAACTCTCAACACTACAGATCGGGACTGGCCTCGAAAAGAGAAATACGTCAGTGGTATGAAAACATGAGACGCAAAACTTCAAAGCAAATGCTACAACGCTTGTCCGCCTACTGGGATGAAATATTGATGGGAATTGACAAGGAATCAAAATAATTGTGATTGTGTAGGTGATCAGTCAATTGCTTCGAACAACATACAGAACTTCTGTGCACAACTTGTAGTTTATACTAGTTTTGAACCGTTTAGAATGACAACGGTAGTGTTCTTACGATTCTAAAATGACGATACAAAGGAAAATGCTCAATAATCGTCCGTTACTGATGCTACAATTATAGAAGAGATTGTTCTTAAACTATTCAGTAACGTTCTGACTGGCTGTCATTAACACTTATTTTTTCGATTAGTTGACTAGTCAAACGATTATTTCTATTGTACATTGAGACTTTTTGAATACATTTTTAAACAAGTCAAAGTTAAAATATGGCTTCTAGATAGAGATTTATTTTCTTTTTCTTGACGTTATTGATCACGTCACGGTCTTTGTTGTAAAAATGACTTTTCATTTTAGAGTCAATAGTCCAAATAAAGATGATTACAATACGACTACAATCAGTCACAATTTGTCGATTAATTGTTGCAGCACAATCGAGATCTTTTCATTTTAGTTTTTTTCCAGTATCAATTCATTCATTAATTCCATCGTTATCAAGGACACGGGTGCAGACACATGGTACATCAATGTAGTTTTGATACTCATTTCAGTATCTGGGCATGATTCTTTAATCTCAATATTATCAGAAAGATTGCTAGTACAAAATTCCCAAATCCTATCCACATATCCCCGGTTTGTTCAGGCCGCGCTGACCGTTCACTCCTGTTTGCTCCCGTTCGCTCCCGTCACTTAGGAAGGAGACCCACTTCCTCTTTTGTTTATGTAGGAATGTGGGGCGTGCTATTGACGGCCCAGCTCAGAGTGTCCCCCGAGGGCCCTTCTGTGCTGCCTCCTCGTCACATAGAGCTCTCTGTCACGCAGCAGTGGACAGCAGTCAGTGTTCTGGGGGGGTCGGACTGTACCTGCTTTTAGTGTTGTAATTATTGTGAGATAAAAAACAACAAGAATTAACAATTATTCACGATTATTACAGAGAACATAACCAAACGAAAGTGAAATCTTTGTTTGTGATCAGCTTTATGAAATCAAACTTTTTGAAAGACAAAATAAAGTAAATGTGACAAAAACAGCAAGATAAATAAGTATTTTACCATTAGATGTATTTTTTTGGACTAAAGACTGAATTCAAACAACTTAATCTTACTTCTAAAATTGTCCCGGTTATTTTTTTGGTCGTTACCTTGAAACTATTCGGTAAGGTGAGGTCAATATGTTAGTAAACTGGAGGGTTGTTTAATGTCATATTACGTCCGCGATCTTACGTAAGGTGGCACAAGTTTGGTTTGTATGCAACGATTTTGTACACACAGTAATTCAAAATCAAGGTTAATTTGAGACACTCTAAAATAGACCTCTCCACATTCTTTTATATTGACAGTCTTCAGAAATTGTAAATAAAAAAAATGCTGTAAACCACGTAAAACAAGTATAGTAATAAAATTTCTTTACTTTTGTTTTTTTCAGATTGTTGAAACTGCTTAACTCCAAACTAATAGCATACTTGTCGTTTGCGCAGGCTGAATAAAAATCACATATACTTATAACACCACAGTATATTTCACAAAACGTGCAGCTCCAATATCCACATCTAAGAAGTAATGTCTTCATCTTTCCGCTGCGAACCAGGAATACCCAGGAACTAAGCTATCGAACCCTACGCTTTAAGTACGAACGGTTTCATGCTATGCTAACTTGTAATGTTAATCAAGATAAGAGACCAGTCACTACTCACTTTTCCGCCCCGTAGACTATCATTTCCTGCTTTCACGTGCAAAATCGATTCAATTCTGTTTCTCTCGAGTGCTTTTAACTCGTTTACTTTGTTTGCCAACCGTTCTGTATTGTCTGTGCTTTTCGAATAGAACGGCGATCAATCAGCGCAGGCCCGTCTTCGAGTTCCCCATCCATTTTTTTTTCTTTTTTTTCCAACATCTAAAGGAAACCATCACAAACACAATACTGTTTTCCTCAAGTCTTTGTGTGGTCCTTTTTTTTTGTTTTTGCAATAGGGATATTTTCTGACTGAGAGTCCAAATTCTGACATGTACTCTGTCGTCCTTGTGGGCTAAGTGTCTCCCTGCAGCGCCAACGATGTAATCGAACGGAAATGAAAGAAAGGCAAGTGTGAACAATTTTATGCTGGAAAATGAATAGGAGTGGGGATCTACTGTGGACGCCAGAAGTATGAAGATGGGGGTGTTGTGTTGGAACATGAAGCATCGAGTACTGCATAGTGGCTAGTACTTTGTCATTAACTGTTGTAAATTATTGATTATTGGAATTATTTGTAAAATGGTGTAAGAGTTGGCTTTCCGTTGACACATCATAAGCCTCTTGACATCGAGTTACCTGACACGATCATTTCTATCTCTCTTAGTTTCTTTTGTAATCAGTAAAATTTATGCTGTAATGGATGAAGTAACTGTTTAATTAACTGTGTTTATTGGCGTTTAAAGTTAGTATGTAATGTTGGAAATAACTTTTAACCTTTAAGCAGGTTGAATGTAAAAATTACCGTTTTCAGTAGTATGAGTAAGTAGTTTTTATTTGATTGTTTATTGGCATTTTCTGTAGCAATATAGTGATTTTTTAGAGATGTTATCGGCCTATTGATATCAGACTTTAGTGTGGGAGAATGTGTACTGAAATGGGAAATGGTTTTACACAGACTGCAACAGTCCAGCGTTTAGCCTTTGGAAATGAAGAAAGAAATTGACCAGACGTTTCACTATCAGAGCTTTGATAAATATATGTATTGTAAAGTGTCCTCAAATAAAAAATCAGGATTGCTTTTTCACTGATAACAATTGTACTTTTCTATTCTCAGTTATTGCCATGATAGGACAGTTGTTGTAATGTTTTCATTTGCTGTTTAGGTTCTTCAAGAAATTCAACCAATCAGAAAGCAGAATAAGCCTTCACATTTGTAGTTGCCTTCCAGCGCTGAATTCAGTTTGAACCTGAAAGGATCCAACAGAAACATGTAACATGTGTATTGAGTATGCTAATATGTTGAGTTTAGTGAGAACAATTCATAGACTGTAAAATTACCATTTTATTTTCTATGCGCCTCTACATTTTGGAAGCTGTTTTACATGTATTAGAGCTAGAACAATTAATCGACTAATTTACTAATAATTGGTAATACCTTTGATCATCACAATCGTTATCTGGACAAGACAAACTCTAAACAACATAATTTTTTTTTTTAATGTCAAAAAAGAATAAAAAACACTATTTCAGATTTGAGATCAAATTACTTCTTTTTTTGTTTGTAAATAAAATGTTGTTTTAAAATCAGTGTACAATAGAATAAAATAATGACGAATTGAAAAAAAAATTGCTGACTGCGATCGACTTACAGTCATTTACAAATGAACCAATAATCAAATGTTGGCAAAGATTTAAAAAACAACATTCACAATATTATCGATATTGAATATATTACCTCCCACCTC